>CP141132.1:60525879-61775879 GCA_035236585.1 Warburgia ugandensis | reverse complement strand
CGAAGAAGGGAAAAAAGAAGAATTTGGGAAAACCCGACTTGGGTTTTCTCCAAAACTACAATGAACAGCAAATAATGCAAAAAAAGAAAAAAAAAGAAAAGAAAAATGATAAAGAAAATTGAAGGAGAACAAAGGGGAAGTGAGAGAGAGAAAGAGAAGAGATAGAGCTGTGGTGTTGCCGGCATGACAGAGGTGGTGCGGGAGAGAGCGCAGAGATAAGAGAGGGAGACAAGCGTGATGGGGTTGGCATGATGATGGGGTGCAGATAGAGCAGAGGTGAATGTGAGAGGAGAGGAGGAATAGAGAAAGAACAAGGCAGAGAAAGAAGGCGGTGCGGCTCTAGTTGGGGCAGTGATGGTGTAGGTGGTCTGTAGCTCTCCTGTGGCTGCCTGCCTACGATAGTGTAGATCCCCTGGTTGAGAGGCTTTTTCTTCTTTTTTTATAAAATCCTATGTTTCTAATTCCATTACCCCTACTTTCCTTCAAGTATTAAGCATTCTCCACCTTCCTCTTTAGTTGTTTCCTTTTCCTAGGTTTCCCATTCTTTTTTGCGTTGTGAGTGATCTAGTTCATTTATTTGATCTCAACCATTCAATGCTCTTTAGAATGATCTGCACCGTTGAATTTTGATTTGAACTATCCAAGTTGCAATTTGATTGATCTACAAAACATAAGATCAAATTAGAATCATCTAACCCGTACATTACACCTCTTATTAGCTCTGATGATCATCTGCTCGTTAAATTTTACAAATCAATAGCTGGATGATCAATTGAAGCTAAAATTTATATTTTATCTAAAAATTGCATAATTGATTGGTTAGATGATCTAATTGAATGCTAAATTAGGGGTATTTTGACCAAAATTAAACTCTTAACACTTGCATTCAAGCATTCATGTTTCTTTCAACCGATCCAATGTGTAATTCTTTTGGGATTGCTTTTTGCCATTTCAATGCCTGGGAAATATTTGAGTTGCCTGAGGTTTTTGATTTGAAATTCACTTTTAAGAATTCCCTTAAATATCTCCATTTCTTCTATATCATCTCTGGTGGTTAATATGATGTCATCTACATACATGATCAAGATAGTCATTTTTCTAGCCTATGAGTGTGATTTGTTTGCCGCTGATTATCTCTTTTTTGTCTTTGCAAAATGATCAAACCAAGTCCTTGGTGATTGCTTTAAGCTGTAGAGTGAGTTCTTCAACATATATACTCTCTTATCACCATTTGCTCCATCGAAACCAGGAGGCAAATCCATATATACTCTCTCATCAAGTTCTCCAGGAAAGCATTCCTGACATCCATCTGATGTAGTGCTTAGTCAAGATTGACTGCTAGTGATAGTAACACCCTTTTAGTATTTAACCCTGTAACTAGAGCAAAAGTTTTTGTGTAATCCACTCCAAAAGTTCAAGTGAATCCTTTGTAACCAAAAGAGCCTTTGTGTCTTTCTATTGCACCATGTAACTTATACTTCATGGTAAACACCTATTTAGATCCTACAGAACTCTTCCCTTTGGGTAACTCCAATACATCCTAAGTTTCATTCCTTTTTAAGGCTCTTATTTCCTCAAGTACAATGCCCTCCATTTTGGACTTTCAAGAGCTTCTTGGACATTTTTTGGAACATTTTTCTAACCCTTTCTCTCAAAGCTTGAAATGCTGGTGATAGTTGGCTGTAAGATAAGTAGTTGGACATAGGATACTATGTGCATGCTTTTATGCCCTTTCTGAGAGCTATTAGAATATTGAGGTCGTTAGGCTGAGTATCCATTGGTGGTGGGCTTGAAGTATCAACAGTTTCAGTTTCAGATTGTGTATTTACCTATGTATTACTCTTGGTAACATTACTGATGCATGAATGCTTGCACTTCTTGAGACTTCGTGTTTCTTTGGAAATAAACATGAAGCTTTGTTTGTTGTTGATGACTAAGCCTATGTGAATCTCTCTTTGTTTCCAAGTTAATTTCTATTGATGACATAATTAGAGGATTTGTATTTGTTGGCGTTTCTGGTAAAGTGGGAACCATAGGAAGAGGAATAGAAAATCCCAAGGCCTCTCTTCACTAATATTTTCTCATGAAGAGTGGGATTTGGGTAGAAAGGTTGATCCTAAAAAAAGAGAGGCTTGTAGCGAAACAAATTTTTTTTGGTGGCCAGACAGTAGCACTTATACCTTTTTTGATTTGGAGAATATCCAACAAAGATGTATTTTATGGCTCTAGGATCTAACTTCTGAAGGGGAGCCTTCGCGCAATGGTAAAGTTGTCGTCATGTGACTTTGAGGTCACAGGTTCAAAAAGTAGAAACAACCTCTTGCAAAATGCAAGCTAAGGCTGTGTACTATAGATCGTTGTGGTCCGTCCCTTCCCCGAACCCCGCATAGGCGGGGGCTTTGTGCATTGGGGCTACCCTTTTCTTTAAGATCTAACTTCTCACAGTTTGGACTGGTATTGTGAACAAATGAAGTGCAACCAAAGACTTTGGGTGACAAGGAAGTGAACAACCTTGGTTGGGTATAGGACTCAAGTAAGATACGCAAAGGTGTTTTAATTGAAGAACTTAAGACGGAAGTCTATTTATCAAGTAAGATGCAGTTAAAACAGCCTCACCCCGAAACTATTTAGGATCATGGGTAGTGATTTTATGTTCAGCAATACCATTTTGTTGAGGAGTTTTGACACAAGAACTTTCATGGAAAATCCCATTTTCTTTGAGGTAGTTTCCAAGGATTGAATTGAAATATTCTTGACCATTATCTGTTTGAAGAATTTGGATTGGTGTATGAAATTGGGTTTGTATCGTTTTATGGAATTGTTGGAAAATGGAGGCGGCATCAGATTTTTCTTTTAGAAGTAAATCCAATGTGCTTGTTAGTGATTATCAATAAAAGTTATGAACAATTTAGTTCTCGAAGTATTACTTACCCTTGAAGGACCCCAAATATCACTATGAATTAATGAAAAGGTTTAGATGACTTGTATGACTGACTTGGACAAGGAACACGTGTGTTTGCTAAATATTCATGTTTCACTATGAAAGGAATTAACTTATTAAACAAACAGGGGAACAAGTTATTTAGATATGTAAAACTAGGATGACCTAGCCTATTACGCTGTAACATAATTTCACTGAAAATAGAAACATATTCACTATTAAAAGCTAGAGCTTGTTTATTCACTTGTTGATTATCCTCAAGGTATTATAAGCCTTCACACTCCTTGGCACTGCCAATTGTCCTCGAAAGTAAATTCTGAAACTCACAATATGATGGATAGAACTTAGTCACACAATTCAAATCTTTTGTTAATTTGCTAACAGACACTAGATTACATGTTAAATTTGGAACATGAAGTATTGGGTTCAATGTTAAATTAGAAAATTGAATAGATCCTTTTCTAGCAACAGTTGATAGAGATCCATTAGCGACATGAATTTAGAAATTTCTAGGGCATGGGTTGTCTGTAGAAAACCACTTATGGCATCTAGTCATATGATCAGAAGCCCTCGAATCTATGATCCAAGGGCCTTTAAACTCAGATCTTGCATTTAGGCAGGGAGATAATTACCTTTTCATGCTATAGAACAATTTGGAACTGAAGCAGCTATATTTGGATGAGTTATTTAAAGGGAATGAGTATCATTGACAGCAAGAGCCATAGATGATGACATTTTTTGAGATGATTTAGATGATAGCTCTGAAGAACCCTCTTGGTTTACATCAGTCATGGTTGTTTTGGCCATTAAAAATAGTGACCAGGGAAAAAATGGCTTTGATACTAATGAAAACAGAGAAGAAAGAAAAATTCTCTGATGGTCTTTTATTGAATAATACATCACCTATTATATATAGGTAAAATAGCCTAAATTCAGATATTAGAATATGGTAAAATCATAAGAAATTAGGAAATAAAATTTCAGATATTAGAATTTTGTAAAATCATAAGAAATCAAGAAATGAAATGGCTAAAAAAGAAAATAAAAAGTGGGCATCAAAACCCAAGTGCGGTGGAAAGTGGGCATGGGTTCATGCCATGGAGGTTGAGAAGTGTGCGGGTAAATAGGCTATCTCAAGAGCATAAGATTTGTATTGCCACATGGAATATATGAACATTGATAGGTAAGAGTCTGGACTTAGTAGATACGATGAAACGTAGGAGAGTCAACATCGCTTGTATCCAAGAAACTAAGTGGAAAGGGGTTAAAACTAGAGAAAACGATAGGTATAAACTCTAGTACATAGAAAATGATAATGTTAGACCTCCCATTCACCACACGTATTCCAGAAAGAAGATATAATTGCAAGGAAATAGAAATACACCTGTTGGCAAAAGATTTTCAGATTTCTCTAGAGGATGATCCAGGACAGTAGGTGAGTCAACATCGCTTGTATCCAAGAAACTAAGTGGAAAGGGGTTAAAACTAGAGAAAACGATAGGTATAAACTCTAGTACATAGAAAATGATAATGTTAGACCTCCCATTCACCACACGTATTCCAGAAAGAAGATATAATTGCAAGGAAATAGAAATACACCTGTTGGCAAAAGATTTTCAGATTTCTCTAGAGGATGATCTAGGACAGTAGTTGGTTAGGATATAATTAGTTGTGATGTAGTCAGTTAACAACCAAGTCATGAAGTTAGTTAGGATATACAGGTATCCAGTCTGTTACAAAGTTAGGATATACAGATATCCAGTCTGTTACAGAAGGAGACGGGAATGGAAGGAAAAAGAAAAGATAAAAGGAAGTGAAGAGGGAGGGAAAGGGGGAGGAAAAGAGAAGGGAAGTAAAAGGGAGTGGGAAGTGCAGGGGAGGAACTGAGGTTCCTACTTCCTACTAGTTCCAGTAGTTTGTGTTTTGTTCGATTGAATTGTAAGGTTACTTGTAATTTCTCCACTTCATCAATAAAAGAACTTCAGCTCCTTATGAAAAAACTGCTTATTATCAAGTCTCAATTCTTCTTGGCTCAACAATGGTATCAGAGCCTGGTTTCATTCTTGGGACATGGTAAGAACCAGATCAGAAAAAGCACAGAACATGGAAAAAGATTTAGAGAACGTGAGATCGAAAGTGGGCAGCATGAAAGAAGACCTAGGAAGATTGCAAACCAACGTCGCAGCTATAGGAGAGTACCTGATGGAGATCCGGGCTTGGATGAGACAGAAGCAGAGTGGGGAAGAAACGCCCTTGAATCAAGCTGGGGATAGAGGATGACAAGCACCGGAGACAAGGGAGTCATCGGGTGGGGATAACCAGGTCTCGCCGGTGATGCCGGAGATCCCGATGCTCGAACCCAGACCCTGGACCTCCGAATCTTCAACGGCAACGACCCTCATGGCTGGCTTTGTCGAGCTGAGCGGTATTTCCAGTTAAACCGACTCCCGGAAGGGGAGAAGGTGACGGCGGCGTCTGTGTTTGGAGGGAGAAGCCCTCCACTGGTTTCTCTGGACTGATGCCCGATCACCGGTCCATTCTTGGCAGATTTTTCGGACTGCCCTTCTCCAAAGGTTCCGGCCATCGCAGTCTGACGACGACTACGAGGCCCTGTTGTTGCTCCGGCAGGTCGTCTCTGTCGCCGACTATCGAAGAGATTTTGAGCTGATGTCGGGACCCCTGGTGGATCTGCCCGACGACCTGCTGAGGGGGGCTTTTCTAAATGGGCTAAGGGAGGAGTTAAAGGCCGAGGTGAAGATGTTCCGGCCCGCTTCGCTAGCCGGGCTTATGGACCTGGCCCAGAAGATCGAGGAAAAAAATGAAGCCCTTGAACGGGTACGAGCCCAAGGGAACAAGAGTGGGCCTGGACCTCGAACATCGTGGGGTCATGGGCCTTCCCAAAAGGGCCCTGCCGTTGAAACTAGCCCACAGGGGCAATTTTGTAATTTTCCCACCAAACCTACGCCCGCTCTTCGGAGACGACGAAGGAGCTAGGGTTTCGGGGAGAACGGTCATCCCGCATGGGAGAACCTTCCCCGGCCTAGCGGGACACTTTCCGGCGACTTACAGAGAAAGAACTCCAGCAGAAACGGGCTATGGGGCTTTGCTTTAGATGCGACGAAAAGTTTCTCCGGGGCATCGATGCAAGAATCGCTAGTTGTAGGTCCTTCTAGGCGAGGATGGCGACGAAGGGGAAGATCGGGACACCTAAAACCCTGACGATGAAGGCCAGTACGAGGAGGAATTGACCTGACTCGAGCTATCCATGCAAGCTCTAGTTCGGATGTCGGTTGCCAACGTTATGAAATTACGTGGGGTTCTGGAACACAGGGAAGTGGTGGTCCTTGTCGACACGGGGGCTTCCCATAATTTTATATCCCTGAGGTTGGTTGACGACCTGCACCTTCCGATCACCAACACTAGGTCGTTCGGAGTACAGGTGGGAGATGGATTTTGCATCCGTGGTTCTGGGGTATGCCGGAATCTAGTCCTGCGCCTTCCTGGGTTGGTAATCAAACACCATTTCCATCCCTTCGAACTGAGCGGAACAGACATGGTTCTTGGCATGGCATGGCTGCATACTCTTGGCAACGTTTTTGCCAACTACCTCGAGCTCACCATGGAGTTCGTCGTGCAGGGCCAGAGGGTTACTCTTAAGGGCGACCCATCCCTGTCCAGGTCACTCTTATCCTTCAAAGCGCTGCAACGTGCCATCCCCTACTTAGGTGCAAGCTACATGGTTGAGTACCAAGGCCTTCAGCTAGAGATGGACACGCAACCCCCACCTTCGGACCAACCCCGTCTAAAACTTCTACTAGACTAGTATGCCCATCTCTTTGATCAGCCATTGAAATTGCTTGTTAACCGACCACAAGATCATGCCATCAGGGTCCCAGACCATACTACACCACCTAATATCAGGCCATACCGTTATCCACATTGCCAAAAGAACGAGATTGAGCGGATCATCAAACAATTGTGAGAGGCGGGCATCATTCAGGCCAGCACTAGTCCCTATTCCAGCCCAGTACTCTTAGTTAAGAAGAAAGATGGAGGTTGGCGTTTTTGCGTGGATTACCGCGCCCTTAACAAGATCACTGTTCCAGATAAATTTCCCATCCCAACAATTGATGAACTATTGGATGAACTAGGTGGAGCTACTGTTTTCTCTAAACTGGATCTTCAATCCGGCTACTATCAAATTCGCATCAAGAAAGAGGATGTTCCCAAGACGGTGTTTAGGACGCATGAGGGCCACTATGAGTTTTTGGTTAGGCCGAAGGGCCTGACCAATGCACCCTCCACTTTTCAGGCTCTTATGAACGACATCTTCCGCCACTATCTCGGTAAGTTCGTCCTGGTTTTCTTTGATGACATGCTTGTTTACAGTCCTGATATTCACCTACATTTAGAGCATCTGGAAATGGTACTGAAATTGTTGGCCTCTCATAACTTAGTTGTTAACAAGAAGAAGTGCTGCTTTGCACAATCTCAATTGGAATATTTAGGCCATATAATCTCAGCACATGGAGTTGCCGCTGATAACTCAAAGATAGACTGTATGCTCCACTGGCCTACTCCACAGGATATTACAGCATTAAGGGGTTTTTTGGGCCTCACCGGGTACTATTGCAAATTTGTACAAAACTATGGCATTATCGCTGCACTCCTTACCAATCTTCTCAAGAAAGATAGCTTCCATTGGTCAATGGAGGCACAACAAGCCTTCAACAACTTAAAGCATGCCATGACGACGGTGCCCGTACTAGCTATTCCCAACTTTAACAAGCCATTCATTTTAGAGACTGATGCGTCAGTTAAAGGCATTGGAGCAGTTCTCATGCAAGAGGGAAGGCCAATTGCCTTCTTCAGCCAATCACTCTCTCCCCATGCTCAGTCCAAATCGGTATATGAAAGGGAACTTATGGCGGTTGTCCTCTCTGTTCAGAAGTGGCGTCATTACTTGTTAGGCCAGAAGTTCACTATCTTAACAGATCAAAGGAGCCTCCAATTCCTCCTGCACCAGAACGTCCTTAGCAGTGACCAGCAGAAGTGGCTCATCAAATTACTGGGTTTCAACTTTGACATTCACTACAAACCAGGCAAGCATAATCGGGCAGCTGATGTCCTCTCCAGAATAGATAACAAAGGCTTCACTGATGCACGCAACACCTCTGCCCCTGAGGATGCATCAGACCTGATGCACCCTTCTCCTTTCATTGCTCTTTTAGTAGTCCAGCATTCAGCCTTACAAGCTTTACAAGAGGAGATTAGACTCGATGGGACTTTAGGCCCCATCCTCCAGGACTTATTGGCTGGCCTGAACCATCACAAAGGATTCTCTCTGCGTCATGGCCACTTGCTCTTCTATGACAGACTTGCTATCCCAAAGACTTCTGTTCGAATTCCCACCCTACTCAGGGAATTTCACTCCACTCCAGCAGGTGGACATTCAGGGACCTTTAGGACATTCAAAAGGCTTTCTAATGTGGTCTTTTGGAAGGGAATGCGAAAGGATGTGCAGCAATTTGTGGCTTCTTGTGAGGTATGCCAGCGGAATAAATACCAAGCCCTTAAACCTGGAGGTCTTCTTCAGCCTTTACCCATTCCCGAACAAGTCTGGGATGACATTTCTATGGATTTTATTGGCGGCTTACCCAAATCTAAGGGGCTAGATACTATTCTGGTGGTAGTAGACCGTCTTTCCAAGTACTGCCATTTCCTTCCATTGGGCCATCCGTTTTCTGCTCAAGAGGTGGCTGCTCTTTTTATCAAGGACATAGTACGGTTACACGGTTACCCGCGATCCATTGTCTCCGACAGGGACCGTCTCTTTATTAGCCAATTTTGGGCTGAACTATTCAAAATGGCAGGGACTGAGTTAAAGACGAGTACTGCTTACCATCCTCAAACGGATGGCCAAACGGAAGTCGTCAACCACTGTCTCGAAACCTATTTGCGCTGCTTCACCTACCACCATCCTAAGCTCTGGCCCAAGTGGATTCCTTGGGCTGAATTCTGGTATAATACTACATTCCAAGGTGCTGCTAGCATGACCCCTTTTAAAGCACTTTATGGGCGTGATCCTCCTACTGTGTTACGGCTTTCGGATGAGGGGTCAGTCGTGGAGGAAGTCAACAGGCAACTTCATGACAGGAATACAATTTTACAAGAACTGAAGAGTAATCTTTCAAAAGCCCAGGCCAGAATGAAATCCTAAGCAGATAAGGCCGCAGGGACATCCAGTTCCAGGTAGGTGACAGAGTTTTTCTGAAACTCCAACCCTTTAAGTTCAAGAAACTGGCTAAGCGACCCAATGAAAAACTTAGCCCCCGGTTTTACGGTCCCTACACTATTTTGGAGCGCATTGGCGCAGTAGCCTACCGCCTTGATTTACCCTCCACCACCCGGATCCATCCTATTTTCCACGTCTCCCAACTAAAGGCCGCCCTGTCCAATTCAGCCCAATCTCAACCCCTACCTCCTGGACTCACTGAGGAAATGGAACTTGTCCTGTATCCTGACTCCATCCAGGAAATCAGGTCATTGCCAAATGGATGCACCGAAGTTTTGGTGAAATGGAAAAACCTACCTGAGTGTGATAGCACATGGGAGCTCTATGAGGAGTTGGACACTCAATTTCCCTCCTTTCACCTTGAGGATAGGGTGAAACTACTTGGGGGGGGTAATGTTAGACCTCCCATACACCACACGTATTCCAGATACTTTTTAAGGAAATACCTTCCACCCCTAGAAATCCTAAATTCACTCACTTTAATTGTGAAGAAGCTGGCCCTAGTTGAATTAGCAGTAGACGCCTTTGAATTGCTAGATTAGATCAATGAACAAATGGGGTACCCCGCACATACATGGGGCAAATATACTACTGAAAAAAATAGCTAAAAGAATGAGAAAGTGGTTTTGAGGTTTCATCATCTGTGTCTTGCATTAATCAGTTGATCCCCAAAGAGTAGCATATTTATATTTGTGGGTTCTTTTTAGTAATGAAGGAGGAAATGAAAACACAAAAATTAGTTGTCTTCCACTCAGACATTGCCACATATCTTAAGTATCTTCATATTTTTGGTTTTTTTTGTGATGAAGAACAAATTGACAACACAAGAATTAGTTGTCTTCCATTGAGAAAGTTTTGTTTATGTGCTTTAAATTCGAATTTTTGCAAACTTGCAAAAATTTTAAAGGTAGACAGTGTATGAAACAAATGCCCCACCCAGAAAAAAGAAATGTAAACTACACCACACACAAATAAGCACACATACTTTACTAAAAGTGAATTTGCTTTTAAGATAGTTGCTGATCCAAACTGTTCATCTTGGCAATGGTCATCTTAGATACAGGATACCCAAAAATCTTCTGTACTGAGCGATGATTAATCCTTTGAATGGTTATTATTGTAATTTCATTTGCCTTTTGAGCTATTCATTCTTCACTTCATATTAATAGTGGTTAAGGGTTGGTACCATTATCTTTGGTGTGTAGTCTAAGGTGTGGAAAAAGACGAGCAGTTTGGCACACCAAACATGTTGACTGCAGATGTACTTATAGATTCTTGTATAAATCCTTGCCCTTTCTCTGTGCATGCAGGCATATATGTATGTAATTGAATATCTGTATACATGCATATGCATACATAATCCACAACAAGACAATTTAATTTCCAGTGTAGGTTTTATCTACTTATGATACATACACAAATAAACTTTTATCCTTTTCTGAAATTTAGAGGCATTTGATTCTTGTTTCATTTTTTTTCCCCCCTAATTTCCTCTGTTGGTTCAGGAAGAGGCTGGAAGATGTATTCTCTGTAAATGTGCTTCGAAGTTTGAACAATTTGCCAATGGCTACCTTTGAGTCTGAAATCTGGAAAGTTGTTGGCTGCAATGGTATTTTGGAGAAGGATAGGAGAAAGGTATCATTTGAAAATTGCTATTATTATTTATATGCTGTTACTTTTACAAATTAAAGTTTTGAAATGATGAGCCTCTAAAATAATAATGCTTTTGTTGTGAGGATGGACCTTATAGTTCTTATATTTCTGTTATTTATAATTCTTTTGGTTGATAACTATGTTTAGAAATTGATAATTAGGAAAGAACATACCTAACATAACTGAGTTGAGTTGGGGAGTGGCAGGTTTTTTTAGTTCAATGAGTCAAGAAACTTCCACTTCATTAGTAGACAATATAATTTTGTGTTGGGTAGTCTGCAAGAATGGTTAGTGGGGATACTGTTAATTGTCAATGTATCTTTGCTGAATAAATTCCCTTGGGGTGGAATAGTCTCACTTCTAGAAAAATCATGAAATGAAGTGCAATGCAAAATTGAATGTGTATGTTCTGATCGTAGATATTCTTCTTTGCCCGGAAGCTACCATAGAAAAGAGTAAGTTTCTGTCCTTGATGCTTTTGGGAATCAAAATATATCTCACATTATGATAATACTTGGTCCTTTAATCTCATAGTGATTTTTCTCTAAATGCCTCTTGAGGTTTCTCAATATTTGGTCTACATTGTCAAATTGTATGATCTTGGGTTTGTATCTATGTCGCTGCTTTTTTGCCACTACATGGAAAAGTTGCAGTACCCAGATGATTCCATTTCCACTGTAGTTAAAACATAGCTGATGGAATCTTTGTCTGTTGTCACCAAACAATTTTATATGCAACGTTTCAACTAAAGGTAGCTATATCCTGCCCCTTGTTTTTCTCTCTCCTTCATCACTTTCGAGGCTGTAATTGGTTAGACATCCTTATTTCTTCCTCCAGCCACCTTGGAGCTGACAACTCATTCGGTATGAAACATTTCTCAGGTCATATTGATGTTCAAGGCTTCCTTTGTGGTAGAGTGATACTGAATGCGGGTGGAGGATTGGCATATCAATTTGGGGGTGAAATTGTGATGGCTTTATAGAGAAAGACAGGCATTAACCATGCTCCTTTTCCACTTCCTGCGCCATTTACCATGATGGGAAAAGGAACTTGCATGAATTTTACTCTGTCTCTCTTTCTCTCTCTCTCTCCCCCCATTCACAACAAAAGCAAAGCAAGTTCTATGGATGTTTTAGGTTGAAATTCAAGATGTTCATAAAAGATGTTTCCCATGCTTGAACAAGAGGAAGGGTAGGTGACAGAAGAATCGTAGAAGGATCCAGCTGGATCATGTTGGTTAAAAATAAAAGCAAATAGAAATGAGATAATAAAGAAACTAAAAATACGGAAGTAGATGAGATAGTTGTTGAACCATAGAAGCTATACCTACTATTCTTACTCATCTCGAAAGCTTAAGTGTCTTGCATGCTTTCCACTTCATAAGAGTGAAAGTTAAACGAGCTGAAGGGTAGGTCAATATTAAAGCCACTAAATGAAATCCAAATATGAAGTTTCCTAGCCATTAGCATGCCAATGCAGCAGCCATCTTCCTCGAATCTCTTCACATGTACGATGCTACCAGAGGCAAGGTATGAAGAAAGCTTTCAGGTAGAAGTGACATGTTACAACCATGTCATGTTAAATTATCATTTGTATTTATTTACAATCTTATCTACGGGAGACACTGACTTATATGTAGATGAAAAAGATCTGCATGAAATGATTGGAAAATAATGGATGCATCCTAAGACATTATGGGCAATATATGTTTCACATTTCTCTATATTTTGGGATCTCTTTGATAATGGGAGTGCTATGATCGCTTTCTAAACGACAAAGTTATTGATTGCCTGACTATTTCTTCTTTTTACTTTGTAGAGTCTTGATTGGGATTCTAAGAAGACACATTTATATCATTGCCTTGTTGACCCAGATGGAAGTATCACTTTCAAGGTTCCTATAACTCTCAGAATAGTCATGCAAAAGTGGTTTTGTTCTATGCTCCTTCTCTCATCCTCTCTGTTAGCCTAATTTTATGGTTTATATCTAAACATGTAATATTTGGAAGTTCTTTTGTCTAGTTGATGTTTCAGACGTGATATTTGGAAGTTCTTTCGCGTAGTTGATATTTCAAACATGTGGTGAAGAATCTGTTATCATGGTCATCTCATTTTTTTAGTCTTCTAAAGCATAAGCAATGTCACTTCCCCTCCTTGAATTTCATCTATTATTATCCTAATCTGCTGCTTGTAGCTGATAATCCTCTTCCTTGCTTAGTTCTTTGCAGTTTGAATCCTACAATGTTGACAGTTCTCTCAATAAGTTTGTTTTCATAAACAATTAATGTAAATAATTTCTTTACCTTCTGGAATTCTAGCATCAGGTATTGTGAAGCACATTTGACATGGTAATTTTGTTGTACAAATTGAATCAAATTATTGACATTGTTGTTGCAGAATTACCTTTTCTTTTTAGTTTAGGAATAATTTTGGTCTTTGAATACGTGGCATCATACAATGAGGAAACTTTGACATTTTATTGAAAGCTTATTTAATTAGTGAAAGTGTGAATTTCTGTTGAAATTTGGACTGGAAATGGACTTAACTAGAGCTTGAGAAGCAAGTTGTCCTTCCAGGTAAAGATGATAGGAACTGTTGGAAAAGATTTCCTTTTCATTTGAGATATAAGAGGAAGCTTATTACCAAATAGTAATTTAGGGAACATCCAAAAGAAGAACCAAGAGAAATAGCTCCTGGAGAATGTCAAAGAAATATAAAATTTTGAGCATATCTAAATTTTCTATTGATTTTATGGAGTCAATATACTCAATGCTGCTCGACCTATATGCATCCAAGTGTACACCTGACAGGTTCTTCGTAAGGCATAAACTGCCATCCTAGGATATAATTGAATTAAAGGAAGCCCTTCAAAGTGGTGGTCCATGAGTACTGACAAATTGCAAGACAAGAATATGGTAAAATGGAAATCAGAACTGGTCCAAAGGAGCATTTGGTGATGTCACCCTTAAATTTGTTAACTTGGTTTCTTGATGATTGATGTTGAATCTGGTATTTTTTTGTGGCATTTTATTTTATTTTACATGTTGAGTATGTCTTGCTTTTTCATAATGACTGTTCATATTGTATTCTTTTGGACTTGTTAGGCGCTATTGCTTATTATTGCAAGCTTGTGACGAATAATATGTGATCAGGAGACTTAGCTCTTTGGTTATTAACTAATTATCCTGGAGGGCTAGTCTGCTACTGGTGCCAGGAAATCAGATCCTGTTAATTGGATGCTAGGAGGTGATATGACACCTTGATTTCTCAAGATATAGAATGATTATGTGGTATGCTTTTGTGCCAAGTAATAAGTCCAGGTACTATTTAGATGACCAATTCGACAAGGGCGTACCTTGCAGGGTGTAATTTGGAGAGGATACACTGAGATTATGATTCTTATGGGCTTTTTGGATTTACACCATAGGTCTGAACATATTGTGATCTAATAGCTCAGATATTGATCTCATTCTTGTTATTGTGTGAGAATCTGGTTTAATATTTTGCTGTTATAAGCTCAAGAATACTTCATTTTATTAGGAGGTTAATGTCTGGTGATTGCTACATTGTGAGGTTTATTTATGACCTTGATTGACTTGAAGCTTGCTAACTGAAAAATGTAGTGCCTGAAAAACTCTGTGACATCATCACATGGTTCTTGTAGATCTGACTGCCTCTGGTTGGGTTTGGAGTGGGGGGTGGGAGTGTTGGTTTCTTCATTATGACTGGAGGGTCATGTCATAGATTACTTGTTGATGTGCGAGCTGTTTTCCTGAATGTATTGACTTATTAGAATATTTATTTTTGAACTAAGTGCTTTTAAAATATTTACTTAATTCATAGTTCAATAAATGCATGTTGAAATGTATTAAGCTTTGGCTTCAAGCCCACATGGAATTGAAACTAATTCTTCTAATGTACACATGCAAGTTCCCTAGCTGTAAGTGACTAGAATGTTAATTAGTTGGTCAAGTCTGAAGTGCCTATAGGGGTGCAGCTCATACCCTTTTGTTTACTAACAGTTTTTCCATTGGGAATTTATTAGGAATGCTTGTTGATGTTAAAATTGTTACCAAAGCTTTTAAGTTCACTAGGGATCCTCATATGTAATGCAGAGAAGTTATGGAAGTTTGTAAGTGTAGTTGTGTCTCAAATCTCTTCCTGTTGTTTCTTAATCCTTATTTACATGCATCATAATCTATTTAATATTCAGAAGATTTGACCCCGGACGTTCATATTTGAGTACCTTTCACTATCATGTTTACTTTTGTATTATATATCCCAGTGCTGTGAAACAATAATAAGGCATTTCATTTATCTATGTTTCTATGTTAGCAATTATTAGTTATCTAGCATAACACTTCTTCTTCCTGTGTTTAGGGCCCTTATATGCATAAAACAAGGACTCACTTGCAAAGGGTTTTGGGAGATGACTATGTTCTAAATGTCAGGTTTGCGGAAAATGGGGAAAGCAAGTGCAGATCGTCTCTGGGTTTTAATAGTTCTAATGCTGTTTACAACAGAATTGCTAATGAAGGAATCCTTGTGGGGTTGCGCCTTTACCGTTTTTTCGGTAGTTGATCTCTTTGATTAACACTTAGATTGCTAATGCCCTGTTGATAGTTTTGTGCTAATTATGAACAAAGTGATAAACAAACATCATATTAATTAGGATCACAATTACTTCAATTTATATCTTACGTGTAACTGAATTGGCAAAAGTTATCCAATTATTGTTTGTCTTTGGAACATTTGAGTTACAACAAAATTGTTGTTAGCATTATCTTATTCTTTGTATTGTTATTTTTGTGATATATATTGAAAGTTTGGAAGAAAAAGAATGTATTCTTCTATCTATCATCAGAGAAAAAATTACACTAATATATATATAGGGAAGCATGGCAACATACCTACCATTGAATCCCACGGATTAGGCTAAAGGAAATCCCTTAACATAAGGGTCAAACTAGGAATAAAAGGAAAGGAGATTTTCATATTCAAATCTGATCCTAATCTCCATTATTTATGAAAACAAACTAAGATAAGATCAAAACTAATCCCTAGAAACTAGGAACTAATTTTGAGAGAAAGTTTCCTAACATATCCAACACTACCCCTCAAGTTGGAGCGTGGATGTCTATCATGTCCAACTTGCTGATGAAGAACTCATAGTTAGGTTTGAAAAGTCCTTTTGTAAGAATATTAGCTATTTGTGTGAAGTAGGAGCAAATGGCAAGCAAATATCTCCTGCTTCAATTTTCTCCTTTATAAAATGCTTGTCAACCTCAATGTGCTTTGTTCTATCGCGTTGAACTGGATTGTGTGCAATGCTGATAGCCGCCTTGTTGTCACAATACAACTTCATTGGCATGGTCACAGTTCGCTTTAGCCCTTCCAAAACTCGTTTCAGCCATATCATCTCGTAGACTCCATGAGCCATTGATCTGTATTTTGCTTCTGCACTACTACTGGCAACAACACTTTGTTTCTTACTTCTTCATGTCAGTAAGTTTCCCCACACAAAGGTACAATAACCCAATGTTGATTTCCTATCAATGACTGAACCTGCCTAATCTGCATATGTGTACACCTCAATACTCTGTTGTTCATTTTTCTTGAAAAATAAACCTTTTCCTGGAGAACTCTTCAAGTGCCTCAGAATTCGATACACAGCTTCAAGGTGTTCTTCATGAGGGGAATGCATGAACTGACTCAGAAGGCTTACTGCAAAAGCAATATCAGGACGTGTGTGGAATAAGTAAATGAGCGTACCAACCAACCTCTGGTATTGAGATGTGTCCACGGGATCACCCTTACTATCTCCAAGTTTTTAGTTGGGATCAATTGGAGTTTCTGCAGGACGGCAGCTACTCATTCCCGTTTCCTTGAGAAGATCAAGGATGTATTTCCTTTGTGAGACAACAATCCCTTTCTTTGATCGAGCAACCTCCATTCCAAGAAAATATCTTAGTGGTCCGAAGTCCTTAATTTCAAACTCAGATGCAAGACACCTTTTCAACCGTTCTATTTCAGCTGTATCATCCCTAGTTAGGATAATATCGTCTACATAGACAATGAGAATAGCTATTCTCCCATCAGTTGAGTGTTTTGTGAACATGGTATAATCAGTTTGACCCTGAACATATTTCTGACCCTTTACAAATGGAGTAAATCTCTCAAATTAGGCTCTTGGTAGCTGATTGGGCTCAGCTACGCCATTTTGTTGGGGTGTGTTAGTGCAAGAACTTTGATGTATTACACCTTTTTCCAAGAAAAAATTGCCTAGGATTTTATTGAAATATTCCTTGCCGCTGTCACTTCGAAAAATCCTTATTTGCTCTTGAAATTGTGTTTCCACCATGGAATTTTTTTATTTCAAAACTTCTTGAATTTCAGAATTTTCTTTTAAAAGGTATACCCAACTTATCCGTGTGTGATCATCAATAAAACTAACAAACCGTTTTTTTCCTGAAAGTGTTGAAACCTTATATGGTCCCCATATATGACTATGGATTAACATAAAAGGTTTTGATGCTTGATATGATCTTGGAGGAAAAAAGGCACGGTGATGCTTGGCTAACTCACAAATTTCACATTGAAATGAAGATGAACTTTTATTTTTAAGAAAACTAGGAAACAAGTGTTTAAAATAATGAAAACTTGGATGTCCTAATCTATAATGCCATAATGTAACATTGCATTCACTAGAATCAGAAACAAAACAGGTACTTTGAACTTGTCTTCTCGAATCAGTTCCATCTTCAAGGAAATAGAGACCTCCACTTTCTTTAGCACTGCCAATCATCCTCCCCAAGGCTAGTTCCTGAAACTCACACCGAGAGGGATAGAAATTAGCTTGACACTTGATATCATTGGTTAACTTGCTAATTGACAAAAGGTTGCAAGAAATTTTAGGCACATGAAGAACATTATGCAAAGTTAAGGAAGGTGATATAACAATGGATGCTGTCCCAGCAATTGCCAAGAGAGATCCATTTGCTATCTTGATTTTTTTGTTCCGTGCACATGGATGGTAAGTCGAGAAAAGATTGGAGTAACTTGTCATATAATTAGTTGCTCCTGAATATATGATCCAAGAGTTGCTTTGGCTGGGATGGGCGCTAAGAAGGGTAGTTATTAAGTTACCTTTTTGGGCCAAAGAACAAGAGGGGTTAACATTGTATTGTGGAGAATGGAAGAGTTTGTACAGGTGCTCTACCTGTTCCTTTGTGAATAGAGATGTTTTTGAATTGACTTGCTGCCATTGGTTCTCTTCATGTGAGGTTTGGAATGCCCTATCATCGTTTCTAGGTTTCTTCTTCCAATTTGGAGGCTTTCCATAGAGTTTTTCGCAAGTTTCCTTTGTGCGCCATGACTTCTTGCAGTGTTCACACCAAGGTTTCTTCCTTCTTTCACCATCGGGATTAGCACTTCTAGAAATAAGGGCAAAATTATCATTTTCCACCACAGATTTGTGTTCTTGGTTGGTTAACATAACCTTCCTCCTAGTTTCTTCTCTTTTAATCTCATAAAAGGTTTCTGGGATGGATGGTAGAGGTTTCTTTCCAAGGATCTGACCCCTAACTTCATCCAAATCATGATTAAGGCCAGCCAAGAATAGATACACGCAATCATTCTCCTCCTTTATAATTTTTACACTATCAGTAGTGCGGTCCCATTCATCATTATAGCACTGGTCCAATTCTTGCCATAATGAAACACTCTCATTATAGTATACTGTGACTTCCCTTTCTCCTTGTTTTGATTGCCACAGTTTTGTTTTTAGATTAAAGATCTGAGATGAGTTTTCTAAGTTAGTATAGGTCTCCCTTACAGTCTCCCACACATCTTTTGCAGTGGGGAGAAAAAGATAGGGTTTACCTATGATCTGCTCCATTGAGTTGATAGTCCAGGCCATGATTAGTGAGTTTTTTGACCTCCATGCACTCATATTCGGATCTCTAGTCTCTGGTTACTTCACTTCTCCTGTCAAATGCCCATGTTTTCCCCTGCCATCAATCTCCTGCTTCACAGATTGAGCCTGTTCCAGGTAGTTTTTCCCATTTAACTTGTGAGCAGTTAACTGGAATAAAGTATTTGGGGAAAAAATGGTCTGTACCACTGTTTGACATGGCTGTCCCTGACGAGAAACTTCCAGCAGTTGTTTCCGATGAATCAGAGGTTTTTCTAGCCCCAGTCATGGCCGTTTTAGCCATTTAAAAGCAGATCAAGAGCCTAAGCTCTGATACCATGAAAGCTTAGAAGAAAAAGAATGTATTCTTCTATCTATCATTACAGAAAAAATTACAGTAATATATATATATAGGAAAGCATGGCAATAGACCTGCCATTGAATCCCTCAGATTAGGCTAAAGGAAATCCCTTAACATAAGGGTCAAACTAGGAATAAAAGGAAAGGAGATTTTTAGATTCAAATTTGATCCTAATCTCCATTATTTATGGAAACAAACTAAGATAAGATTTAATCCCTAGAAACTAGGAACTAATTTTGAGAGAAAGTTTCCTACCATATCCGACATATATATACATATACATATATATGTATGTATGTAGTGTATGTGTGTGTGTGTATAGTATAATCAGTTGTTTGATTTTTCTACACTCACCTTAATTCATGGTGCCACAAGGACTTTATCCTGGATTTTCTTTTTTCTCTTTAATCCATTTGGTTTTTTCCCTCTTTCACTTCCTGTATTAATTCGTAGTAAAGATCTTTTCAGTCCAAGCCAGGCCCTTTCTAGAGAAAATTATTATGCTTTAGATCCAACATTGTACAGTCCAATTGCATGATCGCCTTATTATTATTGCATTTTGGGACCATCCTGTACTACAAAACACTTTTTGCTGTCATTTATAGTATATGGACTGTTTGAAATTAAAATTAGCTTTTGATACAGTTTCATCCGTTTGAATATATATTATTTCTCATTTCCTACTCAAAACATTTGTCTTAACCAGCTATTTACAGGAACTTGATTTCCTTTCTTATTAGAATTTGATTGGAAGACTAATCTATGAATATGTATGGTGGATTAAGAATTTTTTCTCCTGATAGCTATTTTGTCATTTGGATCAGGTTTAAATACTTGCTCGCGTATTATGTGTGCCTCTTAATGGTCAAACATTTGGTTGGTCATTTACATGTGATATAAAGTGAACAGCAATGAAATCTCTTTTAAGCCAGTTAAATATATAATTGGTATACATGTTGTATTAAACCATAATAGTTTTACATGTCTTCATAAAAGATGTATATTCAATAAAGTAATTAAGTTAAGTTATACATGCATGCAAGCGAGTTACATTTTCTGTAATCTCAAAGAACAAAACAGAACCAAATGCCTAAAGGGGAACCACGGTCTAATGGCTTCTAGTTTCCCATGCACCAAAAAATTATAACAGCTTGCTCATATTCAAACTGGTATTTCTATGATCACTACAGCCCGTGTTCTTGTCTAATGTCATGCCACTACATAGTTGCTTGATTAAGATTTTTCTTTGGAAATTTAGAGATTGTGGCTTTAACACATGCTTGTTGTTGTTTGTCCTCTGACTTGTAAGCTATTATTCTGTGTCTTCCCTTATATATTAGTATGAATTTTGTTTATCCCAAGAAGCCAAAGGTGATGTCCTTACTCAAATACTTTTCATGGATCAGTTTTCAAAGATGGTGGTAAAGAGGAGAAGAAGAAAAGTCCAGGTTCTTCACCCGTCAAATGTTACTTTGTGTGCACAGAATCTGGAGCTGCTTCAGATCAGAACAGTCCTTATATTTTGTTTAACAAATCAATCCATGAAGCCCGTTCTATGTTTATGCATGTGCACATGGTTACCACTGTGGTTAAATATATGCCCAGGTTCGTAAATAAATTTATCCATCATATTTAGAAGCTTAATTGAGAAAATCATTGGGAGTTGAGTAATGCAGGTTTTCTCTCATTTTATCCAAGACTATCAAAATGGAACTAGACTTTGGAACTGTGCATATTGAACCTATTGAAGATATACCATGCACAGTATGTCCATTTGTTTCTTTTTCCTAGTTAGTGATGTTTTATTACTCACACTTTATTAATATCTCATCGAAGGGAGCCTTGGTGCAACGGTAAAGTTGTCATTGTGTGATCTTGAGGTCACGGGTTTGAGGCGTGGAAACAGCCTCTTGCAAAATGCAAGGTAAGGCTGCGTACTATATACCCTTGTGGTTCCGCCCCTTCCTTGGAGCCCGCATATGCATGAGCTTTGTGCACTAGGCTGCCCTTCTATTTTATTAATATTTGATCACTCTCCTCTTAGCAAGACATTGTTTCTGTAGTCAATCCTATGAACAAAAAATCTCTTGTACTTTGTAGGATGAGGAGGGAAATCCTATTCATGATAAATGTGGTGAACCTTTGATACATACTGATGGAACGGGTTTCATATCTGAAGACTTGGCAATGAAATGTCCAAGGAATGTATTCAAAGGAGACTGTTTGGTTCCAGGAGATCTTGTGGTATGTCAATTTTGTGTTTTTAGTTATGAACTTGTCACATCGAGTTTTATGAGAATATTGGTTTAGGATTTAGAATTTTAGAGCACCATTCTTGAAATGCATTGCAAAATGTTTCTTCTATGTTGTTAACTACTGAATTCTTCTATTGTTTCATCCTCTTGTTTCTTGTAGTGCTTACCACAAATCCTATTAAATTTTCTTATATAATGCTCTATAATTCCTTTCATGTCGTCTATTGTAACGATGTTTTGATGGATACTTTTTCTGTTAATCTGAGTGATAGCAACCTATGGGACCCTGGATAATTTGAAGAGATGACTGTGAGATATAACCAACTATGGCCATCATATTCTATTGACTCGAAGATTAATGTGAATGATATATCATTTGACATATGAATTGGTCCAGGCCATTGTGTCAAGTTTCTCTGGACATCTACAAGGCTGTGGTTGATGAAGGGATGATTGTGTTAAGTCATTTGGGGGTGGGTCTTTATGAAACTTGACTAGTACAGAAATCTCAGATTTGCCTTTTCTTCTTACCTTTGTGGAGGATCTTGTACCCCTTCCAAAGAGGATGGGATGCTGTGGAGCCTGGTCTCTTATGGTGTCTTTACTGTCTGATCATTCGTCTTTAGGAAAATTGACTAATTCCAAAATCTTGGATTTTTCTTCTCTTTTTCTCATCCTTGAGGAGTCTCTCAACCGTTTTCCATAAGAATCTGGGATGGTATGGTTCCCAGACTCTTGTGGTGTTTTTGCTGTCCGATCATTCATCTTCTCTCTCCCCCCTAGTGGCGCCTGTTCTAATGTTTAGAATGGTATTGGTACCCATTCTTCCTTCTAAAGTCTAGCGTTTTAGTTGGTTGGCTTGTAACTTAGGGACAAAACATTGGATATCCTCAAATGCAAGAATAGTGGTCTCCCCAGTTGGCGTATTACGTGCAACAATGAGGATTCCCTGAGCATTTGTTCATTCATTGTGAGATGGTTCATTTGATTTGGTTGAGTATTCTTGATGAATTTATTATCGTGTGGGTGTTTCCAAAATCAATTTGTTGTCACCTATGATGGAGGTGTCCCCATCTTGGGGGCAAAGGAAAATTGCTTTTGTCTTCAGTGCCTTTTGCTATTCTTTGTGTTGTTTGGCAAGAGTAGTAACAGAACTAAGACAGAGAAGTTTATCTATCTTTATGTGTGGAGATTTATGGGCTCAACTAGGTTGGGATTCTATCATTTTTGATAGAGTGGGAAAACCAGGCTGAAGCTGAGGTAGTCTGCTCCTCTAGTGTCTTTCAAATTAAACTTTGATGGAGCTTTATTTGGGAATCTGGAAGGGCAGAGATTGATGGTTTTATTTGGAACAATGATGGGTTTGTTTGTGGGCTTTTCTGGTGGTACTACAGATTGTAATGAAGGAGAGGAGAGTTGAGATTGGTGACAGCTGAGTTGTGTGGAAATTTGTTGTGGAAAATAACTCCAAATTGTGCTTGACTTAACCATGAATTCTATTAAACTTTCAAGCAGATTTGGTTTTGCTTATAGTTGCAGGAAGCTTGGGGGAAACTGGGAAAGCTCACTCAAAACACTTAAAGAGTGGGAAAAATTCTGGGAAACATGCATTCTTTTTGGCATACTTTTGTTAGTTAGATTGTCTCGAAAGTCAAATGAACCTAGTAAGACCAAACTTGCATCCTTAGTGCATAGAATGTTCTTTTTGACTTGCTTCATGATATTTCTCTAATTCTTCTTCAATTTATGGTAATTCCATTTTTGTGTTCCCCACTTCCTTCTTCACACCCTCCTCTAGCAACTATGGCTTTGCTATCCGTTGGAAGCACATAATATCAAAATTGAAAGATCATGAACCACAAAGGGAGTTGTTGATGGATTACATGCATAATTTCATTACTTCACCTCTAGTGTGTTCACCTCTGTTCCTCTTTAATTGTATAGGATGGTTGTAAGGCCAGCTAAGCTATATGGATCAGTGTGTTGGGCAGTTAAGGAAGAACATGTACATAGGATAAGTGTTGTCAAAATGTGGATGTTGAGATGGATGAATGGCAAGACAAGAAATGAAAACATTAGAGAAAATGTGGGGGTAGAGAGATTAGACTTAGATGCTTTGGACATTGTCCAACGAAGGCAAAAAATGGCACCTGTTAGGAGTGAAATGATCCAAGCCGAAGGTTCTAAAAGGGCAAGGGGAATACCCAAAAGAACGTGGATAGAAGTGGTAAGAAAAAATTTAAAAACTTTGGGACTAAATGAATCCAAGACACTTAATAGAGGGGAATGGAGGAAAAAGATTCTTGTGACCAACCCCTAATTGGGATAAGGTCTTGATGATGATGATGTTCTTTGGCTTTTGGTTTGCTTATTGTGATTTCTGAAAAACATTTTACCTGTAGAGAATGCTGGACCAGGCAGGTTTGCAGGAGGATCCTTCAATATTGACGAAGTGCAAATCTCTGATGGAGGAACCGGTAGCTTGTTGTTTCATATGGTGCATTATTTTCTAGTGCTAGTTTGATCACCAAAAACTGCCGCTAAACTGAATTTCATGATTTTTCATTATCTACTAGCCATTGCTAATCCAGTTCAGAATGTTCTTCAACGGACAAGCTGTCAAGGGAACGCTACTTGTAAATAAAAGGGTATGCTTGTTACCATCATTTATCTTTATAAGAATTGCATGCATGCAATGTAGTTATTCAATTTTCATCCTCTTTTCAACTTATTTAGATCTTCTGGTTTCCATGAAAACCTTATGGATCCATGATTCAGTAACTCGTTTGTTTCAGCACAAAGTTATTTTCTGTGAATATATTTGGATCTTTAAATTTGTGTTTATTTTTGTTGCCATATTTTCTTTGAATATTGTTTGTTTACTTTGATAGATCATAATAACATTTAATTTGGTTTTGGTCAATACCTGTTGACGGGCTATGTGTTTGTCTTATGCTCTGTAACTTTTCCTCATTTTCTCAAATTGTACCTGTTTATTGGATTCTAAGTTATGTTTTTCATGAGATGAAAGTGTACTGTGCATACCCTTCATTTAGTGCCTCGCTTGTTGGTCTAATAGAAAATATTTCTGGGATCCATGACTAATTGCTGAAAATGTTTTGAATATTGGTTTAAATTCTTCAATATTGGTGGTTAAATAATTGCATTTCTGTATCTGTTAGGGAATTTATAGTGTTGTCTTGCTACAGAGTTATTGTTATTTTGTAAACTATGCTCATTAAGAAGATTCTGACAAGAATTTTTCATCCCTGATATGCTACAATTTCTGTTTGCGCATCTATCGGGATGCATGTTGAATGGTGTGTAGGATATATGATTTACCAACCAACAGTTTAACTTTCCATTGCCAAAATTTTTAATTACCCTTCCTAATGAATGCCAAGTCTGTATAACTTACCCTTAGCTTGCAGTTGCTATTCTACTTCTTGCAACATGAATTTGCATGTAGGATCAACATCTGAACCATTAGAAAATGCATCTATTATGTTGTACTACTCTGTATGCCTTTGATTATAATGGAAGTGTGTTTTGTACCACGTCTTTATCTGGTATGCTCTTTACCAGTTTGTGGGATGGATCATGTTTAGGTTTCTCAGCAACTGTCATCCACGTGCAACATTTCAGACAGAAGAAAGCAATAAAGACAGAATGCAGTATGGTTTTTGATATAAAAGATGAAATTTATTCGTAGTGAGGAAGAAGTATTACACAGGAGATGGAAATTTTGAATAAAAACTCAAGTTTAGATTGAAATTTCTTTGCTTATTACTGAAATTTTTTATGTTAAACACCTGTGGTTCTGATGCTTTGAATGTCAAATTGCTTCAATCTCCTCATGTCTCTTGCCAAAACATCCACTTTGCACAATTCGTGTACACAAGTGCGTGGTCATCCAGTGACACATACACACTTGTAGATGAACATTTGTACTTGTGAATCCAGACACACGTAAAGAAATAAACTCCATCGAAGGTAATGTTGAACGTTACACAACTTTAAGGTTTAATTAGTTATTATGTGGGGGCGTTCTTTTCACCATTCCTTCAGGAACTTTATTTTTGACATTGATATTGGTGTATCACTTGAAGCTTGGGTGAGACCAAGGTCTTGAATGTTTTTTTAGTAGTATGATGGTCGAGTTGTAGTCATTTAACATATGCATGCAAAGCTAACTGCTGCTTATCGTTCTTTTTCGTAAGAGCAAGACTTTGATGGGTCTTTGAACATTTACTTTGATGAATGCTTTCACATCCTGAGTTCGGCATCTAATTTTTTTTGTTATGAGTATTTTTGGTATAAGCTTGGTTATTGGCTCATCTTGCATGTTATGTCCTAACTTTTCTCTCTGATCTCAACACTTGTAGCTTCCTCTGAATACTATTCAGATACGGCAGTCGATGATAAAAGTTGAAAATGATCAAAAGCTTTCAGCTATTAAATCCATAAACTCTTTGGAGATTGTTGGGACAAGGTAACTTAGGTAACCTAAATAAAACAAAACTGTGAGAGATTTTTTTTCTGTAGCTTGACGTTATGTTTTATATGAAAAATTGTCTAAAGTTTCATTAGATTTTTCTATTGCATGGGTTTTGCTACTCCAGATATGGTTTACTTTCTTGATTCACACTTAATGTGATAGCAAGAACTATATATAGGAAAGCAAAATTCCAAGATGATAACACATGTTCCCCAAAGTTACCTTAATTGTTGATGACCTACAAAAGTAACTAGAAAAATAATGTCAGTTCAAAATAGAAGTTACAGAGATGGCTTATGTTTTTAATACAAAGTTTGTGGGCTTGATGAATGCCCTGTTTATTCAATTTAACCCTCATATTTTCAATTTGAATCTTAACTTGGTTAGCCTAGTTATCCTATAAATGAGGCATTCTTGCTTCTGTATTTTAAGTACATACAATTCTGTTGGATTTTGGTTTAAAGGATACTATGTTCAGCGAATTGTGCTTCTCTCCCTAGTTTAGGGGTCTAGACAATAGTAGATTGTCTCTAAGAAGCAGCAATTGATTTGCGCCTTGAATAATAATCAAGATTGGAGAATGGTTGAGTCAGACTTGATTCAGTTTATGTCTTTGATATGATTTAAGAAAGTCAATGAGTGGACTCAGGTAACTAAAAGAAATTTCTCTTGGCATATGTTTCAATTTTCTAACATTTAGTGAAAACAAAAATAAATGCAAATACTAAAAATTCAAAATGTAACAAGAAGAACACAGAAGTGTTCATTGAAGAGAAATCCTATATAAATGAACATTAAGGATGCGTTACACAGGATACTAGAAAAACACATAAAATTTGCACATTCCCTAAAGAGACACTGGAAATAAAACAAAGAAAAAAGGGCAGCCCGGTGCACGAAGCTCCTACACATGTGGGATTTGGGGAAGGGGCGGACCACAAGGGAAATAACAGAGGCAAATAAATTAGAGTTTATACCCACATATCTTGTTGATTGTTGAAGAAGAAAAATGATGCATCAAAAATTCAAAAACTAAAAAGAAAACTAAGAAAATTCAAAAAGCAGCAGCTTTTTGACAAAAATGAAGAAGGTGATGAATTAGGAACTTGGATACACTTTTTTGATCTAGTATTTCTTTTGTCATCTGGCCATCCTTATTACAACTTGACTACATAGAACAAGTTGGCTGCCACTGACTTGTGATTTTTTTGACTGTGCTGATGATGGTTAAGATGGCACTCGGTGACATTTTCCTTGAAGATGATAAATAGGTTTGATAGAAGGGGAGCCTTGGCGGTAAAAGTTGTCGTCGTGTAACCTTGAGGTCAAGGGTTCAAGGCGTGGAAACAGCCTCTTGCAAAATGCAAGGTAAGGCTATGTACTTTAGGCCCTTGTGGTCTGCCCCTTCCCCGGACCCCGCATAGGTGGGAGCTTTGTACACCGGGACTGCCCTTTATGATAAATAGGTTTGATAACATGGGTTAAATATTTTTTTATTGTTTACTACTGAATATTGGTGCATTGCACCAAATAGCACTACCAAGCTTCAATGAGTATTTTATCTAATGTTTGATGGGACAGTGGTTTCTTATTATGGTGTAACCTGGCATAGTATTTTTTTTAAAAAGAAATTCTTGGTATTACGTCAGAAATTGTTGCAACTTCTTTATTTCATCTTTATCTAGAAGCCTTGGTTATAATTTATTGTGTTGCAGTTACACTTGTTTCATGTTACATGAACATGACTTCCATGATTAGTTAACTTGCTATGTTTCTATTTATACTATTCTTTTTTGTTTTGTGCTTTTCCATGCCATAACTGGACATTAGTCTTGAACTCTGGATGATGTTTTGATGCCTCAAGGCAAGTTTGTTTGACTGAGTTCACTCAAAATAACTAAATCTGGTTGATTTTGGACCATGATGCATCAGACTATATCAGTGTAGTCCGTCATATTTGACATGCATTATTAACTTGTCATGTAACCTGTATATACTACTTTGCGCTTATCTTTGGTTATCGTTGGGGTATTTTTAGATTGTCGGGAAAACCAATGAATGTTCATTTTTTTTTTTTTTTTTAATATTTTGGATTGATATGAGTGAATCCAAAATTTTATTCCAGCAATCGTCCAAAGAAAGCGTATCTGTCAAAGTTTCTAATTGCACTACTAAATTATGGAGGGGTTCCTAAAAAGTACTTTGAGGATATTTTGAGGAATGCTTTAGATGATGCTCAGAATGCTCGCTCAAATAAGCGAGCGGCACTTAGAGGTAATTTTCTTCTCAGATTTAACAATTCTTAGTCAGTTTCTATCTTGAAAACATTGTACATCACTTCTTTAATGTATGGAAGTTAACCTTTCTTTAGGCAGAATGACATCATGGTAACTGTTAGTGTCCTGGTAAACTTATTTTTTTTCCTTTATCTTCTATTAGGGGGGAGTATAGGCATCCTCTTGTTATGGCTTATTAACCATATCATCATCCTTCTAGTGACAAGTTTTCACCCAAATTTTTGTTGTGTTTTACTAAGCTTTCCCTGTTACCGGGAGAAATGCAGTTGCGCTGAAGAACGGAGAGATGGATGACTTTCTGGTGGCAAGAATGATCCTATGTGGAATACCTCTTGATGAGCCATTTTTGCAACATCAGATTTCAATATTAATGAGGAAGGAAAGGAAGGGTCTCAAAGGGGGGAAACTTCCTGTGAGTGAATGCTTTTATTTGATGGGGACTGCAGATCCAACTGGAACATTAAGCAGAGATGAAGTTTGTATAATTCTGTATGTAGATCCTTCTTTATTTATTTAATTTTTGTTGTGCAAGTCTAGGAGTACTAATTTGAACAATAATATGCATTAGCAGTGTAATGTAGCAAGTGAAAGCGTCACTGTCTAGAATGATCATGAGAACATTTTCATTTTGTGCAACCTCTAGAATGAAATTCCCGTGAAAGCTTCACCATCTTGAAATTCACTTAATAATTATTCTCCAGTTTGAAGAGACAACCTTGTATGCGAAATCCCTAAGCAAGACCTCTAAACTTAACCTCATACAGCTCTTCATTACTCTTCATCATTCAAGCAAAAATAAACCAAACAAAAAGGGAAGAAAAAAGAAAGCACTTGTGGCTAATCTCTAATGCCAGACAAAACTTTCGAAGAAAAGATATTTGTGGTATCAAATTAAGAAACCGTTGAGCAAGACATGAATGATGATTGGGCATTAATTCCAGAAATAAAATAAACATGCACATCATCATTTTGCCACACCATCTTTTCCACATCATCTAGCCTACTTGGAAGTTGAATAGTTCCATTTCGTTTCTTGTTTGGCTGCTATATATAGTCCATGTATATGGCACATTGCTTAACTAGAGAAATCAACAGATGACATCTCAAAAAATGTTGGTTTTTAACTGACACATGTACTTATATGGCTACCATGTGGGACTTTGGAACTCATAAAACAAAATTCCAGCAGTAACTGCCTGGGTGGAGAGAATTACTTTTCTCTTGCATTGGGAGAAAAAGAAGAAGAGGTAAAAAATGAAGTTGGAAGTGGAGCTATGAAGGGTCTAGTACTTCTCATTCCTTGTCATTGTATTGGCTGTTGCAATAACTACCAAGAGTTACATGATGCACCACAATATTTGTCCCTTTTTTGTATCTTCAGAAAGTAGTTATATGGTTAAACATTCATTGATGGAACTGAATAATCAACATGTTTATTCTTGATTTTCTTCAGCCTGTTGTGTAATCGGTCATACTAGCCATTGGAAAATATCTCAAATTAATTATGACATTCTGCAAAGTGGTGCTTGTTACGAACTGATTCTTTCAATCAAATTTAGTTATATTATGATGCAATGTGGTTATTTTTACCTCTTTCTGAATATCAATATTTTCTTTTTCTGAATCATATGCAGAGACAATGGTCAAATTTCTGGAAAAGTATTGGTCTACAGAAATCCTGGGCTACATTTTGGAGATATACACGTTTTAACTGCAACTTATGTCAAAGATATAGAGAAAATTGTTGGCAATGCCAAATATGCTATATTCTTTCCTACTAAAGGTCCACGTTCACTGGCAGATGAAATTGCAAACGGTGATTTTGATGGTGACATGTATTGGGTGTCAAGAAATCCTCAGGTTGTTCTCCATTCCCTGTTAATCTGTTGGTAGACTTTAGTACATAATTTTATTTTATTTAGTTAAATAACTTCCCTTTCTCATTTGGGTCATTTTAGTAAATCAATTACTTATGTGCTGGTGTATTCTAATTCTAGGGCCTGAATATCTCACCCTAATTACTTATTTAGCCAACAATTACTTGTTCTGGTTTCTACCATTTGAGTGATATTTTTCTGTTCAAGAAATAGGACCTTATCTTATCTTACATGAGTCTCATTTGGTCATAGAAGAATGACAGCTAGGGCTTGATCTCATTTCATCTTACGAGTATGGATCTGTCCAAGTAAAAGAGAAGAGATGCATGTTAAAAAAAAAGGCCAAATGAAGGTTTGAATATAAGTATGCATATGTCCTAGTATTGATCTCCCTTCGCTTGCTCTGTTATATTATGAAACATGAGACCTTGTAAGGACAGACGGACATCTGTACAGGTACATGCACAAACAAGCAAATCATCATTAAATCTATTACATTTGTGCATTCCAAAAGCAAGTGAGAGAGAGCAGTGGAGGTACTGAATCTGTGCGGGGCATTTTTTTTCTCTCTTTGATATTTATCTTACATAATTTGCAGATAAGTTGCTTGAAACTTCACTACTAGAGCAATGTGAAAGGGCTTAGTCTATACAATATATTCTGGTTTTCTTGAATGGCTTGCATCATTTAGGTTTCTTTTATGTTAATAATAGTTTATTTGTGTTAGCTGTTGGATAGTTTTCACCCAAGCACACCATGGAAATGGATCTATTCCAAGACAAAAGTGGATCAGCCCAAGCCCACGGAGTTTCCCCCCATGGAACTAGAGAATGAGATTTTCAAGCAATTCCTAGCGAATAGGTTTCAGCCAAGGTGTGTGCTTTCCCCATGTACATGTGAAATTTCATGATTATGGAGTTGACTGATGTCTACACACATTTCTTATTTAATCTAGATAACTTCTATTAGAGTATTTATTTGGCTGTCGGTTGTTTCAGTGATTTCTATTAACAAGGGAGTGGGAGGAGCTTTAATGCTCGCACACGCACAAACACATTTCATGTGAAATTGCTGTTGTGTATGTGGGCTTTCCTCTAAAGGAAGAAACCAGTCCTAATGTGTGTGCATATATGCATGTCTGTGTCTCTCTGTATGTATGCTCTGTGTGTGTTTCTTTCTCTCTGTATGTGCGTGCATACAATTGTGTGTTTGTCGGTGATTCTCTGTATGTACGTGAGTGTTTGTCTATGTCTCTCTACATCTGAGGGTATGCACTGTGTGTGTGTGTGTGTGTGTGTGTGTGTGTTTGTTTGTTTTCCTATAGTTGTTGCAGCTCTAAATTCCTGTTAGTATGCCAGCACATCATAGCGGTTTCATCAAGCGAGTATTTGATGTGTTCCAGTAGAAGCTTGGAGTATGTCTGTGGGTGTGGTTGGGTGGGTATGCGGTGTCTCCGTGTGGGCGTGTATATCCATGTGTCTGTTCTGCTCACGTATGTCTTTGTGCACGCATAGCTGGGGGCATGTGCACACACTGGGTGTCTCTGTGAGTGTGGATGTGCATGTGCATGTGCATGTGCCCATGCATGGGTGCATGTGTAAGTGAATGTATCTGTGTATTTTCTTCTAGTGGTTGCATCCAAATATTTAGAGTGCTGCTATTATTAGCAATGTCTGTGTATTTTCCTCTAGTGGTTGCATCAATAGTTTCTTGTTAGAGTTCTGCTATTATTAGCAGTTTATCAAGTAAGTATTTTAGTTGTCCTAGTAGAAGTTTCACGTCACAAAGTATCAGAACATCCCTTTGATCGCTATTTTTGCTTTTGCATTAACTGTCAGTATTTTATGATAATTAATATGTTAGTTTCTTGTTTTTCCAGTTACAGTAGGTCTGTAGCAGCTGATAGTTGGCTGTCTTATATGGATCGACTGTTGACGTTAGGAGAGGAATGTGAAGAGGAAAAAAATTGTTTGCGAGAAAAAATGCTTGAATTAGTTGATTTGTATTACTACGCTCTAGACGCACCGAAAAGTGGAATGAAGGTTAGTTGCTTAAATGTATTCTTAGATTCCCAGCTTCCAATTTCCAGATATGTGAATGAACTATAGTCATGATCTACTGTAAGAATTCTTTTGGCTGTTACAACTACCAAGACATTTTAATTTTAGCCTGCAAATGAAGAAATGCTAACTATGTTATCTCCACAGATTCTAGCCCCCATTTATGTTTCTACTGTTTATCTGGCCTAATTCTGTGACAAGGTTTCAGACATTTATCCTTAACTGTATTTACCAGTAGTTTAACACTATCATACATCTGTTACAGACTCAGTTGCAATGTCCACATTAAGCATACCTTTGGTTATGGACAAATCACCAATTTTCTTAGTCTACATATTTCTTTGTGGTTTTTAATATTTGCACGTAGCAAATTGTGCAGGGTACCATGGATAGCCATTCCTATACATGGTACTTTTTATTAATTATTTTTGGAGAGAGAATGCATTTCTCCTTTTCATTCTTTTTCTTTTGAAAGTTAGACACACACTTGCACAGCCTCAGCCTTGAACCCTCTTCACTCAGGTGAGAAGCTCCACTCTACTAGAAGGTTTTGGTGTGCATCTTAGTTCGTGTTTTAAAGAGAATTTCTATTTGGGAATTACTTATCATGATGACGGATGTGATAAGACCATCTTAGTTAGGTATATTAGTGGGTTGTCCTTGGAGAAAGTCAATCACAAGCCTCAATCAGTTTAGACTGCTGAGTTACTGGATGTACAAATTTTTTTCCGTACTTTAGGTCCGAGAATTGTAGTAATAAGTCATCTGAATTATCTCTTTCCTCAATACCATTGATATAAGCATGTTACTGTGTGAAACAGTTACCATATGCATGATTTTTGAGGTGTTCTTAAATGCTTTTGCTTAATTGTGATTATAATCTTGATTTTAGCCATTATCATGGATTTCACTGGATTTGTCCCTTTTATTTCCCCCAAATAGATTGAAGTCCGTGACTGGTTGAAGCCCGAAAAGTTCCCGCATTTCATGGAAAGAGGGAATTCGTATACATCAACATCTGTTCTGGGATTCATTTATGATATGGTGGAGGCATTTCAAACAGAAGGGTCCCCCTCTAGAGGTGAGAATTACTGATTTAAGATGATGTTTAATGTCTTGATCCAGTGCTCAATTGACTCCTTAACTACTGCTGTTTGTGTGTAATTGGCATATAGAAGTGTGGCTACTCCCTTGCTTTATGGACAAGGTTCCCAGTGCTTCCTTGCAGTTATGGGAGCCATATTATAAGCAGTATAGGGAAGAAATGTCCAATGCCCTTAAAATGGATAAGGAATCCAAAGATATTGCTGCAGCAGAAGTTCTGCAGAAGTATAAGCAGGTGTAGCTCTTGTAAATTCAAGTCCTAACTAGTGCTGCTTCTTTACTTCTTGTGATACTCAATTGTTATTTTTTTCCCTCCCTCTCTAAACCTGGTGAAAATATGTCGGTTCTGTCAGCTTGCTCATGCTCATTGGTGAAACTGCAGATTTTGTATGGGGCTACAGAGTACAAATACAGAACAAGGAGGAGGGACGATATTCTTAATGAAGCTCTTGCAATATATCAGATTAGCTATGACTATGCAAGGACTAACGGTGTAGGGAGATGCAGCTTTGCTTGGAATATTGCGAGTCATCCCCTTTGTGAGTTGTATGCTATGAAGCAGGAAGAAGAATCCACTATCTGTTCACTCTCTGTTCTACGAGAAGTCACTAGTTAACTGACAGGCCGAAAATCTAGTGCATGTATTTGTATTATAAGATAAATGTGAGACAACTATATCAGTATATATTGCTGCTACGGTTGATATTTAAGCTGGAGCATTGTCTAGCCTGCTAAGATGGCAAAGTTTTTCAGGCGAACGGATGTGCAAGGGTCACTTTACACGGTCCTAATAGTTGTAGGTTCTTAAATAATTTTAGAACGGTGCAAAACTTTGCTTCTAATGAGGTAGGTTTTTGGTTTAGATGGCAGGAAGCGGGTTGACTTAGCAAATTTTCCACCGAACGAGAGGGATTTGCGTCATGGTATAAACGAGGTTAGGAACTGCAAATTTGTTCAACAAGGTGGCCTAGTGCATGAACAGAGTCAAAGGCTCAACCAGATGGATTGAATTGGTTGGCCTGACTATGCTTAAACGGTTGCAAATCCGCAGTCTTATCAACTGGAAGCCCTTAGAATATATGAATGTATAAATGTGGCAAGGGGGAACTCACATTATTGTTGAAAGTTTCGCGTAATTGCGGGTACAGTCTTTTACAACATAATGGAAAAAGAAAGGGAAAGAAAAACGAGTAGCTAGTGGTTTGTATAGATACTGTGCAGCTTAAATGCACAAGTGGCTGTGTCAAATGGCTAAAGCCAATAATCTTGTCTGATGTCTTAACACTCCATTGATAAAGTTGGAAAAGTAGAAAGTAAGCAAAGGCCAAGAACGAAACCATTTGGAGCTTCCGAAAGTACAAAAAAGAAAAGTGCATGAATTGGCTGCTCTTTCAAAAGTCAGAACTATAGTGAAGCGGACGCACAAGTCAAAGAAGGTTACAGAAAGACAAGGTGAGGTACATAATGCAGATGTTTTAGGACAAATACAAAGCAAATTTGGTGTCTTTGGCTGTTTGCCAACTGTTCCTTCTTCTTCTTTTTTTTTCTAGAGTCCAAAAACACAAATTAGAAAAGCACTTTCTACTCTGTAGAAATGAGATTCAACTCCCTATTTCCTTCTCATTTTAGTACTTTTTTTTGTGTGGAGAGGTTTAGTGATCATAAACGACAACAGGTGACTAAAGACTGCATCCTTATTGTCTGTGGTGTAGCGAAGGGACTATCCAAACATAGGCCCAGAGAGTAACAGCAAGTAAGCAGGCAGGCTGGCAGCCTACATGGATGACAATGGTGGTTTAGTCAAACCAATTACCTACTCCTGAATTAGCAGTGAAAAACCTGAACCCAACCCAACCCAAGGCAAGGCTTTTTTCCTCAAGTAAAAGAGTAACGAAACCCTGTGACTAAAGACATACATCTTGTTCTTCTTGGGCTGCCATGAGCGTAGCGAATGGAGTAAAGCCTGTACTGATCTATAGTAGGTGTGACTAAGGAAGGTAAGGGAGTGTGACTAATAGCTCTTATCCCTCAAGTAGGAGTATATTCTTTAACTGGTTTAATAGTGTTTCTTAAGGAGTTCTCTTAAGACTTAAAAAGGGACTAATTCCTCTCTTAGAGTTTTGGGGTTATTTTTATAAGTGTTTCTAAACAGAATCTGGAAATGAAAGTCCCCCAAACATACTTCTCCGGTTTCTGGAGAAAAAGTAAAGTGGGAAGGGGCAGAAACCTTTCCCAAACGTGGCTTTAGCAATGCAATTAGACACCAGAGCGTTCTTGGGAAGGCATCTTATAAACTGGTCGGTACAACAATTTTTTAGAGGCGCAAGTGGATGGAAATTAATGGATGCAGGATTTGGTGCCCCAAATGACTTTCTTCAAATCGAGACAAGGATTTTCCTTTGAAATTCTTGGTTTTTGGTTCTTAGGAGACATGATTGAGATGAGCATTATCATTTCACCTGGTACACAAGATTAAAAGGATTAACCTCTGTCAGTATTTCTTTTTTCCTCTGTAAATCTTCAACCATTAAAAAACCGAAAGTGTCTATATTAGCAAGATTAACAGCGCCCCGCCCTTGCCACACATGCACACCAAATCCCACTATTGTAAAATAGATTAAGGGCCGCAGTCACTTGTAGTGTATCTGTAATGAATTTCCTTTAACGCTTTGATAATTGATTCTTCAGTTAATAATGGCTTGACACGAACTTCATTGACATCCTGGACGTCTTTTGTATGTCTTCAGGTATCATCTTGAGAGTGCCGCATTAACCATTCCATCCTATATCGTGTTTCTCATACAAAGATGTATCAAAGTAGCTCCAGTTGACGAAAGAGAAAATCCAAACAGAAATGAAAGAAAGATACAGAAGCCAAGTACCATCCCTTAGAATATTCACCATTGAATTTGCCCAACCCCGTGATCTCTAATTTCATTTCGGTGCCAAACCATGCCATCTTCACTTGCGATCTCAATCAAGCAGCGGCCACTATGCCGAAAACGCGACCTCATGCATAGCGACTCGCATGAAATTCAGCAGCATCAGTTGAGGTTCGTAGCCTCATACGGGAACCTCATTTGGAGACTCAGATCTTCGAATAAATGTAGAATAACAACTGGTAGAGAATTGCCAGACATATTGCTACAATGACCTGTTGGGCGAGCGAGATGGTCTTGTTGCCTGTTGAAGAAGGTGACGGTCTGATGGTTGGAGGAGAATAAAGGAACGCCATTGATATAGAATCTTCCTCTTCGGTATGGAAGGTTGGCCTTCCAGACACAAGCTTGTAGAGACCACCACTCCATACCTGGAAAAACGAAGACACAACAATGGGCATTGTTTTCAACCATTCGAAAAAATGTTTACTCGCTCTTTGTTCATGCAGGTTGAATTCTTTTTTAGATCTAAGCTGTTCATCATGTTCGCTGAACTGATTCATTTGCAAAAATTTTTGGGTCTTTAAAAAAATTAATAAAAATGAATTGTCATGATTTTTTATTAAAAAATATAGGCTAAAAGAATCCAGTGGACATGAAATTTGGTCTCTAGACTATCTAGTGCACTCCAAACATGGGGAATGGCTTAGATCTAACAAAAATGTTTCAGCATCTGTAGAAAAGGAAGCGAAGTTTTTGTTGTTTACTTCTTCATTGGCAGTGTGGAATTACCGCGGAAGTTTGTTTAATCATGTTAAAGTAGTGGGAATTGAGCTCCTAACCTCTACGCAATTACTCTAAGCTTTCTTATGGTGTCATGGTATCATTACTCAGAGAGAAGCGGAAGAGTGTGTAACTTAATCTAGATTAACTACCAATGATGGAGTTAATCTAGCTGGGGTTGGCTTGAGTTTGCTTCAGATTTGATCTTGCCTTAGTGACTTGAGATGACATTGTGAGATGCAGAAATCAATGAGATGACATGAGACGGCTTGAGGTGGCTTGGTCATGTGGCCTCTCTCTAGCAAAATATAACTCCACTTAAGATATGCCAGACCGAAAGATTCGACCATTTTTACATCTTGGATGGTATCCAACAACCTCATATGTCAGCATCTAAAGATCGCTTGAGATGAGCATGACTAACTCTGAGATTACTTGAGATGCCAGTTTGTCATCTCATCTCAAGTGCCATTAACGTGAGATTCCTTGAGATGGCGTCATAATCATCTCATTTCAAGATAGACTAACGAAGGAGATAAGATGAAAATATGGCATATCATGCAATATCAAGCTATAGTAACCTTTGAGGTGGCCCATTTGAAGCAAAATCTAGCCAGGTCAAGCTAGACTAATCCCTTACTGTAAAATGGCACTTATTTGAAGACCGCGTGTGGCCATCAAAGATACGGTTTTATTGATCATTTGTTGGGGACTGACCATTTGGGTCCTTTTCAAAACCATATTTTGGTCTTAATTATGCATAAACTAAAATTTTGTGTCCATTTATGAAAAAGTGGGCAACTATACCGCTACTTGAGCCATTGCCCCGCTGCACATCGGCAATTCTCGTAGAGAAAAGTCAAGAAATTAAAGCCAGACTTACTTGTATCTGATCTCCAATGGTCACAATGAGAGTTTCTTTCTTTGGCGAGAAACACATCCAGCCTTTCTTTGAGTAAATGTGGAAGTCTGAAGCTCCATGACATAGGTGCAGGCACAAGGCATGCGAGAAATCGGATCTTCTTATCAGCATTTGCATGACATCAGATTTCAGTGAGCCGACCCAGTCATCGATGGGAATACCCCTCCCATGCTTGTATAGGCAGAGAACCGAAGCTAGACCTTCCTCCCCATTGAATATCACTTCTGCAACCTCTTTGTATGTGTTCCTTGGCTCAGTTTCGAACAATATCTGAAGGATTTTGCTGGCAACCCTCTCCACCTCCACCCACAGGTTTTCTGTTTTCTGTCTGAAATTCCATATCAAGTTTGTACTAAGAAAAGTATTCATATGAACGTCAAAAAGCATGACTGGATAGTTCTGTAGTTCAACGTTGTAGCATGAAATGACCTTTAAAGAAAGGAGATAGGAAATTCTACCACTACTTGTACTGCTCCTGCGCCTTGACAAATTTAGGTTTCGGTCCTACAATTATGCACTTAGATGAACAATAGCGGCTACCCACATTAGCTAGTTTACTTAGGAGTGGCAATGGGGCAGCGCGGTTTTGGCCAACTCGCAACCGATCCATTTAGGGAATAAAACGACCCTAGACTGCCTGTCCCATCCCAGGACGGTCAATGGTTACAAAACCCGTCAAGGGACAGGGCCAAGCTTTACATGCCGATTTTTGTTTTCCTATGGATTTGCACTTTTGTCTTTCTTTTCTTTTTTTAACAAACAAAAATTACAAATTAAATCAATCACACACCGTCCCAAATCTAAGCAGAGTGGTCACTCAGACCTGCAAACAAGCATATTCTAGGAAAGGTCCCTAATGGCCTGTGAAATTTACTAAGACGACTTTATGGTTAGACCATATAAAAGCAAATCAACCGGCCGGTAAGATATCTTAGACTCATATAACCACAATTTGAATCAACAGAGAAGATATATCTGCATCCCATGTTCAATTAATCACATTCATTTTATTATAGAGGAATGCTAGGCAGAAGGCCATAACGAGAAGGGGTCATTTCGTTGCTTCGGCTTTAGCTTAGTAGCATCCTACAAGACATGTTTTTGAGAGTTGAATTTAGATTGTTATTTGTGGAAAGTTTCTAACCACTGACTTTTTGTAATGAAAAGAAATATTTTTAGACACTAAAACTATCCAATCGACATGGTGTTTGAACTGCTAGTTATCCAAAGCCAAAGCCCAAATAATGAGATGAATAGGTTGGATTATCCACAGGCGACCACCTTTCATGCCAATTCTGAGGCAGTTCTGGGGAAGGCCTACATGGGCTCCTTCAGCCTCACATTCCTCATTATTATAACCTGTTGCCGCTTGCATTTTGTTAACTAGCTATTAAATGCCCCTTAAACGAAATTTCTGCACCTCATGTTCCTAATTAGCAACTGAAGGTTGTTACAATTCCTCGTCTATTGTTTCTAGCAAGGCAACGCAGCAATCACTTAGAGCGATGTTTAGCACGGATATAAGAATCTATGAATATGTCATCTGAACTGCAGCTATTGGCATGTTTAAATAGTGATTGATCTTGTTCTCTGTCGATTGATGCCAATATCAGCGGATATGATCTAAACAGCCCCCTTAAACTCGCATGAGCCGGAAATTGTGTCATACGCAGAAAGAGAAGGTCCATTCAGCGCATGCGCGAGTGGCGCTAGCAGCTCAGGACCAAAACCAGAACAGAGATTCGTATTTGCCCGTTCCGCGGAATTGAAAATACAGAAACAGGTTTACCTGAACCCGGAGTATCCCTGAGGCCATATTCCCTCCATCACCGAATTCAAACCTTCCCTCTCATCCCTACACCAAAAGAACTCTTCACTCCTCTCCTCTTCCTCTTCGCCAGAAATATCCCCGAACCCAAATCTTCTCTCCACCGATCTCGAAGCGATCGCCTTACTCTCCGGCGAGATCCGAAAAAGTCCGTCAGCAGCTTCCTTAACCGATCGGATCAGATCAGTAGAAACTCCATGATTCACTAGCTGAAAGCAACCGAGTCCCGATATCAATTCAAGAATCTTCGAAACAGAATCCGATTCGGACGAAACCAACGATCTGAAATCGATTTCCGGCAAATCTACCACCCTTACTTCCTGCGGGAAAATCCGATCCGGTAAAATGAGACTGGGAACGTGAAGTGAATGCTCAAGAAATTCGGCCAGCTCGTCGTCGTTGATAGCGATTGAGCGACGGCCTCCGTCGGGAGATGGAGGAGGAGCCCGGAATTGTAGAAGATTCTCAGGAAATCTATCCGGCGATGTCGCCATTGAAAGGAAGAAATGACAGGGATGAAGAGAGAAGAGAGGTAGAAAAGAGAGGAAAAGATGTAGAGAAAGAGAGAGCACAATGATGCCATTGTCTGGTATGCCTCCGACACTGTTTGATTTTATCGATCGTTTTTCTTTTTAGCCGTTGCCTTTATCTTTCATGCTGGCCGTTTCCTTTTTCTTTTCTTCTTACTCTCTTTCTTTCTCTCGTCGATGGCCGGAATCTATTCGGTGTTCTTTTACCGGTAAATGACTAAATCATCCAGTCCTACTCAAAGAATATGAGGGTGTTTAGGCCATTTCCAGAACGTTAGATGATTAGCAATTGAGATTGGTCCTTGGGACGTTATCAACGGTCCTAGTCGATACTAAGGATCTGTATACAGTAACAAGTATTGGGTCCATTCATTGGAAAACAATATCCACCTTTTGTTTCCGTCTTAGAGAATCAAACGGTTAAGATCATTAGATTGAGGGACTGGTGCATGAAGGCGTATCGCAAGGAGAAAGTGCAAACAGATGGTCCAGATCGTAATACTACATGATAACTATGTCGGATGACTTTTGAATGGAGGGACCAACATTGATCATCGATTGGGCATGTTCTTTTGCTGTCTCCTACTTTGGTTGTTTAGTAATCCAAACGGCCCGGGGATTGGATGAGTCCAGCATCGGAGGAGTTTTGGCTCCGAGAAAAAGGTAGTGAGCCTTAAGTTGTTGTCTACAGGGTGGTGGAAGCACTAATTGTGCTGAACTGGTAAATAATCCAAACCATGCGTTGATTTTCTTTGCGGTCTTACCATGGATCACCAAAGATCTCTGTTTTTCGGTGATTATCAGCCTTCTATTTGTGGCTGAGTTGTGTATCAATGACGTAGGATGGAGTTGGTGCTTGGTTTTGATAATGGCTAAGAGAGAGGGTTTGGATCAATAGTAACTTAGGTCTTTTGAAAAAAAAAGGCAGTCCAGTGTATGGAGCTTCGGCATATACGCGAGATTTATTAAAGGGAAGGACCATAAATTCTTTATAGTACACAACCTTAATTTGTATTTTGACTTCCAAGTCACATGGCAATAACTTAACCCTTGAGTCAAGACTCATCATATAGGTCTTTTGCCAGCAAATACTACACCAAAAGTATATAGGCGCAACCGTCACGTAAGTGTTTGAGCTTATTAGTAACAAACGTTTTGAGTGGTACATCACAGTAGTTTTAGGCACCAAAGCCTTCAACCTCAGTGGCGCAGCCATGCGATGGGGGACCAGGGTTGGAGGCTATGCATGGTTGTGAGTGTCTAGCTTTCAGAAAAAGAAAACATCATAATAGTTTTAGGGCCATTCGCGGTCCAAGTTGGCTGGGGGCATGTGATGACTTGAATCTCGATTTCCATCACAGCTTGCCATGAGAATGAGAAATGATGAAATTTTATTTACATATCGAGGAGGTCTGCATCCAAATCATCAAAAACGAAATACAAACACTACTATCACAGAACAAAAGGTAGGCCATGTTGTGCATGAGCTAACTAGTTTACCTGGTAGGCCTTGCCATGGATGAGCTAAGCAACAAGATTTGGACAATCTGATAAATCCTCTGTGTTTTTTGGCCTCTAAACAATTAATGGTTAGAAAATGAAAAAACACAAACATCTGCATTAGTCATTGAAGGAGTCTAGACTCATTCATAGTCCGTGGGACTCCTGCATTGCAAAATAAATGGTTTGGATAACCGAAAGATTGGTCCTTGCTCGCCCTTGGAAGAAATGTCCATTCACTATATGAGAATTCGGTATGGTAAGGGCTGTTTGATGTATGAGCATATTTTCCTCGGAAAGTATGAGCAGATAAGAGGAAAGTGGCGTATACTTTTAGATGATCAAGATCATCTAACTTGTAGGCCATGCCATCACCTTATGGCGGAAAAGTTGTGAATGTAACTCATGCAGAGCACGCTCTAACAGCTAAGTGGTTTGGAAATTGCAAGAGAAAGGCTCATACTTTAGGCAGTTCATAATCTCCATGGTGAAAACATGATGCATATTGAAAAATTTTGGGTAAAGAGGGTGGAAATAAAGTAGAGAAAATAGCATAATAGTATTACTTGAGTGTGCATAAATACACTTAATTTTTAATTTTTAAAGAAAGTGTTATTTTCTCCCATTCTCTGAATAAGAGGTTGCTTATGGAATTATTGGCAAACCACTTTAAGGATACTAGAAGCCTTGTGTGGGCCATGTAAGTAACTTTTTGTAACACTCTGGATTTTTAAGACATATTTTTTTTTATAATAATAATAATGGCATTTTAAATAAGAGCATTTGGGATCCTATGAGAAAAGTTTTAATTATCACTTTACTAAAACAATCCTTAAAAACTCCGAGTGTTATTTTTCCTTTCTCAAATCGATATACATGTAAATAAAATAATACGCGTATCAGTCAATTTCAAATAAATCGACGCCTTTATTTTAAATCAAATAAATGTCCAAAACAATAATAATATGGCTCAGGGTCTATCCATCATAACATCCCATATAAATGTCCAAACATCTCAATCAAATCCAAAATATAAAGTATGCAGCCCATAATGAAATCTAAATGATAATCCTATTTAATGACTCACATCTTTGTCTAAAACTATAGGAAAAAGCAGTCTTCAGCAGCTTTTATGGTTTCTCAACAGCTTCGCCTTTTCTGGTATCGCGCTTAAGATCTAAGGCATTGCAAAACAAAGCAATGCCTCAGCAAGCTATCGCTTGTGTAGGTACATAGACAATTAATGTAATAAATGAAAGAAATAATGAACAGCACTGATGAAAAGTCTAACTTTTATGAAAATAGTAGTATCATAATGTCATGTCCAAATAAATGTCAATTTATTCCATATGCTAAAACATGCATTTCACGGAGTCAAAACATGACATAATTAATGTAAATGAGCATACAATAATAATAAGGGCACCCTAAGGTAATGGGTCCCACCATCGCACTAATATCACTGATCAAGAGTACTCATAGTCAACCTCTGAGTGTCGTCACACCCATGCATACCATCCATAACCATCCTCATCATACATGCACACATAATAAGAATATGGGTCATCATGCTGCAGTGGCAACCCTCCATGGGTATCAACCACTGCCACTCTCCGTTGACACCATAACGGGAGACTTGGCGTCTGTCCCCATGGAAAGACTCAGATCGGTAGTGTGGACTATCCATGTTACCAAACCCCTATCGAATGCCATCTATGGGCAGGTGTCTATCATATCACAAAATCATCACATTATAATCTCGAAAGGTGGGTGGCCGGCCCTATCCCTCCTAGCATGACGCCCATCGAGCGAGAGCACCCATCATCAAATATAAAACACGGAAATCATATGTATATGCTAAAACTCAAGAGCACTTATAGCTCGCAATCCCCAAGACATGCCCCTCATCTTGGGGTTAGCCTATAAAAGGACCATCTAATAAGCCTCTATTCTCATTTCCATGTAAATCCATACATTTCATATATATATAATAAGAAATAAGTCTCTATTTAAGCATAACTAATTAACATCATGCTTGTAAAAGCATTTGAAATAAGTTTATTCAGTAAAAGATTTCAATTTGGAATAAATCATAATGTACTCAAAGTCGCATGAAATCCACGATAAATGATAATTGCAATTAAAAACACAATCACACATGATGCTATGTTTAAACATGGTTTAAAAATTAAGGCAAAGCATTAATTGTCGTCACCTACCTCAATGTGAAACCACTAGCTTGCTAATAACTCCCTTTAACTGGTATATTCAAGTGCACCTGTACATGTCACACCACTATTTTAAAAATTTTCTAAATAAAAAGTGGTCATTTATAAGTTTTTAAGTTAAAATTAGGTCCACGTCGTCAATACGGTCACAATGCTTCTTTCGGATCGTGATTTGGATTCCTTTAGCTCCCAAAAATCAAGTTTTAGTGAAAATCATACGTAAATGGGGCCTGCCGGGTCTATACTGGAGGTTCCATTTTCTGCTGGTATAAACCAGTGAAATTCGCCAACGCAATTGACGATGCCGGAGAAGATGACCGGATTCCAATTGTCTTCGGCGGAGCTACAGAGCTCCGTTTTGCGTGATTTTGCTGGCATTTTTCTCAGAATCTCCTCTAGAATCCATTTATGCCCTCTTTTTGTACTGATTTTGCCAAAAACCATGTTTTTTAAATGATTTTTTTCAAGTTCCTAAAATCATCCATAGGTACTAGTTTTTGCGTTTTTTGGAGACACCCACCATTGAATCACTCCCAAATTTAAAGGGTTTGCTCTTGGGTCTCTTGTGCACTAGTTGGACGGTGAGATTTCCAAACGGACAAGGTTTGATCCATGAAATCACGCTCCAACAGTAGCGTGCACAGAGTTCTCAAAAAATCCAATTTTTTCCTAATTTTTAAATGGTTTTCTAATTATTTTCTCTATTTAATAAATATGGAAAAACAGAGTTTTAAGGCTTACCTTGCGCCTGGCTGTGGTTGCTCGTGACTCGCCGAAAAACTCAAATCTTGCAGGGCTAGGGTTCTGAGTTAAAAACTCAGAGAAACACTCAAGGTGGAGCGTTTTGGCTCTTGAGAAGAATAGATATAGGATTTAGAGTCCTAGGAGAAGAGAAACTCTTCTCCACACGTCTCTTTCCAAGTCTCTCCGGCGATTTCGTTAGACTGGTAGAGACGTGTGGAAGACGGGGGTGCCATTATCAATTTGGACCCCTGTGAAACACATCTCTGTCAAATGACCAAAATGCCCTTACAACTTCGATGGCTCCTAACTCCCTCGTTTGAGCTCCGTTTTTCGCGTTCTTGGTGGGGTTGGAATCGTATCGACGAGCACTTTCTAATTCTTTTGTTTTCAGGAAGAATTTCCATCTATAAATTTTTAATTTGATTTATTTAGTAATTTCTTATTTTGTGCTGAAAATTAAGGATATTATACTTTTGAAGACTCACCTCAACAAGTTTGACAAAACAATTCTAAAAGAAACTCAAAGGAATTTAAATAAGTGAAATGTCTCCTTTTATAGAAATTTAGGATAGTTATTTTCTTGACTAATGTCTCCCTCTGGATTTCTATTCACTAGGTAATTAATTTTACTACTAAATATGTCCCTTCGTTTGAATCCTAAGACAACCCATGGATTTCAAAATTTTAATTTCATAAAACAATTTTTAAAATTAAATAAATATAATTAAAACTGAGAATATCCAACAATCCCCTACTTAAATAGTATATGTAATGATAAAATCTAAAAAAAATTCTATAAGCATGTCAACATTTTATAACATTTTCTAATGGTTTAAAACCTTTAAACTAGGTAATCCTATGTGATAAAATTAGAGACATCACATAGATAATAATAACTACCAGGTAAATATTCAAAATTTTGCTTAGTAATATGAATGCCCATATGCTAATCCCTAAATTGTAGTAATCCTAAGAGAACCCTTACACTCTCATGAGAGGCAGCACCATCCTTGTGCTCATATAGATGAAGTACTTATAGTGTATTTATAGCTTTTTTTATATGTGTGTGCCTAATATGCTAATACTTTATTAAGGTACAAAACTTGCCTCCTTTTACAATCAAGGTGTCAAAACTCAAAATGTGGATACAGTGCTAATTTTCCCAAAAAGGTGTCCAAGTCTAACATAGGTAATACGGGTAGGTTTCTTATTTAATTATAAATTTAAAAAACATTTTTTAAACATATTTTTACCATAAAATGAGGAATTTTTTTTAACTTGGTAAAATGTAGTTGAGTCAAGTGTGCAAAATACGAACTAGCCCAAACTGTTTAACTCGATTGCTTTTTTGTTTTAGTGTGGCTCATTTTGATATAATGTTTATAATAACCACCAACATCTAGTCTATACCATATTGAACTTGACGCTTGAATTTGTCGAACAAAATATCAATGATGGTTTTGTGAATTTAAGGGTTGTAAGTTTTTAATCTTTCTAGACTAGTAACTCGCACACCCAACATGTCTTCCCTTTTTCATAAGTATCCTCGGGACACACTTCGTCAACCCCAACATATCTTTAAGAACACCTGTAACACCCTAAAGTTTAATTTGTTTTATATGAAAGGGTTGAATTAAAAAGAAAAAAATGTAAAATTTAATTTTCAAGATTTTGATTTTGTTTTTAGGATAACTAATGACATTCATAAAATTAACCAATGAAAAATCAATATTAGTAATCTACTTGAAAAATCGAATCCAATGACACTAAGTATACTGAAATTAGAGTTCAAATGAAAAAGCCATAATTCTTTTAATTAAAGTATTTAATTAAAATTAATTGTAGAAAAAAGTAAATTAATTTTAGATGGGGCCAACGTGACATGACATGCAATTATAATAAACATGTTGGCTATAAATGCAAAATATATTTTTTTTACAAAATAAAATGCAACGATTACCCGCATTTGCGACATATAATGATTAATAAAGAATAAATAAATCAACATTTAACTCTCTCTCTCTCTCTCTCTCTCTCTCTCTCTCTCTCTCTCTCTCTCTCTCTCTCTCTCTCTCTCTCTCTCTCTCTCTCTCTCTCTCTCTCTCGTAATAGTTGCATTGGGCTCCATTGATCAATGCGGTTGCCCTGAGAGCACTGAACCAAACGGTGGGCCAAAAGCATAAACCGACACATCAAGCCTTATGTTGCTGACACACCAACCTATCATCTTTTAATCTTTCTAGACTAGTAACTCACACACCCAACATGCCTTCCCTTTTTCATAAGTATCCTTGGGACACACTCCGTCAACGCAAACATATCTTTAAGAACACATGTAACACCCTAAAGTTTAATTCATTTTATATGAAAGGGTTGAATTAAAAAGAAAAAATGTAAAATTTAATTTTCAAGATTTTGATTTTCTTTTTAGGATAACTAATGACATTCATAAAATTAACCAATGAAAAATCAATATTAGTAATCTACTTGAAAAACCGAATCCAATGACACTAAGTATGCTGAAATTAGAGTTCAAACGAAAAAGCTGTAATTCTTTTAATTAAAGCATTTAATTAAAATTAATTGTAGAAAAATTAAATTAATTTTAGATGGGGCCAATGTGACATGACATGCAATTATAATAAACATTTTGGCCATAAATGCAAAATATTTTTTTTACAAAATAAAATGCAACGATTACCCACATTTGCGACAAATAATGATTAATAAAGAATAAATAAATCAACATTTAATTCTCTCTCTCACCTCCTTCCCTTAATAGTTGCATTGGGCTCCATTGATCAATGCGGCTGCCCCGAGAGCACTGAACCAAATGGTGGGCCAAAAGCATAGACTGATGCATCAAGCCTTATGCTGCCGACACACAGGCTCCATGGATCAATGTGGCTACCCTGACAGCAATGAACCAAATGGTGGGCAAAAAGCATAGATTGATGCATCAAGCCTTATGTTGCCGACACACCAACCTCTCATCTTTGCGCCCTCTCCCCCCCCCCCCCCCCCCTCTCTCTCGTCTTCGGCTCTGGTAGGAAAGCAATGCTAGCATTAGCTCTCACTGCACCACTCTTCTCCCATTTTCACCTCTATCCGACGCAATCTTCTCCCTACCGATCCCTTCTCTTTCCCTTTCTTTGTTTTCTCCTCGTCGACCAACATGTGTGCACCCTGTTGACCCCTGCCCTTTCCTTGTTCTCCTACTTTTCCCTTTTTTCAGTTGTTAAGGCATTCAATTTCAGCCAAAATACCCTTAATCTACCATCTAATCAATAAATTTTGCATTTTAGCTCGAATTGACCATCCAACCATTGATTTATTAAATTTAACAGCCAAATGATCATCAGAGCTAATCAAAGGTATAATATATAGTTAGATAATTCTAATCTAGTCTTATATTTTGCAGATTAACCAAATTGATATCAGATAGACTAGATTGAAAAGAAGGAAATTGCTTGGAAAGAAAAAAAAAAAGTTGGAGATAATTAGGAAATAAAATAGGATAATAAAGAAGAAGAGGAGTTTGAATCAAAATCAAACTCAAACTCCTTTAGAAGATCTATAAAAGGGGTAGAAATTTGAAAAAAGAAAGAAAGCTGGTGGCAACTCTCTCTCTCTCTCTCTCTCTCTCTCTCTCTCTCTCTCTCTCTCTCTCTCTCTCTCTCTCTCTGCTTCACCATCTTTCTCTCTCTATTTCTCTCTTCTCCCTCTTGTTCTCATTCTCCCTCTCATTTTATCTCTCCCACTTTGCTCCCTATTTTTAGTCAGTGCTACCAATAAACTGACCGGCTCTTACTCACTTTCTCCTCTCGCTTGTTACCTCCTTTCTGCCAGTTGATACTAGCACACAAGTCGGCGTATCTCTCTTTCTCTCTACTCTCTCTCCTCTTTCCCCCTTTGCCAACTGAATTATCGCACAGTGTTAGAACTTCCTCCTCCTCACCCTCTATCTACCAGGTCACCACCAGATGCAATCCCACTATCCATCCCTCTTTCTGCTTGACCATCCAATGTAGCATGCTATAACTAGGCATCTTCCTCCTCTCCTCTCTCCTCTCTCCCCTCTTTCCTCTCGCTCTATCCCTCTCTCCAATAGTTACTCGCCGGCTTCCTCCTCATATCCCCTGTTGTTGGCCACACCTTCTCATCCTCCCCCTTTGTTTTTCCCTCCTTCCTCACCGTTCTCCCTTCCCTCTCCCTATTCACTGACCAACATCTGCTCCTGGTCCCTTTCTCTACTCAGCACGGCACTAACGCAGCTTCTCTTTCCTCACCACCTCTCTTCTCCTTCTTTATTCACTAGCTTCGACAAGATTAGAGGACGGTGGTTTTCTCCATTTTCTCTTCTCCTCATTCCCTACATCCCTCTCCCCCTTGTAGCACCTTCACTGGCTCCCTCCAATTCCTTTGTTTTTTTCAGTTGAAATAAGAAAAACTAAAAAGTTCCATTTCTACGCTTTAGGCTTTAAATAAAATTCCTTTTGTGTTCCCTATTTATTTACATATGTATCCTTTTTTATTCCAGTTCTGCTTTATCCTTGTTCTGCCTATCTAGGAATGGTGTAATCTAAAGCTGTTTATAAAGCTTAAACCTAATCAATAGCTTAGCTTTAACAAATAAAATCACTTTAATTTCTGATTTGTTTCTCATCAGAATTATAATTAACCTTCAGATCTTATTCTTAGGACATCTCTAAGCTTATCCATTAGTTCTGATCTTTAGTCTGAAATCCAAAATTAGATCTAAGTCATAAAAAATCCAAAATCACTCTTAAGCCTAGATCATCTAAATTTTAGAAAATCTGCTCAATCCAATTGTCATATCTTTAATCAAAAGTACCATAAAGAGATTAACTAAGGTTGATTGAAGTTTTTTTTATATCAGATTTGAAGAATTTTGTTATAATTAAGCTAGGGAAGTAGATTTTATTTGTTTTTTAGTTAATTTTCTATCTTTTTGAATTTGAAATTTTTGTAATTTTCATTGATTAAATAGATTTAGTTTACAATTCATTGTTAGTTAATTTTTATCATTTTTTAATTTTTAAATAATTAATTTTTATTTAAACTCCATCTTTTTAAGTGGAGACCTCATGGGATCGACCCATACTTGCATCAGCTACAATACAATAGTCCTGTGTACTTGTGGTAAAACAATCAACAAGCTTTTATTAAATTTAATAAAAAATAAAAATCAAACATTTAGAAAAATAATTTTTTTTTTAGGAATTACATTGTTTTAGCATTTTAGAAAATTTAGGTACTTTTTTTAATTTTTCTTATTGCATAATCACTCTATTTTTTGAATTTGGTAATGATTGCTATTTTTATTTTTCAGGAAATTGAAAAGTGAGAAAATTTGCAAGTGAAGCTTCATCAAATAAATAGAATTTTCTTGCTTTTCTAAAATAGGACTTTTACTTTTTTGAGTGAATCTTATTGTGAGGCACATTGTAACTTGCAATTTTAATTCCAATTTAAAAGGGCTATATTAAAACAGGGCAAGTGTGGGATAGGGTAGCCCACACTTGATTGTCATCAAAACCCCTACTGTAAGTTTCCTTTACTCTTTATTTTCTTAGTTTAGTTGCATTTAGAATATTTTTGCATTGATTGGTAGTATAATTGCATATAGAAAGCATATTTTATAATTGTTGCTTTTTAAGATTTGCATTAGTTTATTATTTTTAATTACATTCTTATGGCACATTTATTGCTTTAAGGGGACTTATATGTTGATCGAACTACCATGGAGTGTGAAAATTAATTAGTAAGGGCACCTTACCCCACAAGATCAATGATAGATTTAATCATTACCTCTTGGCACACCTAGGATAATTACCACAAGAGTGTAACCCAGCCATTTAAATTAATTTAAAATTAATTAGAAGAGACCTACAGGGGCCTTCACATGCTCGTAGAACCTTCTTAACAGGATACGATCTATTGTCGCTCTAGTGGCTTCTGAGCATTGTAGTTATAGTAGGTGTCTTAAAATCCAAGTGATTTTTCCATGCCTTCCATTGACGCTTGTTGAGGTTTAAATGCCTCTTAACATGAGAATTGTATTAAGCACTTTAGAGTAAAACCTAACTAGTAAGTTGTAGTCAAATATGAAAGAGAGGAAAAGCATTATATTAGGCTAATCTAAAAGTAGTAGCCCCTTGCAAATTCAAGAAAATTAAAATATTTGTGCTTTTTAGCCTTAGGAGATTGTTTGATTGTGTCCTTTGATTGAGAGTTATTCTAGGAATTTAGATTGTATCATTTAGTGTAGTCTTTTTCTGAAAAACAAAAAAGAAAAAGAAAGAAGAAGAAGAAGACATGGTTAGTTGCATTTGATGAAAAATATACACACTGATCAAAAGGGTAATTTACACCTCAGCATTAGTAGACAATTTACTTCTCTATGGAGAAAACATTTCCTCTTTAATGATGATGAACCACCTCTCATCTTAGATAATGATGATGTTCCTCATGGACAAGCAATCCTCTCTTCGATGATGATAATTCTCGACCTCTATTTAATGATAATATACATCCATAGAGGAATCATTTTCAACCACATGGAAATAGGAGAAGGGACAAAATTAGAACACATGAGGATAATTGGCATAACCAAAATCCTCATGGGAGAACACTAAGAGACTATTTACAACCTAATTACACCAACACACTTTCATGTATAATCTTATCTCCAAATGCTAATAAGATTGAATTAGAAGTGAGAGTAATTCAATTACTTCCTAAATTTTACAGGTTGAATAGTGAGAGTCCTTACCTGCGTTTAAAAGAATTCGATGAAGTGTGCATGACTCAACATACACAAAACATCGAATAAGATATGGTAAGACTCAAACTATTTTCTTTTTCTCTAAAGGGAAAAGCTAAGATGAGGTTTCATTCACTACCAGCAAGTTCTATATAATGGCAAGATATGACTAGAAAGTTCTTAAATAAGTTCTTTTTTATACATAAAACAAATACTTTCTGCCAAAATATAATAAATTTTACCCAGACTAATAAAGAATCTTTCTATCAATGCTGAAAAATATTCAAAGAATTATCGTTAACTTGTTCACATCATATATACGAACTTTGGCGTATCATTAGCTTCTTTTATAAAGGACTTAATTTTGATATGCGTTAATTTGTTGAAATGATGTGCAATGACAATTTCTTATATAAATAACTTGAAAATGCGTAAGAGTATTTGGAATGGCTGGCAGAGAGTGCACAAACTTGGTCTAATTTGAAAAAAGTAGGTTACCCAAACAAGCCCAAGTCCACCACTACATCTGCTAGGGGAGGAATATATGCTATGACTAAAATAGATGATATGAATACTAAAATAGCATCTCTATCTAGAGCAGTTGAGGCCATGGGAATGAAAAAAAAATTCTATAAGAAAATTGAGCAGGTGTGTGATGATATGAATGCTAAAACAACATTCCTAGCTAAAATAGTTGAGGCCATGAATGGGAAAATTTTCCTCTAAGAAAGTGGAGCAGGTGTGTGATATTTGTTAAAGTAATACACACACCCCCACTCAGGAATGTTCCATTGCTTCTGCATTTCAAGATGCAATTCATGAACAGACACATTCTTACGAGCAACCTTGTTCCTTATCTTCGGAGATATATAATCCCAACTGGAATAATTATCCTACTATCAGTTGGAGAAATGAATATAGTGCTAATATCTCATTTAAGGCCCAAACTACCCCTATTGCCAAAATCAAGGACCACTTGCTCCTGAACCTTACCTTCCTCCACCTAAGAGGAAAGTGGAGGATAACTTCATGCAATACCATGAGAAGAAAATTGCTCAAATTAAAGTCTAATTAAAAAAGAAGATAGATTCCACGACTGAATTGAAGGACATGATGTCTCAAATGATGTAGACCATTGATAAGGGGCAATGTCCTATCCCATTGAATAAAATCTTGATGATATGGATGTTGTAGGTGAGATTAATTCTTCAATGTGCTTAAATTATTTTTTTATCCCATAAATTCTTAAATTTGGCTAATTACCTGAATTATTAGAATATTACCTTTAAAATTCTAGAAGTTCATTGAATCTGATAGATTATAGGAAACTTAGAATATGAAGTAGGCCATCCTTATTGTTCACCTAGAGATAGAAAGCCTACCTCATAAGAGTATTTTTACCACTATTTAGCTAATTTAAGCCTTTTATATAAGCCTTTTCCTTTCTCACCCAAAATTACCTTTACCTATATTGATCAAGTATAAATTATCCATTACCTATTCTCTTCAAAAGATATTTTAGATAGAGTTCAAAAGTTAGATGTTTATTTAGAGATAAAGATTATTCCATATGCAGATTGTACAATGACACTTGCTTTGAGATATGAGTTTAAATGAAATATTTCTAGCATAGAGTAGGGTTTTGAATTCTTCATTCATTTTTATTAGTATACTAAAGTTGATAGTTTTATTGAAAATAATTCTTCGAGAAAAAAGTTGAATTGACTTGAAAATAAAATTTTGAAATTTTATGATTTGGGTTTTTGAATGTTTTGCTAGGGATTAGCAAAATGTTGGTTGGGGTGTGTGTTAAGTGTTCAATTTTAGCCAAAATATCCTTAATCTAGCATCTAATTAGATGATCCAGTCAATAAATTTTGAAATTTTTCATAAAATTAGGCATTTTAGCTCTAATTGATTAACCAACTATTGATTTACTAAATTTAATGATAAGATGATTATCAGAGCTAATCAGAGGTGTAATGTACAGTTAGATGATTCTAATCTAGTATTATATTTTGCAGATCAACCAAATTGAGATCAGATGGGCTAGATTAAAAAAGAAAAAAGAAAATTTCTTAGAAAGAAAAGAAGTTGGGGATAATTAAGAAATAAAGCTGGATAAGAAAGAAGAAGAGTTTAAATCAAAATCAAACTCATTTGGAAGATTTATAAAAGGGGTAGAAATTTGAAAAAGAAAAGAAAAGAAAGGCTAGTGGCAACTCTCTCTCTCTCTCTCTCTCTCTCTCTCTCTCTCTCTCTCTCTCTCTCTCTCTCTCTCTCTCTCTCTCTCTCTCTCTCTCTCTCTCTCTCTCTCTCTCAGCACACTGGTATGCTCCTACTCACTTCCTCCTCTCTCTGGTTCCCTCCTCTTTGTTGATCAGAACTAACACAGACCAGCCAGTGTATTTTTCTTTCTCTCTCTTCTCTCTCCTCTTTGGCCATTCTATTTGCCAAATTATTGCACAGCGCTGGAACTCCCTCCTCCTCACCCTCTATCTGCCAGGTCACCACCTAATGCAATCCCACTCTCTATCCTTCTGTCTACTTCACCATTCGACACAGCACGCTATCACCTTGCACCTTCCTCCCCTCCCCTCCTCTCCCCCCCCCCCTTTCCTCTCGCTCGATCCCTCTCTCCGCTAGTCACCGACCCACTTCCTCATCTCTCTAGTCATTGGCCACCTCATCCTCCCACTTTGTTTTTCCCTCCTTCCTCACCGCTCTCCTTTCCCTCTCCTTATTCACTAGCTGTCATCTGCTTCCGGCCCCTTTCTCTGCTCAACAACTCCTTTTTCCTCACCACCTCTCTTCTCCTTCTCACTTCACCAACTCTGATGAGATCAGGAGATGGGTTTTCTCTATTTCTCTTCTCCTCATTCCTTGCATCTCTCTCCCCCTTTGTGTCACCTTCTAAGGCTCCCTCATCCGATTCCTCTATTTTTTAGGTTGATATAAGAAAAATGGAATTTTTTATTTTTTTTTACCCTTTATACTTTAAATAAAAATCCTTCTGTGTCCCCTATTTAATTGCATCTATATTCTTTTCTTATCCCAGTTTTACTTTATCCTTGTTCTGTCTATCTAGAAATGGTGTAATCCAAAGCTGTTTATTAAAGCTTAAACCTAATCAACAGTTTAGCTTTAACAAATCGAATCACTTCAATTCCTAATCTATTTCTCATCACCAGCACCACACAAAAGAACCCCCATCTGTGTGATCTCCTTTTTCACCCCCAGTTGCTTGATCTCCCCATGTCAAAACTCCTCTTCGTTCACCGACACCATGTGCAAGCCCCCTTTCTTCCCCATTATTTTCCTTGTATCCCTTCTCTCCAGTGCATAATTGCCCCAGTGATGCCAAAGCGTCCCACCATCCTCTGCCCAACATATCGCTCTCCTCCTTGCTGTCGCCTCTCTTCGGTGCAATCTTCTCCCTACCAGTCCCTTCTCTTTCCCTTTTTTTGTTTCTCCTTGTTGACTGGCGCACATGCATCTCATCGACCCTTGCCCTTTCCTTGTTCTCCTACTTTTCCCTTTTTTCCAACATCGCGTGAAAAAACCCCCACTTGCCTGATCTCCTTTCTCACCCCTAAGCCACTTGATCTCCCCATACTAGAACCCCCCCTTCTTTCATTGACACTATAAGCAACCCCTCTTTCTTCCCCACTATTTTCCTTGTATCCTCTATTTCCCCTCTATCCAACGCAGAATTGCCCTAGTGACATAGAAGGGTCCCACCCCCCTCGACCCATATCTCTAGCATTGGCATCCCCTCTTCCCTCCTCATCTTCCACCTCTTACCTTCCCTCTAGCGTAGCCTGCCTGACACGCCAGTGTGCACAAGCCAACTACATCGACACCATTCCCCTCAGTCTTTCCTCTCTTTTTTTTCCCCAATTTGTTCTTTTCCTTCATCATGACCTGAGCACCCTGTAGGCTGGCATGTTGGAGCCTCCTCTGTCTCAACCTCTAGCCACCACCTGTCAGTGCCACTCTCTCTCTCTCTCTCTCTCTCTCTCTCTCTCTCTCTCTCTCTCTCTCTCTCTCTTGAATTTGACATGGTGGACCCCACTACCAACACCCACCCTTGAGATTGGATCTCTTCCATTGCTCAATCCAAGAGGTATCTCATAGATCTAGGATAGCCATCGTGATCCTTGTAGCGCAGAGAACACGACTCATCTTTCCTTGCATTGATTGGAGAAGATTCGATCATTGATCAGACATTAGACCATTTGATTTGTAACCGATCTAACAATCCATCAAAATATGAATCATTCATCGTGATCCTCATGATGCATAGATTAAGATCTAGAGCAGAGACCTTCATTTTAGAGCATTGTTGAGGTAATTTGACTGATCTTGATCAATGGCGAAGATTAATTGAGGGTACAAGTATTAAATTGTATCCAATTCAACAATCCTTGCCTTTCCAAATGATTCATTAAGATTATTTAATCAAATTTACTAACATATTCTTTGATCTAGGATGATTAGGTGGTGAATTATGGCCAGATCATTACATATAGCTTAGATTGAGTACCTTTATGATGACCAGTGTACGATTTGGTGACACATACAGCCTGATATCACTCAAATTGACCTATGCGAGGTAGGATACCACCATGACTCTTCCATTTCATTGATTAGACTATAATTATCTATAATTAAGAAAGATTATACCTTGTATAGCCTAGATCTACTGATCATAACTATCCATACCTTAATAAACAATTGAATTGATGATCTAACATAATGGATGAAATGATCTAATGGTTAGATTGTTCAAGTAAACCAAAAATTTATAAATCTAGACTGTAGGATATGATTAAAAAAATTAGATCTAGATTTCATATCTATGCAAGAGCTAGCCAAGGACAAATGAACCATAAGACAAGTGAACCATAAGAAAACTAGAAAATACATGCAGTTAAGTTAATTTAAACCTTAAAATTGATTATTAAACCAATCTAGAGGTAAGATTATTTTTGGCAACATCAAATTTAATAAGATTTAATCTTGGAATTAACCAAAAACCATTAATCTAACTAATCAAGATTAGATCTAATCATTAGATGATGAATCAACCATTGAGAAGGACTACCTATGTGACATAGATTAGTGGAGATAAAGTGAAATCTAGTGATTTTAACCATTGATCTTTAATCTACAGACAATATCTGATGACTAGATATAACATAGAGAGATGGATCTATAATCAGTGATGAGTGATGAATAAATATAAAACCATCTATATTTGAGATGATCAAAGATGATCTAAATAAAAAATGAGATGGACAGAGTAGTAAGTGATACTATATGATATGTGTGATGTGGCAACAAAGTCAGGCTGCATGAACTAGAGAGGTTGCATGCCCTAAAGGATTGCTCCCTTATTTTGAGGTAGGTGACGATATATAATATTACCATATTTTATATTAAAATCATGGATTTCATCACACTAGTTCCATGCATATAATATATATTATGTACATGTATTGTTATATTGTGACCTTAATGAGGCTATTATCCAACATGTATACATTTCACCCTTTCATAAGCACTTTGATCTTCACGTTTCCACGGACGTATGATTTTTATTATATATATAATTATTTTATAAGTAATAGTGGGAATATATGATTTCAAATATGATTTCATTATCTACAAAAGAGATTGGTTTGTGATGACATAGTTATTGTATATTGAGAAATTTGATGATTTGCTTTATCGCTTATGTTTATCCACAAATTTGCTATGGAGGCTTAGTGGTTAATCTATGAGAAACTAATCCAGTAATAGGGGCAATGCTTTAGGATGGTGAGCCACAAGTGCTTATGTATATTATACTTCATATATTTTTGAGATTTTGTGTACTTTGACTAGTGTTTCTACTGAGTGGATGCTATGCTAGGAAGAATTTAGGACTTGCCACCTGCCCTTTGACTCTGTAAAATGATAGATACCCGCCCTATAGATGGACAAACATCATAGAGTGGTATCATGGGTAGTCCACACTATGGTTTTGATCCTCACCAATGGGGACAGATGCTTACTCTCCCATTTTGGTGTTGACAAGGAGCAACAGTTGATAGACCTAGGAGTTAGTTGTCATTACTACATGGCTGTCCATATGGTTGTTTTGTATTTTCATGTAGCATTGTGAGCTCACTAGGATATACATATCCTTCTGTACCCATGGCATGACTATGCCTAGATGATTGGTATGAGTACTCATGACCTGACATATGAGTGTGTGCTACTCTCTTGGGACCCTTGTGTTAAGGGTGACCCACATTTATGATATGCATATTTATATTAAGATATTCATAAGTTTTAAATACTCTGTATTCATATATTCATGAGCCTTAATTCTTTGTATTATTGCTTGCAATACTAATTGGTTTTCCCATTTTTTCATGATTTATCTTGCCCTTATTTATCATCATTATTAGAATCCATGTTAGCTCTATTTTCATGTGAAAACTACTTGTTGCATTCTTTTAAGACTCTGGCACCTAGACTATGCATTGCATGTTTATTTCCTCAAGTTATTATTACTTTTATCATTAAACGTCTATGTACCTGCCAAGCATAGCTTGCTGAGGCATTGTGTTGTTTTGCAATGCCTCAGATATTGAGATAGACAGATAAGAGTGAAGAAGGGTCAGGCAAATAGCTGATTGAGATATCTTTTGTTGAGGTATGTATTAATCACACTTGGACTGTATATGTACATATGTGTTTGAACTCTTATTTACAATGATGCAAGGATTGTGATTGTTGACTAGATGGATCCTGAAGAACTAAATTTATCTCTAAATGATTTACTTGAAAAATGAAAATTTTATTTGAGTTTTCAAGTTTTAAAAATTAGACTAAATTTACATAAATAAATACTGAGTTGAAGATTGACACTTGGGGTTTTAAAATGAATTTGAGTGAAAATGGTTTTACTGTTCATTTTCTAAATTGTTTTCAAACTTGGGGCCCACATTTCAAAAATAATTTTAAAAGTGTTATGAAAACCTAAGTTGTCACAACACCCCCCTCCCCTCGCTTAACGTGCAAGCTCCTTACATTCCCCAAAGGGTTGACATGCATAACCTCAAACCTGTGACCTACTTATAGAAGAGGCACCTTACCTAACCACTAGGCTATATTGGCTTATCTGCATTCATCCCTTTGGATTTACTTGATTCATTTCTTCTTTTATAAGACCTTGAGTCTTACATAATAACATTTTAGACTCATATTATAAAATTGCTCTCCTCCTTATAATCTACAATTGATGCTATAAATTTCAGCTTTAGAGTTGAAGCTTCTCCTTCTAGGCTAAATACTTATTACCAATAGAGTTAGTCTTTATATCAACTCATATTATTATCACTGTCTAATATGTTGAGCCCCATTGTAGTATGTTTGACTCATAGTTTTATATCATCTTATATTAGTATCAATTTATGGTTGAGTTCCTCATATTATAAACCAAGTCCTTTTCATTTCTAAATAGCATAGGAATCTCGCAATGGCTTTTCATGACTTTAATAAGAACTCTCCAATGATTTTGTTAAGTGTTCAATTTTTCCTAGAATAATCCTCAATTAGCATTTGATTAGATAATCTAATTAGGCAATTTATAATTTTAAATTAATTTTAGCTCTAATCGATCATCTAACTGTTGATTTAAAAAGTTAATAATTAGATGATCATTGGAACTAATTAGATATGTAATTTAGATGATTCTAAAATAGTCTGTTATTTTGCAGATCAACCAGAACAGCCATGGATGATGCAGATCAAGTTATCTTTGTGGGTCCAGTGATGTGCGGTGGAGATGCATTACTTGAAGATCTTAAAAGTATGGCGGCCATCACATGGCACCACCGCATGATAGACACATGAAATGGGCATGACATGGGCAGACTGCACACTAGCATGGACAGTCATGGGGAACACAATAAAAAAAGAAGTAAATCGGGCCCCCTTATAAGAATACATTTCTCACCCGCACTACTTCTTCGTTTTTCCTCTTCACAGCGAAGAGGCCGAAGGACTGTTCCTCTTAGCCTCTCCCTCTCGCTCCCTATTTTTCCCAGCTCTATTCCTCTCTTGGGTCCCCTCAAGCCAGCCATAGGTGAGTGACACACTGGCACATTGGCACGGCCCAACAACCCTCTTTTCTTTCTCTCGCACTGTGACGACCCGGGTTTTTGAAACACATTTTATAATATATTTTTCAAAGGCAAGGGTGTCCCCTCAGTAAAAAATTTTTGCAAAACAAAGCAGCGAAAATTATTTTCTTTTTAAACTTATTTTGAAAACCCAAGTCACCACTTCATACATAACATTAGTATAATTTGTGTACAAAATAAAATTCCATTGAAGGAATATGATTTTATTAAACTTCAAGATCCATCCAGTGGTTCACAGTACAGCACGGTATCAGTACAATACCTGTCCAAATTACATAATCCAAAATTTACAAACCTCACCATACATTAAAAACTCTCAAAACAATACAATTCCCTCAAATAAAATACATGTCTTCAAGAGGAGGTATCTTGTTTGATTATTCATCCACATCTTCTTAAGTCTTCTATAGTCTCAAGCTTCTAACCCTCTTTCTCTGTATCTGAGGTATTGTAAACATGGAAACATGTACAATACCTCAGCAAGCTATGCTTGGTAGGGGAATACAAAAACATACTACTTCATCAACATAAGAGTATATACCTCAGTCCTTATTTCATCATAGTTATCCATTCATAAGATATCTCCACATAGGGTACATACGTTATTTATGTAGTACATGACAAATTAGTTAATATAGTAAAGATTGCTCAAAACTTGTTACTCTCCCTAGCTATACTCCCATAGGAGAGCAATACCTAGCCAAAGATTATTCAACACTTGTTCCTTCCCCTGGCTATAAACTCACCGAGGCAAGCTGCACCACAACCTCAATACCATAATAACTATACCTATTCTAAGCATCCTTATTCCACTCCTTCATGGCCCTCATCAAACTCTACATAGAATGAATACTGTCAGGAGCCAGTGGATGCATCTAATGTATTCACATACCCTAACAAACTTTTATCGTAAGTCAAATCACCAAGACTATAATGGATGGGCTAGGCATCATGACCAACCATGGTCTCAGGATTACCAATATGAGGAAGAACCACAATGGTCTCACTCTAGTCAACACTACCATCATGGGTTCAACCATCTTAGCCCTTTTTCATCACCCTAATGCCACAACAATATCAACCCTTAGAGTCGTTTCCTCTATAGCATGAAGAACAACTATTTTTAGAAAATATGCAGCAATTTTGTGAGAAATTGGAACAAACCATGGCTACCTATAAAAAGGGAAATGAGGAAATGATATGTGAACGTGAGAAATTGGAAGAGAAAATAAGAGAAATTACTGACAGAAACATTACTAAAATTATAAAAAGGTATGACAAAATGAAATAAATTAGGGATGAAACACTTTCAGGGTGGGAATTGCCTAAACCTCAGATATTTTCACCAACCTTGGCCATTGATGATAATAATATGATGTAAATTTCTTATGATCCTTCTGAGCCACAAAGTTCACAACCATCCTTAGAAACCTCTAACCTATATCTACTTAGGCCATGTCCTATCCCTTGTTACAATTATGACGAAGAGAGCTTCATTGATGAAAATGTAGCCATAGAAATATCCAACACATATCCTCTTGAATTGTGTCTTACTAATTTTTGTGAATTTGATGAAGACACATCCATTGAGGAGGTAAATGAGTTGTTGGATACTATGGCTCTAATGAACACTTCTCAATGGCAAGCTAGAGTAGAAAATCCTACAAATCTTAAAATACAATTTGAGCCATGCAATGTAGATGATGTACCTAATTGGGACTTACAAACTTTATTTGAACATTTACAAGACATTCATGTAAGCCCAGTTGAAACCTTACCTATTCTCTTAGAGCAGGAAGGAAAAGATACAATTGATGTAGTGGTCCTACATCAACCAACTTTAAGGTACACATTAGAAGAGAATAAGGGTTTAAGTCTAATCATGTCCATGCCTCTAGTAATACAAGAACAACCTTTTAGGGAAGGGCATAGTCAGCTTATATCTATATTTCAGGAAAATATTAGAAAACTGGAGGAAAAAGATAAACTGAATGCAATAAATTAGATCCAGAATGGGACAACTCACCTTAAGTTGAGCCCAATAAATTCACAGTGGGTCAAGATGTCATTGCATTACCACCACCTCAAAATATAGGATGAAGAAATTATATTGACTATCGTGAAATTTTAAAAATGGGGGATCATCAATATGATTCCCCACAACTCAAAATCTTGGTGGTCTACTATGTCCTAATGTTACCACCACCAAAAATTTTTGGGTCGAGAAAATATATAAACTACTACGAGGTTCTTAAGTGGCATGAGAAATCTTGCCATTTTATTGTTAGGCTTAGTATTAGGAAGAATTCGTTGAACTAGTTAGGTCTAGATTTAGATGATTAGATAGTTATAGGACCTATCTGGTTGAAGACATAAAACTTAGCGCTCCTTAGGAGGCAACCCAGAAAATTTTCAAATCTCAGTCTTCTACAGCTTCCATTCATCATTTAGGTGTCTTATATTTTGAAACATTGAGGACAATGTTTGGTTTAGGTTGGGGGTGTAGATATAAATGAGATTTTTAACTTTTCTTTCATTAAAAAAAAAAAAAAAGTTCCTTTATGAAGATTAGAATTTAGATTCTTTTTGAAGATTCAGCTAATTTTTTTTTAACTTTAGCTTGTTAATAAAGTTGCATACAATTAGTTCACTATTTTATTCTTTTTCTAAAGTATCTCATTAGAAATTAAACTCGAAAAATTAATTGCACAAATAGCTATATATAGTAAGTTGAAGAGAAAATATAACTTAGAGATCCTGAAGAAGATTTGTGAAGACTTATAACCCAAGTGAGTTTTGAGCTATTCTTCCTTTTCTGAGGGTTATACATAAATTCTAAATTTTCTTTAGCATACATTATTTCTTAGTTGATCTCATTATTCTTCATCTTGGTCAACTTTAAGTCATATGAAACATAGGAAGTGATGGAGGCCATCCTTAGAAAAACCCAAAGCCTTTGCCTTCCTTATATTATTTTCTACTAGTTAACCCCATGAGCCTTTTAAATATTAGCCTTTTCTTTATTAGCCAAATAACCTTTCCTTATATTAAACCCTTATAAAAATATCCATTATCCATTTGTTTTGGAAATAAGTAGAGAAGATTGAAGAACATCTTGAGACAAAGTATGAACAATACAATTCAAGGTATGAACATTAAAGAGGAGAAAAAGAAGAAAAAGCTCAAAAAGGCTATATACAAAATTAAGTGAAAAAGAAAAAAATTAGCCAATGGAAAAGAAGAGAATACATCGATAGAAGATCTTTACATATTTTTCAGACAACCTTTGCTTACCTTTATATCCATCCTTTTGATAACTCTTACCTAAGCCTATATTTTATCCTAATAGAAGTCCTGACTTGATCTTAGGAGAAATATGACTTGCATATGGTTATAACTGAATAAGGAGTTGGGTTGAATATAATATTCTTAATAGTTGGTATCCCTTCATGATACCATTACCATTCTTTCTAAGTTATTGTTTTTTTGTAGGAAATATGTGAGACTTTTGGACTTGATAAAAAAATATTCTACTCACATATAAATGAGAATACACTTTTCTGAGTGACTTCTTTCTAAGTGATAAGAAACATCCTATGAGAATTGAAGTCAAAGCATACATTTGGACGATAATTTAGGTTATATTTGACTTAAAAACCATTATACATATATATATATATGTATATATATCAGCTATAACACATATTCACCTTCCAAAGTTTAAATGGAATTAAGAGTAGGATTTTGAGCCTTTTTATTCATCTTTATTAGCAAGCTAAAGTTAAGTATTTAATATAAGCTGAATAGAAGAAAATTTTCTCAAATAAATAAAGCAATTTTGAGAATTTTGTGACTATATTTACTGTAAACCCTCACGAGGCATAACTTGTTTACTAGGGGTAACATAGGGGTTTAAGGGCTTGTTGCATATGCTAAATGCAATTGTAAGTACCTATGAAAATGACAAATTGCATCACTTTTAATAAATTAGTTTTTCGCATGTTTTTGCTAGAGACTAGCAAAATGCTAGTTGGGGTGTGTGTTAAGTGTTCAATTTTGCCTAAAATAACCCTCAATTAGCATTTGATTAGATCATCTAATTAGGCAATTTTATAAATTTAAATTAATTTTAACTCTAATCGATCATCTAATCATTGATTTAAAAAGTTAATGATTGGATGATCATTAGAACTAATTAGATATGTAATTTAGATGATTCTAAATTAGTTTGTCATTTTGCTTATCAATCGAAACAGCTGTGGATGATGCAGATTAAGTTATCTTTGTGGGCGTGGTGATGTGCGGTGGAGATGCATTACTTGAAGATCTTAAATGCATGGAAGCCATCTCATTTTTCTCCTAAGAATACGTTGCCCACCCGCACTGCTTCTTCTTCATTTTTTGTCTTCACAGAGGAGTAGTGGAAGGACTGTTCCTCTCCGCCTTTCCCTTTTGCTCCCTCTTTTTCCTAGCTCTCTCCCTCTCTTGGGTCCCCTCCTGCTAGCGATAGGTAATTGACACACCAGTGTAGACCAGACCATTGTCCGTCTCTACACACTGGCATGGCCCCACAACCTTCTTTTGTTTCTCTCGCACAGTGTCCCTTCTCTCTTCTTCTGTTTGTCTTTCACGAAGGAGAGGCAGAAGTTACGTCTCATCACTGACCCCCAGCTTCTTCACTCTTCCTCCTCATGGAGAGAGGGGAAGGATTCTTCCTCTCCCACCTCTCTCATGTTCTCCTTCTCTCATTGTCTCACCATACCATTCTCATCCCCTAAGCCAGATACCGATGAGTGACACACGGGTACAGACCAGATCTCTGTCTATGTTTGCGCTATGGTATTGCCCAAGCCTCCTCTCTATTATCTCTCCCCCTTCACTATCACACCATCCCCCAAGCAAGCATAGGTGAGTGACACACCGGTACAGACTAGATCCTTATCTGTCTCTGTGCTCTGGCATTGCTTCACCTCCATCTTCCGAGCCGCACCAAACCACATCAACCGTTAGCTCTGAAGTCGCTCACACAACCTGGATATCCGCTTCTCCTCACCACATTATTCTTCATTCTCCTTCCTATGTTCCCTTTTCTCTCCAGTCACCCAAAGCCAACCATACTTCCTCTGTCTACACTAGTCTCACGACAGTTTTTCCTTATCTGCTCCTCTTAGTTGCACTAAGGCAAACATAGGTGCCCATCTTCTTCCTCTTTTTCTCATCTCCTAAGTAGCCATTGAGGTAGAGCCGTCAGGCTTCACCAGCCTCCCATTCCCTTTATCACATCTCCTCCTCCTTGCGTTGTCTCCTTTAGCCAACACCCAACACCCACCACCCTTTACCCCCATCTACTCCTCATCACCGTGCAGTGCCGCAAGGAAATCACATCTTAGCACTACACCCCTCAATTCTGCTCCTCTCTCTCTCTCCTTTTGCCTCTGATTTCACCAGTTTCACCTTCCACCAGCATTTACTCCCTTCATCGACATTTTCACCAGTTTCTCCAGATCTGTTTCTCACCACCTCTGCTCCTCCTCTTTTCTCCATCAGGCTAACACCCATCATCGTAAACCATCCTTGATGCTGATCCCTTTACCGGCATTCTCCTCTGGTTGCTATCCCTTCTTGCTCTCTTCCCACCTCAACACCCTGCGTTTTTCTCCTCTACAGGTTGAAGACGAAGAAGACGAGGAAATGAACTTTTGTCACAAAATTCCAGAAATGACCATTGGACTTTAATTCTAACTACATTTGTGTCCTTATTTTGTCTTTAGTCTATCCATGCTTTACTTAATCTAACTTAGTCTTGTTCTTGTATTAGTTTATAGAATAAGTATTTTTAACTCTTGTTCGTTGTGTGACACAACGATCAAGATAGAGAATTTGTATTCAGATTGTTATTGCATTTACATGTCTTTAAATTTAGATCTGTTTACTCATGGGTTAATCACTTTGAATCTTATTTTTGGAAATTTTCTAAGTTAAATTTTATGTAAACTCTAATATTTAAGTTGAATCCCCTTGGAATCAACCCAGACCTGTACTAGCTATGCTACAACAGTCGTGCACTTGCGTAAAACTCAACAAATTTCCATGACTTAAATAGTTCACATTTGAATTATACAAAAGACTTTACTAGTTCACATTTAAATTATCCCTCAACTTACTTAGCGTATATATTATAAGGTACTTAATGTATCACACACATTCATCTCTCAATATCTCCAATTTGATAATTCAATCATATATGGAAATTTGTAGTAAACCCCACTACTGTCTATATACTTTGATGCCCAAAATTTCATCCACATTCTCAACTTCTATTAAGAATATAGAGATTATTTTGTTATTTATATTCCATATAGGAACCCATTTAGAACATATCTAGTATATAGCACAATATGAAATGAAAAAAAAGTAATGCTTTTCAAGATCACTCTTACAGATGTACCAAGTATTTAAATCAAAGTAACAAAATAGCTAACAAAAGGAATAACTAATGAATCTAACAAGATGATTTATCAAAAATCTTTAGTAGACCTGTACTGTTATAACACATCATCCCTCAGAGTTTAATCAAGATTATATTTCCAAATTTCTTAGGTTCCAAGCAAGATTAAATTAGTGGGATCCACCATATACCGTGATTGAAAATAATATTATAAAATCTAAGTCACACAATTATACAAGTTTTTCAAGTTTTCCCAAAATTAGATATGAATTTTGGTATAAAATCATGCATCTATAAACATGAGAACCAAAACAAAGAGTCCAAGGAGGAGTTAGCGCCATCATTTTCTAATAAATAGTGATAGTTTTCTTTTATAGATCCAAGCCATTCATCATGCTTGGAATGGCTTAGATAGGCTCAGTACAAGATCTCATGCCCATTAGGTACTTCCAGCCTATGTTTCTTATGTAGAAAATAATGACCACTGAACTTTTAGAAAATTTTAAAATACAAAGTTGTTAGGATTGTCCTAACTAATTAATTTTTTGTGGGTCACCAAAACTTTGCATGTCAAACATGATAAACCATTTAGATCATTCTAGAAAAGACTAAAAATTTGTAGTTGACTACTTTCACATTAGGGCTCAAATGAGAATTAGTACTTTAGCATACCCACCCAAAGGAATATGCTCAAGCTATGACTCTGATTGTAATTGGAGCAATATATCGCCCAATTCAAAATTCAAAAGAATCAAGATGAAGTATCCAAACACATCATTACATCACTCTCATCATAGGACACTACCTCTTTAGGTGAGCCAACGGGTCCATTGAAAACCTTACACCCCAAAAAAATAGTTAAAGTTATGTGGTTTTTAGAAAATCAAGTGAGAATTTTGAAATCTCATAGAAGGAAAAATAATGACTTCCTTTATGTTGCAAAAAACAAATCTTATCTCAAAAAAGAAATACAAATATTCCTTTAAAAATCATAAATAGTTGTTGGTAGGCTGATCTTTTGGGTTTTCTACAAAATACATGAATGATTTTTTCCAATTGAGATTTTTAGTGAAGTAACAGTGTTGTAGAAAAATGGCAACCACATGAGCTTTATCTAATCAAAGCAACAACACAAAATGGTTCTTACTATTAAAGTTATCTTAGTGAATGTTTTCCTTAGCACCTATAGGAGTGGTCATAAAGAAAAAAAGGGGGCGGGGGGTGGCGGGGGACTATTTCTCAATGTATAAAAATAGTAAAGAAAAAAATTCAAAACCATTTCACTTGAATTTACACCCATGTTGAAGAAAATACTTTTCTTAGTAGAAACTTCATATCATCGTATAATAATAGAATCACCAGAAATCTGTTTAACACAACTAAATATGCAAGAAAAGAGCTGCTAAAAAATGATGAAAATATTGAAAACAATTGCATTATCAGGGAGCGGGCAACATGCAAAGTCATCTATCACAATGCGAGAAGAAAAATAAAGAAAACTTATTTGTAAGTTATCATTCAGTTCACATCCAAAACATAGTTGTCAAATCCATTTAGGAGCATTTTGCTTGGATTGGAACATGCCCTGTATTTCGGTCATTTCATCATTTTAATGGAGATAATTTTTTGAAAATATAAAATTAAAAATATTTAAAAGGTGTAAATATCAATTTTTATGGGCTATAATTTACATGTTATTGGTGTTTATCATTTAAACGGGTCAAGAAACAAAGAATTAAAATAAAAAGTAGGAAAAACAAGATATCCTAATTTATTAAGAATTTATTGCAAATTTATCATAAATATTGTGACAATAATATTAACAAAATATAGCAATATATACACACTATCGAGAACAATATGTTTGGACTATATTTTGATTTTGTTTTTGGTTTTAGACTAGAAAAATCCACCAAATGCGGTCATAATGAAATGAATTAAAGAGCTATGGTCCAAAGGAATAAAGAAAGTTCAGATTGTAAAATCATGATCCGAACAATAATAGAATTAAAACCTATAGACAAGATTGGCTTTGCTCCTAGCATAAGAATGCTTCGTACACCTGCCTAAATGAAAAAACATAAAAGAATAACTTATAAGTTTTGAAGTACTTCTTTATCTAACTCAATGGAAAATGCAGCCATCAAATGGATGACTCTTTAGTGTATCTTGATTTGCAACCTTTAATTGTAACCATATACAGATTCCTAACTCTATCAAAGAGGAAATAATATTTAAAAACTATTGAAAATTTTGGAGAAAGAATGGAAACTAATAAGAAAATAAGATAATAGTATGGATTGAGCATGTATTAATATAATTTTTTAAGCGTTATTTACCTACACCCTCTAAACAAGAAATTACTTATATCTAATAAAAAGTTATATCTGCACACTTTACTAAAAAATTTAGATTTTACATCATTCTCCCTAAAAAAGTTATTCTGAATATAGTGTTGTAATGAGCAACATATTTGTAAATTCTATTCTAGTAGCCAAATTGGAATTGCTACCTAAACATAATTTACAAACATGCTTAGAATATGAGAGATTTAGTACACGAACCATACATACCTTCTATGTACTTCAGCATATACAAATTCCTACTAGCTACAAATGCTTGTCCACAAATGTCTAACACAATTGGTCTCAGATAACTCGGCATCTCCCTTGAAGTATGCTTGGTTGCAAGTTTGAGTTGCCATTTTTCTCTTAGGTCAAAGATTAGATTTAGGAGAGAGAGTGTGTGTATCTGTCTGAGTGTGCATTTGATTTGCTTTGTAATTCTTCACTTGTGTAAAGAGAATTTAAAAAGAGGAAAAGAAAATGCAAATGGTTAATATGTTATAACTTCTATTAAAATCTTAGCAACGAGTATTTAACATTGAGAATATAAGCTATAAAGATCCATCCCTTGGTTAGGCCTTTATAGAAGTATGGACTTAAATATATATATATATATATATATATATATATATATCTCTATGTATGTATATGTATATATGTATGTATGTATATTCATCAATAACCATCTATATTAGATGCCCCCTTCCCACACAATTACAAATCACAATTCAAGTAAGCCATACAATTACACTTAAATAGAAAATGAAATTGTAGAATTACTACATAGAAGATATGCAATCTCAAGTTCATAAAAGGGGTTATCTTTTGGATTAAAAAGTTCAGTGAAAGTCCCTTGAATGAAGGGTTTAAAAACTCCCTAAAAACCTAAAAGAAAGATATTTAACAAGATTTAAGGTAGAATCAAACATTTCAAAATCTCTTAATAACTCATGACCTTGAGATATCTAAAAAGAACAAGAACTAAACAGTCTAATAACTCATGGATACAACATCAAGAAATACATGACTAATGTCTATCTAAACCATGATCATTCCATTGTTTTGCAATTTTCATATCATAATTCAAATACATCACAAATGTGAGCATGAAATAACATAAAATAATGTAAAGTAACGTCATCATGTGTAAACGCAAATTAGCATATCTATGCTTTAATATAACAACAAATGCGATTTGTAATTCTACAAAAAGTCATTCTCACCATTCAACACTAGGTCCCTTCTTCAGTGTTGCATTGCCATCACTCATGGCCTTTCAATTTGATAAAAGTCCTATGGGATCTCATAAGATAGTCATGCATTTGAACACCAATCTAGGTCATCAGGGTATCTAAGCCAAATCTATGTCACTTATGCATTAGGACCCAATCTTGGGCATCCAGCCATTTGGACCCAATCTGGGTCATCCAGGCATCTAAACCAAATCTAGGTCATCTAGAAAACTGATATGTTCATTGGGTTCCACTACTGAGTTTCAAAATATACTCATGTCATGCATGAGCTACATGTAGTGTCGTCAATACTATTATCACCACCACATCTCCATTTCTATGTTGCTCATATTGATCATGAGACTCATGTAGCAAGACATCAATCCTCGTATAAGTCATAATGCAAAGCAAAATGATGGAATCCACAATGTCCATTTCATACATATATGTTCATCACCACTAAAGTTTCAAAGACAGTCACATAGCGACAAGCAATGCATACACATTTCGGAGGTTCTTTCATTGTGTCTCTTAAAAATGTAAGCATCTTGCATTTTCCTAATTTTGAAACAAGTTAGAAGCTTTACGCAAAATATAGAGACCATATTGACAGCAACAAGTCTTTCTTGCACAACATGATATAAATTCTCTTAACAAGATCATGGATAAGGCTATTCGACCATATTAAAATAATGAATAATACCATCCAAATATCCATAATCATTTATAATGTTAGTTAACCTGACAAATTCATGGATGGACCTATCCAACTATATGAAATTATGGATAAAGCCATCCAACTACATAAAATGTTGGATAAGGGTTTCTAACTACACAAAATCACGTATAAGGTTGTTAGATAAGACAAATTCATGCCCCATTGAAACTTAGATTCAAGAGTGCCATGATGCCTTTACTAGGTTCATAATTTATCTCCATATAACTCTTTATTAAAGTTATTAAACCAACCAGTCAAGCTCTAATAAACCAAAACTAAATATTCTTAGAGGTATTCTCAAACAAATAGAGTTGATTAACAAAGATTCTCACCCAAAGACAAAACCAAATACATGAAGAAGCTTTGAAATGCCCAAACAATCACAAAAAGAACATTGGATTCAATCAAAGTTTCTACTTCAATGTAACTCAAACATTTTGGTTTCTCATTTCTTAGCATCAACAACTTTAAAAGAGTTGTAGCACCAAAAGCATTATCCATGTGAATACTCTACAACCATGCATAGCTAAAATACTAAAACATGACTCTCATCAAATAAAAGCAAAATAAAATATCAACGTGACATCATTTTCTACATAGGACTAATGAATCCAAGGTACCAATTGTTGGAAAACTTATGAAAGATAGAAAACTAATTTCAATTTGAATCAAGATTTATAAAAACTTTAGATGATCAACCTTGAATCATATGAATTCGCATGTTTAAATATGCATTAATAGATAAATTATAACTTTTTTAGGATCAAAACTACAATCTCTCTAATTTTTTGACCACTAAAGAAGAACTAGCACCTCTGCCTTCTTCTTATTATTCTCTTGCAGATAACTCCATGTCCCCACCCTTCAGAACCCAAGATAGGAAGAGAGTCCTAGGGTTTTTTGACTTGAGAAGACTAGTTTGGGGGTGTTGTCTCTAAGTATTCCTCTTCTCTCTATTGCATTGCATATATAGAGAAAGAGAGTTCCCCAAGTCATCCTCAAGTTAGAAAACGTTCAGCTTCATTTGCCTCAAATTAGGTTTTTAGGTGTTACCTTCTAGGAACCTTATAAGTATGGTAACTCCATAACTTTTCAATGAAAAAACCACTTTCCTAATTTGAGTTAAACTCTCCTAAAACCTTAGAAGCACTTTCTTCATGCTAGAGATGCTAATGTAATGTGAAGCAAATCTAGCCACCAATAATCGCATGTGGTCCACATTAGCAGATTAATTAAATATGTCCCATTATGAGTGAATTATCATTTTACCCTTATCAGTAACTTAAAATATTATCCTTCCTCTTACTTATATTAATTTGTGACCTTAACATTGGGCATGTGAACCCACTTACTCTTAGACATATCACCATGTATATGTAAGTACAATGAGCCCCATCTTGATAAACTTTAATATCTTTCAAAACACCATTTGAAAATATCTTATATTAAATATACACATACATATAAAATTATTTTGAGTTAATAAATTTCTTAATGCACTTAGAATCAAACTTGAATAGATTTCATCATAAAACGTAGTAAAGATAAATATTAGATCTCAAGAGGAATATAAATTCATAAAGTCCAAGGGTATTTATAGTTATGCATATCTAGTAACACTTAGTGTTTTAGATAGGTGAAGTAAGCTCTTATGTGCAAAACATCGTCATGCACTCTATGTATGTGACACCTCGGGTTTTTATAAACATAAAGTAACAATTTTCAAAATGTGTCGGGATCCCTGTTTTAAAACTTCAAATTTTAAATTGACCAAAAACAAAAACTTGAATAAAAAGTATTTATTTCAAAATCTAGGAGTCATACAGCCACAAAATCACAAATTTAATGGTGAAATGATATCCCATTTCTACCAAAAATCTAATAGAGTTTCCTCTGTATTTTGGACCATTGTACATCACACGTGTGATGCAAAAACTACCTGATAAATACAATACATGGCATGAAACTTGGGAGACTTAGTCTCCACGCCCATCCAAATCAAATACTATATTTAATAAAAATGTATACTCCAACAATGAATAAGAAAATCAAGATATGATGACATTATCCAAGTTCTGTCCATACACAGCCATCACATCCAACATAAATACTTATGCGTACATCCAAGTCACAAAATGAATCATATTAAAGTATAGTCTATAAACCATAATTGAAGTAAGGTCTAAACAAACCATAAGTTTCTGAAATATCTTCAATAATTTATTAGAAATTACCATTGCTTTTGTCTGCTCTGTCAGCATGTCAACCTACTACTACTCTATGTATCTGAGGCAGTGCAAATCATATCAATGCCTGAGCAAGTTATTGCTTGTATAGGTGATCATATTTAATAAGAATGCAATGTAATAGTGTAGTGTAAGGGTATCGATGCTATGGTAAATCTCATGGAGTAAAACATTTATATAGCATGTCAAAACATTGGGCATCCAAGGTAAAATAGTGTATGAAAGATCATGAGTTTGAAACAAATAATAGTGGTCAAAGCATGATTTTTCCTGAACACAAAAATATCATATCCAATCAACATGGCATGCAAGGCATGACTAATGCATGATTATGCATCTATTAGAATCAAGTGAAATCAGTTTATCATCTAAACATATGGATGAATGTCATGATAACAGGGCTCTCATATATATTCATGCCCTAAGAGTGACCCACTATACTCATATCACTAGTAATGAGTACTCAGACCAATTCTAGGGTTCCTCACATGTAGCTTGCACACCAGGTAGCTCTCTTAACTTGTAGGCCCCCCTACATAGGTTTCACCCAATATATCAATATATCAATCCTAGGGTTCCTCACTTGTAGCTCGCACACTAGGTAGCTCGCTCAGCCGAAGGCCCGCCCACATTTTGCCACCCATATTGGCTTCACCCAATATATCAATATCACATGAGCATACAGAATAAGAGTATGGGCTACTATGTTGCAGTAGCAACCACTCCAAGGTCTTGACCACTGTTGCTAGTTATCGACATCGTAACGGGAGACTACTGTCTTCCATGCATGGAAAAGGTCAGACTTGCGTGGGTGACCTGCCCATGATTACTACAAACCGCATGCAGTTTGCTTACATACTATGGTTAGTGTTTATCATCTATAAATTCAAAGGGCAGGTGGCCAACCCTAATACCCTCTTAGCATAGTACCCACCGAGCAGAAACACCCATCATAAAACATTGAAAGCATGATATAACCCATAGAAACTCCCAAGTGTAAACAATTTCAATAAGATCAATCCGAAAGACGTGATAATACATCATCAATCATACCTTAAAACATGAATAAATCATGTAGATCAAGATGTTATAATATCAATCATGTGTGACGAAGGCATTTCCATGAAAACATGCTAGGGCATAAAACTTGTGCTTCAAGATTTCTAAATAATGTCATGATCTATGAAATCATGGGAGTTACTATATGTAATTACCTATCTCAAAGGATGTATTACTCGTCTGTACCTCCCAATTTAGTTGGACCCAACTTTAGTACAGTTCACCACAATTCTATCACATAGATACATATCAAATCCAGTCATACTTAGAATTCAATTTATCTAACTTGGATTCTTAATTACACAACATTTTGCTCTCTTAACCCAATACATCATGTTTAAGACAGTCCAACGTTTTCTAGTCATGAAATCTCAAGGTGGGGCCCGCCCTAAATAGTTAATACTTCAAATCATACTCAATCGAGCTCGCTCATAACAATCTGTCCTTCTTTTTAATTATATCAATGCATATTTTAGAGCTATTAGGCTCATATCACATAGATCTTAGGTAATTTATCATTTAGGCCAATGAATTGGGCATTATTATATGAATTTTATGTTCAATCATATTTAATTAATGTTAAATCAACCCATCAAATGATTAAGATAGTAATCTTACCTTGTACCAATCAATTTGAATGACACTCAGCAGTCTGTTTGGTAGAATTGTCCACCGATTGCCTCAATTGTGCTCGATCATTAGATACCCTTGCTGATCTCATAAAAAATCCTCACATGATCGTCCTAGATCACATAACAATTTAGTAATTCTAACCAATTAATCCAATTGAGAATTCTAAATGATTCGGATCATTAATTAGATCCAATTTCATACTTGGATCTTTAGTTGATCTTAGCCATTGATTAAGATTAGATAAATCATCTCCATAGATATTTCAGATCCAAATTATCTTGCATGGACCTTATTATACACTTTGTGAGGATTATAATGGACTATTTAGATATGAAAATAACATTAGATCATCTTACATTAGACGATCTAAAGTTTGATAAATGGTTTGAATCAATGGTTAAATCTTCCTTGATCAATAAATGAAAAGAAGGGTATTGTTCCTCACATTACCAAGATTGCAAGGGTCATCTCGGATCTCCGAGAACCTTCTTGGATTGGTCAAAAATTAAGGTTGAAATTCAAGGCTCAAATGGGGCGTACTCAGTCAACTCAGTTCCCCAAAACAAGTCAAGAACGAGTTGAGTCAACTCACCCTCACTCGCCAAGTGAAAGGGGAATAAGGGAAAAAGATGATGGCTGCCAATTGTCCATGCTTGAGCCCGCACGGAGGAGAAAACAGGGAGGTGAAAGTGGAGGCACTAAACCTTGGCACACCAGCCCATCCATGGCTTGGCTGTGCCAGTGGAAGGGGAAGCAGGGTCGAAGGGGAGAAATTGGTTTGTGGCCGGCCTGTGCTATCAAGGAAAATGATCGAGAAGGGGAAAGAGGAGAGGGAAGAGTGGGCAGTCTAGTTGGTTGGCCTGTGCGCACGTAGGCATACCCGGGCTAGCTGGAACCTAACAGAGAGGGAGAAGAGGGGAGGGAGATGGACGTCAGGGAGGTGATTGGGTCCCTGCCCATCACTAGTGAATAGGGGGAAGAGTGGTAGATTCGTGGCCAGCCGCCTGAAGAGAAACTCGATCTAGGTTCCCATCTGTGCTGAAAAAAATTAGGTTTACCCCACTGTGCTTCTCTGGCAAAGAAAGGGCAGAGGGTTTCATGTGACTTGAAGGGAAACCTGATATGGGTTTCTGTCAATGTTGAAGAGGGAAATCTAGGGAGGGAAATGGTTACAGGAAAATCCCAACAGGGAAGGGCTGCACCAGAGCCAGGGAGAGGGAGATCAAGCAGAAGAAGTGTGGGGGGGCACGGGTTACTATAGTTTTCTTCCCTTGCGTTCCCCCATCTTATCCTGTCTCAACCCATGTGTCACAATAGACAAAATAGGAGGGAGTGCCATTATCAATTTCAGCCCCTATCAATTTGTAAAACCTTTTGAAAATTTCGCTCTCGATCTCTATTTCGTCCAAGATTTGTGTCGTTGGATTCATATCGACACGTACATTTCAAATTTGATAGTCTCTAGTCCAAATTTTTAGCCTATAAGAAGGTCATTTTCATGAATTCAATTTTCAAGGAATTAAACTCAAATTTCTTATCCCCATTAAAATTATAATTTAATATATAGAAAATGACTCAAAATTAAGGATTGTTACAATGTATGTTTAAGATCTCTAACTTATATGACCTAAGAATTGATTATGTATATAATATGAAACATATTATTTGATAAGTATCACTAAATTGGGTTTCCCATTTCTATTATTGGAGGACTATATTAGGTTTATAAGCCAAAATTTCACTTCTCTTTGCTATGTTTCTCAATTATCATTCTACTATTCAAATTTGACTAGAGGAAACAAAATGCCTAAATCTTAGGCTAGTACATCATGTAATGTCTCAATAACAAGAAGCCAATGCCCTTCAAACATTCTCTTATGCTCGTTAGGTAAACTATTCAAAAATAGCATGGATTGCCATAGAGGCCTAACAATGAATACCTTGTGGGCGTTTCTCATGACAACAATAAATGACTTTCAAGGCTTTTTTAGGGGAGTAATTAGTCAATTACCAAGGAAAACATACTCTACAAAAAAAAGGCCAAAATTGAAACCAAACTCCACACGCACATCAAGTTGATAATTGATTTCTCATAGAAGCAAGAAAAAGACCAGCATCTACAAGGGATCAAAATCAAGTAAAACAAGAAGTTAAACTTGGATTTTAACTACCTTTGCCCAAAGTTTGTACACACATCATCTTGAGCGAAGTATCAAAGAAGTACATTCATAGTTGATTTCTCATAAAAATAACAAAAAGACCAGCAGCTACAAGGGATCAGAATCAAGTAAAACAAGTTAACATACATTATAAATATCTTTGCCCAAATCAATCATAACCATTTCATTTTGGTGCATAAATACCATTAGTTCATAAATTTTCAAGTTCTAAAACCATAGACAAGGAGGAAAAACGTGGCTTATTTTTCATCCAACACAAAAAACCATCTAAATCTAACCCTGAATCCATAGAAAACCCATCTCCATGTTATTTCAAGAGATCTTTATTCCAAATTTCAAAGAAACCTCACCTGTGATCTTCAACTCCACCTTTGAAACTTTCCTCCAACTTTCCTCCTTCAACTTCAAGCTCCAAGCCTCTCCAATCATGCTTCTTCAATGGATTTGGGTGATCTTTTGAGTGGAGAAAAGAATTGGAAAAGTGAGTTTGGAAAATGGATGGAAAGGGAGGAGTAAAGAAATGAAGGAGTTGGAGATCTCTTTGGAACTACCCCGTACTCTCCACGAAAAAAAGGGAATCGTGGGGGACAACTGGATTCCTGTTTAATATATGATCTAAGACAATCTGATGTCTTTTCACAGGTAAGGAGGTTCATCAGTTCAATATTCAACTGCTTGATGCTGAAAGGTACAATCTGGCAATGGTTGGTCGTAGTGGATCATAAAGACTACGCGATATAAGAGATACCAAATTCCTATTTCCCAAGGGCCGGATGTTTTCAATGGAAAGAAATGTTAAGAAAGTGTATCCACAATAAACTTCAAAATGTATAAATCCATAATCTAGTATGCCTAGTCGACTTTATGTCCACACAAGAAATGAGCAGCGGGAGTTACCAGTTACCACAAGTCAATGATACTATTCGTGCAAGAACTATACTACCGCGTTAGAATTGCTTGTGGGGTAATGTAAAATTTCTTTTGCAATAACGGACAATACCTGCGGCTTATCTTCTACCCTCTCGAAATGTAATGTTTTACAAGAGACGTAAATGGTCACTTCCATTAACACCGTTGCAATCTTGAAAAAGATCTAATAGCATCAATTTTTCTCTCTACACCTTGAGAGAATCTTCTACCATATCACTTTTGATACATGAGTCCTCACTCGCCTCCAAGAAATCATTTACCTTAATACTACAGAGATGATTTAAGCACGCAAAGAGAACCTTTTTTTATTCCCAAAATAAGCCTTAGTTCAGATTAGCTAAGAAGTACAAGATAATGTCGTTCACTAGGAAAATAAAGTATATTGGGATAACTTCGTTTTAGCAATTTATTATTCAAAAAGCCATAAAGATGGACATCTTGGTGAAGATAAACAACTGAGCTGATATGTGAACGATTTTCTTGGCCTACGACATATTGAGACATTTCAGTGTGTGTCAAGATATGCCCTAGGGGGTCAAATTGCTACGGATACCATAGAAGACGGGTGGACTTTATACATTGCTGCCTATTCCATCATAATCCTTGAGGAAGATATATCTGTTGATATGTTCTTAATTTACTTCACATGAGTAGAAGAGAAGATATTTTTTAACATGGTCAATCATTTGTCTAAGATGGCACACTTTGTATCTTGTAGAACAAACTATGATGGCAAGCAAAAATTTTGATTTGTCCTTCACAAGATGGTTCAATTTCATTTATAAAAAAAAATCATTATCTCCGAATGCAATAACAAGTTTGTGAGCAACATTTTGAACTGCTTGTGTAAGAATTTTGACATGTCTTTAAAGTTCAATTCGACATCTCATCTTCAGATAGATGGGTAGACTGAAATTATTAATAGTTTTCTTAGCAACATGTAAAGAGAGCCAGTGAATTGAGTTCGAGTGTAAAGTGTTTGATTAATGGGGCTACTGGTTTTTCTCCACTTCAGATAGTCTTTAGCGTGAACCTTCAAGGGCCATTAGATCCTATTCGACTTTCTACAATAGTACTCTTTCTAGAGGAGGCAGATGACTTGATAGCTGAAATCTATTTGTGAACAACCAAGGTCAACATAGGAAATAGCTATGCTTCATTCATGGTCCAAGCTGGTTGTCTTTGTCATCAACAAATGTTTGAAGAGGATATGTGGTTTCGGGTCTATTTAGTCTTATGGTACACATTGATGAGTACCATAAGATCAAACCACAAAAATTGGGTCTGCAAAATACTCCCATGATTGGTGATTATCATAATTAGAATGCACTCACAAATGCATGAAAGACAACGGCTTGTCTTTATAAGTGTACGCACGGTTACAATAATGTCCTTGATATGGATATAATTAAGATTAACACATATAAAAAGAATATATAAACAATAATACGCTCCCTCAAGTTGAAGGTGAAAGTGTTTTCACATTCAACTGTCCACATAGAAGCTGAAACTGACTTGTGGCACGTGACTGGGTGAAAATATCTGCTATCTAATCCTTACAAATTGAAAATCTACATTGATGTGCATTGTGCGAGCGTGGAAAGAGAATTTGTTGTTAGATATATCGCACCAAGTTTATCACACCACAGTGCAGGAGTAGATTGATATTTTCTCCCCAATTCTTGCGGTAGAGATTGAATCCATACTATTTCAGCTGTAGCATTAGCTAAAGTACGGGATTCTGATTCCGTAGATGAGAGCAAAAGGTGCATTGCCTTCTAGCTGACCAAGAAATCAGATTACAGCCAAGTAGATAGCATATCCGTTGGTTGATCGTCTATCACCTGGACAACCGGCTCACTCTAAATCAGAAAAGATTTGTAGGCGAGAAGAAAAAAACTTGGATATGAATAACCCATGAGAGTGAATGCATGAGACACCTGAGTGTCCTTTTTACAGCTTGCCAGTGAGCATAAGATGGAGTTTGCACATATTGATAAATTTGGTTTACTGCATATGTAAGACCTGGCCTGGTCAGTGTCACAAATTGTAAGGCCCCTATTGTTCTCCTGGAGAGTGAACGACCTGACATAGAGCGACCATCAAATTTTGAGACTTTTGTAGAATCGCACATAGATGTGTGACCGACTTTGAGTTCTAACATATTTGTGTGCTTGAGAAATGAACAAGGTACTTGCCTAGTTACAGTAGAACGCCATTAAAAAGCTTGCTAACTTCAACTCTTAGAAAGAAATAATAGGTCACTAAAAAATGCGTCTAAAGCTTTAGGTAGGGGAGACAAAATATGTCATGACATGATAATATGACTTGAACTTGATACGGATTTAGCAGGTTAGGGTTGAATCTTATGGTGTTCATGTCATTTTTGGGTCAACACACTAAAAATCATTTCGTGTTCGGGTCAATCAATGTTGACCTGTTGTGTTGACCCGTTTGACGTGAGACTTATTAACCCATCGTGCTGACCCGTCTTACTCACAACTTGTTAACCATCGTATTGAAAATAGTCATATATTATATCTAAATATAAGATGATTTTTTATAAACCATCCTATATTACTATAATAATAAAAAATCATTTTATATTGTTATAACATTATAGGATGGTTATTCGAAAATCTTTCTATATTCTTATAGGAATATTGGATAAAAAACCATCTTATATTCTTACGATTTTTGAAAAACCATCAAGATAGGATAGTTTTTCAAAAACCATCTTATATTAGTTATTATACATCCTTCTAATCGTGAGTCATGTTGTGTCGACTCATTTAATGATTGGATCATGTTCGAGTCTTGGGTTCTTCACACTATTATTAATCAAGTCGTGTTCGTGCCGACCCATATACTCTAACGGGTCAGTCTCAACACAAATACGACTCGCGAACATGATTTGCCACCGTCTTTAAGATCATTCTTGGTGAGGATTATGTCATCTATATCACAAGTGCACCGTGTGCGAGATCACTTAAAATAGATTGTCAATAGCTAGGAGCTAAGTTTGAAATAGCAAGCACCAGGGGCCTGCGCGAGGCCGTATAAAGGCATCTTGAGAAGGCAAAGATGGTTCGTGTTAGGCTAATCAATGAATCTGGTGGCTAGGTCACGTAGACTTCCTTCTTAAGGAAAGCATTTAAAACGTCCAGTTACAAGAGAATCCCTTCTTCGAAACAGCCATTCATAGAACATTTTTTTTATGGTAACGGGATTAATCACGGGGCTGCTTCGAGTAATCGATTCCTGCTTGTTGGTTATAACCTTTTGCCACCAGCCTGGTTTATACTTTTCTATAACACCAGTGCCATATGATTGGTAACAGCAGTTTACAGCCGACGACGTCAAGGTTGTTTGATGTGGAACTAAGAGCCACGTACGATTCTTTAGAAGAGCATTAATGTCTTCGATCATCACTGCCTTCCATTTGGCACATAGCCAGTACTCGGCATTTTGTAAGTTCAACTTGAGATATTGGGCGCTTTGTAGAAATGTTGGCCTTTGGAACCACCTTTCTCAGCCATGTTAAATAGCTGAATAGGCTGGGTAGAGATGGGTGGATGAGATCGATTAGAAACGGTAGGACCTTGGTCCTACGTTGAGTGGGCAACACCAGAAGAACCCGAACTAGATGTAGTAGCAGGTGAGGCTATATCCTAATCATTTGGTCCATTTTTGCTTGGTGGATGGAGGACTTGATAAGTCAATGGAAGAGGGTTATTAGGTATGAAGTGGTGACATTTATGTGCTGTTAGGTTGTTAGAGTTTATGTGTGTTTGTCGTCTCTTACGTTAAGGGATTTTTGTCATTGTACCCTGTGATATAATATAAGGGAAAATTTACGGTTTCCCCGATTCATCTTCTTCCTCTTCTCTTTCATCTCCATTTCGCACTTAAAACAAGTTCGTGATTCCATGTCTTCTCTTTCTTTTCTCCTTATTTTCTCTATCTCCTTTTACTATGTTTCCGTTCCACCAATTTTCATCTCCTCTATCTCTTTCAGTTCCCACTTGAATGTGATGGAGTAGAATCATAATGGGACCGTGTTTTGGAATAGGATGATGACTTAGAAGGACGTGTTTGAAGAAAAGGTCATGTTTTGATGCATTTCATTCGTGCTGAATATGGGATATATGCTACTAAAGCACTTTCTCCGAGTGTTATGGTGGTGGATCTGGTTGTTTCAAGGAAAAGATGAGTGATTGCTCTTGGTTTCTAGGCTATATCATGGTTTGTGTTGGGGCTGCATCCTAGAAGCTTCTAGGGAAGATATTCTGATAGGAAAGAAGGGCTGGGTACGATTGTCTGATTGCTAGTTAAGGATCTGGTTGTACCTTCTACTCTTGGTGAATCAGCGGTGGGTTCTTGTAGTTGTGTCGTGACTGGTAAGTGTTTGTTGTTATTCCCACCTCAGACTAGTAGTGGGTCACTGCAGTCATTTCACTGCGGATGTAATTTTTCTATACCTGGTAAAGGCCATTGTGGAGATTTCATTCATGTCATTTCTATTTACTCGAATTTGACATGTTTTTCACCATGTTTCCTGCTAGTATGGTGCGCTGGTGACTGTCTTTGAGCCAAATGCTCAAGTCAGCGTATGTGAAGGCTTCTATATGAGTAATAATGTTTTTTTTTTTTTTTTTTTTGATCAGGAGAACTGAGTTCTACTACTCGTTTACCATTAGTAGGCAGCAAGTCTGCTTTTGGTGCTGATTTGTTATGGTTTAACATTTTTAAGTACTAGTTAATGCAGTAGTGTGAAAAATTTAGTGCCTTGTGTTGTTTTCTCTTACCTAGTGTCATAGACTTACATTGCAAAGCCCGTGACCAAGGCCTACATCCTCTAAGGATGGCTCACTTAGGACGTAGACCTGACCTGAAGGACATAGGCCTACTGTTGAAGAATCTAATGGATGCTTGCTCAGCTCACGGGTTCAGCTTGAGGGACTCAAACCCATAAAAGGGATCCATAATCTAGAAGGCCCTAACACATTATGTAAATATCTTGGCTCTAGAATTCTCCAGGACCATCCTGAATATCGTGGAACCAAGGACTTGTGTAGAGACTTTTAGAGAGGATTCTAGAGTAGTCTCTAATCGTTGAATGATAAACACATGTAAAGATCCCCACCATCCATTGAGGAGGTGGAAGGAGGTAAGCACCCATAAATAGGGGAGCTTTCTCACTTGTAAGGCATTCATCCAGGACTATGATCAAAGAGTGATTCAAGAGAGTTGTAAGCATCTTCAAGTAATAAAGCTACAAGTTCCTTCAAAGTTCTCTTTAAGTTGTTCTTCTCCTTTGAGTTTCAGTTAGGCTTACTTAGTTGGTTCGGGGTGAGAAGCCAATCTAAGTGCCTCACAGGAGTCTGAAAATCTCAGCCCATGACAGTTTGGTATCAGAGCCAGGTTCGACAAGTTAGGAGCGAAGGTTCCTATCCTAGCTAGGAGAAGAAGATGGCGGATGGTTCTCATATGTCTAATGTGGAGCTTGCTTGTGAAGATGCTCAAAGGAACAATAAGAGAGGTAAGTCCAAGGACTTAGTCTCTTCTTTGGAATCCAGACTTATGAAGATGGAGTCTACCGTTGCGGATATCTCCACTCAGCTTGAGGTTGAGTTCCCAACGTTTGGGTCCCTTGAAGCTATGGGGGAAGAGCTTAAGGGAGAGTGGGAGAGCAGTCTGAACTCCATGAGGGATGTAAGTCATCTGGCGTTACAAACCCAATTTGACAAGCTATTCACGGAGTTAGCTACACTCCGCGATGAGATGAGGGTGATGCGAGAGGATGTATCCTTGTGCAGGACAGCTGTGGTGAATATGATTCACGTGGTTTGTGAGGCCTCTAAGATTAATGTCTCAAAGCCAAAGAGCTATGGTGGGACGCAGGATGCAAAGGAGATTGACACATTCCTGTGGAATGTTGAGAGGTACTTCCGACACTTGCAAATGGAGGAAGAGGAGCAGAAGATAGCTACTGCCTCACTCTACCTCATAGACAATGCTCTATTATGGTGGCGTAGGAGAAGCATGGAGATCGAAGAGGTACGTTCTCCATCAACACTTGGAACGAGTTTAAGGTGACCTTAAGGTGCATTTTTATCCTAAGAATGTACGCATTGAGGCTAAGGAAAAATTATGGTGGTTGAGGCATACAGGGATTATTCGAGATTACATTTTAGAGTATTCAAACCTATTGTTTGAGATCCCCGATAAGTCTGAAGAAGATAAGTTTGTGTACTTCTTTAGTGGGTTGAAGGATTGGGCAAAGCAAGAGGTACATCGTCGTAACATCTCTACTTTATCCGCTGCCATCACCGCAGCTGAATCCTTAATTGAAATAAGGAAGGATAATGGGAAATCAAATGGCCGAGAAAGTAGCCATGACAATGGTGGGGGAGACAAAGGCTTTCATAGGAACAAGCCTGAGTCATCCAAACCATCAAGCTGGAGAGGAAAGAGCAAGGAACAAGCTTCTCTGTCGAGAGCTTGCTACTTCTGTGATGGACCGCACTTCATGCGTGACTTTCCAAAGAAAAATGCCTTAAACTTAATGATCGCACATCAGGAAGGAGAAAGTACCGGGGAAGATTATAAACTATCCTTGCAAATTCTCAACACTGTTAGGTTAGAGGTTCCTAAACCCTCTACTGGCAAAAGGTTGATATATGTGGACGTATGTCTCAAAGGCAAAGGCACACGAGCTATGGTGCACACAGGAGCTACTGACAGCTTCATCTCTGAATGGGAGGCTAAGAGATTAGGCCTCAAGATGAAGAAGGATGAGAGCTAGATCAAGACAGTCAACTCCAAAGCGAAGTCCATATGAGGAGTTGCCGAGACGTACCAATCAAGGTGGGGAAGTGGCAAGGTACCATCACTTTGACTATAGTACCTTTGGATGATTATGAGGTTATCCTGGGAATGGATTTTCTCACCAAGGCCAGAGTAGTCCCCATGCCACACCTTGGAATGTTGAGTTTCTTTGATGAGAAGACCCCTTGTATGGTCCGGGTGTTGAAGGAAAGAACGGGGCAAGGGAAGATGCTATCTGACTTGCAACTAATAGAGGGATCCACAAAGAATGTGGAATCGACACAACTAGACTTACGACGTCTAGGTGCCATTGAGGTGCTAAGGTCTGAAGGGTCCAAGGAGAGACCAATTGATGACAAGTGTGTGTCACAACAAGAAAACTCCAAGAGGGACAAGACCAAGCCGAGACGTGCAAGAACCATGAGAGCTGGTTGCTACTACACTGATGTGCAGGAGGCACAGCAATGGGGAGCAGCAAAAGAGGAGCGCCAGAGGGGTGACGTACTTGCACAAGTATGCAAGCACGCACACAACATAAAGGAACAAAGGAAAGTCCCAGAAGTGCACAAGAGTGGCCGGATGGCAGGGTGCAAAGGGAGCGGCACTGCATAACATCTCATGAAGAGGACAAGGCAACATGAGACATGCCCAAATGCAAAAAGTGCAACACCAACAAAGATGTGTCGACGAGGGCGTAGATATTATCAGGTGGGGGAGAATGTCACGGACTTACATTGCAAAGCCTGTGACCAAGGCCTACAGCCTCTAAGGATGGCTCACTTAGTACGTGGACCTGACCTGAAGGACATAGGCCTACTGTTGAAGAATCCAATGGAGGCTTGCTCAACTCACGGGTTCAGCTTGAGGGACTCAAACCCATTAAAATGATCCATAATCTAGAAGGCCCCAACACATCATGTAAATATCCTGGCTCTAGATTTCTCCAGGACCATCCTGAATATGGTGGAACCAAGGACTTGTATAGAGACTTCTAGAGAGGATTCTAGAGTAGTCTCTAACCGTTGGATGATAAACACATGTAAAGATCCCCACCATCCATTGAGGAGGTGGAAGGAGGTGAGCACCTATAAATAGGGGAGCTTCCTCACTTGTAATGCATCCATCCAGGAGTGTGATCAAGGAGTGATCCAAGAGTGATTCAAGAGAGTTGTAAGCATCTTCAAGCAATAAAGCTACAAGTTCCTTCAAAGTTCTCTTTAAGTTATTCTTCTCCTTCTTTAAGTTATTCTTCTCCTTTAAGTTTTAGTTAGGCTTACTTAGTTGGTTCGGGGTGAGAAGCCAATCTAAGTGCCTCATGGGAGTCTGAAAATCTCAGCCTGTGACACTAGGCTGCTTTATGGGCCTAGACAAATTACAACCGTTAAGCTTAATGGTCCAATATTTGGTATGGTCTCGCTCTGTCTAGTTTCATTTAGTTCTTAAGGGAAGTTAGGAAAGCAAGTAGCAACTAAGGGAATAGGCAATAGGGAGCTTCAGGAGGAGCATTTCCACTATGGGATAGAGAATAGGTCCAGTTTTTGGAAAGGAATAAGCTTTGAAAGAACTAAAAATAAGAGGATTTCCTCCTCGCAAGCAGAGTTACCTTAGCCAGTTACCGCTAAAGTACATATGATATGATCCTCTTGTGAAAAGGCTCCCACATATGGTGAATGCGAAAATGATAACTACCTTGTGATATCATGGCTATTAAATAGTTTGGAAGATAATGTGACATTTAGAGTTATGTATAAAGATATGACGAAAAGGATTATGGAGACATTAGACAACACTTTCTCTCATGATAAGAATGACTCTCCCATATTTTAATTATTCAATAACATTTTTAAGTCTCATCAGGGAGAAAGGAGCTTAAGATTCGACATTATGGAAAAGAATCACACATGGAAACATGAAGGGCAAATTTTTTTCTGGAAAAAGGGGTTTAAATTTACATTTCACTATATCAAGTGTTGTGAGTGCATTCCTGCAACACTGATGGTTATAATTACAATTTTTTTTTTTTGTAAACATACAATTAACACAGAAAAGATCCTTTGTTACATGTTACTCATGCAATAATCAGAACATAAAGTCTTTAATCTATTTGTTCTGTCATGCACCTTCTCTATCTCTGTCACGTAGTCGAACGCTGTAGCTAAGTGGTCTAGAGGAAGGGTAACAGCTTCCTAAAGTGTCGACCAAGAGAGATTTGGTGCTCTTGGCATATCAATATACACCCCTACAACAATAGACTCCCCTTGTATCATGAGCTCTACAGGAATAGCACTAGGTGGAAGTTACAATGTGACAGTCTGCGTTGCTTCACTCTAATCTACAACTTCATCATGAAAATCATCCTCCCCAACTACTTGGAGAACCTAATAGTTAGCAGAGAGTTCAACCCCATCATCATTATTAGGCATGTCCTTCTTTACCTGATCTGCTATTAGATCAGAAATAGTTTTAGTTTGCTCGGATTCACCAATCTTCTTTCCTGCCTCGTATCCAAAAAGCAACATCTGGTGTAGTGCTGCTTCATAAATCTGTTGAGTCTGGGAGGACTATCCTGGATTCTCTCTTCGGTGACCCATGTTCTACTTTCAACTAAACCCTTTATGGACTTTCTTTCATGTCAAAGTCAATATAGCACTTAAAACACTCGTTTCTTCTTGTTGATTTCCTTATAGAAGGTTTATCTTGAGTACTCTTATTGGGCTCATGATATGACCCCAAAGCTTCATAGTCGAGTATGAGATTCCTTCTTCACAATCTACTATGGGTTGAAGCACCTAACTAGTTATGTCCTTTAAGTGGAGGCTATGACTTTGTGTATTATCTGGCCCCTTGATGAACTCCTCCGTGGACCACTTGCCAAGGCATAGTGGGTACCTTGCTTTAATAGTCTAAAGAGATTAAGGGAGTCTATTTTCCAGATGTTTAAAGATCGATGTTTGTTCCTCCTTATGATGGTTCCCTTTGGGTGCAATATTCTTGGATGGGTCTTGGATAGACCTTATGCTATGTATAGGAGGACACTCTCTATTCAAACTCACTGTCATTGTGGCGGACAAAAGCCATGCAATAAATTAACAGGAGTTTCTTTCATGATGGAACACCATAGCAATTGTAGGAGCTTGGGCATATATGCTCCAAGTGTGATCCAACGACATGCTGGCTGCACATACTTGTCTTCTTTGTGAAAGGGCAAAAAGGTTGCATTGGTATTTGTAGAAGTCTTGGCCGTTTCCTTTCGATTTCAATATCTTCTTGATTTATTCAGTAGAGGGACGACTTCCTGCCGATGACATTGTGGAGCTTGTTGTTGTTGGTGGTTTTCTAGGTCTCCTCTTCTTAGATTTGACTGAGTCCTTGTTACCTTCATTTGGTTTTGACATGACCTTGTCTCTGGGGCGTATGTTGATCTTGAGAAGTTAAAAAGTCTCATGGACATTGAGGTTCTGCCATTCTTCTAGCAAATTGTCTTAGGTATAATCACTTGGCTTCGAATACGCGTTTGTAGCAGGCTGACATGATAACCTAGGGTGATCTTCATAATAGACCCAATATCTTCGAACCAACTCACCATCAGCACAAAGTTCTGCCATTTGAACTCCCTTGGGTGTAACAACTATGAGAGCACGCATCCAAGATAAACTTGGTGCCTTAGTGGTAGAAAGAAATATAGTATCAGTAGTGGACTTCTTCTATTAGGTTTTAAATTGTCTTTTAGAACATAACAATGCTCTATAGTATGCTCCAACATTCGTAGCAGGAATAATACTTTAATTCATTTGTCCTTTCAACCCTTCTAATCTCTCTGGAGTGGGCAACACTATCTACCACAACTACCTCAGCTCCTTAAATAGCTGCATAATAGCATGGAGGTCGAAGTTGTACTTCTTTGTCTTCTTTTCTTTTAGAAATTTTGTTGGGGGTTTAAACTGGGAATCCACCTATTCCTTCTTCTTTTGTTCCGACTATGAGGTCTTTATGAATATCTTTTGTGGGATAATTATTACCACTGAGAAGATGGAGCATTGGTATTCTTACTATTGTTGTACTTGTTTCCTTGTAGCTTCACCCTTTTAATGGGCACTTTTGACTTCCCTAAAGCTGGCCTTATGCTATTGTGTATGTCATAGGCTGTCTTTATCAAGTCTTCAAAAGTTGTCGGCATCAAGTTCATGTAGTTGTAACCCCATATCACGATGCATGTTCGTAGCAGCTGCATGCGTTGTTGGACTAGTGTGTGAATAAACTATGTAATCATGAATCCTTTAGTTTTGACATCATCACCTATTATAACCACATATCTAGTCAAATGTTCATTGGGACAACCATTCCTATCGAACTTAGATATCTTAATTTTGAATGCCTCTAGAGGGTGGGGGTTCTTCAAATTTAGCCAGGTACCCTTCTTTGTTTTTGTAAATATTTGTTTTGGGTTCATTTTTTATCTTTAAATAGTGCAACCCATCTTCAATGAGTTCCTTCACAATAATTGGAGTCATACTCAGCAGATTTATCATTGTAGAAGTGATAGTGCTTCTCGTGGAGTTGCCTTTAGCACTGCCATCTCAATCTCCTTATTGGCTGGTTTCTATTGGAGTAGCTGGACCTAATTTATCAACTGCCTCTAACAAAGTAGGATGATTGGAGGAAGATTCTAACAAGTCATCCTGACTGCTACAGGATTTGCAGACTTCCTGCTTTGCGTACTGGTACCAGAAGAAGGTCGAGGAATCAACAAAAATTCACTCTATGAGAAGAGAAAACCTCATGCAGTTGAGCATTTCTGACTTTTCATATCATATGTTGATGTTGATAAGACCTAATTGTACTTCTTGTCACTTACCCAGCTAGGGGAACCTAGGACTTAGCTTTGCTAGAAGGTGCAAATGGAGTTGGGCGAACTTGCTTCTATTTTGAGATCAGTCTCACCATGATTGACTCCTTCACTTTTGAATCATTTGTTTGAATATACTCTGGCTCAGAAGTGGCTGTCGTTGAAATGGGAACAACCTTCTCTTGAACTGAGGAATCTTGTGATTAGCACGCTGCTAATGACAAACCCCATATTTTGGTTGTGGCTTGCTCTTGATGCTTCTTTTTATCATGCTCCAACATCGATTTGTGATGCCAAGGTTTCATCCTTGCAGCCCAGGGAGGAACTAGTAGTTGCAGGGTCACCATGGAAGTGGTGACATCTCCTTCATGGGCTGTGGGTAATGGCATAAACATGTTGCCATCAAGGATGCCACATATCATCTTTACTTTGCAAGTCATATTTTTTGAAAAAGAAAGAAAGCTCAATCAACCTTAAGATGAATAGAAAGGAAAGCCCACAGGGATGCAAGAAACTTATCTGTGTCAAACTTTACATCACACATGATGCATATAAATAATCACATAATAGGAAATTGAGGTTCGATTTCCCCCAAAATAGAGTCAGGAGCTTTTATTTCTCAAGTGATTATGGTATAGATTCCTCTAGTTAAATCAAGTGATAAGATACATTTTCTCAATTATCTATGGTCATTAAATATATTTCTTTGACAATTGAATACATATAGGAATCTTTGATTACAGATTCTCTTCAATTACTGAATGCATACAAAGAAAAGACCATTAATTAGAGGTTGACTATATATCAAAAAACTACAATGATTAGTGGCTTCAACATTGCCTTTGGAGTCTCTCTATATAGTATTAGATTTGGTGCTAACACTAGAGAAAGTGAGCAGGGGTTCTAGGGCTGCTAGGATATTCCTGCGTAAGCGACGGACTGCATCAGATCTTGCATGCAGTGGAAATTACATAGGGGTTTCCCACTATGCTAGATGTGCAAAGGTAAAAGACATTAGCTTAGGAATATAAGATTTATATCACAACCTGGAATATGGGCATATTGACAAGTAAGACTTAGGAGTTTTTGGATAAGATGAAACATAAGAGAGTCAACATAGCATTTGTCCAAGAAACCAAGTGGAGAGGGGCTAAAACTAGAGAAATTGATGGGTATAAGCTCTAGTACATATAAAAGGACAGTAACAGAAATGACTTAGGGATAATGGTAGATAAAGAATTAAAGGATAAAGTTGTAGATGTTAAAAGACTAGTATAAAATTCTACTAATAAAACTTGTTCTAGGAGAGAAGATCATAAATGTTACAAGTGCATACGGACCACAAGTAGGGTTAGAAGATAGAATCAAGAGACGATTATGGGAAGAAGGATATGATAGGGTAAATAGAGGGTTTAGTACTAGAGAAAGAAATGAGATGTGTGAAGCTATACTCAATTTTGCTTTAGCATAGCCATAGCAAATACATACTTTAAGAATAGATATGAACACTTACTAACCTTTAAAAGTGGATCGTATAAAAGCCAAATAGACCTTTTCTTTTACTTATGAATATTGAAAGATTAATGTGTAAAGATTGTAAGGTGATACTCGAAGAGAGTCTAACCTCATAACATTAGTTAATGATTATGGATATCTATGTCAAAATATGAAAGAAAGGAAATGAACTTAATATGTGCCCAAAAACTAAGTGGTGGATCTTAAAAGGAGAGAAGATAGCATCATTTACAAACAAGTTGATAGTAGAAGAAAATTAGAATAATGAAACAAAAGTAAACACCATGTGAACTAATATAGCTAAGTTCATTAAGAAAGTGGCAAAACATGTCCTAGGAGTATCTAAAGATAAAGGGTAATCATCAAAGGAAACTAGGTGGTGTAGTGAAAAAGTGCAAAAAAGTCATTAAAGAGAAACAAGTGTGTTTCAAAGCATGGAAGAGGACTAGAAACAATGAGAACTTTGAGCAATATAATAATGCTATAAATGTTGCTAAGGGAGTAGTGAGTGAGACAAAAAATCATGGTGTATGATGACATTTATAATAGTTTAAGGTCAAAAGAAGGTAAGAAAGATGTGTTCAAACTTGCAAAAATAAGAGAATAGAAGAATAAGGACTTAGACCACGTTAAATGCATTAAAAGTAATGAATGAAGGGTACTAGTTAAAGATGATGAGATCAATCAAGGTGAGAAAGTTACCATAAAAAATTGCTAAATGACAAATGTTCTAAGAATATAGAGATTGAGAGAACTACAAACCCAAATAACATTGGATTATAGGGCTTGATGGTATATTGATAGAGATTTGGAAGTATGTAGGGATACGATAATAGTTTGGCTCATAAAGTTGTTAAACAATATTGTAGAATCGAAGAAAATCCTAGATGAATGGAGGAAAAACTCTATCATACTAATTTATAAGAATTAAAGGAGACATATAGAGTTGCACTATTTATCATGGGATCAAACTTATGGGCCATACCATAAGACCTTGGGAAGAGTGATTGAGAAGAGGCTACGACATGAGATGAGTGTATTAGAAAACTAATTTGGTTTCATGCTTGGGAGGTCTACAATGGAAGCTAGTTTCCTACTTAGACAATTGATAGAGAAATATAGGGAGAGATGGAAAGACCTCCACATGGTCATTATTGACTTAGAAAAAGCTTATAATAGGGTCTTTAGAGAGTTTATATGGTGGGTGTTGGGCAAGAAAGGGGTTGTATGAGGGTATATAGACATAATTAAGGATATGTATGAGGGAGTGAAAATAAATGTTAGGACCATTAGCGGAGAGATGGATGATTTCCCTATCAGTATAGGATTGCACCGGAGATCGACATTGAGGTTGTACCTTCTCACACTAGTTATGTGTTAATGTTTATTTTCGGCAAAAAGAACCCTAGTTTAGCATTTAATAAGACCATCTAACTCATCAAATTGATGATTTTTAGATAAAATATGAAAATTATCTCAAATTGCCTAACTGTAAACTGTCAAAATTAACGGTTAAATGATCATTCGAGCTAATTAGAAGCTTAATGTACGGCTAGATGACTCTAATCTAGTTTTTTGTTTTGCAGATCAACCAGATCGTGGCTTGGATGGTTCAACTTGAAATTCAATGGTGCAGATGATTCAAGAGCTCATTGACAGACCAAATATATGACAAAGCAAAATTTGAAGGTTTCCTAATAAAAGAAAGAGTCCTAATAAGGAGAGGACTATGGATGGGATTTTGGGAAGAAGAGTAAGTTTCCTAATAAGAAACTAACTCTTAAAGGAAAGAGGGGGAGATGAGATAAGAAAGGGGAAACTATAAGAAGAGGAGACGTGGGAGCCTAAGGCATCTAGAGTTTAGTTTTGTTTCCTCAGTTGTGCTTGTTGTTCATCATTTCAATATTTCCCTTTGCATTCTATTCATAGGTTTTTCTATTTCCTTTTCGCGTTTGTTTCCTTTTTCACGCACCACTGCCCTTCGCCTTTCTCCTCAACTATAGAGCCCTACACCAAACCACTCCCATCTCCATCCTTTGTTGCTTTTCTCTGTTACTAGCACCCATCTTTGTTCACCGGTACTTCCCCTTCATCATACCAGTTTCTGAACCAGCACGTCCTAATCCTCTTTCGCTGCTATCTCTCCCTCCTCATAGACTGATCGCTACCCTCTATCTGTCAGTATCACTCCATCGCATCTCTCCACCTCAGCATCCTCTGTCCACCATGCACCCAATCCAGATTCGATGCCCAGGTCCCTTTGTCCAAGCCAACATCACCTTGTCTATCTCTCCCTCATTGCCCAAACCCATCACCGGCTTTGTCTCCACCTGCTTCACCGTACCCACCACCACAATCGACTGTCCACCTCTCCTCTATCTCTCTAGGTTATCTCTCCTTCCTTTGCTTTTATTCTGTCCAGACCAACTCCTCCCTTGCTCTCTCTGGGTTTCCTGTAGGAAACCGAACTTGCCCCAGCTCCCTCGTTGTCACTCTCTATAGTTCTAGCTTTCACCGTTACTGATTCCCTAGCCAGGCACGGTGATCCCCCTCTTCGATCGCCAACCACTCTCCCCAGCTCTTCTTTTCCCTACAGACACTGGCGTCCTCCATCTGGCGTCATCTGTCCACCCCACCACGACAGGCAATTCTCCCTCGCACCGGTCGGCATTGCCTGAATCTTATCCCTGCTCCAGCACCACACCATCTTCCATCCCCTCTGTTCTGTCTGCACAGCATGATTCCATGCACCATAACCGACAAGCACAGACCTCTGTGCCTCTCGGATTTCTACCCAAGCTCGAGACGCACAGCTCGAATCTCTACCGGCTTTATTGTCATCTCAGCCCAGGTCGTCGTCTGCCCATCGTTTTCATTGCCCAGGCTCCCCTCCTCGACCTGCCTCCACCATCCAGTTCCTGCCCATCGTCTCCCCAGGCTCCCCTTAGTAGAATAATTTTTATTACATTTCAGTCCTATTACTGTTCTTATCCCTGCTCTGCATTATTTCCATTTTGTTATCTGCGTTCTGTGTTATTCTCAATTAATCTAGGAACTGTTTTATCTGTCCATGTTCAATTGAATCAATGGTTTTGTTTTAATTTTAAGATATCTTCAATTTCTCATCTGTTTCAATTCCCATTTTCAATTAACTTTCAGATTTGGGTTATAAGACATTTTAAAGCATGCTTATCATTACTAATCTTCAATATGAGAATCTGAACTCAGATCTAAGTCGTTAAATCTCAAAATCCTTATTTAGCCTAGATCTCTAAGAATTTTTAGAATCTGCCTAATCCATCTGGGTGATCATTAATCAGAGCACCATAAATATGTAGATGAAGGTCAATCGATTTAGGAGACTAGATCCACAGAATTTGAAGGTAAACAATATAGGGAAGTGAAATTTTCTTATTTTTTTAGTTAAATTTCTATTATTTTTGAATTGGACCTCTGTAATTTCATTGATTAAACACATCTAAAGTCTGATTTTACTTTTTGTTGATTTTTGTCAAATAATTCTAATTTTTGACTAATTAAATTTTATTTAAACTCCAAATTCTTAAAGTGAGTCCTTGTGGGATTGACCCGTACTTGTGCATGTGGGACCAACCCGTACTTGCGCATGCTATACTACAATAGCCCATGCACTTGTGAAAAACAAAAGTTTTTGGCATCATTGCTTGGGACTGGCAATGGAGTTTTTATAGATTTAATTAAAAAATCCAAAAAAACATTCTTTTTTAGGAATTGCATACCTTTAGCATTTTAGACATTTTTGGGTGCATTTTCAATTTTTTTAGTGCATAATCACCTTGTTTCCTGAATTTGGTACTTATTTCTTTCTTTTTCAAGAAACAGGAAAGTGAATCTTTATCAAAATTGAAATTTCCTTGCTTTCCTATATTAGGATTTTCCTTTTCTCTTGAGTGAATTTTGTAGTGAGGATCTTTCTAATTTGCAATTTTCATTTTAATTTTTAAAGGGTTGTATAATACAAGGCAAGTGTGGAATAATGTGATCCACACTTGATCTTCATTAGAAACCATACTGTAAGTATCTCTTACTCTTTTTATTTCCTAAATTAGGATTTGAATTTAGAATAGTCTTGCATTATTTGATAGAATAATTGCATATAAAAAGCATATTTGATAATTACTGTATTTTTAGGATTTTACATAATTGCATTCTTAGGGCATGTTTAATGCTTTAAGGTGATATATATGCTAATCGAACTGCCATGGAGTGTGAAAATTAATTAGTAAGGGCACCCTACCCCCATAAGATCAATGGTGGAATTTCTTTGGCATTCCTTAGCTCACCTAGGATAATCACCTCAAGCGCGCAACCCTATATTTTAAATTAATCTAAAATCAATTAGAAGAGACTTATAGGGCCATCACATGATTGTTGGACCCTCTTACTAAGACGTGATCTATTGTCACTTTGGTGGCTTTTGAGCACTGTAGTTATAGTGGGTGTCTTAAAATTTAAGTAATTTTTTCACACCTTCTGTTGATGTTTGCAAGGTCTAAACGCCTCCTTACATAAGGATTGTATTAACCACCTTGCGCAAAACCCAATTAGTAAGCAATAGTCAAATCTAAAGGAGAGGAGCATTAGATTAGGCTAACTTAAAATCATTGTCCCCATACAAATTCAAGAAAGTCATAATATTGTTGCTTATTAGCTTAAGGAAAATTATGATTGTACCTTTTTATTTGTATCACATAGAGTTAGAGTCAACATTTAGAATAGAAAATTTTAGATTAGGCTAGGTCATGCAATGGTATCAATCTCAGAACTCAGAGCTACTATCTTTAAACCCAGAGATTCAACGCATTCAAAAATAAGGGAAAAGAAACTTAGTTCATATCCCCATACTTGAACCACCAATAGAGATTGAGCAAAAATCAATTAGAGATTTCTATGCACCTATACAACTTAATACCCCATCTTCCATAGCTTTACGTCCCACAAATGTCGACCACTTTAAGTTAAAGTTGGGAGTCATTCAATTACTCCCTACATTTTATGGTTAAGACTGAGAGGACCCCTACCTACATATTAAGGTGTTTATTGATATTTATGCCACATTTAGGTTCCAAAACTTTTTGAATGATTCTATTAGGCTTAGGCTCTTCTTGTTCTCAGTTAAGAAGAAAGCCAAGTCATGGCTTAACTCCTTGAAGGTAGGTTCATACATATATGGGACCATTGTCTAAGAAATTTTTGAACAAGTTCTTCCCTGTTCATAAAACAAATGCCCTGCGTCATGAAATTATCAATTTTTAACAAAGTGATGATGAGCAATATTACAAATGTTGGTAAAGGTGGAATGAACTGTTGCATTTGAGAAATGACAGCATGTTCAATACTTCTGTGAGGCATTGATGCCTCAAAATAGACAAATGATACATGCAGCGAGTGGAGGTACCCTCATGTTAAAGGATGAAAGTGAGGCATGAGAATTCTTTTAGAAAGTGGCTAATAATTCTTAGCAATGGGATTATTCAAATAGGATAGAAAGAACTAACCAACCCACTAAGAAAGGAGGTCTCTATGAGATAGCAGTGCATATTGATCTATCCCATAAGCTTGACTCTGTCACCAAAAAATTAGGTGGAAGAATGGACAAGCTTAAAACTATGTTTCAATCTTTCATGGCTACTACATTATCCCATAAACCTCTACAGGAGGTATGCACTACTTGTTCTAGTCCAGCTCATTTAACTTCGGCTTGTCCATCCAATAAAGTATTCCTTGAATATCTTATAGACCAAGCGAATGCATTGAATGTATATTGCCAACTTAATGACAACCCATATTCTGAGACCTACAACCCTAGATGGGTTAGGAATCCCAATTTATCTTGGTCAAAGAATAACCACCAAGGGGGACCATCTGTAAATTCCCCTGTCTAAAACTTTCCTCTTAGAACTACAGTTCCCCAGTAGCCACCTAGCTTTCAACAACCTTAACAACAAAAGAAACCATTTTCAAAGGAAAACATCCATACCATGATTGAACAAATTGTAAAAGGTAATGATTACACTAAAAAGGACTTACATGAGTTGCAAAATGAGAGTAAACATTCAGCCAATGTAAGCTAATTGTCAGCTGAGCTACATAATAGAGGAATGGGTCAGTTTCCTAGTCAACCCATCCCTAACCCTAAGGGTCAATTTGAGATAGGGTCAAGTTCTCAAAACCTTAATCCTCATGAGCATGCCAAGTCCATAATCACCCTTAGGAGTGGTCGTCATATCGATAATGAAGAAGAGCAGGCTAAGGAAACTGTAAAGGAAAAAGAGGCAACTAAAATGTAGGAAAAAGAGAAGAGACAGAAAAACCTTGTAGAATCTATAGTGGAGGCATGCTATGTGCCTAAAGCCCCTTTTTCGTAGTTACTGAACACAACTAGAAAGTGAACAAACTTTGATGAGTTAATGGAGGTATTTAAATATGTACAAATTAATATATCATAGCTCAATGCAATTAAAAACATCCCTGCCTATGCTAAGTTCTTACTGCACAAGAAAGAGAAAGCTGAATGTACAAAAGAAAGCTTTCCTCATTGAGCAGGTAAGCTCTTTGATTCAACATAAGACCCTACCAAAGTTTAGAGACCTAGGATGTCTAGGATGTCCTACAATTACTTGCATCATTGGAGATCATGTCATAGATAGGGCATTATTTGACTTAGGGGCTAGTGTTAACTTGTTGCAACCACTACCATGCTACAATTAACAGATAGATCTATCAAAATACCTTGTGGTTTGGTTAAAGATGTCTTGACACAAGTGGATAAGTTTTATTATCTGATTGATTTCATTGTATTAGACACCCAACCTATATCTGATCCTGGTAGTCAGATCCCAGTCAACCTTGGACATCCATTCTTGGCAACATCCAACGCCATTATTAACTGTAGGAATGGTATAATGAAGCTGTCGTTTGACAACATGAAGGTTAAGCTTAATGTCTTTAATGCCGATCAACAACATTTAGACCTCAATGATTCATGTGATGTCAACTTAATCAAGATTTTAATTAATGAGATTCATCTACCATTGTCCATCTTTGACCCACTAGAGGCTTGTCTCATGCACTTTAATGGAGAATTTGATATAGACAAGTCTATTGAGGAAGTAAACAATCTTTTAGATGTTGCACCAATCATGGATACCTCTAAGTGGGGTCCTTATGTGGAACCACTCCCACCTTTTAAATTTGTCCCCATACCCTCAATAAAGTAACCACCATCTTTGGACCTAAAACCCTTGCCTAACAACTTGAAATATTCCTACTTAGGCCCAGATGAAACCTTACCTGTAGTAATAGCATCAAACTTAGATAAAGAACAGGAGAGTAAGATTTTAGATGCTCTTAAGGAACATAAAACTGCTCTAGGGTAGACAATAGTAGATATAAAAGGGATTAGTCTAGTTGTGTACATGCATAGGATACATCTAGAAGAAAATGCAAAACCTTGTAGGAAAACCCAAAGACAATTGAACCTCCACATGAAGGATGTGGCTAGAGATGAAGTCTTAAAGCTCTTAGATGTTGGCATCATATACCCTATATATGATAATACTTCGGTCAACCCTGTTCAGGTTGTACTTAAGAAATTTGGGTTCATGGTAGTAAAAAATGAGGATAACAAGTTAGTTCTCACCAACATGACCACTGGATGGAGAGTTTGTATTGACTATCGAAAGTTGAATGCGGTCACAAGGAAAGATCATTTTCCTCTACCCTTCATTGACCAAATTCTAGAGAGGTTGGCCGGACATAGTTATTACTATTTTCTGGATGGATATTTCAGTTTCAACCAGATCCCTATAGCACCAGAAGACCACCTTCACCTGCCCATTTGGAACCTTCGCCTACAGATGTATGCCTTTTGGGCTTTGTAATGCTCCAGTTACATTCCAAAGGTGTATGTTGAGAATTTTCTCTGACATCGTAGAAATGTTTTTTGAGGTGTTTATGGATGACTTCTCAGTATTTGGGTCATCATTTGATAAGTGCCGCACCACTTAAAGTTAGTTCTTGCAAGGTGTTAGGAAAAGAATCTTGTCTTAAATTGGGAAAAGTGCATTTTATGGTACAGAGTGGGATAATATTAGGCCACATAATATCACCCAATGGGATAGAAGTTGATAAGGTAAAAGTGGATTTAATAGGCAACCTTCCTCCACTAAGAATGGTGAAAGAAATCAGCCCCTTTTTAGGACATGCTAGTTTTTACAGATGATTCATCAAAGATTTTAGCAAAATTTCCAAGCTCATATGTAATTTACTTATAAAGGAGGCCACTTTTGACTTTGATGATGATTGTAAGAAAGAATTTGAGCGACTTCAAGCTAAGTTGATTTCTACACCTATTATTCGACCACCATATTAAAATGCACCATTGGAGATAATGTATGATGCATCGGATTATGCCATTGGAGCTGTTTCGGGGCAGCGCATTAATTAACTTCCCCATGTGATATATTATGCTAATAAAACACTAACTGATGTGCAACTCAAATATTTAACCACTAAGAAAGAGTTGTTAGCTATAGTGTTTGCTCTGGATAAGTTTAGATCTTACCTGTTAGGGTCTAAAGTTATAGTATACTCGGATCATGCAGCCTTAAAGTACCTCCTTTCTAAAAAAGATATAAAACCTAGGTCGATCCATTGGATACTATTGCTATAAGAATTTGACTTAGAAATTAGTGACAAGAAAGGTTTAGAAAATATAGTAGCCGTTCACTTATCTAGATTAGTGGTGGAGCACACTAGCGATCAAGGGCCTATAACTGAGTCATTCCTATATATGAATAGTTGTTGCATATTTCCCAATTACCTTGGTACAGAGATATTGTTAATTATCTTGTTATAGGATAAATGCCTAATCATTAGACCAAATAAGATAAAAAGATATTTTTAACCAAGGTTAGATATTTTACTTGGAATGATCCATACTTATTCAAGTACTGTCTTGACCAAGTAATTTGGAGATGCGTACTACACAATGAACATAATCAAATCATCTCCTTTTGTTATGATCATGCATGTGGGGTCCATTTCAACACCCATCTATATTCACCAGTACCTCCCCTTCATTGTACTAGTTTTTGAACTAGCACTGTGTCTTCCTCTTTCTTTGCTATCTCTCCCTCCTCACAGATTGATCACTACCCTTTGTTTGTCGGTATCACTCCACTGCATCACTCCACCTTAGCATCCTCTGTCCACCATGCACCTAGCCTAGATTCGACGCCCAGGCCCCTCTATCCAAGCCAACATCACCTTCTCTATCTCTCCCTCATTGCTCAAACCCATCATTGGCTTTGTCTCCACCTACTTCATCGTACCCACCACCAGCAACCCACTGCCCACCTCTCCTCTATCTCTCTTGGTTATCTCTCTCTCTCTTCTCTACTTTTATTCTATCCAGACCAACTCCTCCTTTCTCTCTCTGGGTTTCCAGTAGGAAACCAAACTTGCCCAAGCTCCCTCATTCTCACTCTCTGTAACTCCAACTTTCACCATTATTGATTCCCAGCTAGGCAAGGTGATCCCCCTCTTTAGTCGCCAACCATTCTCCCCAACTCTTCTTTTCCCTATAGACATCGGCGTCATCTGTCCACCCCACCACGACAGGCAATTCTCCATTGCACCAGTTGGCATTGCCTGAATCTTATCCCTGCTCCAACACCGCACCTTCTTCCATCCCCTCTGTTTTTTCCGCACAGCACAATTCCACGCACCAGAACCAGCAAGCCCAGACCTTTGTGTCTCTCGGATTTCTACCCAAGCTTAAGACACACAGCTCGGATCTCCATCGACTTTACTATCATCTCAGCCTAGGTCATCGTCTACCCATCGTTTCCATCACTTAGGCTCCCTTGCCTGACCTGCCTCCACCATCTAGTTCCACTGGCTAAGCACTAGTCCTCTATCTTCTCCAGCAATCTTTTCTATTTTACGAGAAAGTTAAGAAACTTTTAGGAAAAATTCCTCTTTCGCCCTTATAGAATAATTTTTATTGCATTTCAGTCCTGTTATTGTTCTTATCTGTGTTTTGCATTATTTCCATTATGTTATCTGCATTCTGTGTTATTCTCAATTAATCCAGGAACTATTTTTATCTACCCATGTTTAACTGAATCAACAGTTCTGGTTTAATTTTAGGACATCTTCAATTTCTCATCTGTTTCAATTCCAATTTTCAATTAACTTTCAGATTTGAGTTATAGGACATTTTCAAGCATGTTTATCATTACTGATCTTCAATCTAAAAATCTAAACTTAGATATGGGTCATTAAATCTCAAAATCCTTATTTAGCCCAGATCTCTCAGAATTTTTGGAATCTGCCTGATCCATCCTGGGGATCATTAATCAGAGCACCATAAACATCTAGATGAAGGTCAATTGATTTAGGAGACAAGATCTACAGAATTTGAAGATGGGAAGTGAAATTTTCTTATTTTTTTAGTTAAAATTTTGTTATTTTTTAATTGGACCTTTGTAATTTCATTGATTAAACACATATGCAGTCTAATTTTACTTTTTGTTGATGTTTTTCAAGAAATTCTAATTTTTGACTAATTAAATTTTACTAAACTCCAAAATTTTAAAGCGAGTGCTTGTGGGATCGATTGTGTACTTGCGCATGCTAATACTACAATAGCTTGTGTACTTGAGGAAAACACAACATTATGCATGAGTTAATGAAACATCTACATGAGGACATTCCATGGTGCATGTTATTTGCAGATGAGATAGTTTTGATTGATAAGACAATGGAGGGCATAAACATGAAGCTAGAATTGTGGAGAGATGTTATAGAGTCTAAAGGATTTAACATTAGCAAAACTAGGACGTAATATGTGGAATGAAATTTTAGCAAGGAGAGGAGTGAGAGTGAAGCACAATTAAATATTGATAACCAAAAGTCCCCCCCAAAAGACCACTTTCGATGCTTGGGATTGATAATTCATGAGAGAGGTGAGGTTAAGAGGGATGTTACCCAGAGAATCCAAGTGGGTTTGGAAAAATGGAGATGTGCCTCTATAGTTTCATGTGATTGATAGGTGCCACTTAAACTGAAAGTAAAATTATATAGAATGTCTATTAGGCCAGTCATGCTCTATGGATCAATGTGTTGGACCATTAAGGAACAACATGTACATATGATGATTGTAGTTGAAATGGCACTAGGAACTAGTTAGAAGGAGCAAGTCAATCCAAGTCAAAGGATCTGAAAGAGCTTAGTGAAGGCCTAAAAGGAGGTGGATAAAAGTGATGCCAAAAGATTTTTAAAAAATTAGACTAAATGAGTCCATGGCCTTGATAGAGGGAAATGTATGGGGATGATTCATGTAGTTGACCCCTAATTGGGATAAGGCTTTAATGATGATGATGATGGCATGATGCTAGCACACTTCTATTTAATCATTTAGGGGCATGGTGGTATCCTTTATAGATGTAGGGGATGCATGACTGTATTGGGCATTGACTTTATGTTTCTTTGGCTGTTCAATGTTAGAGAAGAAATGTATTGCTAGTGATCAATTAACTTCAAGAGAGCATGATGCTTAACTCTATTGGGATCATGGTTCTTGCTCTATTTAGTTTTACAACATGATTAGGTTGCTGACTCAATTTAATGACATGATCTAGTGGGTAATTGATGTAAGCATGCTTTCGAAGTGTTACATATACTTGATAAGAGTGTTTCTCCTCTCTCTACTTTGAGATGTAGCATTAACATGTCCTCTGTTTAACTGCATAGGTGGCTGTGTGCTCAATTGCATGGCAAAATTCTCTTCTTGAAGATGAAGGATATGCATCACATTGTTGAGCATGACTTTTACATCCCTTTAGTCATTTGATGTTATAGAAGGATACATTTGTTGCTATTGATTGATTAACATCAACAAAGCACGAGGCTTAACTTTGTTGAAGTAGCAGTTGATCCTTTTGAAACATAAAATGTGATCGGGATTTTAGCTATCCAAGGCTTCTAAGTTGATGAAACCATTTTGGCTAAAAATCCTTTTCTATTTTTTAATGTTTTTGGTTGATGGGATCTATTGAGTTAGAGTTCTTGTAGTCTATAATTTTTTGGAAGTTCTTGGTTTATGAGACTCTTAGACCTGCGAGGTTCTTGTGGTTAGAGTCTTGACCTCTAGAACTCTTTAGGTTACTAGGACCATTTAGCTAGAGTACATAAATTTCAGGACACTTTGTGTCAGTGGGACTTTGATTCTTCATGGGACTCTTGAGTCTTAGGTCTTTTCCTATCAATAGACTCTAAGGTCTCTAAATATTTAGTTGGTTTATCACTCTTAGGTCTTAAGGCTTCTAGTCAATTAAGGAACCTAAGGCGTCAAGAATTGTAGTCATTTCAGAACTTTTAGGTATTGGAACTTTAGCCATCCAAAATCTTTAACATCTCTAAAATTTTAATCAATTATAGACTTTAAGATAATAAGACTTAATTTCTCTAGAATTTTAGTTGTTCAAGGACTCTTTTGATTTTAAGACTTCTCATTAATCTCAAAATTCTAACATCGCTGAACTTCCATCATCTTAGGACTCTTAGGCTACAAAACTTGCAGTTGACTAAGGACTAATGTCACAAGAATTCCCGTCATCCTAAGACTTATAGGACATAGGACTTTCAATCAACTAAGAACTCTAATATCACTAGAATTCTTATTGATTTAGGAGTCTTAGTTCAAGGGTCTTTGGTTTGGACAAGGAGTCTCAAACTCTAGGAATTTTATTTGTGCAAGAAGTCTTGAGATGTAGGACTTTTGCTAGAGTTAGAAGTTAGTTGTATTGTAGGACTTTTATTGGAATTAGGAGTCTTAAGTTGTGAGACTTTGACTGGATTCACAATTCTTTAGTTGTAATACTTCGATTGGAATTAGGAGTCTTGGGATATAAGACTTGAGTTATTAGAAGTCTTAGAGAATGGCATGAGAGCATTAGCCTTTTGCTTATAAGTCTCTCACCTTAACATTATTTCTTAATTTTCTCATGTTATGATTTCATGATATTTATTTGTTGTAGTTATTGCTAGTGGAAAGGTTTCCATCTTTTATCCTCCCATTCAAAGGCATGTGTCTATGAGGTCCGTGTTGTTCAAGCAACAGTTTCCATAAAATTTTTCTAATAGTGATTGGTCTAAATGGCTAAAGGATGTTGATGTCATAAGGATTGGATGGAAAATGCCTTATTGCAATGGTGATGGATTTTTTTAAATGGATGTGTAAATACAAACTTTTCTCCTTTCTTAGGTTATGATCAAACCACCTAATTTTTAGCACACGTCATGTGATAGTTTGACAATGATCTTGGGTGGTTTTGTAGCTAATTAACTTTTAGGCTTCGGCAAATTCCAATACAACAATTCTAAGAGGGATGAGGAATGATTGGAGGAGGTTGAATATGAGGCCTTGGGGTGACTAACATTTTCCAATTCATAGAAAGGAATTCATTAAGGTAGGAATGATAGGGTTGAAAATGATGATGATTCCTCTCGAAACAATGATGTGGTGGATCCTTGAAATACACTAAGTAGGATCATGAGGTCTTATAGAACATGAATCATGAAAAATGACCTTGAACTTGAACTTGAACTTGACTCATAAGGCTAGAACTATACAAGATACATAACTTTTACTTAGAAACCATGAAATTGACTAAGAGGCATCGAATTAAATAGAACTAGATTAAAAGAAAAGGATGAACATGAAAAGTATGGAAACATGAAATCTATCAAGAAAGTAGAAATTTGGACAAGAGATTAGAGCTAAGCTAAGAAGCATAGAATCAAACACATGGAATGATCATTAACAAATTAAGAAATGCAACATTTAATTAAGACATATGGAATGTATGATGTATGGAATTAAGGTACACGATGTAAAGATATAACATAGGTAATTTGTGTGGCACTATATTATAGCTGATATTAATAGAAAATTTCCAAACCTTCTAACCTTGAGGGGGGATGGTTTCTCTTCCCTTAAGCTTTAAATAAAACATTAAAATTGTTAAAAGAAAATATCTCTTTTGGAAAGAATTTATCACTTACATATGCTAGAATCCTACCCTTTTGAAAATTTTATTTTAAACACTCTCCTTAGGAAAAAACAAGCGGAAAAGGTTTCCCTTTCCATGGAGATGTATATTAGGTGAGTGTTAAAACAAGCAGATAGAAATGTATATTGGTTATCCTAGAGGGTTTATTGATCATAATGGAAATCTCAATCCTTGGACAATAAATCTAACTAAAACAAACCCACTAAGGATTCTTAGGGCATATTTTTTTCTCAAGAAAGATACTAGGATTTCCCCTCTTTGAGTACTCATTATTCTTTCCTCTTAAGATGGAACTCTTTAGAAATCATTGGAAAAATCCTATTTTCTTTAATAATAAAGATCTCCTAGAATTTCCTTCCATGTAGACAATGGAAACCTTCACCAGAGGCTTAGTGGGAGAGGGGAAGTGGAGTTAGTCATGTATAGAAGTTTTCTCCATGGAAAAAGAGGCAAGAAAACTAGAAATAAAAGAGCATAGAGAACAGTAAAAATGAAATGTAAGATAGATTAAGAGAGTTCTTGTTTGTCCCCATTCTTTAATAGAAGGCAATCTCAAGTCTTCATATTTGAAGCTTCACTGGCCAACATGCTTGATGTCTTTTAGCATTGCCTTCCATGTAGACAATGGGAAACTTTGCTGGAAGCATAGAGGGTGAGGCGAACTAGAGCTTCCTTTGCATGGATAACACTTCCTAGAGAGGTATGGAAGGACTTAAGAAAAAAGATGGGGAAGATGCAAGAACACAACATAGTGGAAGAGAAAAAAGACAAAATTGAAATTCAGTGCCTCTTCTTAAAAGAATTATAATATCTTACTATGTGTGTCAAATTTTGCATATTGCATGATGTGTAAACGATCGAATAAAGGACATTGAGGGCTGATTTTTGCCTGGGGTATAGTCAAGGTACTGAGATTCCTTTTCTCAGTTACCCACAGTCATAATGACATTTTTTAACAACTAAATATATATATATATATATATATATAAGTGATCTTCATTATTGAATCATACACTCTCTTTGATTATTGAATACATACAGACATATAAAAAATGACCCTTGGTTAGAGGTTGACTGTATATAACCAAGTTGCAATGATTAGTGTCTTCAACGATCTTTATAGACTAGCTTGGATTAGTTTTACTATGTGATTGGGTTGTTGACCTAGTTTATAATGTGATCTGGGTCAATAACCGAATTAAACATTTCCTCCAAAGTATACGCGGACTTGATAAGAGTGTCTAGCCTTTGATGTCTCACTTTTTGGTATTAGATATAACATTAACATATCCTCTCTTTAGTTGTTTAGGCATATGTAGTTGTTTCTGGGACTATTTGAGCTAGTAGGGCATGTTTGGCTAGAGCCCTTATTTTGTGGGACTCTTAGTGGTGTAAGGTCCATCTAGCTAGAGTCCTTATTTTATGGGACACTTCGAGCTATGGGGTCTATGAAGCTAGTGTTATTGATTTTTGGGTCTCTTTAAGCTAGATGGCCTTTTTGGCTAGAGTCCATATTTGGGGCATTCTTTGAGCGACAAGGTCCATTCAAATAGAGTCCATATCTTATGGGACTCTTCAAGCAGTGGGGGTCATTTGGCTAGTCCATATTTTGTGAGACCCTTTAAGCAACAAGGCCTATTCTACTAGAATTCATATTTTGTGGGACTCTTCTAGCTGTGGGACATATTTTTCTAGAGTCCATACTTTGTGAAACACCTTTAGCTAGAGTCTATATTATTTGAGATTCCTTGAGCGACTAGGCCCTTTTGTCTAGTGTCTATATTTTGGTGTGAATCTTTGAGGTGGAAAAACCCATTCGTTAGAGTCCATAATTGTGAGACTCATCAAGCTATAGAACCATCTAGCTAGAGTTTATGTTTTATGCTATTCCTCAATCTATAAGGCTTATTTGGCTTGAGTTCATATTTTGTGGAGTTCTTCAAGTTGTGGGGCCCATTTGACTAGAGTTTGTTGGGACTTTTGAGCTAGGATTCTTGTTATACTAGAGTCCATATTTTGTAGGACTCTTAGAGCTACAGGGTTAGATTGGCTAGAGTTCCCATCTTAGCACTTTCAGACTTTTGATTGAATTTGGGAATGTCAATTGGAACCCACTTTCAAAATTTAACTAGATTTAGAAGTCTTAGACCAATAAGACTTTGACTATGTTTGGGAGTCTCAAGTCCACTTTAAGAGTTATAAAGCGATAGGACTTTAACTACACTTGGAGTCCCAAGCAAGGTCCATTTTAGGAGTCCTAGGCTGATAGGACTATGAATGCATTTAGGAGTCTCAATTGGGGTTTTCTTTAGAGTCTTAGGTCCATAGGACTTTGATTGTATTTGGGTGTCTCAATTGGTGTCCATTTTAAGAGTCTTAGACAAATAGGACCTTGACTGTATTTGGGAGTCTAAATTCAAACCATCAAGGTTTTGATTATGTTTAGTAAGTCTTAATTGGGGTCTATTATGAGAGTTTATAGATAGGGAATTTTTAGTTGTTTTAGGACCTCAATGGGATGGATAGAGAGCAAAAAAAGAAAAAAGAAAAAAAGAGGCACCTAGTTTTGGATGTGAACTAGGGCCCATTTGCTTTTTAAATTTTGGGCTCTCAAAAATATTGGACATTAATTGGTAGTTATTTAAATTTTTTTATCCATATAGAAGTCTTCCAAGGATTCTTGGAAGTCTAAATTAGTTTAGGATTCTTTTTGGTGCACAACCTTTATTATCAATTGGAACCCACTAACTTTCAGAAGTTTAAAAAGATCAAGGTAAGAAAGGCACTTGATTTTAGTATTCAACTAGGCGTGGGGTCCATAAAGTCTAGGATTCCTCTTAATTGTTAGACCAGCCCACTTAAGTTGGTAACCAGTGCCTACTTAGAAGTCTGATAGTCCTTTTCTCTGTTCTTTCTTTTCTTTTTATTTATGTTCAATGAATCTGAACAACAGGGTGAAAGATGTAGTTCAATTAGAGAGAAGCTCATTCTAGGCTCCCAATGGGACCCATTTTGGCACTTTTTCAAAGAGGTAGGCTGCATAAACATTCCTAGACAAGATGAGCTAAACCCCATAAAAGAAAATTTGTTAAAAGTCTGGCTTTTGTAGAGGACTCTCCTGAGCATGGAAAGTTCTATATGAAAATGAGAGCATATTAAGATTCGAGGAAGAAAGAAAAGAGTGTCTTTCTCAAGGCATGATGAGCTCTACCCATGAGAGAGAGAGAGACACATAGGGGAAAATAGAAATGGGTCCCACTCAAACCAGAAAAGAACGAGAATGAAATGGGTCCCACCTATAAACAAGGTGCATTCTATTTTATGTTTCCGTAGAAAATTAGCATGTGTAAGGCTTTCTCCTATGGGAGAGTCTTAACTCTTTTGGAGATAAGAAACCCCTTATGGGGCTTTTTCTATTTCAATGGAATGGGCCCCACCTATGACCAAAGGTGGGTCTCTTCTATTTCGACATTTGTAAGAGTCTCTCCTCATGGGAGAGTCCTAACTACTTTAAAAATAAGAAGCCCTTTGTAGGGCATTTAAAAAAAATGAAAATGGGTCCCACCTTATGGCCAAGTGGGTGCTGTTCTATTTTTCCTAGAAAATTAAATGTATGGAATTCTCATCTCATGGGAGAGTCCTAATTACAAATCCCTTATAGGGATTTTTATTTTTATTTTGAATGAAATAGGTCCCACCTTTAACTAAGATGGTTCCCCTTTGAGGCTTGCTAATTTGTTTTTCTAAAGATGAAAAGCTCCCAAGGGGCATTTTGCCTTTTAATGGAAGTTGGTCCCAACTATGACCAAGGTGGGTCAATTTTATGTTTCCTAGAAAACTAAATGTGTAGTACTCCCTCTCTGTGGGAGAGTCTTAACTACTTCAAAAGTAAAAAGCCCATATAGGATATTTCCTTTTCAAATGAAAATGGGTCCTACCTATGTCCAAGGTGGATCTCATTTTAAGCTTGTTAGAAAGCCCAACATAAGTAACTCTCTTTCCATGGGGGAGTCCTATGGGCATTTAAAAAAAAATGATAACAAGGTCCCACCTAGAAATAAGGTCGGTCCCATTATGAGTTTCCTATAAGACTAAACATAAAGCACCTCTCTCTCCACAAGAGGGTCTTAAATATTTTAGAAATAAGGGATCCTTGGATTTTGTTTTTTATAATAATGGGAGCCCACTTTGTAAATAAGGTGGGTCCCATTTGAATCCCTAAACATAATGGACTCCTTGAGTACTAAGTATCTCCAAATTTGAATAGTCTCCCTTATGGGGCTCTTTTTTAGAGCATACTGGGTCCCACCTACAACAAGTTGGATCCCTCTATAGGTCTCATAAATGGTTAAAATAAAAGGATTCTCTCTCTCTCTCTCTCTCTGACAAAGTCCAAAACATTTTAGCTGATGGGGTATTTTGCTTTGGATGTTAATGGGTCCGATTTACACATAAAGTGGGTCCTTTCTTAAATGACTTCGGAGAGCCTTTTTTAAAAAGAGAAAGTTTGTGAGTAGAAAGACATTAAGGACTCTTTTCTCTAAGAGGGAATTTTAATGTTTTTCCAGAAGAAGAGAACTTACATGGAGTTTTCCTTTTATCTATTTATTCATCTAAGGGCACTACTTGTTTTGGATAAAGTGGTCCCTATTCAAGTAATCTAAGAGAAGTTCTATACCTTTAGGAGATTACAATGGACCCCTCTTTAGAGAACCAATTTTGCAGGACCCTCTCTAGAAGAGCTCTAGACAATCTAAACTAAAAGAAGCCCCATGGGGACATTTTCTAATGATGGTGGGTCTAAGTATAGAGGGTTTCATCTTGGATAGTCTAGGAGAGTCCTAGGGATAGAAGACAGTTAGAAGTAGCAAATGTAAAAGACTCTCACTTGGAGTGCTCTCAAACAGGAATGAGTCCCATGAGGGTGTTTTTTATTTGAAACAGAAAAAAATGATGTTTTGTCAAAAAACACCCTTGAAACAACATAACGTATTTATATAAAAGTTTTGACTTACTTAAGACATTATAATGTAACTAAGAACTTACCTCCGTTTGAGTTTAATAAAAACAAGAAAAAGACCTAATTCTTAGAGGAAAAAAGTCAACTCTTAACTCCTAGTACAAAATTAAAATTTTAGAGCTTAAGTTAAAGTTCTAAAACTCAAGTGTTAAGTGCATATATTTAATTTTATATATCAAAATTTCTAAAATATCTTATTATTACTAAGAACTAAATTTTTTATAAGAAACTCCAAATTTTGGTCATTTGAAAAATATTTTTATCAACTAGTGGCATTGCTGTAATTTTTAAAGAAGTTTGACCCCATACAACATGTTTGAATTGTCTTGTTTTCTTTCAAAACTATGTTACAGTGGCTTAAAGCACTCAAAATTTTTAAAGCATAAATCCAAAGACCCTTTGAACACTACTACATCTTCATGCATATTAAGAGAATGGTCAAAATGATATTTTATTAACAATCCAAACAATGAGAGTTTTGATGTCAACACTTACAAAGCAAAGGATGAACGAAAACATTGTTGAGTTTAGGATTCTTCCATTACAAATACATGATCGTATGCTTCTAGGCACAGAAACATGCGATCATGTGCATCTAGGTTATTTATTTTTGAAGTTCCACATATATACATGATAATATTTTTTTAAGGGCCCAAAACACATAATCATTATACTATTTATGATAAACTTTCTAAAAATATCTTGAGAAAACAATTAACGATCTATATTTTATCAAAAGTAGATCATTCAGATCATCCTAGGAGTTTGTGAAAGTACATGATTGTGTGTTACTGGGGGTCAATATTACATGATCATATATCCTGAGGATTAATTTTTAAACTCTTTAGAAACCTAAAAAATTGGATAAATTAATTGAAAATGTGCGAATTTTGGAGTTCCATGAAATATTTTGGGAAAGTGGAAGAAGTGTGGGGTATGTGATGTCTTGCAAAAGCACAAAAGTTGTTTTTTAGGTCTATGAACCTTCAGGAATCATCCTCTTGTACAAAATTTAGTGTCTAAGTGGAACACGATTAGTTAGGCTCACTGAGCAAATTTAGTATGTAAATAGTTGATTGAATTGTAATCAAGAACATGTTCCAAAAGTTATCAATTATTGAATTCATTTTAATTGAAAGTTAACATGGCTAATACCATGACAAAGCCATTAGAGAGATATGAAGAAATGTCTTAGAACACAAAATCTTCATTAATTTTGCCTACTATTTGTTTATATTTTTAGATTTACTTTCCTAGTTCCCATTCATGTTTTAATTGATAGACCCAAAACTATTAGATTGGATAGCTGAGATTAGTCTTGTTTTAAGTCTTTACTTATTTATAACTTCTTTGAGAATATAGAAAAACTAGTTGCTTATTTATTAAAACTCAGACGTAAGAATATCTTCTTCTTTTGAAGTCTTGAGGAACTTCTCTATGAAACGTGGAAACATTTCAATCTTAGCCTTGAAGTGGTTTGAGCTTGGTGCCTAAAGTGCTCCATGTTCTTATGAATTTGAACATGAAATCCTTTCAACCTGGGAACTAATTCACTAGCATAAGAAGAAAGTCATACAACACTAGGACTTCTTGTCTTTTTGGTAGGTAAGGAAGTCTTTAAAGGCTAACCTCAAACTGAATCTATTAATTGTTAGAGGATAACCATTTTAGTTAGATATGAACTTTCCCTACCCTATCATCAAGAACAATAGATTACAAATCATTATCTAAGAAACTATCATGATAAAAATCCACTTTCTTGAATAACCACTCTTTCAAAGAATGTTAGTAGCTGCATTTATAGTTATACCTTCCATTGCACAATTTGTGCATTGCCTTCAAATGTCATTAATGAATGTCCATGGGCAAACAATGGAACCATTAATAATCTTCACTACATTTTGCAACTCAAAAGCCTTGGAAGAGTACAAGTACAAAGGGGTTGATGGAAGTTTTCCCAAATATTGCACCTTGAGGGAGACATGGATTTTTCCAAATTTGTGTGAAGGTTTTATATCCAATAAAAATCACAAATTGTAACTTAGAACTCCATTTAGTATTTAGGATACTTCTCAATGCTTATGATATGTTATCATTCACCTTCATTCACCTTCATTTCCCAAATGTTTCTCTTTCTTATGTATTTTAGCTTAAACCCATTTGACCCAAAGATTGCCCTTTGACTGATGATGCATCATATGATTTTCATTATAGTAGTAGGTGTGCTATGAAATCCAACCCACCTTCACTTCATTTATTTATTTTTATTTTTATTTTACTTTTAGATTTATTTTTCTATTTGTAGTTGCTTTTCTTACTTTTGAATCACATCCGCTAGGAGTTCTGAGATCAATCTTGCTTCATGTCTTCGTTTATTTATATAGCGTCTCTTAGAAAAGGGAAAAATTACTTGTTGATTTTATAGACTTAATAAGGAAGATAATCTTCTTCTTTGGTAGTCTTGAACAATTTATTTTTGAAAACTAGAAGAGTTATAATCTTAGCCTTGAAGAGTTTTGGTCTTGGTGTCTTGAAGAACCAATTCTATTTTTTTGTTTATTCATAGATGAATTCTTACTAACCTAGGAAATTGATTCACATACACATGAAGAAAGTCTTGAACACCAGGATTTCAATTGTTTAGCTACTTTTCCTTCCACCTATGTTTTGAGTTACTTTTATTAGTTTTAATCGCTTTCTTATTGTTAATTGTCAACATGTAGATTAGGCATCTTAAGTCAATTGTCCTTTGGGTCTTTGTTTATTTATAGCCTCTTTGAGAATAGGGAGAAGTAATGATTGTTTTTATAAAATTAATGAAGGAAGTCTTGAAGAATTTCTATATGAGACCTGGAGAAGTTCCAAATTTAGCCTTAATGTGCTTTATCTTAGTGGCTAGAAGAGCACCAAATCTATATTCTTGCTCCATATATTTCCCCTTGCATCACATTATCTTCTGAACATGTGACTTTTGAAAGCGAGGAATTCTTTGATCTCTCATAAAAGGATGGGAGCATGTTGTATAGCACCCTACTCTTGCATGGTTTTGCCACCTTTGGTTGATGAGACTCGTTTATTTGATTTATTGACTCCTTTTTTCTTTTCTTTTTTTTTTTTTAATTGTCTAATCTCCCTAGTCTTTGTTAAGTAATTCTAAACTTTAAAAGATACTCTTTCTACTTGGGAATTTAAAGCATTCTTTAAATAGTGTTCCTAACTACCCTTCTTTTAGTGAGTAAAAGGACACATTTTCATATTCTAGACTCATCAAATTCACGCTATTTTAAGCTTGTTAGTCATATATGGTTAGAGAAATTAGATGAAAAGGTCTAATAAACCAAAGGTAGGGCTCACCATGGAAAAGTGGGGATAGCTTCTTTGAAGATAATAAGTTAAAAGTTATTCTAGAGCATTACTAGGAAAATTTATTTTCGTAGTCACTCTTTTTGAAAGCTTTCATACTAAAACTGGTATTGAAGCTAATTTTCATCCTAAAAATTGTGTTTAAGATGCATTTGTTGAAAACATGGTGTATGTATTAAGTATTTATATCTAAATTTTAGTTAAAAATAGTTTAATCTACTATATAATTATCATAATAAACTACTAAAAGACTCACTACCAAACTGAATGGATTTAAAGACAGTTATATATATATATATAATATTGTTCCAAAATTATTTTATATCCAAGAGTCTTAGAAAATTGTTTGAAAATAAGACAGTTTCAAAAATTGTCTTAACAATAATTTTTTTGTGCTTTAAAAATAGTTTTAGAAAACTATCTTAGAAAGTACTGACCTTTTGGGATGGGTTATTGAAAATAATCTTAAAAATTTTTGGAGACATTTTAAGATGGTTATAAAAAACCATCTTTGAGATGGCTCTTTGAAACCGTCTTAAAATGTATGTTCTTTTTAAGATGGTTTTTCAAACCATCTTAAATACTTTGAATTTTTAAGATGATGTCAGTAATTTTTTTTAAAAAGTTAGTACTTTTCATGACCATTTTCCAAGATCATCTTTAAAACCTTTATAAAATTTCTTTTACCTGCTATACAACAATGTTAACCTACTATTACGATCTTCTTGCACATTCAATGGTAACATATAATCTTCCTACTATTATAGTTTTTTTGCAATGTTTAAAGACATGAAAAATGTAACTACAACATTTGCATTCACTTCGACATCTATGCACATTCACTTCCAACATAAAAAATTCAAAGGTATGAAAAAATAATCCTCATAAGTACATACATCCATACTTATACATATACATACAATTTTAAAAAAATCAACATGCACCTTTAATATTCATATCTTCCTGCAATATTCACAGATGTGAAAAAAAAACTCCGACATCCACATTCAACATAAAAAAATTCAAAGACATGAAAAAAAGCCTTCATAAGCACTTTCATCCACAATTGTACACACCCACATACTTTTACCCTCCAACATCCCTTCATTCAAATAAACAAACCACATACTTCAAGAAAATGAAAAATACAAGACACATCCGTATAAATGAAGAAGTTTAGTTTTATATTTATCATTATAAAAATTTACATTGATTGAATTAGTACAAGTGTCATTATGGTTGAGGATAGACATATTAATCATATATAATTAAAAGAAGTTACATACTCAAAGCATTGGCATATTATATCGTTGATACCTTATTAGAAATAACTTTGCTTCCCCAATTGAGTAGTACCACTAGCTATAAGACAACATATTTAATTCAATTGACATATTCTTTTAGTTGTCTATAAAATATTATACAAAAATGTAAGAAGATGATTAGTAAAATGTCTTACTTTTCTAAATAGTGGGACCCTGAAATAAATTGCATGTAAGGGTTTTCATGTATCACAGAACATATTATCCACACTCCCAATTGGATTGTTGTGTTAGAACTACGCAACAAAGAGAATAGAAAGGTTCAATAAATTAATATCATCCCTAATTGCAAATACGAAGTTTTCTCTTATCAGTGCTACTTCAATTGCATCATCGGCAAGTACTTTGAGCTCTATCTATATCGGCTTGATTACCTTACATTCATTATAGAGTTAATAGAGGGGGCTCAAGGATAGAGTGAGTTAGATGGAACTTTCAACTAATCCCTGGATGGTGGCTATAAATTCTCAAACATTATTAAATGATATAAAAATGTTAATTGAAGACATTCATTTCTATCATGAAAATAAACATAAGTACTAGTAATAGTTTGATTACTAAGATAAGAGGTTCTGGTGTAGAGCAGATTAGCTAGGATAGTGCTTGCTACTACTTATGATTAATGTTATACCTTAGATTTTACAGGAATAACATATTACTTTGGCCAAGAGACATGATATCCAATGGCATCCCCAATGGTAAAAAGATTCTTTAGCTTGTAATAGAAATGGTAGGTGAGCTTTTAATAGGCTGTAGTAATACACAAACACTTAGTATGTGGATGCATCAAAAAGGTTTGTACAAAAACATAGACCCAATTTGATACCATGAACCAACTACGACTATGTTTTCAATGGCATTGAAGCCCAACAAGCATTGGCCTACCTACAAATTATAAATACTGGATACATTATACGGGATGGGGTAGGATAATTAATTGGACAATGAAAAAGTAAATATGTTTACATCTATACCTCCTTAGCTAGAATTTCTCCTTCAAAGAGAGCAAATTGCTCTTCTTGATCTTCTATAGTAGCAAAATTGCGGTTAGCGTGAGACTAGGGTTTAAGGGTTTGAGGAGCGGGCTCTAGACCTCTCATACTCTCTAGCTATCCTTAGATCTTGCTTTACCACCTTGCGCATCTCCTTTTGGAGTTACACTTTTCATTACTCATAGACTAGTTCATCATCAACTTCAAGTACTTTTCAATGAAAGAATTTGGAAGGAACAACACCACACCCATGGCCCTTTACTCCACTAGGGTGCTCCTCTTTATTGGCCAAAGCCCTATATAATATGTCATCCTTAGCAATAGTGCTACTCAGAGTCCCTATAGATGTGGTTTCCTAGGTCAACTCTACCTGCACAATTTAATTATAAGAACAGGATCAATTTCATTAAATAATCAATAATTACTATATATTTATTCTAGTGATCTAAGCGCAGACACATGCAATCTCTTATTATTCAAGAAGCAACTTATGCAATAACTTTATTTTTTAAGGTTTGGTTGTTATGCCCCTCTGAATGCATTATTTTATAGAGATTGATTGGTTAATGGTATCCATAGTCACTACTTTCTTTTCTTGTTAAGAGAGACACTAAAATTAGGCAATCAAATATAACAATAGTATGGTTTCCATTCTTTTGTTGGGATATTACAACTAGGGTAACAGAAACATTTTCTATTTAAATTAGTCATTCCATTTTTATTTGATAATTTAAAAGGTGTTACAAGATAACTTGTAAATTTTCACATGCTTCCATAATTTTAGTAATTAAGGATAATACTTTATAAACCATCATCTAAATTCAATCATTCTTACAAAGACATGGCAATTATTAAACTTTTCAAAATAGCAATTTTAATCCTTCTACCACGTATGGTGTTTATTCTCAGTTCTCGTATGTACCTCCTTTAAATCAATCTATCAATGGGCCAATTCATAGGTTTCATAGGCAATCTATAAACAGACAGCTCCGATCTTGTTTCTTGACTGATTAATGTACTGGGAAAGTAAAGATATGCTGATCTGCAGCTCGAACCATAGAACACTACAGATTAGACCAAGATGTAGTGCTTGATCTCATAGATTTGGCATTGGATGGTCAATCAACAGTTAAATCTTAGGAATGGGCTAGATATGTCATTGTTTTAGGGGTTTGGCAATAAATCTATAATCAGATCAGAATTAATACTTGAAATAGATATGAATTTAGGAGTATGTCTTCACTAATATATAGTTAGATCAAGATAAAAGGCTAGATTGGATCACATATTAGATCATCTGGTGTGAAATCTACATCTAGATCGAATTAGGAGCTTATATTGCAATGAGTGGTTAATTAACTGTAGGATGATCTCTTAAGGGTGGATCAGTCAAGGATCTAAAGTTTCAATGATCAATCTAAGGTTAGATCACTATAAATAGATCATATCAATCATATATCTAGTTTATAGTGACCTATCAATGGTCGGATTGTGGTGAATTTATTAGAACATTCACAGATCAAGGTGCTAGTGATCGATCAATGGTTCGATCACATGAGGGTTCATGAGTCAATGACAGATTTGACTTTTGGAGACAGATCAATAGTCAGATCATGATGAATGGTTGGGATAGGTTTAGATCTGCCATTTGGAGGTAGATTGACAATTGGATCATTATAAGATCTACAAAATCAGTCACAAATCCATCATTCAAAGATAGATAAATGATTAGATCTTGACAGATGGTAAGATCAGTCACAGATCTAATGATCTGGTTTGATCAAGGGTAAGATCATGATCGATGGTCGAATCTTCTTTGATCAATGAATGGACCTATGCAAAATCCTTCCTAGATTGGGCACAGGAAGAGATCAAAGTTTAAGTGGGTATAGTGGGCTCACCATGTCAACTCAGCCCACCAAGGTGAGTCAGGAGCGAGTGACATTGACGAGTCACCCTTACTAACTTACTAGAAGAAATAGGAAATAGGGGGAGGAGGAGGAGCAAGGTTGGTGCGCCTGTTGAGTTGAGCCGGTCGGAAGGGAGAGAGACAGAGAGGAAGAGAGAACAAGGAAGAGAGGTACAGGCATCCTGCTCAGGTGGCCAAGCCTTGTCATGCTGGTGGATGAGGATTGGGAGAGAGAAGGAGAGGGGGGAAAACTAGACTAGCCATTAGATTGGAGGAGAAACAGGGGGAAGGGGGATTTTAGGCGGTCTGTGTATGTCAGCCTATGTGCACTAGCGAGTTAGGTTAGCTGAACTGATTTGAAGCCCGACCAGTGACGGAAAGAAAAGGGAAAGAGGCGTTTCCCACATTGGGGAAGAAGAATAGGCAAGGAAAGGGTATCTACGTGGGGACCAGCTGACTCTGATAGTCTAGTCGTTATGCTGGCGGGGAGATTGAACAGATGTTGGGAGGAGAGGAGAGCAGACGCTTGTTCTCTCCCTTCTCTCTGGTGTCCCCCTCATTTTGTCACATTTTTGGGTTGCTACATGACAAAGGAAATTGGGTTGACATGTGGAAGTCATCTACACACATGCCGAGCCTGTTGTTGTAGCTCACAAATGAACAACACTGGGGGTGCCATTATCAATTTTGATTGCCCTTAAATTAGTAAAAGTTTGGGGATTTTTCGCCTTGATCTCTGTTTCGGGCAAGTGTTGTTGGAATCGTCTTGATGCGTAGTTTTCATTTTTTATAGTTTTAAATCCAAATTTGAGTTTTCAAGGGGGTCACTTCTTTTAAATTCAATTTCTATTTTTATTCCAATTAAAATATGTATAATTACTTAGAAATTAATTCAAAATATGAGGTTGTTACACAAAGCAAGAGAAAATATTTAAGAATTTAAAGAAAGAGTAGCCCAAAAGAAATCTAAAGTCCAAAGTTCCAAAAGATCACCAAGTTAGAGTGCAACCTTTCAAGGTTTTGTCATCAAACCTCTACTTAGAAAAAAAACATGAAATGCTTGATAATTTATAGATTTTTGGGTTTGCAATTGGATGGAGCTTATTCTAATAAGGGAAAGTGGATCTAGATCTAGAGTTTCAATGAGGTAGGCAACATCTTCTTAAAAAAGTGGCTTGGAGCTCCTTCCCTTCTAATTGTATGGTATTTTGGTTGTTGGAAAGAGTAAAAAATAGTAGAAAAGATTGAAAAAGATCTAGGGTTTTGATGTGCTTTGATTTGAAGTTAATCTAGGGGCTTCCCTATTAGGAAACCCCTTAAGATGCAAAATAAGCAAGGGGGAGTCATCACCTTCTTAGGAAGGTGGCTCCCTCCTTAGGTAAAAAATGTGGAAACCTTAATTGGGTGGGTGGAAAGGATAAAAAAATAGAAACAAAAAGTGGGTTTTCTCTCTTGATTGGTCCACTTATGCATGATCATCTTACCTTTTACAAATATCACTCATAATCTTCTAATTATCCTTTAAAAATCACACTTTAAACATAAGATAATTGCTTGAAAAGTACCCTCCAATAGTGTGAATCTATGTGTCTTGATGGCTCACTTTGATGGCGTAGTCCTTGATAGCTTGAATGGCTTAGTCCTTTGGCTTCAATGCCCTCGTACACAAGAGGCTTTTAAAGTCAATAAAAAAATGGTAATAAAAGTTGGTTTAAAAATGACTTTTATCGAGCCGACTTTGCAAATCAATGACTTGTAAAGTTGTATACTAAACAACTTTAAAAGTCATGACTTTTGAAGTCGTTTACTAAATGACTTCAAAAGTCTTTTTTTATAAAAAAAAAATTTGCCATGCAATCACTACCTATATCTCTATATCAAAGTAACACCTAATACAATTTTCTTACAATCTTTATATATTTTAAAAACAAACCTACATTCACTTCCCCATTGGGTATAAAACACCCAAATTCATCATTACCATCCACATCTATTTGGAAAAGACTTCATAAAATAAACCACAACACATGCATTCATTACAACATCCACATTCACTTCATTTGCAAGTCTATACACATTCACATTTAGTTTCACCCTCTAAGTTTCCCTCATTCATCACCACATAAAGTTATATAATTCAATGAATATAATGAAAAATGACCCCCATATTCATTTCATTTAGAAGCTCCAAGTTTACTTCATCCATACTTACTCACTTACCCCCACACTCCAAATTTCTACTCATTCATCACTAAAATGTATGTATGTATGTATTTCAAACAAAATAAGGGAAACTGAAAGAGCACATGCATGTGAATGAAACTTTTTTTTATGTATAGTTACTCCAAGTGTTCTAATTGAAAACTCATTATATACTGAGCCTGTTCTCTTTCTATTTCGTTGAGGTTTACTTTGGAGTAACTCTTCTTGTTTGCCCACTTAGAAAGCACAGTAGCCTGTAATACAACATATTTAATTTAGGTCTTATTCTTTTAGCTGGATCCATAAAAAACTATGAAAAATATAAGATTATGAAAAGTAAAAAGTGCCTTACCTTTCTTAATTGGGAGACACTAATACCATAGAATATTAGGGTCCTCATGTACCTTAGCATATAGTATCTGCACTCCCAATCAAACTACTGTCTAGGGCACTATGCAATAAGAAAAAAAAAACAATAAATTTCATTTGTAATATTATAAGTTTAATTAGTGGTCAAATAGATTAATTAACTATTTTCTATACCTTAACATTCTTCCAAGTGAGTTTCGGTGTTTATATGGTCTCGGTCAAATTAACCATGTTGACATGCTATACAAACTTAAATTTCAAATACATTATAAATGAATACAAAATTATTTATCTATACATAATACATGAAAAGAATAAAAGCTTACTTATTTATAATTTCAATAAGGACATGACTAGTGTGTGATCCACAAGAATAGAAAAAGAAAGCCTACCCACCATGCACATCCAAAATGAGCAGCATCCAATGAGCCCCATATAGATAGTCATATAAATTGTAATTAAAGTTGACAATCCCTATGTATAGAATAAGTTAGCAAGAAAATAAGAAAATTAAAACTTACCCACTATTGTAGGAACTAATTAAACCATGTCCCTTAGAGCACTAGAAGAACTGTGGTAAAATATCATCAGCATTCTATCCGCCATTGCTCCATTGCTACATAAATGATGCCGGGGTCAAGAAATTGGTTAAGTATACCCTCAAACAATAAAAAAGCTAATTGCATCATTCAAGGAGCTGCATAAAAGAGATAATTGCTATATGTACCATGAAAATATTACATGTAGTTTTCAAGTATTTTATAAGCAAATATGTACATCTACCCTATGTAGAAGACATGGTGCTTGAGTTGATCCCATAGCAAACTCATAATAGGTCCTCTTCCATAAGTGGCACTTCAACAACATCATCAACAAACACTCCCTCCTCGATTCATATGGGGTTGATTGCCCTATGTTTGTTGATAAGACTATAGATTAACCTTATGTATTGAGGTATGTTCGGACTTCCACATGATCCTTAGACGGTTGTTGTAAAAGATGTAGAAATTTTTAGCTAAATAATATTAATCAATGAAGATTACCTAATTTATGATGAAAAAACAAACATATATACAAGTACCTAATCCATTGGTGTGACAATAGGTGATGGTGCAATGGCAGGCGACCTCGATGGTGCTTGTTGTTGCTAATTAACCATATGAAGTTAATAAACCATTAAATTGAGGTCTCTAGTTAAAAATTATTAATGATTAAGGTAGTATGATAAGATACATATCATGAACTTTATGAGAATGACTAGTCCCTCCTTCGACTGCCTATCCAAAGGTTATAATAATTTTCATTTCTAAAGGAAATGGTAGGCTAGCATTTACATCCAAAGCCATGGTAATGGACACTTGTTCAATATGTGGCGACATACTAATTTACCTGCTAGCCATCCCTCTCTCTCTCTCTCTCTCTCTCTCTCTCTCTCTCTCTCTCTCTCTCTCTCTCTCTCTCTCTCTCTTGCATGCGGTGCTGGAAACCATCTCTCTTTCCTCTCTTTGTGAAATAATTGATTTTTCATTTTTATGTGTTTCTTTAAATTATTTACTTGATTGTTCTATTATTGAGTAAGGGTCTTTGAGTTCCTTTGATGTGGTGTTAGATCCTTTTGAAACAAACATGGTTCCATATGCATATTTTGAAACTGACATTGCAAAATATTGAGCTGCTTCTTATTATTATGTGATCATTGTTGTAGGGTTGAGCAATTAATAAGTGTTTTTATTATATAAATATCCTCTCTCTCTCTCTCTCTCTCTCTCTCTCTCTCTCTCTCTTATTATATATGTTCTATCCTTTGCTTTAGGTGATCTATTTTAAGATTTGATTCATTGCTGTTGAATTGGCACCAAAAAAGAAAATCATTGTTTGCTATTTAATGTTCTGAGTCTTAAGTAATTGGTTCAATCCCTTAAACACATCAAAGTCCTTGTTATCTTTGATTGAATTTTCATTTAGACCATCTTGACCACTATTATAAATACAAACCATTACTATTCAAGAGAAGAGAAACTGAAACTTTCATTAAAAAATGTTGTGTTATTTTCTAAATTGTAGACTATGTTATCTATTGTTGTTTTCTTTGAATCCTAGAATTATTGTTCAATACTGGATATTGGAATACAAGGCTTCTAGATATTTATTGACTATATCATGCTAGAGTTAATGACTACCATCATTTAAATTAGTTTAGGTTAAAAGGAAAAATCATAATGAGCATAGGAATGTAACACTTTCCTTTATCATGTTCACTATTTTATGCACATTATGCCTTACATTTTGGGTGTGTTTTTGTTGGGATAATATATGATAATCATGTTTAATACATTTTTTTTTTTAAATGCTAAGAATGCTTAGTAAAACATTCCACACCCAATTACAGAGCTTGATTTGGAGCCCTGAAAGGTTGAGAGTCTAAGAGATCTCATGAACTATGTAAAAGAGTGAAGTATATGGAATCTATTTGAGATTATTTTAAGCATATGATATACCTAAGATTTGGTATAGTTGTTTCTTGATTTGAGCATTGTATCATGTTTAACCTCTTGTATGAGCATATGCTATATTTGAGATATTTGAATATGACTTATTATGTAAATTGCATCAAATGAGTTAAATGCAAATTCTAAAAATTAAAAGAGACTTGGCTAAATTTTTAGTAGAAATAAGGGGTTTATTTTAATGACATAACCTATCTTTTAATGCATTACATGAAATATTTGATTTCATTGTGTTCTTGTTTACAAGAAAAATGGAACGTGAAGAACATCAAGAACATGAACAGCAATCCAACCTGAATAGCCCTCAAAAGAGAAAGGGCTTAGGGTGAATAATGATGGAAAAGGTTATTAAAAGAAAGACAAAGGGACTAAAAGAAGCTGCCTAGTACAATAGTAAGAGGCAAGAGATAGGTGATAGTGCTACATCTCATAAAAATTACCTTTGCTCCAAGGTAAGAAATGTTGTGCTTATTACAATTGATCATTGGAGACGTGTGCCGTCAATGATCAAAGATTCAATATGACAGATGGTAAAGGTATGTAAATACTATGTATTATATAATATAGTATGTACTTTATATTATAATTTTCAAATAGAGTAACATGCTTGTTTGTACTTTTTATTCTACCTCTAATTTACCTAAGAAGAAGAAGATGGATGCTTTGTAAGGAGCTCGTGAGAAATAAGAAAATGAAACAATTACCCTATTTGCTACTACATATTTCTAAATGTGGATGATCCATCGAGGCTATACAAAGTGCCTAAAATTTATTTTAACATCATTGACTAAGATGTATAGAATGAATTTGTGAAGTTCTACATATCTCCTGAATTTTAGGTATATGCTAAACCAATATTTCATTAAATTAATTATAACATTTGATTGTGCTTAATTACATATGCATCAAATGTGCAAACAAAGAGTGAGAAAGGAAGAAAGGTGCTTAAGACCAATCATGTGTAGCACCACTTCTCTAGGTTGGGCTATGCTAGGTTAGAAGAACATGAAGTAAGTATCCATAAGAGTTTATGTCTTTCAAATTACACCATAGCTACACATGTTTGATTACCTAATTATTATGTCTCTCAACATCAAAAGAAAGATGGGATTATAGAACCCATTAACTACACCATCTTATGGAAGATGGCCCTCTAGGGGGTCCTTAATGCTAGCCCAAACCTTCAAAAATGAAGCTGCGGTAATAGTTGTTTCTTGATTTTAACTTATTACATGTGTCTACCCTTGTATCATTTGAATTTTAAAGATTAATTAATGAAACTGAGTATGTCCTTGTAATTAAATTATGCGAAAAAAATTGACCAAAGAAACCCCATCTACAAAAAATCTAGGTAGCACCACTGCAAAGGATGACATCCTATATAGGGATAAATAAGAACCTTGGTCAGGTAAGGGGCCAAGGGTGTGGTGTTGTTCCTTTCATATTCTTTCATTGAAAAGTACCCAAGCCTAAGAATGAGGAGGGCCTTCTAAAAGTTTACAGCAAAGTTGCACAATGAGATAAAGCTGAATACAATTAGGTAATTGCAGAGTATGGGAGCTATAGAGCTAGCTCCTTAAACCCCTATACCTCACTCAAAGCTAATTACAACTTTCTTATAGAAGAAGATGAGGAACATCAACCAACATCCTTCTAAGCAGAAATTTTGGCCAAGGAGGTATATACATAGACACGTTTACTTTCTCATTATCTAATTAATTGTCCTACCTCATTCTTTCTTAAGTATTTAGTTTTTTTTATTTGCAGGTGGGTCAATGCCTGTTAGAATTGAGTATCAATAAGAATGTCATTGCAGTTTGTTTATGGTATGATGTTGGATCTATGGTTTTGCACAAAAAGATTATGCCTCCACACACTAAACATGTGTGTGTGTGTAATATCCTCAATTTTAGGTATAAATTAAGAATTTATTAAATAAATTAAATTAAAAGTTTATAGATGGAATTTGGTCCTAAAAACTTAAAAATTAGAAAGTACATGTCGATAGGATTCCAATGCCACAAAAAATGCAAAAAACGGAGCTCAAACGAAGAAGTTATGAGCCGTTAAAGTTATAAGGGCATTTTGGTAAATTGATAGAGCAAAAAACACAGGGGCTTGAATCGATAATGGCACCCCCTTCTTGTACACACCTCTATCAGATCCGAAAAATTTGCCGGAGAAATCATCGGAGAGGAGTGTATAAGGGAAAGGCTTCCCTTCCTCATCCCTAGCAAGATCTATCTCTCTCAGACTCCTCCTCGCATCATCTTCTCCGCTGCGTCTTTTCTCTAGAACCTTAGCCTTTGCAAAATCCCAGTTTTTTGGCAAGTAAGGCTCCTACAACATCAACAAATGCCTAGCAAAATGAGGTAAGCTCTAATTCCCTAATTTCCATATTATATGAGCGAAGATAGATTATTAGCATGCATGGAAGTAAGGGAAAAACGTAGTTTTTCCAAGAACTTTGGGTGCATTACTTTTGGGGCATAAATCTACTGAGGAAACCATTTTAGATTGCAAATTGGACCATTCATCTAGTATATAAGAGACCCAAGATCAAACCCTTTAAATTTGGGAGAGATCCAACGGCTGATTTTTTCTGAAAACGTGAAAAACAGTACCTAGGGAACATTTTAGGAACATGAAAAAAATTGCATAAAAACCATAGTTTTGGAAAAATCAATGAAAAATTATGGTATAAATGGAAACTAAACAAAATTTCAAAAAAAAAGGCTAAAAAAACAAGTGATTTGGACACTTGTAGGGTCATCGAAGATGACTGGAAGCCAGTCGTCTTCTTCGGCGCCGGTTTCCGCATCGCCAATGTAACCTGGTGTAAACTGGGCGCCGGTGTAACCTAGTGTAAACCGGGGCCGCCCGTGTAACTCAGTGTAAACTAGGTGCTGGTATAAACCGGTGTAAACTATGCTGCCAGTGCAAAAGAGCTTATGGTGGTCGGTCAGCTCTAAAAGAGGTATAGTTCCACTTTAAACTTAGAGCTATAGGAGTCCAAATCACAATCCGAAAGAGGTGTTGTGACCGTATTAATGATGCAGACCTAGATTTAACTTAAAAACTTATAAATAACTACTTTTACTTTAGAAATTTTTTAAAATAGTGATGTGACATTGACAGGTGCATCCGAACATATAAGTTAAAGGGATTTTATGAGCGAACTAAGTGATCTCACGTCGAGGTAGGTGACAACAATTAATGTTTTATTTTAATTTTAAAATCATTCATAATCCTAGCATCATGAGTGGTTGTGATTTAAATTGCATTTATTCTTAACCGTTGATTTTATGAGATTTAGAGTTACGCTATGATTATTATAAATTTCAATCATGTATTGAATAAACCTATGACAAATGATTTTATGAGCATGATATTATCTAATTATTCATAAATATCAATTTCTTTTTTTGATTACATTATTGAAATGGATGGATTTGGATGAGAAAGAAAAATAGGGGCTTGGTGGCTGGTCCTTTTATAGGCTAACCCTGGGATGAGGGGCGTGCCTTGAGGATTGTGAGCTATGAGTACTCTTGAGTTTTGGAATGTATATGATTTTCGTGTTTTATGTTTTATGACAGGTGCTCTCACCCGGTGGACGTCATGTTAGGAGGGAGAGGGCCAGCCACCCACCCTTCGAGATTTGTGATGTGATGAGATTGTGATATGATAGACACCTGCTTGTAGATGACATTTGGTAGGGCTTTGGTAACATGGATAGTCCATACTACCGGTCCAGGCCTTTCCATGGGGACAGACGCTAAGTCTCTCATTATGGTGTCGACGGAGAGCATCGGTGGTTGAGACCCATGAAGGGTTGCCACTATGGCATGACCATCCATACTCTTATTATGTGTGTTTGCATGATGAGCATGGTGATGGGATGGTGTACCTGGGTGTGACAACACTTAGAGGTTGGTTATGAGTACTCATGATAGGAGATGCTAGTGTTTACAATGGTTGTGGGACCGATTACCTTAGGGTGCCCTTATTATTATTATTATTGTATGCTCAATTACATTGATCATATCATGTTTTAAATTCGTGGAATGCATGTTTTAGCATACTTGAGAAATTGATACTATGTTGGAATGAGTTATAATGATTTTACTTCTTTTATCTTGTCGTTACTGTTATTTTATTTATTTCATTAATTGTCTATGTACCTACACAATCAATAGCTTGTTGAGGCATTGCTTTGTTTTGCAATGCCTTAGATCTTGGGTGCGGCATCAGGAAAGGCAAGACCATTGAGAAACTGTGATAACAGTGGGAGATTTCCTTACTTTGGGTTATAGATATTGATGTGAGTTAATAAACAAGACTACAATTTGACTTTCTATATGGATTGTATCTTTTATTTTATGGATTTGATTAAGATAGTTATATATATAATGGACATTTAATGGGATGTTATGATGGAAAGATGCTGGGCCATATTAATATTGTGTTTTGGATATTTATTTGATTGAAAATAAAGGTGCCGATGCATTTTGATGTTTATTGATATGCGTATTGTTTTAAGTCTATTATCATAAAATTTTAATTATGTTTTAAGTTAAAAATTGTGACGTTGGGAAAGGAAAAGTAGCACCCGGAGGTTTTAAGAAATGTTTTAGTAAACAAATTAATAAAACTTTTTCTCATGGGATCCCAAATGCTATTATTATTATTATTATTATTATAAAAAATATCATAAAGTCCCAGGGTGTTACAAGTTGGTATCAAAGCCCAGTCTAGTCTATCATAATCTTTATAAATGTCCATTTATATGGGGTTAACAGTCTATAAATTGTAGCTAGAGAGAAACTAGGGGAGAGAAACTTACACTTAGTAATATTTAAACCTTTGGCAAATGGCTCCTCGAAGAAGGACAAGGTCTACCCCTGCTACACCAGTTGCCCCACCTGCTGAGTCCACTAATCAAGGGGATTGAGATACTGAGTTAGTGAACAAGGTAATGTTAGGGCTAGTACCACTCATACAACAGCAGGTTAGGACTGCTATTCAAGCTGCGAACCCTAACCCTATTCCACCGCCTCAAGTGACACCTATGGTCTCATCTGTTCATTCCTCCCAGCCAGTGCAAGATCCACCAGCACCTAAGGCCATTGAGGGTGATGCTACTAGTGATCCTAAGAAGATAGATAAGTTATTAGAAAGATTTCAAAAGATGGTGCAACCCTTTTATGGAGATGGTGACATTAAGGAGGCCGAGCGATGGATATTTGAGACTGAAAGGAAATTTGATGCTATGAAGATTACACCAGAGGATCAAGTTAGAGTAGCCGCTTACCTACTGAAGGGTGAGGTAGGCTTTTGGTGGCAGACCTTTATGCTTACATGACCAGATCCTACCGAGATGATGACATGGGCCACCTTTAAACAGGCTTTCGACACTCAGTACTTTCCACCCCATGCATTACTGTCATTGAAGAAAGAGTTTGTCACCTTGGAGTAGAGAGACATGATAGTTCAGCAGTATCTGAACCCATTTACATGACTGAGGAGATTTGCACCTCAAGCACTTGCCTCAGATGAGGAGGCAATAGACAGACTTGTGGATGGGTTGACACCTTGGCTGAGAGATGGGGTGATTACCTCATGACCCACCTCTGTGCGAGATGCAGCTGAGATGGCTTCCATGCATGAGAAGAACTCTCTCAGGACTAGAGGGGGTGCGTTCTAGCCCACTAAGGGCAAGAGACCATTTGGTGCTATGCAGACACATGGTGCATCAGGTCACCAACTGCATGCCAAGTTTAAGAGAGATACAGAGAGGAAGAGATGTGATAGGTGTAAGGGTTGACACCCTGGGCGAGGGTGCAATAGATTCGACAGGCCACAGCATCAGAGGCAGCCCCAACTACAGAGACAACACCATGCACCTTTCCAGAGACAGCCATACAGGTGCTTCAATTGTGGAGAGGTAGGTCATTTCATTAAAGACTATCCTAAGGGGCAGAGAGAGAGAGAGAGAGACGGACCGAGATGGGTACAGAGACAACTACTGCTCCACGTAATCAGGGACGAGTATTTGCTATCACATCAGGACAGGCGCAAGCATCACACCGATCGTTGAAGGTACTATTCTAGTCTCAGACTGACATGTCAAGGCCCTTTCTATCATAGGGTCCACTCATTCTTTTATATCATGCATTTTTACATCTTGCCTTGATGTATGTGTGCACAAATTAGCATTTGGATTAGATATTATGACACTTGTGGGAGAAACAGTAGAGACTATCGAATATCTTCGAGAGATAATAGTAGAGATATCAGGCGTGAGTATGGACATTGACTTCATCTTACTAGACATGGTAGACTATGATATTATTCTTGGAATGGATTAATTAGCCAACTATTGGGCTACGGTAGACTGCCGAAAGAAGTGGGTCACTTTTTTTATACCTGGGCAACCAGAAATACTGTTCCAGGGTAGGAAAGATTAGTCAGGTACATGCATCATTTATGTTATGAAGGCGGCACGATTTTATGCATGAGGGTTTAGTGCGTTCCTCGCGTATGTGACTATTGAGGACAAGCAGCAACCACGGCTTGATGATATTGAGGTTGTTCGTGAATTTGCTGATGTCTTTCCTGAGGAGTTACCAAGATTGCCGCCAAGCCGGGAGATTGACTTTACCATTGACTTGGTGCCGGGTACATCGCCTATCTCTAAGGCACCATACAGAATGGCTCTAGTAGAGTTGAGAGACCTTAAAGTGCAGTTGCAAGAGTTATTAGATAAGGGTTTCATCAGGCCGAGTGGATCACCATGGGGAGCACCAGTCCTTTTCGTGAAGAAAAAGGACAGATCACTGAGACTATGCACTGATTATCGGTTGTTGAACAATGTTATTATAAAGAACCGATACCCTTTGCCACGCATAGATGATTTATTTGATCAGTTCCAATCAGCACAAGTGTTCTCCAAGATAGACTTGAGGTCAAGATATCATCAACTGAGGGTTAGAGAAGAGGATATCTCGAAGACTGCTTTTAGAAGTTGCTATGGCCACTATGAGTTCTTGGTAATGCCATTTGGATTGACGAATGCACCTGCAGTGTTCATGGATCTAATGAACTATGTTTTTCGAGCTTATTTGGATAAGTTCGTGATTGTATTCGTTAATGACATCTTGATTTATTCGCCTAGTCATGAGGCACATAGAGAGCATCTTCACATGATATTGGACACACTTCATCAACATCAGTTGTATGCTAAGTTTAATAAGTGTGATTTTTGGTTAGATCAGGTGTAATTCTTAGGCCACATCATATCTAAAGATGGAGTGGCTATGGATCCAACGAAAGTTGAGGCAGTATTACATTGGGAAAGGCCTAAGACAGTGACTGAGATACGCAGTTTTCTTGGGTTGGCAGGATATTATCGTTGTTTCATAGAGGGATTCTTTAAGATGGCGTTACCATTGACCACCCTGATTAAGAAAGACACTCAATTTGTATGGACCGAGGCTTGCGAGGAGAGCTTCCAAGAGCTCAAGAGGAAACTTACTGCTGCTCCAGTATTGACTTTATCATCAGGCGTAGACGGTTATGTGGTTTATTGCGATGCCTCTGGCAAGTGATTAGGAGCAGTGTTGATACAACATGGGAAGGTAATTGCCTATGCGTCAAGACAGTTGAAGACACATGGGATAAATTACCCAACAGATGATGTGGAGTTAGTAGCGGTGGTGTTTGCTTTGAAGTCCTAGAGACATTATCTTTATGGTGAAAAGTTTGAGGTATTCACAGATCATAAGAGCCTCAAGTACTTCTTCATTCAGAGTGACTTGAATATGAGGAAGCGTAGATGGATGGAATATCTCAAGGACTTCGACTTCACCATACAGTACCATCTTGGGAAGGCTAACGTCGTTGCAGATGCCCTGAGTAGGAAGTTTGGAGTAATGATTGCCAATTTGTCAACTCGGTCTAAGTTCTTCGACAGGATCTTAAAGGCATAGGACAAAGATAAAGAGACACATGATCTGACAAATAAGGCAGATTTTACGAGGGGAACAGATGGAGGAGTCAAATTTAAGGGAAGGTTGGTAGTACAGTAAATGATGAATTGAGGCGTGAGTTACTTCAAGAAGCACATTAGTCCCCGTATACAATTCATCCTGGAGGTACGAAGATGTATCAGGATCTCAAGAGGTATTTCTAGTGGAATGGTATGAAGAAGGATGTTGGAGAGTGCGTTGCATGGTGTCTGACGTGTCAGCAGGTCAAGGCTGAGCATCAGCGTCCATTAGGACTACTCCAGACACTGGACCTTCCTGAATGGAAGTGGGATCATATCACCATGGACTTTATTGTGGGTCTTTTGAGGACCGTCAGTGGCCACGACATGATATGGGTTGTTGGGGACAGGTTGACCAAGTCCACTCATTTCCTTCCTATCAGACAGAATCAGACAGTGGACAACTTAGCAAAATTATATGTTAAGGAGATCGTAAGTCTACATGGAGTTTCCTTAACAATTATATCAGATCGAGATACTTGGTTTACCTCAAAATACTAGAAGAGTGTTCAAGAGGCCTTAGGATCGAGATTGAAATTTAGCACATCATTCCATCCTCAGACATACGGACAGAGCAAGAGGACCATCCAGACTATTGAGGATATGTTGCGAACTTGTGTTATAGATTGGAACGATAGCTGAGAAAATCATTTACTATTGGTGGAATTTGCCTATAATAATAGTCATCACGCTAGTATTGGCATGGCTCCATACGAGGCACTTTATGGCAGACCTTGTCGATCAACCTTATGGTGGAGTGATGTAGGAGAGAGACGTGTGGTAAAGTTCGAGCTAGTGGAAGAGTGCGCAAAGAAAGTCCGACTCAATTAAAAGAGATTATTGACAGCTCACAGCCGACAAAAAAGTTATGCTGATAAGAGACGAAAAGATTTAGAGTTCGTTGAAGGTGAGCATGTATTCTTGAAGATCTCTCCCATGAAAGGAGTATTGAGGTTTGGAAATAAAGGAAAGCTTAGCCCTAGGTATATTGGACCTTTTGAGATCTTACGCAGAGTTGGGTCAGTGGCATACCAGCTAGCCTTACCACCATAATTGGAAAATGTACATGACGTCCTCCACGTTTCCATGCTGAGAAAATATGTGTCAGATCCCTCACATGTGTTGGAGCAGATCCTAGGAGAGCTACAGCCTGATATGACGTTTGAGGAGAGACCGGTGTGCATACTGGATGCGAAAGTCAAGGAGTTAAGGAATAAGACCATTACATTAGTCAAAGTCCTTTGGCAGCATCATTCATTACAGGAGGCTACCTGGGAAACAAAAGAGGAGATGCAAAAGATCCATCCAGAGTTATTTACATAGAGATATGTAGCTAAATTTCGAGGACGAAATTTTTATAAGGAGGAAAGGATGTAATATCCTCAATTTTAGGTACAAATTAAGAATTTATTAAATAAATTAAATTAAAATTTTAGAATTTGGTCCTAAAAACTTAAAAATTAGAAAGTACATGTCGATAGGATTCCAACGCCATAAAGAATGTGAAAAATGGAGCTCAAACGAAGAAGTTATGAGCCGTTGAAGTTATAAGGGCATTTTAGTAAATTGGTAGAGCAAAAAACATAGGGGCTTGAATTGATAATGGCACCCCCTTCTTCTACACGCCTCTGTCAGATCTGGAAAATTCACCGAAGAAATCGTCAGAGAGGAGTATATAAGGGAAAAGCTTCCCTTCCTCATCCCTAGCAAAATTTCTCTCTCTTGGACTCCTCCTCGCATCATCTTCTCTGCCTCATCTTTTCTCTAGAACCCTAGCCTCTACAAAATCCTAGTTTTTTGGCAAGTAAGGCTCTGAAAACATCAACAAATGCCCAGCAAAACAAGGTAAGCTCTAATTCCCTAATTTCCATGTTATATGAGCGAAGATAGATTAGTAGCATGCATGGAAGTAAGGGAAAAATGTAGTTTTTCCTGGAACTGTGGGTGCATTACTTTTGGGGCATAAATCTACTGAGGAAACCATCTTAGATTGCAAATTGGACTATTCATCTAGTATATAAGAGACCCAAGATCAAACCCTTTAAATTTGGGAGAGATCCAATGGCTGATTTTTTTTAAGAAACATGAAAAATAGTACATAGGGAAAATTTTAGGAATATGGAAAAAATTGCATAAAAACCATAGTTTTTGAAAAAAATGAATGTAAGAGGATGGTATAAATGGAAACTAGACAAAATTTTGAACAAAATGGCTCAAAAACCAAGTGATTTGGACACCTGTAGGGTCACCGAAGATGACCGGAAGTCGGTCGTCTTCTCCGGCACCAATTTCCGCGTTGCCGATGTAACCCGGTGTAACCCAGTGTAAACTTGGGGCCGGTGTAACACGATGTAAACCAGGGCCACCCGTGTAACTCAGTGTAAACTGGGTGCCGGTATAAACCAGTGTAAACTGCACTGCTGGTGCAAAAGAGCTTATGGTGGTCGATCAGCCCTAAAAGAGACATAATTCCACTTTAAACTTGATTTTTGAGAGCTATAAGAGTCCAAATCACAATCTGAAAGAGACGTTGGGATCGTATTGACTACACGGACCTAGATTTAACCTAAAAGCTTATAAATAACCAACTTTACTTTAGAAAAATTTTAAAATAGTGATGTGACATTGACAGGTGCATCTGAACATATAAGTTAAAGGGATTTTACGAGCAAACTAAGTGATCTCACGTTGAGGTAGGTGATGACAATTAATATTTTATTTTAATTTTAAAATCATACATAATCCTAGCATCATGAGTGGTTGTGATTTAAATTGCATGTATTCTTAACTATTGATTTTATGAGATTTAGAGTTACGCTATGATTATTATAATTTTCAATCATGTATTGAATAAACATATGACAAATGATTTTATGAGCATGATATTATCTAATTATTCATAGATATCAATTTCTTTTTTTTATTACATTATTGAAATGGATGGATTTGGATGAGAAAGAAAAATAGGGGCTTGGTGGCTGGTCCTTTTATAGGCTAACCCCAAGATGAGGGGTGTGCCTTAGGGATTGCAAGCTATGAGTACTCTTGAGTTTTGACATATATATGATTTTTGTGTTTTATGCTCTCACCTGGTGGGCGTCATACTAGGAGGGAGAGGGCTGGCCACCCACCCTCCGAGATTTGTGATGTGATGAGATTGTGATATGATAAACACCTGCTTGTAGATGGAATTTGGTAGGGGTTTGGTAACATGGATAGTCCACACTACCGATTCGGGCCTTTCCATGGGGACGAACGATAAGTCTCCTGTTGTGGTGTCGATGGAGAGCGGCAGCGGTTGAGACCCTTGGAGGGTTGCCACTATGGCATGACGATCCATACTCTTATTATGTGTGTTTGTATGATGAGCATGGTGATGAGATGGTATACCTGGGTGTGACGACACTCAGAGGTTGGCTATGAGTACTCATGATCGGAGATGCTAGTGTTTATGATGCTTGTGGGACCCATTACCTTAGGGTGCCCTTATTATTATTATTATTATTATTGTATACTCAATTACGTCGATCATATCATGTTTTAAATTCGTGGAATGCATGTTTGAGCATACTTGAGAAATTGATACTATATTGGCATGAGTGATAATGATTTTATTTCTTTTATTTTGTCGTTACTGTTATTTTATTAATTGTCTATGTACCTGCACAAGCAATAGCTTGCTAAGGCATTGCTTTGTTTTGCAATGCCTTAGATCTCGAGCGCGACATTAGGAAAGGCAAGATCGTTGAGAAACCATGATAATAGTGGGACATTTCCTTACTTTGGGTTATAGATATTGATGTGAGTTAATAAACAGGACTACAATTTGACTTTCTATATGGACTGTATACTTTTATTTTATGGATTTGATTAAGGTAGTTATACATATGATGGACATTTAATGGGATGTTATGATGGATAGACCCTGGGCCATATTAATATTGTATTTTGGATATTTATTTGATTGAAAATAAAGGCACTGATGCATTTTGACATTTATTGATATCCGTATTATTTTAAGTCTATTATCATAAATTTTTAATTATATTTTAAGTTAAAAATTGTGATGTTGGGAAAGGAAAAATAACACTCGGAGCTTTTAAGGAATGTTTTTGTAAACAAATAAATAAAACTTTTTCTCATGGGATCTTAAATGCTATTATTATTATTATTATTATTATTATTATAAAAATGTCATAAAATCCCAGGGTGTTACAGTATGTGTGTGTGTGTGTGTGTGTGTGTGTGTGTGTGTGTGTGTGTGTGTGTGTGTGTGTTACTAAGCCCTTGAATGCAAATGCATGGCTACCATTTTTTATAGAATCCAGATATTTTTATCCTTGGGAATGCCTTGGGATAGCACATCGCTCAGCTGGACCAATTTTTCATTCCCATACAATTAAAAGCATATATCTTGTCTTATGACCATGAATCTTCAACAATAGTTTTTAAAGACTCCAATTCAATTGTTTATTAACTGCATCAAATGTTAATCAAAAGCATCGGCAAGTGTTATCAAGGCCAACTTCTCTACACCATCATTTCCTATCATAGCGATTGAACTGATAGAACTATTTATATTTATTTTCATGATAAAACTGAATGCCTTCAATGAACAATATTTATTAAAAATTGTGCAACTTTACAGCAACTGTCGAATGATCAGTTGCAAGTCCCACTTAACATGCCTCTATCCTTTAAGAGCCTCTACAGAATCATTAATGAAGATAAGGTAATCAACCTAGTAGTCTCAAGGGAGGAGTGATTGTTGATGATGTAGTTGAAGTACCACTTATGAAAGAGGACCTCATAATAGGTTATAGAGGGAATCAACTCAAACACCCTCACTTTGTCTCATACATGAGGCATATGCAAATATCTACTTTAATAACAATTATTGACATTTATTAATAATGATAAATAAGTATTTCTTTTATGCAGCTTCCTTCATGATACAATGTAGCAATTAGAGGTCAAGAATACACTTTACAAATTCCCTGACTCCAGAGTCATTTATGCAGTGATGGAGCAATGGCCAATAGAGAGGCGAGTTGAAGATATTCTACCAAGATTCTTTCTCTCCTTGAAGGGTTAGGCCTTAATGATTTCCTATAATAGTAGGTAATCTTTAATTTACTTGTTTGTCTTATCAAATTATGTTCCACACACAAGGATTGTAAAGTTCTATTTTGCAATTCATATTATTGTGTATATATGGGTCTCACTGGATGTTATTGATTTTGGATGTGAATAGTGGGCAAGCATTCTTTTTTTATTGTTGTGGAGTTCACAATCGTGCCCTGCTCATTAAAATAATAAATAAGGAAGACGTTAATCTATTTATATATTATATATAATAGTTTATTAACTCATAACTAATCTTTGATTGATACCTAATGCATTTAGAATATAAATTTGTAGTGCATGCCTTAGATGGGCTTAAAAACTGATACTTACCACCCAGTAAAACTCACTTGGCAGAAGATTAAGGTAAGGAAAACAGTTAGTCACTTTATTTTTAAAACTAAATTTATAATTACACATGATCTTTGTTGATCCTTTCTATCTTCTTTATTGCACAATGCCCTAGACAAAATTCAGATTGAGACTATGGGTACTATATGCCTAGAAACATGAGAACCTTAGTATGAGACAGTGTTAGGGTCTCACAATTTAGAAAGGAAATGCACTTTTTACTACTCTTAGTCTTATATTTTTTCATACTTTTTAATAGATACTAGCTAAAAGAATGTAACTAAATTAAATATATTGTCTTGCTGGATAATTTACCATCCAAATGAGGAGCCAAGCTGAGTCTCCAAGTTAGGTCTCAATAAAATAAGAAATGAATGGTTCAAGTATGTAATGATTTTTAATTAGAAAACTTGTACAATTTAGATCAATGTAAATCTTCTTATTTATTAATACAAAACTAAAGTTCTTTAGTTATATGCACGTGTCTTATGCTTTTCATTAATTTCCTTGAAGTGTGTGTGTGTGTGTGGTTTGTTTATGGGATGAATGGGTGGAAGTTGGAGTGTAGAAGTAAAGGAGTGTTTATGGAAAAGTGTGGGTGTAGGTATATGTGAAGTTTTTTTTTTTTTCCATGTCTTTGAATTTTTTATGTTGGAAGTAAATGTGCATATATGGATGTTGATTGTGGATGTTGCAGTGAAAGAAGTGAATGTAGTTTCTCTTTTCAAGTCGTTTGAATATTACATGAATACTGTATAATAGTAAGAAGATTCTATATTTAGGTTTTACATAAAATTGTGTATGGATATTGAATTTGGATGATGTTGTGGATGTATGGATTCCTTTTTCATGTCTTTAAAGATTGTAGGAAGACTATAATAGCAACAATTCATTAGATGTATGCCGAATAATAGTAGGTTAAGATTGCAATGTACAACAGGGAAATTTTTTTTACTACATTTTTAAAGTCAATTTTGAGAAACCAAATTTAAAATTTTATACTTTTAAAGTTGGTGATACATTTGAAGTCCGTTCTCTAAAACTAACTTTAAAAGATGAACCCATTTAAAGTCAATTTTTTGGAAACCAACTTTAAAAGTGCATACTTATAAAGTTGGTTAAGCATAAGTTACTTCAGATATTTGAACTTCTAAAGTCAATTATAGAGAACCACTTTAAAAGTGTTGATCTTTTAAAGTAAATTTCTCAAAACCAACTTCAAAATTCTTGAGTTTTAAATTCGGTTATAGTAAACCAACTTTAAAACTATAACTTTTAATGACGATTCTTTACTGTCTTCTTTTGTTACTAAATTTTGAAGATGACTCCATAGAAGACATCTTTAAAACTGACTTCAATTTATGTTTTTAACTAACTTTATAACCCTCCTATTGGGTAGTATCATTTAAAGAAATTATATATTTAATTCAAATATTAGTGCATTTATAACCAAAATCAAACATGAATTTAATCAAAATATTATTGGAAATTACTAAAATTGGTAGAGTTAGTGCACTTGCTTGTTGATTGATGGTTTAGATTTATTGATGATTGTGAGTGAGAATGGGAAATCTAGACAGAGAGGCATACACATGAGAGAGAGAGAGAGAGAGAGAGAGAGAGAGAGAGAGAGAGAGAGAGAGAGAGAGAGAGAGAGAGAGAGGAAAGCTACCTAGGGTTGCTAGAGAAGGTTAGATATTTACGCCCTTATGCAAGCTGGAGAGAGACAGGAAAGCAGCCTACGATCATTCACAAAGGTCAAGTTTTCAACTATTGATGAGAGAGAGAGAGAGAGAGAGAGAGAGAGAGTTATGTACTAGGATCATTGATGAAAGTCATCAAGTTTTTCTAAGTGTGTAAGAGCCACAAAGAGAGCTAAGAGGGAGTTGCGCACATGAGAGAGAGAGAGAGGGGGGGGGGTTTACTAGTTAGACCATTGATCAAAACTAGATGGGGAGTGATGAAACCTATATACCATCTATTTTATGACATTTTTTAAGATTGAATTTAAAAATTGTCTTAAGAAACAGTTTTTTAACACAATTTTTATAAACTATCTTAAATTTTAAGTTTTTTAGATTGTTCTAAATAACCATTTTATTAATTTCTTATAAAAAAAATTACAAAATTCTTAACTCACTGTCCATGCATAAAAATAAAAATTTCAAGTACGTGCAAATTTTGAGATAACTCTTGATTAAAAATTATTTGATTACATATATAAAATGTTACATTTTAAGTTGCCTTCATACGAATTGCTTTCAATCCAAGCGCCCTCCTCACAAGTATCACCCACATAATCCATCTCGTTCTTAGTGTAATGATTAATTAGAATGTTTTAATAATACAATCCTAGGATTTACTATCAAGCACTTGTCTATAAGATCAAGTGGTGAATCTAGAACCATCTCATGAAAATATGGCTTCTAAGTGCTCTATTAACACTACACTCTTGTAGGTCCTTTGATGGTAAAGTTTCAATATCAAATAGATTCTATTAAAATAGGAATTGTAAGCCAAGACTTCTTAATGAAAGAATGATGATGGGTCAAGTTTTTTAAGTCATGGTATTGTACAAAAAGATCATTTCCAATTATGTAGCTTTGCCACTTCCCATAGACCTTCACTGCCCATTAGCTTGCCAATGTATTTTTTATTTTTTCCGAATGAAAGTAATATTATAAAAATAATTGTGTAATATTCTATTTTGAAAATGGAGTTCACTATTTAGGATCACTAATGAAAGGGATCCTCCCTATCATCATGTATTGTAAGGTGACCATAGCAAGCCACATATCAACCTTCACAATTTGGTGTGAAGTTTTGAATAAGGCCTACCCTAGGCAACTTGAGGATTAGTTTCTTTCATGATATTTACATGGTCATCTTCATTATAAAAGTCTATTACTGCTCTTTTCATTTCCTTTCTCCTACCTTACCTTTATTATAACATCTTGTGCATTGCTTCTTATATTGTTAGTAAGAGGTATACCCCTCTTGCTCTTGTACCTCTTGTTGCTAACATTTAAGGAGTTCCTTGTGATGGCTAATAAAACTCTTGATTATGTCATATCACGTCCCTCATGTACATAAAATATATATTTCACTTGAGATGTCAAAATAAACTTATCATTTATATAGCAATCTTATGGATTCCAACCAATAAGAATCCAAGGGCATCTGTTTTGATGCTATCTTTGTTGTGTTCCACCCTACTTAAAGTGTGATTTGCAAAAATGGGTTGCTGTCCTTTGAACTGGAAAAGAAAGTACCGTTAAAACTAAGTTAACCTCAATATTGTGTTGCGCTCTTGAGTTATCATAGTCTATTGTGTAAAAGTGATAATCATTGATGGCATATCCAGCATACTTTATTACTTTTGGTTGCGGTCCCATCACCATTTAGACCAAGAATTTAGATATCTTATGAGCTGAAACATCTTACTGATCTTGAAACAGTGTATATTAAGTAGGATGATTGTTTCAATCTAATAAATTTGAATATGTAAGTAATTAATAACAAGTTAAGGAAGTAGTTAATTCATTTTATCTTATAGAGAATCCAAGAAGTGAGGTGTGCAATGCTCATATTGTAGCCACTTATGTTTCTTTGTATCTCTTCGATAACTCACTTTTTGGAAGTCCACATCCTTGCAACTACGAAGACATGTAAAGCAATACATTACCCCTAATTTTTACACATAAGATAGAGGGAAATGGAAAATCACCCTCAGAGAGAGAGAGAGAGAGAGAGAGAGAGAGAGAGAGAGAGAGAGAGAGAGAGAGAGAGAGAGAGAGAGAGAGAGAGAGAGAGAGAGAGAGAGAGAGAGAGAGAGAGAGGTCGATACAGGATCACTCGAGAGAGGATCACCAACTTTTAGATCATCAAAGGTGCATAGAGAAAAGTCCACATACTTACTCAATGTATAGAAGAACTTCATCAACATTATTTTGTAAGACAGAAAGGTGCACTTGGTTGGTCATGTTCTTTACATTCAACAATCAATACACAATTACTCAAGAGAGGTTTTCCAACTTTTAGTTCATCAAATCCAACTTATCATTTTTTTTTCTCGAGATTCCAATAACATCTACTCCTAATAAATACTCTATGCAAAACTTTGTTGATTCTTCTACAATGTAGCATTTGGTAATACACACCTCTAGCCAATTGTGATTTTATACATACCCTTTTAACATTTTCATGTATCTCTCCAATGGGTACATCTATCACAAATAAATTAGTCCATAGACTCTAAGCTCATCAGTGAGCTGCATTGTTAAGTGTACCATGATATAAAAGAAGAAGGTGAAAAGATTGCCTAAGCTCACATCAAGTTGTCACTAGATGATCTTAGATTTCTTACAATTTTGAAGCATCCGCCACTTTCTTGTACAAAGCATTGAAATATTAAAGTTGTTTTCTTCTTCTCCCATGAGATATTAAAGTTTTCAACTTGTTCCAATACTTGTCGTCTAGTCAACATCTTTGGAGGTGTCCTTGTCTCAACACTACCATTAAATTCTCCATTTTAAAACAATTTGGATGTTTACTATGCAACCATTTAATGTGACCTAGGAATGCCATCTACTCACACATTTGGTTACTATAGATAGGCAAGCATTGTATCCCTTCATGGTCCATCTCTTCAAATTATTATACACAGGGAAGTTGTTTATTGTCCACAATAGTATAGCCTTCAGGCAAGTCACTCTTTCTTATATGCTCTACATATCATAATGTCTTAAGATTGTCTATCAATAGAATCAAGTATATGTCAATTTCATTTCCTAGTTCCTTAAGACCTAATATCAACATAATTTAGATCATGAACTTCCTCTTCATGCATAACAATGGTAGAATGTCATAACAAATCATTATAATGGCTAACAACTATGCATGCATCTCATAGAACCATGGGGATTACATTTGTAGATATTGCAAATCATAGTTTTTTTCTTCTTCAAAATTGAGTAACAAGAATTTTCTATGAGCTTCCACACTAGACTATTTATTAGATGGTATAAATATTTATCATCTACTCTCTCCTCAACATGCCATACTAGTTTCTTTATTGTTTATATAATACAAAACATTCTTTTGAACCTTCGAAAAAATATCATAGGACCTTTACAAGCATGTCTTTCACTTGCTCAGTTGAATTCTTATGCAACTTCCATCTTGACTATCTAAAAGTTGGGCATGTAGTTTTATCTTTATGCTCTGTCCAGTACAAGATACAATTATTAGGACAAGCATATGTCTTTTCATTCTTCAAGGCTAGTGTATCTAGGGTTTTCTTTGTCACCCATGTGGAGCTTATTTCTTCTCCTTCAGTAGCATTTTGTCCACCACCTTCAAGACTTTTGTAAACCTTGATCCTAAAAACCAAATCTCAATTTCATGTTGTATATTTTTACCACCATAAATAACTTTGTATAATATGTATATCTAAGGTACAACAGGTCATTGGCTACACTCAATGTAGTCTAAAATTGTTTAGGGTCATCCTCGAAGTCATAGTTTATATCTTAAAACATTAATGCAGTTGTACTATCTGCAACACTTCCGAAAATATCTTTATTTTCACATCTTTCTGCCCTAATTGAGAGCCCATGAGGAAGTTCTTCCCCATGTCAAATTTAAGGGTGATAGCTTTGATTGACTCCATTGAAGCACAAATGGTCCATCATCTCGCCTACATTTATCTTTCTTAGGTTTTCACATCTTGACATGCCCAACCCTAAGTGCTAAATTTATGAAATTTTCTATCCCCTTCTCATATTCTCTTCATGGTAATTTTGCGGTCATCTAAGAATATTTATCCATTTTGTCCAAAAATTAAAGCTCAAACGTGTGTAAGACTTTTCAAACATAAAATGATTAATGAACTCAATTAAACATTTTAACAAACAATGAGTTTGTGAAGAAAACGTTGGAAAGAACTTATGTGCATGCATGGAGATTTTTCAACTCTAGGTTGGGGCAAAAAGATTGATTGCAAACATGAAAGATCTATATGCATGAAGGGAAAAATTTATGAATGGAACTTTTCAACCCATAATCATGCAAATAAAATATGAGACAAATAAGAAAGACTGACACACTTCGATATAGGCCAAGATAATATAAGTTTGAATACAAAATGTATGTAAATCCTGCCCGGTTGTGGTGTTTTAGTTGAAGCTAGTTAGAGCAAAAATGCACCTAGATGAGCTTCAGACTATGTAGTATAATGCTATAGGATGAACATAGTTGATGGATGGAGGCATGAAAGAAAAGAGGTGGGTGTCATGTTTTGTAACTAAGTTTTTATAGATGGTTTTGGAAAAAATTTCTTGATAAGCTTATTTTTTAAATGGTTTTCTTAAATTGTCTTTCAAAATTTCATTTTTAGAGACAATTTAGTCAACTGCCTTCTTAACTCTATAGTTTTTAAGATAGTTTCCAGGATTACCTTTTTAACTTTAAAATTTTTAATATATTTTTCAAAATTTATTTGTTAATAACATTTGTTAAGACATTTTGGGACTATTGGGATTGTAGGCCTTCATAACCCAATAATTAATTTGTCGTATATTTATGTCATTGATATGATTAATTAGTCTACCATTTTTCTATTATGGGTAGTACTTAAGATTTATATTATAATCATCACACTTATTAGTTAATCATGAAATGACACCCACAATCTTAGGAAACATCATAAGAATTCCATATCAAGGTGATCAAGATTAACATGATGAGGAGAAATGGAACTCTAAATCCTTGTAAACCTCAAACTATTCTTGAATGAGAATGGGACTAGGAATCTATATTTGAGAACACCTGCTAAATGTGATGTTCCTAATACTATGAGATATAATCATTTTCAATCACCCAGGTAGAGACTCAAGGCATACAGATGAAACAAATATTGTCAATATATTGGTTATATCAATTGATGTATAAGGATTTCTCAGAAATTGATACAATATAATGTTGATAATATTGATAAGTTGAAAACCTTATCAAAAACTGTATTGATTGGCCAATATACTAGGTGTAATGGATATATTAGCCAAAATATCATATATATCAAATTCCATATTTACCTTGTAATATTAGTTTTTCATCATCTTACATTAACAATTTGTCATTATCACCTTATTCTCATTTCTTTTGTTCCTTTACATCCAAGTGGTTGACATTGACACCCTCTTGAAATAGTTGAAAATTTAATTATGCTGCAGCTTTAGCATGTGGCTGCACAACTTTTTATTTTTTTTCACACTAATCATGTGAATCTAATAGGCATATACACCTTGAGAGGGAGAACAAGTCAATGGCCTTCCTTTTTCATTGATCTAAGTCATTCATCTTGTTCTTCATACTAAACATATGCCATCCAATACAATTCAATGCATTTGAATGATCCTAGCTATGTATTATGGGTCTTTGAAATTTTAATAAAAATTAATTGTCACTATTTTTTATCATGGAAACATAGGTTGAAAGCTTCCAATGAGATGAACTTGATCTCTAGCCTATCTAAGCCATTCCAAATATAAAAAATGGCTTATATATTGTGTTCACTTAACATATCCTACTATAATATAAGATAACTCCACCACTAATTTGGCATAAATATAAAAACTCATCCATTGCAGAATAGATACATTATGTAATGAATGATATATGATTACTTTTAAGAAATTCTAGTTCAGATTCAAAACCCTTAATCTTATAGCCCTTTATGAGGAGACCTGGCCACTTGCATGGTCTTAGTCTACGAATTTAAATTCCATATACTATAATTTTTACTATTATAAATATTGAATCATTGTTTTTTTGTTGTTATGATTATTATTCTTATTATTTCTTTTGTTGGTAATGGTGGTATTGGTGGTGGTACAATTTGTTTTGGGAAATTATCATCTAATTTTATTACCATAATAGTGAAAGTACAAGGGGACCTAAATTTTTGTGTTCAAAATCCCTACTTTTTTGGACCCTTTGATTAGATATGAATCATAAGTAGGATCTAAGGTTACTCTAGGGCCCACATTTCATGATAAAAGTATGTTAAATGCTCAAGCAGCACCTGGATCTCCTAGGTACCATCAAATGGTAGACTTCATGCATGTTGACATAAAAGAACCCAACATTTAACTAAAGAAGCAACTACTAGAAGTATGACAATATTAACTTTAAAAATATATGCACTTTTTCCATAATATCTTCATAATACATTTTTTTATATGTATTTTTAAAACTAACATTAAAAAAGAAAGTATAAAAATATCTAACTGATATACTCCATAGAACAAAAAGTACCAAAGTTCATATAAAAATACAACATGAAACTTTTAGATAGAAATAGATGCATGAAAATTTTATTAAAACATACCTAAATAGAAATATAAGATATCGCTCTATTTTTGGAACACGTGATTTCATAAAGTAAGACTCATGCTAATATGGTCGTTACAATTGATATAACCACTGATATGGCTCATTATAAAGGTTTTGGCTCTCTTACAATATGACAAAAAATAGTATTACATATATGGTAGTGCATGAAAGTTTATCTATGCATATTACATGATCTTAAAATGTCAAAACATTAGGTGAACATGACTATTTAAATGTTTCAAATAGAAAATAATCATTTATACCCCCATACTTGAGAGGCCCATGGCTTAAAGTGGCCCAATATCTATTCTTATGGTGTAAAGATGTAGATTATAATTCTAAGTGATAAATGGATACTTTGAAATAGATATTAAACTACTAGAGTATGAGATTCTTAATATGGAATTATGGGGAAAGATATTCAGGTTGGGACCATTGTATAGTGAACTTGAGAAATCCATGCATGGTATTTGAGGCAACTAGTTAAATATAATCCACATACTCAACATAAATACACAAGTAAATATGAAAACGTGGGTAGGCAATTTAGTAAGATGACTCAAAATGTAATAACTTGATAATGTGAGGTCAAGATTATAATTTTCTTAATTGTGGAATCATGTCAAATAGTTGTTGGTGGATAAACTAATTATATTATTATCTATTTTTTCATATTTCAATAATGGAAACTTAGGGTGTGAGTTGGCCCCCTTGGTAATCTAGTGACATAATATGAAAAGTTAAAGTTTGACTATAGTTGTTATATTTCAGTTATACAAGGTAGGATCCACTTAGAGTAAATTAACAAGAAAGAGATCGCCCTTAATTTGAAAGCCTGAGAAATCACAATTAAACTTATTATTGATAGTCAAGTAAAGATGATGAAATATAAGTACTTTCCTAATTAAGGTTGGAAACAAAAGGAGTAGTAGGGAGTTCGTATATTAAAACTAATTTAGCCTACTCTATAAACGGGGTAGGAGGCATCTATGACAATGTACTTCAAAGCCATTCTTAGAGAAAAAGTACCCTTGTGGTCCTCTCTCTCAAGTTGGAGCCACCTCTATGTGAAGGAAAAGATTTCAACTTTTGGGAAAAGCTATTGATAAAGGATGAATTGACGAGAACTTCCATAACTTTGAAAGGTGAATTCTTGATCTTATAACCTCCATTTTTATCTAAGCTTCTAAGTGATATGTTAATATTGCATAGAGAAAAAAACTAAAACTAAACACAAATACTTCTTCACCAAGGGTTTTGACATTCCATTAGGGCCCAACAAAGACTACAATGTGTGGACATGCTAACTCAATTGGTTCATCTTATCCTCCATTCTCTTAAATTAACTTCCTTTAGCAAATTGTCTAGATGATACCCAAGCTTGCAAGTTTTAAATGAAATGGAATCCATGATAATCAATTATTAACTATGTGCTTTTTTATTTTAATGATAACAAACATTTATCTTATGATCTAACATCTTTCAATGAATGTATATGTATTTTGAATTAACTCAAAGTGAAGGGAAGTAGTTCAAGACAATGATCAAGTCAAAAGTTCAATTACAAGGTCCATTTAGTGAAATACTTCTTAACAAGTTAGACTAACAAGTTTTATAGGTTTATTGATGAAGCAAAGATAGGGAATGATTGAATTACATTAGTCAACCAACATTTAAGAATAGTCTATGGGAGCTTCATAATGTTTACATTCCTACAAAAGCTTGACAAAGGAGTCAAATACTCATCCATCTGAATAGACTGCTAACATCTTAAGTTCAAAATTTTGTAACCTAGCAAAGCAACAGTTGACTGTCAACACTAAGTAAGTATATCGAAAGGCTTACCTAAAGCAGGGCATGCTTTACACTAAGCCAGTTGACTGCCTACTCAAAGGAAGTTGGCTGATTGCAATTCAATAAATCCAAACAAGAGTACTTGACTAACAAAAGAATGGAAAGATATAGAATTCTTAATGATTGAAATAGGTAGTCAATTGTCCTTTCATGGTGAGTCATCTTATAGAAAAAGGAAATGGGTTTCACAAATCTAGGCTTGCACCAATGAATTTATATTAGTCATGAGTCAATTGTTGAGAAGAGGAAATGATGAGATATGATTTGTCAAGTAATAACAGTTGACTGCCCTATATAATGGTCAACTATTAAAGTCCGAAAACAACCTTTTGGAGTTGCACTCTACCATTCCAAGAGGAAAATCAGGTTACCAATAGATCTATTTGAGCTCCAATAGCTAGAATTTGATTTTCAAAGGATGTAGTGGCAAGGACATTATAAATTGAAAACTCATTTGAATACTGAAGCATGAAATTATCAGCAATCAAGCTAATCTTTTAGTTTAATCCCCAAAGTAACCAGTTCTGAATTCTTTCAATCTTTCTATTAAAATATCTCAATTCTCACTTCTTATTTTTCTTTTATAAGTCTAAGAAAGACATCAATGGTATTTCAACTTATCTTGTTTTCACTCCTTTGTATTTCCAAAAGAGGATTATGTCGTCAAGATTAGTTTCCAAGTATTATATATAAAAGGCAATTTTGATGCAACTATAGTTTTCTATGGTTAGTGACTAATAATGGATCAACTAAGGATTAATATAAATTCTTGTAGTGACTAGTAGAAACTCAAAGTGTGATCACTTTGAGAGAGAGGAAGTGGGTGCTAAGATTGGCTGGCCTGAATCTCTATAAATTCTTAAGTCTAGCATCATCTTATTCCTTTCTTTTTAGAGGAATGCTATCTACACATGTAGCCTTCACATGTGTGACCCTCACATGTGGACAAGTAAGAAAGTGTACATCTAGCATGTCACTTGAATCTTATTATTTACCAAAGTTAGATAATGCTAGCTATACACTTAATTGTGTGTGTAGGCTAGATGCAACTAGCATACCTCTTCTTTTTATCTATTGGATTCATTTCTTCAAAAAAACATTTGATTTCAAAAAATTTTAAATCCTTGCATAGTTTGAATTAGGCTAAATTCACCTCCCGCCCCTTTGGCTCCTCTTGGGACCAACATAAATATCTTAAGAGTGCCCATTGGCATTAGATTTTGAATTAAGATGAAGTAACTAATTATAGACCATTAAAACATTAGAGATTAAGCAAATGTATGGAATTACACAAATATTGAATTGGAACTTGAATGATTGGAGGGAGAAAAAAGGGCCTGGCAACTCAATCTCTATTGTAATGACACATGGCACTTGTACTATTTATCCTTTTTCTATAATTTTCATTTACAATAGATCTTTAATACTTTTTCTACATTGTTTCTTCTATTTTCTCCATCTTAATTGCATTAAATTTATGTAACTGCTCTCATATTTCTCTTTGAACTAGGCGGCACTACTTATAATACATTGAATATCTATAATTCATAAAGGCCTTAAAATTGGATGAAGAGTCAAATTACATAACTAAATGGCCAACTAATATGTTTTATCAAATGCATAAAATAAATTTAATTGTCATACAATTTTATATCTGTTTACTTTATCAAATACATAAAATAAGAAATTATAAAACAGTCCATTTGTAGCTGTATATGAAGAGAGATATGCCAGTTTTGATAGGCAAAATCCTTGGCCTTGTAAGAAAGAGCTGAGCCACTCGTAGTAAGCTCGTAGCCCTTGTTTAAGACTATAGAGATAGCTATGAAGATACATATATGATTTGGTTTGGTAAAATCAATAAATCCTGACGGTTGAGTCATATAGACAGATTCCTTAAGATATCCTAAAAAGGCATTGCAAATATCTAGTAGATAGATTCCTAATGATATCCCTAAAAAGGTATTGCAAATATCTAGTTGGCATATTGGCCAATCCTTGGATGATGCAATAGCCAGGATCACTTATGTTATAGCGGGCTTGACAATAGAGTTAAACACCTCCTAATAATCCAGTCCTTCTCTTTGAAGAAAACCCTTGGCAACTAGATGGGCTTTAGCTTGTTAATGGGGCTATCAGGGTTGAACTTGACCTTGAATATCCAATTGTTGCCAATGAGATACGTCCTATAATTTCTAGGTATTAGACGTCAATATGAACAAAACACCAAAGCCTTCTAAGCACAATGGTGCAAAGAGTCTTTCACTTGATGAATGGGATTCAAGATTCTACATGTCTTCTGTTTAGAAGGAAAAAAAAAAAAAAACCATTAGCAACAACAACATGAAATTCAACAAGATGGCCTTTTACCACTCAAGATATTTGATGGCTTCAATAAAACTTCTTAGTTTGTAGTTAAAAGGAAAGGGTATTTGGTAGTGAGAGTAGAATGCCACATTCAATCTCAAATTACTCTATCACACTCTTCAAATCCTTAACTATTTCAATTATGGGCTCCTAATATCTTGTATCTCTCTACATCTCTTTATAAACATAAATAACCAAATTGTGTAAGTGATTTGCATGACAAAAACTCTAGGTCTCACTTGAGATTATTATTTTAGCTCTCTAGCTAGAAATTGGCACCAAATTTTGAAACAACCTAATCAATTTTATACAGCAAATCTGAAGTCATCTGTTTATATGGCTCTTCTTATAGATTAGTCTCTATATTTTTGAATCACAATACTTGAAAGATATAAATGATATATAAGGTTTAACAAAACATTGGATGCTTCATTTGTGAAAAGAATTTTCAACCCATGCATTGCATAGGCAACTTGCTAGAAAATAATCTAAAATTACAAGAATTGGAGAATCTTTTCTACTGACTTCATTTGTGGTAACCATGTCATAGTGCTATGGAGGCTATTCAAATTAAGGAGGCATATTGCTACACTAATAATCTTTCCTTACTGATTGTCTGTGACATTCACTATTTCATATGATATTTATATAAACATTTTTCCCTCAAAATTTATGTGATGTCGTCGTGTATATGATACAATTTCTTTCTCAATTCACTTATTCATTTCTTAAAGTTAGAGAGAGACTACATTTTTCGTTAAAGTTGGTAATGCTGGTTGTTCTAAAACCGTTGCGACTAGATAATGGACAATGAGACGAGACCAAATTATGTGGAAACTTTCTACAAAGTTTGAACCGATCATTACTCACCATTTCAATAAAAAGGAAATTGTGCCTTTCCACAAATTTTGAGTTCATCAATCTAGCTCATTGTGACGACCTAGGTTTTCACATGCATTTTTAAATGCAAAACTAATTCCTAAGGCAGGATCGATCCCTATTAGAAAACATTTTGAAAAATAATGCAATGCAACAGAAAATCCTTTTTTGTTTTAAATTCATTTTGAAAACCCTGAGGTCATTTGCTTTCAAGATAAACAAGGAAATGTTTACAGTTTAAAACATAAATGTCTTTCCAGGTCTATTGTAATATCCACTATATCTAAAAAATTCCAAAAGAGAGAGAGAGAGAGAGAGAGAGAGAGAAATAAATGAAATAATATAATAAATATATATAAGGTAAGGAAGAGAGAGTGCTCAAAATGCACTCTCCTCCCTCTCTCTCTCTCTCTCTCTCTCTCTCTCTCTCTCTCTCTCTCTCTCTCTCTCTCTCTCTCTCTCTCTCTCTCTCACGTGAACAATCACGCACCCCGACGACGAATTTCTCCACCCTTTGAACAGTTGGGCCAATGTAGGATTACTCCACCCTTCTCTTTGCATTAATTTTAAGGCTTATTAACTTGTAAACACAGAAAAATGGCATGAACATGTAGTTTTCTGTAAAAAATCATGCTTTACTATTTTTCACTAAATTTTCTTTGATGAGACGTGTTAGATTAAGATCCGACTGTTCATATTGAGCATGATGATGTGAGGAAAGGACCCATGAAATTTTGTGGTGATCGGACGGCTAGGGACGTTGAAAAACCCAAAAAACAGTATGATGGGAGTTTTTGAAAACGCGATAAAAAAATAGATAGATTTTGGCGGGATTTTGAAAATGGTGGGTGAAAATGAAATGTATGCAAAAAAATGGACAAATAAGTGTAAAAATGGCAAAAAAACGGAGCACCTGGGGGTCCCCGGCGACGACGAACTAGTTCGGTCGTCATTCCCGGCAACGGTGACCCGCCTAGGTGTTGAGGACGCACACGGATGACACGCGACACGTGGCACCATGTCAACGTGCATCACGGCTAAGCGTCACACGCGGTGCAATTGCAGGCCATGTGGTACAGCAGGCCTGCACCATGTAGGAGACGCGTGGCGTGAAACGCACGCACCACGCATAGTGAGAAATGTGCGTTGCAGAGTGCGCCACGCGGTGCTTCTCTGGAGCATCACGCGACACTCCCTGAGCGTGCCACGCGCACCAAGCGCACAGCGCCCACACATGCAGCACGTCCATAGACGCGTGCGCCACCCACGCAAGTTCTGATGGAGTGGGTATGATGGAGTAGACCTGGGCTCTGATACCAAACTGTGACACCCCAAGTTTTTTCTACACAATATAATAATTACAATAATAGTTGGGATCCCTGTTTTACAAACTTTGAATTTTAAAGTGACCAAAAATAAAAAAATAAAATAAAATAATTTCTTTCAAAGTCCAGGGAGTCATACTCCTCTGTATTTTAGACCATTGCACATGATTAGTGCAATACCAGATAACCAGATAACATGACATAAGACTAGACATATGGGAGACTCAGTCTCCACACCCAACCACATAATCAATTACTATTTGTAATAAAATATACTTTAACAATGGATAAGAAAATATAGTCACGATAAAACACACAGGGTCCCTCCATACAACCATCACATCCAACATAAATTCATATTCTTACATCTAGGTCACCTTGCAATTTTAATGAAGGTACAACCCTTACTCAAAACCCGAAGTGAGGTCTTGAACATACCTTATCATCTATGACCATCATCCGTGCTTCACTGGAAAACTGTCATCACTTTTACTTGCTCTGTCTGCGCTTCAACCTATTGTCACTCTCTATATCTGAGGCATTGAAATCAAAGCAATGCCTCAGCAAGCTATGCATGTGTAGGTGATATACATTCAAAATAAACTCAATAAAAACAAATCACATGGCACGAGGCATAAAGATCGTAAGATGGTCAAACATAATATAAAGCCTTAAATTACACGATGAAGGATATACCAAGTCCATGAAATAAATAAGATATCATCAATCATGATATCAGGACATGCACAATCTGAGAAAGTCTAAAAACACATGAATGCATGTCAAAAGTATCAAACATCATGCACAATCAAGACCTATGAGTGTCTCAAGTACACTCACAGCAATGTGGGGTTAGCTCTCTATACCAGCCGCTTTCACCCTTGCACCCTCACAGGCACTCATGGAAACGATCCGTTCCACTTTCGCTTTCACCCTTCACCCTCACGAGCACTCACGAAAAGTCGCATTGCATGCCCGCTTTCACCCTTTCATACTTTCACCCTCACGAGCACTCACGCACTCACGGGGTGAAGAAATTCATCCTACCACAAGAGCAATAGTCTCAAACATCAAAACAGAGCGACTCCCACATGTCAAAAATACCAATAACCAAGGAAATATCACGAAATATATCAGAACAGTGCATGCAATAACCACCCGAAAGATAGAACACACATGAGAAACTATAGGCTAAAATTAATCTCATGCATATGTTAAGGCATAAATCACATGCTTTAAAAACTCAAATCACCAAGTTATCATTTGAGAATCAAGGAAAATTTGTGAATGAATCACCTACCTTGGTATCGCAATATCCCAAACAAACCCGCAAACGATATCAAGGTGTATGCCCTGATGTACCTATCACGCTATAAATCATGTCATGGTTAACGCATATAACCAAAATGTAAAGGATGATCATCTATTAATCAGCTTAATCTAAATAATTGAATAGTGCTTAGTAGTTTGGCTATTAAAAAGTAGCTCCAAACTAGATTTTTGTCTTAAATGTAGGTCCGTGTTGTTGAGACGATCATAACGCCTCTTTCGGATAATGATTTGGACCTTTGTAGCTCTTAAAATTAAGTTTTTAATGAATAAAGAGTCAAAACCCTCAAAAATAAGAAAATGGACCTGATGCACGTACGGTGCATGCCGTCTGCACCCACGTGGCAGGCGCGTCCGAAACCCGCATGGGTGGCGCGCGCATCTATGGACTGCTGCATGCGTGGGCGCTATGCGCTTGGCGTGCATGGGACGCTCAAGGCCCACCGTGTGTTACCCTGCGTGGCGCTCTTAGGGAGTGTCGCGTGACGCGCTAGAGAAACACCGCGTGGCGCACTCTACACCACTCATTTCTCACTATGCGTGGCACGTGCGTTTCGCACCATGCGTCTCCTGCATGGCACGTGCCTTCTATGCCATGTGGCCTACAATTGCACCATGCATCACGCTTGGCCGTGACGCACATCGACACAGTGCCACATGTTGCGCGTCTTCCGTGTGCGTCCTCAACACCTAGGCACGTCATCGTTGCCGAGAACGACGATCAAACTGGTTCGTCATTGCTGGGGAACCCCAGGTGTTTCATTTTTTGTAGATTTTACACCTATTTGTCCAGTTTTTTGCATACATTTCATTTTCACCCTCCATTTTCACAAATTCCACCAAAATCTATCATTTTTTTTTCACGCATTTTATCACGTTTTCAAATACTCCCATCATACTATATTTTTGGGTTTTTTTGCATCCCTAGCCATCCGATCGCCACAAAATTTCATGGGTCCTTTCCTCACATCATCATTCTCAATATGAACAGTCCAGATCTTAATCTGACACTATCTCATCAAAATTTTTTTAGTGAAAAATAGTAAAGCATGATTTTTTACAGAGAACTACATGTTCACGCTGTTTTTCGATGTTTACAAGTTAATAAGCCTTAAAATTAATGCAAAGAGAAGGGTGGAGTAATCTTACCTTGGCCCAGCTATTCAAAGGGTGGAGAAATCCATCGCCGGGGTGCGTGACTGTTCACATGAGAGAGAGAGAGAATAAAGAGGGAGGAGAGTGCATTTTGAGCACTCTCTCTCTCTTCCTTACCTTATATATATATATATTTATTATATTATTTCATTTATTTATTTCTCTCTCTCTCTCTCTCTCTCTCTCTCTCTCTCTTCGGAATGTTTTAGATATACTGGATATTACATCTTACCCACCTTATAGAAAATTTTGTCCTCAAAATTCTTTTCATGTCATTCATGAGGGTGAAAGGGTGAAAGCGAGCGTGCAACGCAACTTTTTGTGAGTGCCTGAGTGCCCGTGAGGGTGAAAGGGTAAAAGGGTGAAAGCAAAAGTGGAACGTATCATTTTCGTGAGTGCCTGTGATGGTGAAAGGGTGATAGGGGCTGGTACAGAGAGCTGACCCCACATTGTTGTGAGTGTACTTGAGACACTCATAGGGCTTGACTGTGTATGATGTTTGATACTTTGACATGCATTCATGTGTTTCTAGACTTTCTCAGATTGTGCATGTCCTGATATCATGATTGATGATATCTTATTTATTTCATGGACTTGGTATGTCCTTCATCGTGTAATTTAAGGCTTTATATTATGTTTGACCATCTTACGATCTTTATGCCTCGTGCCATGTGATTTGTTTATACTGAGTTTACTTTGAATGTATATCACCTACACATGCATAGCTTGCTGAGGCATTGCTTTGATTTCAATGCCTCAGATATAGAGAGTGACAATAGGTTGAAGCGCAGACAGAGCAAGTAAAAGTGATGACAGTTTTCCAGTGAAGCACGGATGATGGTCATAGATGATAAGGTATGTTCAAGACCTCACTTCGGGTTTTGAGTAAGGGTTGTACCTTCATTAAAATTGCAAGGTGACCTAGATGTAAGAATATGAATTTATGTTGGATGTGATGGCTGTATGGAGGGACCTTGGGTGTTTTATCGTGACTATATTTTCTTATCCATTGTTGGAGTATATTTTATTGCAAATAGTAATTGATTATGTGATTGGGTGTGGAGACTGAGTTTCTCACATGTCTAGTCTTACGTCATGTTATCTGGTTATCTGGTATTGCACTAATCATGTGCAATGGTCTAAAATACAGAGGAGCATGACTCCTCAAACTTTGAAAGAAATGCTTTTATTTAAGTTTTTATTTTTGGTCACTTTAGAAATTAAAGTTTTTAAAACAGGGATCCCAACTATTATTATAATTATTATAGTGTAGAAAAAACCCAGGGTGTCACATCTATCTAGTCACAATGCACAGCCCAACTGTAATAACTACAGATACATGTCCAAAGAGGAGATTATATACTTACATTGATACTTATCTTCTCTTTATTCTCTTGATCATCATACTAAGATCTTCTAATGCTTCTTCAAATCCCTTTGAACCTTATCTGTAAAAATGATATATTTTGGTGAGTATTCCTCATACCCAATAGGTGATCTGATACTACTATTTGAAAACACGGCATGCAACATGCACAATTCAAAGAGCTTTTCATGTAAACATCATTGATTTCTTTGTTTGTGTAAATATGCAAATTTATGCATAAAATGTAAGCTCATTGATGCAAATTCAACCATGGAAATCCTTTACTGAAATCTAGTAATCAATATCTAAAATCATAAGGTAGAAAACAATAGAATCATGTAATAAGATCTCGGTAACTATATTAAATCAACGAGTCAAATATAATAATCATGAAACTCTTAAAATAGTCATCATTCAAAGCAGATGCTGGCATCACTATAAGTATCAAGCACATGATCTTTCGGTTTTGTTTCCACCATAGGCTACCCCATTCGACGATCTGCGCACTTGGAACTGACTGGTCATGAATTATGACGACTTGCGTTTTCCCATGCATTTTTAAATGCAATATCTAATTCCTAAGGCGGGATGCATCCCTATTTGAAAACCATTTTATGAAAACCATGTAATGTAGCAGAAAATCTTTAGTTTTAAACTCATTTTGAAAAATCCGAGTGACATTTGCTTTCACAATAACCAAAGTAGTTTTTGAAAAACTTCAGAAATCATAAATGTTTTCCCAGGTCTATCCAGTCATAGCTCACAGACCAACTGTAAATAAATACAAATACATGTCCAAAGGGTAGAGTGTTTACTTACATGTATAATTGTCTCCTTTCGATTTTTCTTATTTGTAGCACTAACATTTCCTGAGGCATCTTCTACTCGTGAATAGAGCTATCCTGAAAAATGTTAAGGATTGGGTGAGTATATACTATACTCAGTAGGAGTCTATCACTACTAGTTTTACAATGCACCCTACATTTAAAATCATATGCTCTTTAAAACATGTGCATGTTTGAACACTCATGTTCAATATCGATACTAAAAACCATTGTCGAATTGAAATACTAACGACTTAAATAATCGCATAATCCAAGTCGAAAGTATCATATATATATATATATCATAAACATAATGATATGCATAAGATGCTCCACTGAATCCAACTCATGGATATATGGTATGGTCGACCAACCTTATGTCATGCCATATGCAATGCAAGTAAATCCTCAAACCATGGGGCCTACTATGCCCACGACCTCGCCGCCGTGTGGTCCCCAGGTACCTGAGGACACTCGGTCATAGCCTCCACGAGGCATATGACACATCGACCCAGTGTTGTGACACCAGTGGTAGCCCCTGTACCACATGCAGTCGATGTAGGGACATGCCGTTTTTGGGCGTGGTACCCATTTCACCTAATAGTGGTAGAGGCTGGGAGGCCACCCCAGACCTCTCAGCATAGCGCCCCCGAGCTTACTAGCCCAAATCATATACGATCAAACAAGCAAAAACCTCTTTTTCAAAACCTACCCTCTTTGGGTCCCTCACAACTGCCTACCCAGCGTCTTTTGGGCACTCCAATGTCTTTTGGTAACCCTCAAGGACGTGCAATTTGTCAAGAACTCAATGCTCACAAATCATGCAATATATGCAATTGTTTGCAAAACATGTCTATGCATAATGTATTTGTCATATGCATGCTGAATTCGTTTATAAGATTAAGTCATGCTAAACAAGTCATATAACTTAAACTTAAAACATGCATTCTCAAAACAATCATGGTTTCTTTTAAAAAGTCTAGTAGCGATAGAGAACCTACCTCGAAGTCTCCTGGAGTCGCGTTCTTCATCACTCAACCCGACCCTGGGTCTCATTTATAAACTCCTGGATATGAATGGATACAAGGAGTCCTTATCAATTTCTATCTATTTAGAAATTAGATCGCTAGATTTGCCCTTTTAGGGTCCATGGGTCCTTGCCTAATTCATTGTCAGGCTAGATCCTATGATGTGGATCTACCATTCAATGGTTAACTCTATAAATTGTCCTCTGATCCTAACTTTATAATCTCATTAGGTCCGCGTGTCCCAGTTCCTAGGACACCCGTGCATCCTGGTTGAACCGCGACCGCCTCATGTGCGTGCGTGTCCAAAGGCCGTGCAAAGGACCTCATTTTGCACGCGCACATGCGTGCTCAAGCGACGTGCTATGACGGACATCCTGGATGTCATCGCACGGACGCACCTTTGGTGTAGCATGGCGCATCTTAGCTCCCAAGGCACCCCGTGCATCCTAGTCGAGCCAGGACCCGTGCCCCACGTCGCGCGCGCACCCGAAGGCAGTACCAGGGACAGTGTACTCACTATCATACGCCTGGAACCCGTCCCAGGGATGCTTGGTTCGTACAGGGCTGGCTAGAACCAGCTTCATCTTCTCTGGTTGGAAAAACCGGCTGGGAAAAGACCAGATCTGGCATGGATCTGGCTTAGGGGAAGTGAAACGGAGAGGAAGGGAAAGAGGGGTTTACCTGGGTAGCCGGGGACGCCCTCCTTCGAGTGGTGCGGCTCCCTCTTTCCGTCTGAAAACCCCATTTTGTCAGAAATTGTGAGGAAGAGGAACATCCCTAATGTCGAGCAAGACCGAAAAAGAGAAGAGAGGAGAATGGGGAGAATGGCCGGCTTGACTCGGGGCTGGCCGTTGCCGAAAATCATAGGGAAACTGGGTTTCCGATTTTTGTTGAAAACCCCAGCCCCAAATGACTGAAAAATCATGATTTGGAGAGAAGGGGTGTAGGGTATTTATAGAGGGAAGAAGGCAATGGCCCCCAATGGCGGTGCCGCCATTTCCCCTGGTGTTTTCTGAAAAAATCAAGAGAGGGGGGATTTCTGGAGAAATCGGGAGGAGGAAGACGACAGGCGGTGCTGTTATCAAAATGGCCCCCTGCGTTTTCGTTCTTTTTCTTTTTTTTGTTTAAATTATAGAAATGCCCCTAATCTTTGAACGGCCGTAACTTCTTCATATGAACTCCGTTTTCGGCGTTCTTTGAGGCGTTGGATTCCATTTTTCAAGTAGAATCTAATGGTACTAAGTTTCCTTACAAATTCCTTCATTTACTATTTTAAATAAAGTAAAACATTCAACACAGTTTATTTCCCATAGAATGTCCAATTTTTGTTAAAAATAGCTTAAATTGCTCGAGCATTACACAAATACTCGTATACGACCATCTCAATACTATATGCATATCGATAACACTGAAATCATAGGATCAACTATGCTCCTTCGCAGGCTGACTCATTTGGCGATCTGTCCACTTAGAACTCAAGGGTTTTGTCCCCATTGTAGGCTGCCTCATACGGTGATCTATCCAATTGGAATTCCATGTTTTGTTCTCAGCTCAGGCTGCCTCATTCAGTGATCTGTCCACTTGGAACTCAAAGTTTGTTCCTACCGTAGGTTGCCTCATTCAGCGATCTACCTACTTAGCATAGTGCCCACCAAGCTCAATAGCCCAAAAAGCATATATAGATGAACCCAAATCTCAATCACTAAAATCATGCAATTTATGCATTTATTTTCAACCATGTGAATAGTGCATAAAATCAGTTCATGCTAATATCGCATTCCAAGCCATAAAACATGAAGATAAGTCTGCATACTAGTATAGGAACAACATTACCTCAAAGGCATGCTTAACACGGTAATAAATGCAAGTCAGAGTTTAAAATGCATTTAAAAACTTAGTAATATCAGACTACCTACCTCGATGTCTCATGAATCGCTTTCTTCATTACTTGACCCTGACCCATCTTTGTGAAATCCTAGATATTAATGGATAACAAGGATTCAAATATCATTTTCTATCCACTAATTAGAATTATAGTTTAATGGCTAGATCTGCCTTTTAGGTCATTGCTTAGTGCATCTCTAAGCTAGATCTTATGTATAGTACTAACATTTAATGATTAGATTACCTTTACTCTCTTTCATGTCATCAAGATCGTGTAATTGAATGGTTAGATCTCCTAATCAGATCTATAAGTTCAAGGTAGATGTATGTAACTTAGACTGGATCTAGGCACATTGGTCTCTTAGTAGACCCAACAAATCAATCTATGAAGTTTGATCATCTTTGATCTTGTAAATTTATGCGATCTCTATAGTGTTTAGGCTATAGTCATACTAAATAAACCTCTAACCCTAACTTTTATCATCTCATTAGGTCTGCATCATCAATACGGACACAACGGTTCTTTTGGATAGTCAATCGGAGTTGTACAGGCCCTATAATTGCATTTTTAGTGTTGCAACGTCACGGACAAACCAGATTCTTTCATACTAGGCCCGCGCCTCACGGTTCCTGGGACGCTTGTGCATCCCAGTCGAGCCGGGACTCCTACCGCACATGATGCACATGTGGGGACTTCCCTAGGGAGAACGTCCCACGTGTGCGTCACACGGTGTGTCCCCGCGCCAATCTGTTTCGACAGGTTTCAGAGGAAACCCGTCTTTATTGGTTTTCTCCGGCATTTTCCTTAGTCGGGGAAGCCCAGATCCTGCGTGGATTTGGACCGGGAAAAGGAGAAACTAGAGAGGAAAGGATGGGGCTTACCTGGGTGGTCTGGAGCGATGCTCATTGACGGAGATTGTGCTCTCTCCAGATCTGCTGAACCCTAGAAGGAAACAACAAGAGAAGAGGGGAAAACGGGATGATCGGGGAAAAGGGGAAGAGGGCTTTTTATAGCCTTCAAAGGTGGTGCTACCCAATGCCAATGCCTCCATTTTTCCGATGCCGCCTTGCAGAGATGGTGCTGGAAGTCAGTGGCTAGAGGTAGGGGATGACCTGGTGGGTGCCGTTAGTAAAACGACCCCCTGTGTTTTCGGGTCTTAGTTGTTTTATAGTCAAATTATAGATATGCCCTCCATCTTTCAACACTTATAACTTCTTCACTGCATACTCTGTTACTGTGTTCTTTACTTGTTCTCTTGTCAATACTGGTTTCTTATTGTAGTTCATCTTGTTACTATTGAGTTTATCTAATTAATTATTGACAAATCCTTAGATGACCATACTCCTCTAATCATGTAAACATTACTCTCATCTTCTTTGATACTATATCATCTTATTTCTTATCTTTCAATTAGTAGAGGATAGTCTCCTTTGCCTCGTCTTCCATCAAATAATCTATTACTCATTAGAGTCTCTTAAGTGTTGACATTACCTTGCAAATGAGAATCCCAAAAGTTTACGTTCTTTCTATTATGTCTTTCTTTGCTTCGTATTTTCTTCAGGCAACTTCAATAATTGATATAATCTCAATCCTCATCTCTTTATGTCAATGATAAAAGCTTTCTCCATACCCAAATTCTTTACTCGGGAAAATAATTCAATAATAGTCTCCAAACTTTAAGTTCCGACTATCTTTCACTTTTCATATGCGCCCTGCTTCCTCAATCAATGTTTTCATTCAACATAGACCCATGAAAACAAATTAGGTAGCATCTTCCCTTAATGATACTAATACACACTGAGATTAAGATCTCCTAACTATTACTGATTTCTATCAAATCTATTCTTCCTAGAAGAATTTATTCAAAATCATGTCAACTGTTTATGGTGAATCTATCTTCATTGATCGAATGTATTATTTTAGAGGCTTATCTTATTTTTCACCTAAAATTCTCATTAAGATTTATGGCAATATTCATCAAGAAGTCCTAAGGCAGGATACGTTCATCAAGAAGTTATCTAAGAGATAAATGACTTGAAGGTAAGAATTTATGAAATTTCGAGGACGAAATTCTGTAAAGGGGGTAATGATGTAATGATCCAAACATTTTATGCTATTTTTACTAAATTGAGTAGAAATTGATTAAATTGGAAATTTATATCTAGACTTAATCATATTAAATGTTCTATTTTAATTAAAATATGAAACCAAGGAATTTGCATTAGATTCTACACTCGAAATGGAATCCAACGCCTCAAAGAACACTAAAAATGGAGTTCGTATGAAGAAGTTATAAGCATTAAAAGATGGAGGACATATCTGTAATTTGACGCACGGGTCCGGTATGGACGAATCTGGTTCGTCTGTGACGTTGCAAAACTAGAAATGCAATTACAAGGGCTGTAGGACTCCATTAACAATCCAAAAGAACCGTTGCACCTGTATTGATGAAGCGGACCTAATGAGACTATAAAAGTTAGGGTTAGAGGCCTATTTAGTATGACTATAGCCTAAACACTATGGAGATCGCATAGATCTACAGGATCAAAGATGATCAAACTTCATAGATTGATTTTGTTGGGTCTATTAGGAGACCAATGTGCTTAGATCCAGTCTAAGTTACACATATCCACCTTGAACTTATAGATCTGACCATTCAATTACACGATCTTGATGACATGAAAGAGAGTAAAGGCAATCTAATCATTAGATGTTAGTACTATACATAAGATCTAGCCTAGAGACGCACTAAGCAATGACCTAAAAGGCAGATCTAGCCATTAAGCTATAATTCTAATTAGTGGATAGAAAATGATATTTGAATCCTTGTTATCCATTAATATCTAGGATTTCATGAAGATGGGTTAGGGTCGAGTAATGAAGAACGCGATTCATGAGACATCGAGGTAGGTAGTCTGATACTACTAAGTTTTTAAATGCATCTTAAACTATAACTTGCCTTTATTACCATGTTAAGCATGCCTTTGAGATAATGTTGTTCCTATACTAGTATGCGGACTTGTCTTCATGTTTTATGACTTGGAATGCGATATTAGCATGATCTGATTTTATGCACTGTTCACATGGTTGAAAATAAATGCATAAATTGCATGATTTTGATGATTGAGATTTGGGTTCATCTACATATGCTTTTTGGGCTATTGAGATTGGTGGACACTATGCTAAGTAGGTAGATCGCCGAATGAGGCAACCTACAGTAGGAACAAACTTTGAGTTCCAAGTGGGCAGATCACCGAATGAGGTAGCCTGTGGTGGGAACAAAACATGAAATTCCAAATGGGCAGATCATCAAATAAGGCAGCCTACAACAGGGAAAAAACCCTTGAGTTCCAAGTGGGCAGATCACCGAATGAGGCAGCCTGCGAAGGAGCATAGTTGACCCTATGATTTTAGTGTTATCGATATGCATATAGTATTGAGATGGTCACATACAAGTATTCGTGACCAGTCAGTTCCAAGTGGGCAGATCGCCGAATGAGGCAGCCTGCGGTGGAAACAAAACCGAAAGATCATGTGCATGATACTTATAGTGATGCCAGCATCTGCTTTGAATGATGACTATTTTAAGAGTTTCATGATTATTATATTTGACTCGTTGATTTAATGTAGTTACCGAGATCTTATTACATGATTCTATTGATTTCTACCTTATGATTTTAGATATTGATTACTAGATTTCGGTAAAGGATTTCCATGGTTGAATTTGCATCAATGAGCTTACATTTTATGCATAAATTTGCATATTTACACAAACAAAGAAATCACTGATGTTTACATGAAAAGCTCTTTGAATTATGCATGTTGCATGTTGTGTTTTCAAATAGTAGTATCAGATCACCTACTGGGTATGAGGAATACTCACCCAAATATATCATTTTTACAGATAACATTCAAAGGGATTTGAAGAAGCATTAGAAGATGTTAGTACGATGATCAAGAGAATAAAGAGAAGATAAGTATCAAAGTAAGTATATAATCGCCTCTTTGGACATGTATCTATAGTTATTACAGTTGGACTGTGCATTGTAACTGGATAGACCTGGAAAGACATTTATGTTTTAAACTGTAAACATTTCCTTGTTCATCTTGAAAGCAAATGACACTCGGGGTTTTCAAAATGAATTTAAAACAAAAAAGGATTTTCCAGGCCAAAAGTGTTATACTCAATCTAGTAAAGCCATCCTTGAAAATTGCCTCTATTTAATTTCTTCAGTTTGGTCTTTAAATTAGATATGTGCATATAACAAATGCCTTTTTGTTTAAAGGCAATTAAATATCAGTTGTTATTATATGGTGTGACAGCTATCTTAACTCTTCTTCTTCTATTTCCTATATTGATATATTGTTCGATAATTTATCAAGGCTTTGTTTCAACTGTTAAGTCTAAATTATCAGGAAGTACCATCATAAGTAGCAAGTTTCTCAATTCCTCAAATTTTATCTTGCAAAAATAATCATCCCATAACTATCATATCAAATAAGCTTTCGACGAGATGATTTTTAAGATACACACATAGGTAAGCATAGAGCATCTTCTTAAACATAGACAAGGATTCTGTCCACTCACTTGTATATCCTTTCTCAAATTTACAGGCTACTAGGTCAAAGGTTTCTAGAACGATCAGTACTTAGCTGCCTTTATTTTTCAATCCAAGTCAGCAACATCTTTCAGACCCAAGGTGTCTGAGAATAGCAGCAATTGTCCTAGATCATTTCTCATTTCCCTTCGGTCTCAATTGTTATTGAAACTATTGTACTTGTAGCTCCTTCATGACGTAGTTTAATTAACTAACCTCAGACCCTCAAATGACTTAGTCTAACAAGTAACTTCTTTTAGGGAAAATTTATGTCGAAGTACTTATAACATCCCTCTTACTACATAACTTAGACTACTGTCTCATAGATACTAACATATTTGATTAATTAGGGTGGGATACCTTTATTCAGTCAACATTACTCCAAAGGTAATGACTAAATAATGGCCTTAAGATACTTGCTCTTCCAATCTTCCTCTATGATATCATGACATCAAATTGATCCTTGATGATACCCTAGTTGCTGAAGAAAAAAAAATGGACAAGTCACTGTCCTGGCTTAACTTTATTTAATCATGTAGTGGCAAGGTAGGATATTATCAACTTTTCCTTTTTATGGACTACAACCACTGGTGTTTCTCATAAGTTAATGGATCTGATAAGATTCTAATTTCAATAATTGATATAGACATCAAACCACCTGTAGAATTTAATTTCTAGTTAATCACAATTCTTCTTTGGAAATTTCTTGTAGCATAATGTCCTTAAACTTGATACTCTACTGAAAGTCTTAAATTCCATCTGCTTTATCTCTATTATATTCTTTCACAATAAAATCATTAACTCAATTATTATTATTCCTTCGAATTTAATTGGTTTATCTTCCAATGTGCCCATATGATTCAAGATGAAAGATCTGCATGTATCTGCTCTATCCTCAATAAAGTCATGACCTTCTTCTTTTGAAAATTTAGTATTCACCAAATACTTATAGTTGCATCTCTATCTCTATCTCTCTCTCTCTCTTATGTAGTCAAAATCCTCCTGTTATCCCCTTAGATCAATGTTTCCGTTTGCTTTGTTGCATATAATCGATACTACATTTACTCCTTTACTCAAAAGATATGATAAACTGAATGCTTCTAAGAAATGCTAAACTGTACTAATATCATTGAAATCCTTGATCAGTCTATACTCTTAATAAATCCATGCAGTGTCTCAATAATTACCTTGACGCTTTGTCCATGCATTACCTCTCTCATAGGTTCATGTCATGATTAATCTATTATCACAGATCTGTCATCCCTATTAGATTATCATCAAAATCTTCTAATGACTCTAAATTCTTTGTCACTCTTCTCAAATTCCGTCTTTTACATCCCCTATCATACTCATGTTGTATCCCTTTTGATGATGTACTCATAATGTACTCATATTCTGATATTCTTTATGATGGTAAGATAGCCATCTAGATTCTTAGATTTTCTCACCTTTGATTAATCCATTACAAGTAAGAGTTATCTACAAATAAGTTCACTAACATCCTCATTCATCATTCATCATTCTCATCATAATCTGCTTCATATACGAGTTTCCCTGTTTGCACCACTACACAATAATCCTTATTTCCTAGGGTTTTGATAGAATTTGAGCCATCCAATACCTAAGTATTTGCTAGATCCATCTCCTTTCTCACCTATTTATTTATGGTGAAATGGTGAAATGCTTGGTGAGTTAATACCATTTCTCACGCTAGACATCTCTACTACTTCTATTTAGACTACTTCTTCTTAATTATCCTGGTTGTCTATGTCCTTGGACATGCTGGGCTGGCTATGAAAGGATAAAACTGAGCTCTGATACCAACTGTGATGACCCAGGTTTTCACATGCATTTTTAAATGCAAAACTAATTCCTAAGGCAGGATCGATCCCTATGGGAAAACATTTTGAAAAATAATGCAATGCAGCGGAAAATTCTTTTTTGTTTTAAATTCATTTTGAAAACCCCAAGTGTCATTTGCTTTCAAGATAAACAAGGAAATGTTTACAGTTTAAAACATAAATGTCTTTCCAGGTCTATCTAGTCACAATGCACGGCCCAACTATAATAACTACAAATACATGTCCAAAGAGGAGATTATATACTTACATTGATACTTATCTTCTCTTTATTCTCTTGATCATCGTACTAACATCTTCTAATGCTTCTTCAAATCCCTTTGAACCTTATCTGTAAAAATGATATATTTGGATGAGTATTCCTCATACCTAGTAGGTGATCTGATACTACTATTTGAAAACATGGCATGCAACATGCATAATTCAAAGAGCTTTTCATGTAAACATCAGTGATTTCTTTGTTTGTGTAAATATACAAATTTATGCATAAAATGTAAGCTCATTGATGCAAATTCAACCATGAAAATCCTTTACCGAAATCTAGTAATCAATATCTAAAATCATAAGGTAGAAATCAATAGAATCATGTAATAAGATCTCGGTAACTACATTAAATCAACGAGTCAAATATAATAATCATGAAACTCTTAAAATAGTCATCATTCAAAGCAGATGCTGGCATCACTATAAGTATCATGCACATGATCTTTCGGTTTTGTTTCCACCGCAGGCTACCTCATTCGGCGATCTGCCCACTTGGAACTGACTGGTCATGAATACTCGTATACGACCATCTCAATGCTATATGCATATCGATAACACGAAAATCATAGGGTCAACTATGCTCCTTCGCAGGCTGCCTCATTCGGTGATCTACCCACTTGGAACTCAAGGGTTTTGTCCCCATTGTAGGCTGCATCATACAGTGATCTGTCCAATTGGAATTCCATGTTTTGCTCCCACCGCAGGCTGCCTTATTCGGCGATCTGTCCACTTGGAACTTAAAGTTTGTTCCTACTGTAGGTTGCCTTATTCGGCGATCTACCTACTTAGCATAATGCCCACCAGGCTCAATAGCCCAAAAAGCATATATAGATGAACCCAAATCTCAATCATCAAAATCATGCAATTTATGTATTTATTTTCAACCATGTGAATAGTGCATAAAATCAGTTTATGCTAATATCGCATTCCAAGCCATAAAACATGAAGACAAGTCTGCATACTAGTATAGGAACAGAATTATCTCAAAAGCATGCTTAACACGGTAATAAAGGCAAGTCAGAGTTTAAGATGCATTTAAAAACTTAGTAGTATCAGGCTACCTACCTCGATGTCTTATGAATCGCGTTCTTCATTACTCAACCCTGACCCATTTTCGTGAAATCCTGATATTAATGGATAACAAGGATTCAAATATCATTTTCTATCCATTAGTTAGAATTATAGCTTAATGGCTAGATTTTCCTTTTAGGTCATTGCTTAGTGCATCTCTAGGCTAGATCTTATGTATAGTACTAACATCTAATAATTAGATTGCCTTTACTCTCTTTCATGTCATCAAGATCGTGTAATTGAATGGTTAGATCTCCTAGTCAGATCTATAAGTTCAAGGTGGATGTGTGTAACTTAGACTGGATCTAGGCACATTGGTCTCCTACTAGACCCAACAAATCAATCTATGAAGTTTGATGATCTTTGATCTTGTAGATTTATGCAATCTCTATAGTGTTTAGGCTATAGTCATACTAAATAAGCCTCTAACCCTAACTTGTATAGTCTCATTAGGTCTACGTCATCAGTACAGACGCAACAATTCTTTTGGATCGTCAATCGGAGTCTTACAGCCCCTATAACTGCATTTTTAGTGTTGCAACGTCATGGACGAACCAGATTCGTCCATACTGGGCTCACGCCTCATGGTTCCTAGGACGCCCGTGCGTCCTGGTTGAGTCGGGACTCGCTCGCACGTGACGTAGGCGCGGGGACCGCCGTAAGGAGCGCGTCCCACGTGTGCGTCACGCAGTGCGTCCCCGCGCCAACTTGTTTCAACTAGTTTTGGAGGAAACCCATCTTTACTGGTTTTCTCCGGCATTTTCCCTAGCTGGGGAAGCCCGGATCCCGCATGGATCTGGACCGAGAAAATGGGAAACTAAAGAGGAAATGATGGGGCTTACCTGGGTGGTCTGGAGCGATGCTCATTGCCGGAGATTGCGCTCTCTCCAGATCTACCAGAACCCTAGAAGGAAGCAACTGGAGAAGAGAGGGGAAAACAGGATGATCAGGGAAAAGGGGAAGAGAGCTTTGCATAGCCTTCGAAGGCGGTGCTGCCCAATGCCAGTGCTGCCATTTTTTCGGCCCCGCCTTGCAAAGGCTGTGCTGGAAGTCGGTGGCTGGAGGTAGGGGACGACCTAGGGGGTGCCGTTAGTAAAACGACCCCCCTGTGTTTTCGCGTCTTAGTTGTTTTACAGCCAAATTACAGATATGCCCTCCATCTTTCAACATTTATAACTTCTTCATATGAACTCCGTTTTTAGTGTTCTTTGAGGTGTTGGATTCCATTTCGAGTGTAGAATCCAATGATACTGATTTTTCTCACAAATTCTTTGGTTTCATATTTTAATTAAAATAGAACATTTAATATGATTAAGTCTAGATATAAATTTTCAATTTAATCAATTTCTACTCAATTTAGTAAAAATAGCATAAAATGTTTGGATCATTACACTCACTGAGCTACCATTCATTTCAAGGTTTGGCCACCATTTTCAAGGCCTTGCTGTGTTGATTACAGGAGTAAATGTATATTTAAGACTACAAAGAATTGTCACTACCATTTAAAATACAACTCTCAATACTTATTTCAGAACGAAGATAACTATTAATGCAACCATTAATGTGACTATTTCAACTAAACGTGGAATTGTAGAATAAGAACCAGAAAGACGACTCAGTAATAAGTATTATGAGGTTGATACATTTGACATGATTTAGTTATCTACTTGCATAATGGCCAACAACTATAAAAAAAAAAATTCAATCTTTTTGTCAGGTCAACGGGTGATCGATGTCAACCGTTGAAAACCTGCACGGATCAAACAACGCTAGCTAGACATGGATTCTGGATCTTAAAGTTCGGTGCAAATATTCTTCTTTTTGCCTTGCCAATCGCTTAATATAGGATCAATGATTCTTGGGCAGCCCAAATCTGTTGTGAAGTCTTCTTGAACACCTACTGTGTGTCATGGAAAGGATTTAGCTAACTTGTATTACGTAACATTCAAGCAAAAGAAGGAAAACCTATGGATGTAGTTATGACGACTTGCCTATGTCATGACTACATTGACCAATTATGAGTATTTTCTGGAACATTTTTTGTTCTATGTTTGGATCATGACCTCCTTATCCAGGACATCTGTAACTTGTAAAAACGGCACAAGGAATGTCCTTGCGACATTGCAGACATCAACAACAAATGGAGCTGTTATGATTCCCCATTCAAAGGCCAATGTGTAAAGCTATGTCAGACCAGGTGAATTATATAACTTTTCTGATGTTCATTATTTTTGGTTTGTGGAATGCTATTATCCATCGTGACAGTACTATAAGTCGACGAACAGTGTTAACTTCTGCATTGTGAACCTAATCTTCGGTTAACAAAACCCGTTTCTCTGACCGAGGATGCCATCAGAAAAAGGATTCCCAGAGGCACGGAGACTCTTAAGCATCTTAAGAGTCGACGCATTTTTTTCAATATCTGAGCCGTTCATCACGCACAACATGTAAAAATTAAACAAAAATGAATGATCCTAATTTTTTACACAAGAAAATATAGGCTAAAGACATTCAAAGGCTGTGAAATTTTATTTTTAGCTTATTTAAGCCATTCCTGACTTGATAGATGGCTTCAATCCACAACATAATCATCAAGATTAAGAAAATACAGTATCTACTTTTCTTGGGATACTTGAGAGCATCTACACTTACCGGACACCAGAAAAAATGTTCCATTCACTCAAGTTGAACCTTCTTTAGGAAGTGCCTCTACTATATGGTCTAGTTGTTGTGTGAAGTCGGAGAAACTAGATTGATCAATGACCAAAGCTGAGGCCACTCATGTAAAAATGGAGTAGTGCATACTAACTGGAAGTAGTGTCAACGAACTTGCTGTTGAGAAAAATACTCCAAATCAATATCCACCTGTGCAAAAGCCATGCCAAAGGAAATCAAGTAGCATCTAAGAAAATGCTTTTGCTTCTTCAAATGCAAACTACTGCTTATGAAGATTTTTGACCGTCCATATCTAGAAGCATAAAAGCTCAATTTTTTGGTTGTTAGATGTGCCCTTTTGAGATAATTTTGCACTCGAAAATATTCAAGGTTAGGGAAATCAAATGAACTGCATGGATCAAAGGTAGTGTGGGGCTCGCTGTATAAAGGTGGATAAATTGCATGCTCTAGGGTCTTGTCACGCTGTATACCAGCGTTCCTTCAGAATATATATCATCAAATTTGACATCAAATGAGACAGCGTAAAAGGTTTCACATTTAAAGGGGTATAGCGAGTGTCACTATCCCTACGATTAGATCTTTCTATTGTTTTCAAAATTTTCCTTTGTAAGGTCAGTCGTTCTTTTGGATTGTTGTCTTGTTAGCATTAGGTAGCATTTCATCATCATCATCATCAAGACCTTAAAAATAAGGAGCGCATGTATCACTGTCAGAAACTATGTATCAAAGTTTTTAGTTTTGCTTCTTCTTTTGGATAAATTCTTTTCATTTTTAAATAGGTGAGTTTGAATAAAAGAGTACACTTTACATATTCAAATCATATGTCATGTCTTCGGTTATATTTTAGACAAAAACAAGAACAAGCTTCTGCTACAATAGGAGAAGTCTAAGTGACACGGGAAGTCTTTTTCTTTCTTTTGTTCCTTTCGGAGAGTAGATAATGGAAGTCTTCGCATGGCAATTACTTGAGGCAATATGACATAACTTTGCAAACAAAACTAAAATAGTTGTTACGTACAAAACTAAGCACATGTAGAGCAATATAGGTAAGAGCCTAAGACTGAGTGGCAGCCAAGATGGTTGTCAAAACTATTCATCATTCGCTCAAATCACGGACAGGTGATACCTCAAAAGTCTTACCATGGATGATCTTAGCAAATCGAATGGCTGAGGCTTTATCAACATTGGTGAGCCATCCATTTTACACTACCGAACACTGGTTGTAGGACCTGTCATCTTTTACTACAGAACGCTGATGGGCCATCCGACGAGAGTGCATGGAAACACCTTTTTGCATGGACGCGTCCATCTGGGAGATATGTGCCGAAGATGAGTGGTTTGGGTCACCAATGATTCGGTCCTAACGTATATTTATGTTGTATGTAAATAGTCATGCTTGTAGACATATATGCACCGCATAAAAGCTTCCCAAATAACGTTCCACTATCTCCTCAATAACCTTTTCCACTTAATGGCCTGCTGTGCATTTTTTGTTTATGTACTTATAATTGACTAGAATTTAATATTCGGGAGCGGCAACGCCAGAACTCTACCAGGTCGTAAAGTTTTTATGGGAGATCAGTTCGATGGTATTAACTGGAGCAAGTTCTTCTATTGTCATGGCTTCTAATCCAAAAAAATTGGGGATGGCGATTTGGTTCTGTAGAAAAAGAAGTTTTAATTTCAAACAAATTTGAATATTTGAGGAAAGAAGTTGCTGAATCTCAAGTTAGTTGGAATGCCCATAGACGTCCTCTTTTCTGGGGCTATGTAATGCGTTTTTGTGGAACTCTCCACCATAAATAAAACAGCGCAATTTTCCTCTAGAATAATCACGATGAAAAGGAAAACAATAGAGAGAGATTCTTCGTTTCTCCCTAATTCACAAAGGAATAGCCAATTCATTGAAGCTTATCAACTTCAACATTCAATGTTGATGTCTATATGGTATTCACCTACTGTAGCAGCGTGAGCTTATATTTTTTGTTTGGTGCTAAACAGCGTGAGCCTAAATGACATTTTAACGTTAGCTATATATGGTTTAAAACTTATTCAAACAGCTAAATGAGTGTTTGAGAAACTTGTTTTTGTTGTATTCTTTCCATTTCACAGTAGAAAACTAAACCAATTTTGTTGTAAAACAATATTACAAGTTCACCAAACATGCACTAAGATTTTGAGCATAGTTCATCGAAGCGAGAAATTGTAGCAGAGACGGGTGTGGAAACAAGAACGACTATAGATCTTCAAGGGGTTTCCAACTAAATACCAAATTAAGAATAATGACAAATCTAGGTTTCAAGGAAGGCATAAGAAATGGAATTTCTGGACTTCACTGTGTGGTTCCAATTCTATTGGATGTCTCCCATGTGACATAAGAAATGGAATTTATAGATGAAATAAATGAGTTTGCATACTGGTTATGGGCACAAAAGTTTACAAAACGGATGTGATTACCAAAATAAAGTTTCTAGTAACTATTTGGCAATGCACCAATTGTGGTTAGTCTCAATATGTGTATGAGCATATAGATAATACAAGAGATAACAACCCTAGTCTCTTTTTTCTTTTTTTCTTTTCTTTTCTTTTATTTTATATGCAAGCAAAGAATTATGAAGCAAATCACTCACACACACTCCTAAATCTAATCCTTAACTAAAGGAGAAAGTAGCAACTCAAACATGCAACCAAGCAAGCTTCTAGTGAGATGTCTGAGTTGTTTACGACCAATTATGCAAAACATTTGTCTTTCTTTTCACTTTGAATGATCGTTTATTTATTTAGCTAGATAAAAAATGAAGAATGGAGAATTAACCAAGCCTTACATTCCCAAGACTCAAGAAAACAAACCTCCCTGATGGTGGTGAGAAGAAACTATAGTAGATCACAGAAAATAGAAAACATAAAGGAAAAATAGGTGAGTTAGAAATTTCTCTCTCAAATTCTCATCATATTAAATTCCCTCATAAGCTAGAGAATCAATAACTTTGTTTGCTGACCTCCTAACAAGCCTGAACTCAATATTTATATTGTTCAATTTATCTTGAATTGTAGCCATGATCCTCCAAAATATCCATGGTGGGTCTTTAAGGTTTGACATCATTACAAGAATCACCTTCAATAATCAAATTAGAGAAACTAGCATCACAATAAATAGCTATATCATGGGCTGCAACATTAATTTCTATATGAAATGCCAACTTTTTGTCTTAAAAACACTTCCAATATTGTTACTTTTTTTCTTGAAATCCCAAGAAATTAGTTTTTTATTTTAATAAACTTCTTAACCTAGGCTCTCTCATTGGAGTTGCCCTAAGTCCTATGATTCCAAGAAATGACCTTCATGAATCTACTTGATTGCTTGATCTCACTTTACTTTGATCAACTATAACACCAAAAGGGCTAATCACCGTCAGTCCTTCTATTGAAATAGAAAAGTACTTTACAAAATCTTTATTTTTCATTATTTGGTAGAGGCTAAATGCTTCTCTATACCTCCTTACAAATTGCAGATCCAGAGATTTATTGGTCTTTGTGGAGTATCTCTCTTCTTCCTCAACCTTACTATGATCCATTGAGTAATTAGTGCTAAGTTCCTCCAAATTGATATCTTGAGATATCACCTACTCCCGGTTCAAAATCTTCCTTTTCTGCTGCTTCTTTAAGCCACCCAAATCTTCTTGCTAAAGTTTACATACAAGCAATCAACGAATTCCCAATTTGTGATTCTTCCTCTATTTCATTCCATCATAGACTGAACTACCTTTGCTGTTTCTTTTAGACTGGTGTTGAGTCCACACCTCCTCTGTATTTGAAGATTCCTTAGAGATCTCTTCATTAGATGATGGATTCCCTTTTCCTTCATAAGAACACTGATTACTTTCAACCACCTTGGAGGCTACATTGTTGCTCTCCTCTTCCAACATAGTCACTTCTCTCCTAAGAAAATGGTTGGTTGACCCTTTGCTGGAATCTTTACTGCTAGTGGTCTCCTCACTCAGTGAGTCCATGATTGAAGAGAACATGAAAATGTAAAGCTAAAGGCACAGTACTACATTGAAAGAATGGATGAAACAACATGAAACCGCGCCAAACCAACCAAATGCAATGTCAAGACCACTTTGCATACTGCTTCAGAGCTAGGAAGAGGATCAAAGGTTGTTAAACCGCTAGAATCTTTACCTCACTTAGTGAGTCCATGATTGAAGAGAACATGAAAATGTAAACCTGAAGGCACAATACCACATTGAAAGAATGGATGACACAACACGAAACCATGCAAGACCAACCCAATGCAATGTCAAGACAACTTTGTGTAGCTATTTCAGAGCTAGTAAGAGGACCGAAGATTGTTACTAATAGCTAGAAACAACCAGGCCCAAAGAGTAAAACACCGCGCTAGCAAATACTAGAAGCTGAGCTGAAGATCTCGGCTCTACAGTAGAGCAATTAGTTAGTTGAATAACTCTGATCTAAAGTCTTATGTTGATTTTCCATATCAGGATTGTCTAAGAGTTGGTTTCGCCTGTAAGCCAGACACATAAATACTAAAAGACTCCTAATAAGACAGAAAGACAATCATACAAATAAGTTGATCCACGTAAGAGATTGTGTAGAAATGAAAAATGAGGAGATAGACATGAAAAGGTAGCACATGGCATGGTTTCACATAAGCAACAAACAACTTGGTGTGGGCTTCAATATTTTACCCAATTGAGGTCTTCATCAGAGATCCTACATGTTGAAATGTTAAAAGCAATCTTGGAGCAAGCAAAACAAATTGAAGTGTTTGAATATCCTTTTATTCATTTAAACTTCATATATTTGGATCCAGGAAATGAGATCCACTTAAAAGTTGGATCAAAACAATCTAATCTATTAAATCTATGACCTAGGGCATCTATGGCTATCCTTTTAAAAGGGCAAACTTAAAGTTAGATTTAAAGACAATATTGTAATATATTCTTTTTTATTTTTGTAATGAGATGCTATTGACTATCATTTGGCTAAGAACATATTTTTAGTGGGTTTTTTTTGTAAAGATTTGGAAGACTAGTTATGCCACACAAAATTCACTGGGAGAATTCAGTTCCATCATGATCGATTATCCGAGAAATTAACTGTTAATTTCAAAGAATTCAATAGTATATTTTTATTTTCATATATTAATTTTATTATTGAGGATTATCCACAAATCCGTTGTCTGGATATGCACTGGAAATTTATATCCTTTTAAAAGACAGATAGTGTATCCAATCGATTTAGATGCAGATCTGTGACGGACCAAATTGGGTTTGATCCATCAATCCGTTTTGCCGGGTATGGGCAAACCCTCACAATGAAGTCTATTAGAGATCCAATGTCGAATTGTCAATGTCAAAATGTGGCCCTCGGAAAGCGCTAGTAAGCGCGTATGTGATTAGTCGCGAATGAATTGAAGCTGAAATTGTCCTTTGGACACTTTATCGTGCACGAAAAGGAAGTCGAGGGTGATCCCTAGTATGGCTTACGTAGTTCTTGGTGATGGATGATCTCAGCCACTGAATTGCGACTTGTAAGATAGCACCATATACGTGGATTGCCCCGAATATGGATAATGTATCCTGTTCACGCATTACATGGGCCTTTATTTAATTACTTAATATAATATATGTGCTCCAGTAACACCAACGCCAAAAGAGATTGCATGACTTGCCAACAACCATACTTTTGTAAACTTGAATCAATAAATCACGCTGTGTTTGACTAAATTTGAGGGAGGGTTTTCTTTGTTCAAGTGAAATCTTATCTGCCCCTTTCTTTTATAATTTTCATTCTTCCAAAATTCTCCCAGAAACCCATTAGAGGCCAATCAGACAAGTGTTTGATTAAGTCATAAGCGCCATTGCAAGAACAGATAGGTGTACACCATTCTCCACAAGTAATTGTCTTCCTTTATATAAGATTTGTGAAAATAATGCATTTATGTTTCCTACAGTGAAATGGAAGACTTTAATTTTCCAGATGTTTGATTCAGTCTACGTAGTTAATTTACAGTCAACGGACATTTAATATATAGTCGATCCTGGCAAATACTCGGAAAGGGTCCATGCAGTGAAGATACACGTAAACTTCTCCAATTTCCTATAAATAGAGATCAATCGTAGGACGGCATAATCATGTTTGCGTATGTTTTCTACCATGGAAAGCCGCAGAAATTTGCTCTCGCTGTTCATACTTCTCTCCATTCTGACCAGTGCTCATGGCCAAGATCTTCTTTCATGTTTATCCTCCGCCGGAGTGAGAAACATCACCACCTACTATTCCCCTACTTACCTTCATCTCCTTCAGGTCTCAATCCAAAACCTTCGATTTGCACAACCATTCGTCAATAAGCCAATCGCGCTTATTTTGCCCGAAAATAACGAGCAAGTATCGGCTGCTATAAATTGTTCCAGGAAGGGATCGTGGACCATTAGATTACGAAGTGGGGGACACAGCTACGAGTCATTATCGTCTCGTGCTGATACCCCTTTTGTGATCATTGACTTGATGAAGCTAAACCAGGTCTCAATTGATCTGAGATCAGAGACGGCCTGGATTGGAGGAGGCGCAACATTGGGTGAGGTTTACTACGCAATTTCATCAGCAAGCAATCGACATGGTTTTCCAGCAGGGCTTTGTGCAACGGTCGGGGATGGGGGCCATCTTGGTGGTGGGGGCTGGGGTGCATTGACTAGGAAACATGGTCTAGCTGCTGATAATATCGTGGATGCAATCCTTGTTAATGCTGATGGACGTGTGTTGGATCGAGAATCAATGGGTGAAGACGTATTTTGGGCCATACGGGGCGGTGGGGGTGGTAATTGGGGGGCAGTTGTTGCTTGGAAAATTCGATTGGTCCAAGTACCAGAAACTGTTACATCTTTCTTTGTGACAAGGAATGGTTCGGTAAGCCAAGCAGCGAACTTATGGTACAAATGGCAGCTTGTAGCACCGAATTTATCAAATGATTTCTTCTTGCAAGTATTAGTTCTTCCGCGAAATGAACCGATGGGTATTTCATTGACTTTTATGGCTTTGTACCTGGGACCCAGATCATCAGCTTATACTTTAATCAACCAATCTTTTCCCGAATTGGGTATCACTTTAGAAGATTGCAGGGAAATGAGTTGGATCGAAGGCACGATTTATGTCCGTGGGGACCCAGACGTTCGAAGTGTCGGGGATTTAACGAACAGGACTTCTTACCATAAAACATTTACCAAAGCTAAATCAGATTTTGTCACGGCACCTATTAATATCTCAGGAATTGAAGGTGCATTGCAGATGGTGGCAGAGCAGCCAACTTCAAACCTCCTGCTGGATCCACTTGGTGGGGTCTCTAATAACATTAGCAGCGATGCCATTCCTTTCCCACATAGAGCTGGAAATCTTTATATGATTGAGTACTTTGTGAATTGGGAGGAAGAAGATGCTGCAAGAGGCGAGGAGTATGTCAACTGGCTTCGGAGGCTTTATGATTACATGGAACCATATGTTTCAGAGAATCCGAGGCATGCTTATGTGAACAATGTGGACCTTGATCTTGGAGTTATTGATTGGAGGAAATATTTCAAGCCCGGATTTGATGCTGTGAAGATTGCCAGCAGTTGGGGGAGGAGGTATTTTGGGAGGAACTACGATCGACTGGTTCGAGCCAAGACGTACGTTGACCCCCATAATGTATTTAGGCACCCACAAAGTATTCCTCCCTTGACCCCAATGCAGTATTAATTAGCTAGGATGTGTTTGGAATCATCATGTGAAAAGTCTCCTGTTTATACCCGTTTTTAATAACTTTTTGAATATTTTGTAAAAATTGTATGAATCATTTGTTTGTAATAATTAGTCACGGAATGCAAGTATTATGTTCGTTTAGGTACTTAGCACTTTTTTATACCCAAAGATAAAGTTTCATAATTTCTTAATTTTTTGAAAGGCTTAATAATTTCTTAATCACCACAACAACGAAATAATAAAAACAAGAGGAAGGTCACGGCGATTGTGTGTTCCAATTGTTAAGCTTATCTAGGAGTAAAGAGTTTGGCGATCCAAACCGTTCATCTATTATGCCCTAGCTTAATGAAAAATGTCTCTAGAGGATGTCCTAATGCTTTGCATCCTATCTCCTAAAACTGGAGAGAAAATAATCCGTGAATAGCCATCTTATTCCCAGCTATTGGTGGCCCTGAAACATAAACAGAATTATCTAAGAAAATATATGGAAGCCTTCTGATAGAATGGTGCTTGATTAACTCTTACTCACTAAGTGACACTTCTGTAATTAAGTTGTGATGCCAGTCATTTGAAACGTCATTAGCTTCCCCTTTGCCGGTGTCCTTAATTCAACGTAACAAACAGCCCTTGGCTTTAGGGTTTTACGGCTGTTTTATTTTTATTTAAATAATTTTGTCTAGGGATTGTTATTGGCATTCTAATTAAACATCCCCATAAATTAAAAATGGGTTTAAATAATGTTGATTAATCAAAAAGATTAGCTTTCAATTAGGAAAGAGATTTTTGGTGCTAACAAATGTGTGGTGCACCATAACCCTGAACTCTGAACCTTGAACCCTAACCCTGAATCCTGAACCCTGAACCCTTGATGCTAACCCAGAACCTTGAACCTTAACCTTGAACCCAATTCACCATCTCCCCTAGAATTGAGTTGTCGCTTTCCCCCTTGGCTGGGGATGAGAGAGAGAGAGAGAGAGAGAGAGAGAGAGAGAGAGAGAGAGAGAGAGAGAGATTTGGCTATCAGATGGATGATTGGGTTGAAAGCCTCAAATGTACTTCCATCCCACCAACATATTTCCTTGGTTTTACATGAGCAGCCGCCATATAATTTCTCTATAGAAATACAACAGGACTGTCTGTTACAAAGACTGGCTATCCACAGGTAATTAGTTCCATGTTTTGGGATAACCTGTTCTTAGGAACAGCAGTTCTATAAAAGACCTCTGCTTTCAGACATCCAAGAGCAGGGGATGCGTCATCTATCGATGTAAAAACTTATTCATGATAGCAATCCCGGTCACAAATTGCCCCAACAAGTTATGGTGAATCTCAATCTTGGAATATATAGTAAGAATATCTCACAAACATTGGATGCATCCAATTACTAGAATTTACTATCCAACAAGAGTAGATGAATCATTGAATGACCTCCTTAATATCTACATCAGAAGAAGAACATAAACTGAAAGCCATAAGGTATCGCCCGTGTTAGGAAGACTTGGCCCAGATGAAAATGACTGGAAACCAGAGCATCTTCATCCAGTAATCCATCAACGTGCGAAGGAAAGTGAAGAATAAGTACTTGAAATAACCTCTGACAGTAACCCAACGTGCTAATTCACGTGACAGGTATGACTGTTAGTACAACACAAGCAAATTAGTTCCATTAGAAGAAAACCAAAGGTTTTCAAATGTCAGCACCAGAAGAGATACAGTTGCGGTTGTTTTGTTGTGCAAGTAACCCATCTTCCACAAAGATTATTTTACTGCAATCTTTTACTCGTTCTCTTCTATGACCTGTTTTTCTTCATTATTAGTGTTTCACTTTGCATTTTATCTCAAATAGATCTGATAGAAGATGATAATGGTATTGGAATTGTCAGATTAAATAGGATGTAATATATCTGTTAAGTTAGTTAGTAGAAAAGATATTGTTTTCTCTTGAAAAGTTACCTAGGGTAGAGATATTGGTTTAGGAAATTACTTGGGGTAGAGATATTGGTATACTTGTAAACTAGTAAGGAGCCTAGGAGATGCCTAAGATAAATTTGATAACATATTGATAATATTCACTCTCAAATATTATTATGTTTTAGTTCTTGATTTGAGTAATAGAGTTAGATGATTCATTAGAAATATATTTTAATCTTAGGTCTACTTAATAGGCTGTCAAGAAAATGGACAATCTTGATCAATAAAAGTCCGAGCCTATGTGTAGTAGGAGTCCTCCAAGAGGTTTGTTTCCTGAGATGGGATGCCTTTGAAATAGAAATAGATAGAGTCATATTAAAGATTAATTTATTTATATATAGTCTAGAAATACTCAACAATTTTGTCTAATACAAAAAAATCTTAGCCAAGTCATGCATACAATTTTGGTAGAATAAGTTATAGGATTTATTTGTTTGCATGCATTAATTAGATTATCAGATAGACGGCTCAGATTATTGGGTAACTTAGGATGAGGTTGCCTAATTGAGAAAACATTCTTTGCTCTTAGTGATTTATATGTTTGCACTAAGATAGAGATTTATTCATTTAAACTAATATAGACTAATAGATGTATGGCTCATAATTCTTTGTTTAAATTATTATAAAGATTTATTTGCTTGCATTAGCATAAACTATTAGATAGATGGGTTTGATCATTTAGGCAAGCTTTGATTGTGATTTAAAAAGGATACTATACAAAGATATTTTAGAGAATGTTACTAGGAAGAAAAAGATAGAATCTACAAAGACATTTTAGGAAAGGCTAGAAATAAGAGATATTTAAGAAATTGACATGTAGCTTAAAAAGAGAAGCAAATCCTCTAAGGGTCCATTTATCTAACTGATAAGGTAGATAATACAAAAATAATTATAAAATACAAATATACTGAAGTGGCACAGTGGAAAATAAGGTTCTAAATGTTCAAATTAAGATGTTATTAGCATGCATTTTGGTCATTCAATGGTTGTGATTATGTTTTGAGGCCTATCTAATGGATGACTTAAATATTGAATGGCTTAGATCACCCTAAAACTTGTCCTTCCTATAGTTTTAGAAATGGGCTACTCTATATATATCACCCATTTGTTTTCTGATCCACCACTAAATCACATAGGGCCAGCTTACTTTTTTAGAACAATAAAAATAAGCGAGTGAATTTTTAGGACTTCTTAATCTTTACACACACACACACACACACATATATACATATAAAAGAAAGATAGATTCAAAATATGATAGCATATAGATAAAGTTTTTTGCAGAAGTCATATTCTCTAGAGAACATATAGAACATTGTATTAGAAAGTTTAGAGAAAATATAGAATAAATTAATGGATGAGGTATTCAGATATTAAAATTTGAAGAAATTGAGATATAAGTGTCATGTGGCTGAAAAAGATGAGATATATAAAGCAAACTTTTTAGGGCTCATTGATCCAACTAATAACATAGTATAAACATAGACTACTAAAAATTTGGAAGTGTCTATGTGGTAGATAGTATAAGATTACATAATACAAGGATAATCAAAACTAGAAGAAGATAAATAAGAAAATTTAAAGAGAGTCTAAGGTTTGTAAAGGGAGAAACTCTAACCTCGTCCTAGTAAAGGACATGGAAGGTTTAGATTATTAAGATGAGGTTGGCTGCTAATTATTAACAGATAGATGGCTTAGATCAGTTAGATATGTTTGCCAATTAGGAACAATATGAAGAGAGACACATTAGAGAAAGTAATTGCATTTCTTAATTGTATATTTGATATTTACTTGTTTCCTAACAGATTTTAGGAAACGTTGCTAGAAAAAAAAAAAAAGAGAGTCTATAAAGACATTGGCCAACACTAAAAAAGAGAGGCAAATTCTTAGAGGCTCACTTATCCAACTAATGGTGTAGCTTAATGTAAAATAATTCAAAAATTATTAATGTGGCACAAGGAAAAATAGGCTTTTAGTGCTTAGAGAAAAAAAAAAAAGATTAGCATAATATATAACAAATATGATGTTAAGATCTTATAAGAATGTAGAAACAAAAATTGAGTCTTATAGAAAGGATTTGCCCCCTCAAAGTGGTTCTATTAATGAAATTATATTATTTAGATTGTATTTCTTTTGATTTATGAAAGTATGTATTAGATGGTAGACAAATAATGTCACATGTCATTTGATAAATCTCAGTTTTTGTCTTTATGGAGTTTATTGATGAATATTATCACTTCTTTATAATTTTTGGACATCTATTGGAAATCACAATTTGGATATTTCCTATAAAATAAACAGGTAGGACATTGAAAATGTAGTACACTTTGGTACTTCTGGCCCCTCATATCTTTCCAAGGAAAATACAAGGATCCATCAAACAAACTCTTAAGTTATCTGTGTGTGTGTGGGGGGTTGGGGGGGGCCGGGGTTTGCAAGTTGGCTATTGGATAGTGATAAGTTGCTAGGAGGTTTCTAGGAAAATAGATATTAGAAAAAGGATATGTAGTGCATATTATTTTTCACTAAGATGACTTCTTTAAGAGTTTTAAAACTAAGGAATGGTTCCATGGAACTTTGTTTTATGAGAAATACGATCTAGACTAAGCTTCCGAGACTAACATTGCGAACCCCATGTATAGACCCCACCTTTGGATTATATGACATATTCATCTTGTTGCCCTCATCTACAAGAGCTCATGTTCATTGGATAGTTCTAGCTACTAGTTTTTTTTTTTTTTTGACATGTGTAATGGAGAGAGCAAACAAGATGTGTGGGTTAGATCATCTAGATGTGAGATCTGGATTCAAGGCCATGAAGTCAGTCCCAAGAAGCTCAGTCTAGACAGCAATATGTTCTCAATGGCTGCAGATTAACACAAACTAATAAAAAAGTATATGCCACCCAGCTGTCATGTACGCTCAACTTCAATGGTGAATTGCAAAAGAATTCAATAAAGATGGAGAATAAGGTATTTAAACATACATACAACTACCCATATTAATTTATCAAGAATTTTAATAAAATAATAGCTCACTAAACAAAATTGTTGATAAAACTAGCAATTATAATACACACAAAGATCAAAAGGGAATAAAGCAAGCAAAGAAACATAACTAGTTAATGCGGTTCAACAATGTACCTTCACAAAACTATCATCTTTTTCACTATGAGAAATCAGAGGAAACAAAGTATAGATCTTTTGATTTGGACCTATCTCAAAAACCCGAAACCCATGTTGTATGCCTTTTTCTCTCTCAATCTCAAAACCTTGTAAGAATAGACATAAGACAAGCCAAAAAAGAACCATGCTTTTCTCTTGAGTTTTCATTCTCTCTTTCTTCATTTTCTTAATATGTAGAAAAGGTTACCCAAAAAAGGGAGCATAAGCAGTTTATATAAGCCCTCAATTTACACATTCTCCAAGGCATCTAATTCAATTAGGAACCTTCTATTTGGCTGTTACATGATCCTTAAGATAAATTCTTCTTGTAAGAAACCCATAGCAAGTAGGTCCCACCACTAGTTGGATTGTGGCATGAATATGAGACACCCAAACAACAAAAATTTATATTTTTTTTGTTGAAAGATAAATAGTTTAATCTTGACAATCTAGGTTTTTATAATAACTTTTGAAATACTTTCTTAAAATGTGGGCCTCTAGTTTGAAAAGTTCTTTTAAAACAAACATAAAAAATAACAAGGATTAAATGGTGAAATGAGCTTCTCATTTCTATCTAGAATTTGGTAAAGTTTCATTTGTGTTTCTGACATTTATGCATTTAATACATGAGATGCAAATCACGTGATAAACATTTTCAAAAAAATTTATAAATTTTAAAACTTTCATTGACTTCAAATTGTTCCTAGAACTTACAATCACAACCATTAATCACATCCAATACAATCATGAATACATATATGTCCACACCTTTAAAGTATACACACAATACATCCTAAAATTAAAAGAGTAGAATAGTTCTCAATCTTACAAATGCCCACCTTCTAAATTCAGGAAATCCCAATTCCTACAGTTAGTAACTCAACATTTGTACTCCCATCTTCTAACGCGAGCTATTCTCCTTTCAGGGTTGATTCTTCAAATCTAAGATATTGTAAATAATTTACAATATCTCAACAGCTTATGCTTGTGTTGGTGGAATAAGATGCATTTGTGGAATATAATTTATGATTTATGAAAATCAAATATTTCTAACAAATATTTACATTTGGACAAAATCATGCTATTTCAAAGCATAAAGCTTATATCAAAATCATAAGTTCACCAATCATATGTCACTACTACATAGAAGGTTTTTAAAGTCAATAAAAGATGATAATAGAAGTCAGTTAAAAAATGACTTTTATCAAGCTGACTTCAAAAGTTCATAACTTTTAAAGTCCTTTAGATAAACGACTTTAAAAGTTTTGGACCTTTAAAGTCACTTAGGTCTAAATAACCATAAAAGTCCTTCTTCTTTTTTTAACAGTCCGAGTACTACCACCTATATATACATTCAATATAATACCTAATACAATTTTCTTATAATGTTTATACGCATAAAAAATAAGCATACATTCACTTCCACATTGGGTACAAAACAACCAAATTCATCATTATCCATCCAAATCTCTCTTGAAAATACTTCATCAAAGAAACCACAACACATGCATACATTACAACATCCACATTCACTTCATTTGTAAATCTATACACATTCGCATTTACTTTCACACACTTAAGTTATCCTCATTCATCATCCCATAAAAGTTATATAATTCAATGAATATATTAAAAAATAACCCCCATATTCACTTCAATTACAAGCTCCAAATTCACTTCATCTATACTTACCCATTTACTCCCACACTACAAGTTTTCACTCATTCATCACCTACATACATATATATATATATATATATATCAAAGAAAATAATGCAAACTAAAAGAACACACACAAGTAAATGAAAATAATACTTTATTATGTATTTTACATTCATGTAGTTACTTCACGTGTTCTAATTGAAATCAATATATACTCAACCCATTTGATTCATCTTTCATTGAGGTTTACTTTGGAGTAACTCTTCTTGTTTGCCCACTCAAAAAGCATAGTAGCCTATAACATAACAAATTTAATTCACGTCACATTATTTTAGCTAGATCCATAAAAAACTGTAAAAAACTAGAAGATTATGAAAGTAAAAAAGTATCTTACCTTTCTTAATTAGAACATCAACACAATTGAATATTAGGTTCCTCATGTATCTCAGCACAGTACTTGTACTCCCAATCAAACTATTGTTTATAACAATGTGCAATAAGGACAACAAAAAGAATCCATAAATATCATTTGTAATATTGTAAGTTTAATTTGTGGTAAAATAGAGTAATTAAATATGTTCTATACCTTGACATTCTTCTAAGTGAGATTCGATGGTGGGACTTCCACATGATCCTTAAATGGTTGTTGTAAAATATATAAAAAAAATTAGCTAAATAATATTAATCAATGAAGAGGACATAATTTATGATGAAATTGTAACAAACATATATACAAGTATATGTTCCATTAATGTGACAATAGATGATAATGCAACGGCAGGCGATCTCAATAGCATATATTGTTGCTGATTAATCACATAAAGTTAATAAACAATTAAATTGAGGTCTCTAGCGAAAAATTATTAATGAGGAAGGTAGTATGATAAGATATATACTGTGGACTCTATAGGAATGACTAGTGTCTCCAGCTACGCTACGTGATGTACAAATGCTTACCTAACAATTATAATATTTTCTATTTCTAAAGGGAATGATAGGCTAGCATTATGTGACAACCTGTGTTTTTCTAACACTTTTTAAATACAAAAAGCATTGACATAACAAGATCGATCTCTAATAAAAATCATTTTTGAAAGAGTAAACAACAGCGGAAGAATCTTTTCTTTTAAAATTCACTTGGAAAAACCCCGAGTGTCATTTTTCTTTTCTTAAACCAAGGATTCTTAGTGAAATGAGTGCTCATTTCTACTGAAAATTTGGTAGAGTTTCCTCAGTTTTTTGGATATTTGACATTGAACGTATGTCATTGCGAAGTACCTGATAAACATTCAGACATTTTTCAAAAATAATTGGAGATTTTATCTCCTTTTCATGCATCTAATAAAAAATAAAAAAAATTCCATCAAGCAAAACATACCCAGGACCTCCACGTCACAATCCAGTCACATAAGTTATTAAAACTCCACAAGATCACAAACATTGCACTCTCTTTCTCATTTTTGATATAATAACTTCAATTCAAAGACCCATTCTTACATGTCTTCATCAAAAGCTTCTATTGGCGCACTCCTTCTAGTTTGCCACTCGTATGGTTGGAAATCCTCTACTTTGAGATATTGTAAACAAGTACAATATCTCAATAAGCTTGCACTTGTGTAGGTGGAATAAGATGCAATTATACACAACAAAATCATAATTTACCATATAGACCAATTGTTCATACTGCATCATGCAAAACTATAATCATTTACATTGTAGTCTAAAATATGTCAAGTATTTACCATAATAATGAATTCATAATACATTCCACATAACAAAAATCCATTTAAGATATAATTTCAACAGACTACTAATAAGAAAGAAATCTCAGTGCACCATACCAAAATAACTTTTCCTTAAATCACAAAGTATGCAAATACATTCCATTATTGTCTATTTTTCAGGAGATGTGGTACCCACAATCACCGGTCACGGCTTTGTATCATATGGAGGGAGATGGGCTACCCATAGTCGACTTGCTCAGAACGCGTCAGAATACTATCAGCCATCCAGGAGATGAGCTACCCAGAGTCACTAGTCATGGCTTATGTTTCCTCCAGGAGATGGGCTATCCACATTCATTGGCTACAATCATAATTTTATCCTCTTCCCAAGAGATGGGCTACCCACAATCACCAATCAAGGATTTGTTTCATATGGAGGGAGATGGGTTACCCATAGTCGACCTCCTCTGAATGCTTCCTTCCATGATCAAAGTATACATTAGACATAATATTGACCTCTTCGATAGAGATAAGCTACCCACAGCCAAGCCTCAAGGATCTGTTCTAGCTAGGAGATGGGCTACCCACAGTCACTGGTCTAGAACGTGCCTTATCATGAACAAACAAATGAACTGAAGCATCGTAATATAAAATATGTGCTTATACATGAGCAATTTAAACATGATTCAATTTTAGCATGCACATTCATCTTATTTTTCGCATAAACTAAAAAGACTTATTTCAATGCTTCAAATTCATATACAAATGCATACATAACGAAAATCTTAGTAATCTTAATTCTACCAACCTCAAATGGTGCTTTTCTAGTTCACTGACGAGAAAATTTTACTCAGTTCGTGCATGCGCTCCCAATCAATCACGCCTCTGTAAAATACAAAAACACATTTAGATATACAATTATAGTACTTCTCTTAGCTTTTCTAGTATGAAAGCTCTATTTAAGTTAGTCTGTGACACTAGTCATCATAGGGCAAAGTGACAGTGCTTATTTCTATGCTCAGGGCATTTCATTAGCTATTGGTTGATGGCTAGTTGAATGACCAATAGTTTCTGGATTTCCAATCCACACCATTGGTCTTAGATTGGCTATTCACCACCCTTCTTATGTGATTGCAAGTCACTTTCACCATTCATTGACCTTAAACTCTTGATCCCTAACCGGATCAAATCTTGATTTGAAGCTGGATATTATTTCCATAATACAGTCCTCAATGCATTTTTATAGTTATATTCTTACATCTAATTGGTATTGAAAACTTCATGAACAGTTCATGTCACACATTCTTTTCAAGTTTTCTATAAATTTGAGGGTTGAAAACATATTAGTAACATTTGATCATCAATCAGACGTTTAAATTTACTGTTTACATAATAACCAATTGAACGGTTGTGATCGTTCGACCAAATTAAGCCATCATTGTGCATTTCAGTCATATCTACAACATATCTAGTGAAGAAACACCTATTTCTAGCCATTGATTTGGAAACCAACAGTTGGATGATCTTAAAAATATAAAATTTGCATTGAATAACATTGATCTAGTATGAAAACCTAAACCATGAAATGGGTTTAGTGGATTTTACCTCCTGTGTGAGTCACCGCATTTTTTCACCTTTGGAATGAGCTGGATTTGGCTCTGTTATGTCAAAAACCCTCCAAAACAAGGTGTGCGACATTCCCCTCTTCGATCAACTATTGAGATCATGTCGAATTCCCCAATAACCTTAGAGTTTTGGTTCGTGCTCATGCCCTAAGAAGATCTATTGGCTCAGATCAATGATCCACGTTGTCGTCTTCTCCGACAGCACCTGTGAAATTCGGCACCCAAAAACCCTAACTCCTCTTCTTCTCCAATGTGGGTGGGTTTCTCGACATGCAAATCCCTCCTCTCCTTCACTTTCTCTCCTCTCCTTCTCTTCCTTCTCTCCTCTCTTCTTCTTCCCTTATCTCTTTGTTTCTCCCTCCCGTTAGGTTTTTTGGTTTGTCAAGTTTTGGGAAGAGACAGACCCAACTTTATGTTGGGTTCCACTTAAGTGAGGGGGGTGCCAGTATCAAATCTGGCCCCCCTTTGTTTAAGTAATCTTCTTTTCTTTTCTTTTCTTTTCTCTTTTTTTTTTTTTTTTTTGAAAAACCATATGTTCTTCATTTGGACTCTATTTTCGATGTTCTTAGTGTCATTGAAATTGGTTTTCTGAGTACTACTCAAATTTTGAGGTTTCATAATTAGTTTTAACACTAAAATTAGCCCTAAAAGAAATAAAAAATTGTGAGTTGTTACACATTAGCATCCAAAGCAATGATAATGGACACTCACTTAGTATGTGGCGACATACTAATTCTGTGCATAATGGTTGATTCATGCTCATAGTAGCCAATAGGCATTGACCCACCTACAAATCAAATATGCAATAGAGAGGTCGAGATAGAGAATTATTACATAAGGATAATGAAAATTTTCAATTTTGTCTATATATATATATATATATATACCTTCTTAGCTGGAATTTCTTTTTCAAGGGACACCAGTTGTCCTTCATGAACTTCTTCAGTTGGAGAATTGCAACTGGCATTTGATTGAGGTACAGGGCATTGTAAAAATTATATGCAGGGGATGAGAAACTATCATAAAACCTCTTTCATGCAACTACTTAAATATAGCCATTTTTATTATCTCAACTAAATCATTGTAGGCCTCCTGACCTTCAACTGTAGGTAAACTTTTACTAAAGAATTTAGAAGGAACAATACCATACCCCATGCCCCTAACTCGACTAGGACGGTCCTTCTTATTGCCCATAGCCCTATACAAGATGTCCTCATTGGTAGCAGTCTTGCTTATAGTTCCTATACTTGAGATTTCTTGGATAAGAATGTCCTACAAAATTTAATTAAAAAATACATGATCATGTCATCTAATTAATTGTATAAAATTGATGGACAGGTGGAACCACTTGCAATGCAAGAAGCAATTTGTATAGTTGTTTCATTTGAGAATGTTTGGCTAGTACGATCCACTGAATGTGCCATCTTCTAGAGGATGGAGCGATTAATGGGCTTCGTAGTCCCAACTTTCTTTTGCTGTCAAGCAAGACACTATATTTAAAGAAAAAAAAAAAAGTGTGTGTGTGTGTGTGTAGTGTAGTGTCATTAATTTGAAAGGGATAAATTGTCATAGATACTTCGCGCTCTTCTAAACGAGCATAGCCCAACCTAGACAGGTAGTGCCGCAAATTAGTTTCATGCACCTTTTTTCCTCTTTCACTCTTTGCCTGCATATGTAATCAAGTGCAATAATTGGATGTTACATGTAATTAATTAAATTAAACATCATTTCCACACATACCTCAAATTCAATGGATGTGCAATTCTGTGCAAATGCATTCCACATATCCTGGGCAATGATATCAAAGTAAATGGAAGGCATTGTGCACACCCTTGATGGATCATTGACATATGGATCTATATAATTACAAACAAGGTAGTGCTTACATTTTCTCCATTTCTTATCATCTCCTTGTAAATAATGTGTCTTCTTTTACTCAGGCATGTCAAAGGCAGTTTGCAAAGAACATATCAAATTACTACATTTGAAAATAAGGTAAGTTATATATTATATAATACATGTTATTAATGTTTGTCTATCTTCATCATTTTCCATATTGAATCTTCTATAGTGGATGGTGCATGTCTCCAGTCCTCAAATGTGATAAGAACCATGCTTCTTACCGTGGAGCAGAAAAAATTGTTATAAGAGGCTACATTTTACCTATCTCTTGCCTCTTACTATTGTATAATATAACTTCTTTAATTCCCTTCAACTTTATCTTGATAACCTTTTCCATTGTTGTTTGTCCTTTTCCCTTTCTCTTTTTAGTAGTGCTTTGTTTGTGCTCTTCATTTTGCCCATATTCTTCATTTTGATCATGTTCTTGTTCGTTACTACAAAGAAGAACACAATGATATTAGAACAATAACATAAAAAAGGCCAGGTAATCCATTTAAAGAAAACAAACTGACATAACATATGTGGCAAACAAACCGAAAGCAAATAAGATAAAACATGCATGAAAATAGAAACTTTTTAAGTATAGATATTTCTAAAATTAAACTTACCTAAACTAAACTATTTTGAAGATGCAACAACTTTAAGCATTGAAACCTAAACCTAACATAGCATGCAATTAAACTTATCAATGAAGGGCAACCTTTAAATATGGATTAATAGTATAAATAAAACATGCAATTAAAATTTAAGAGTGCACATGATGCATGTATCATAGAAAACAATAAATCTCAAGTAATTTTGAAGTTCAAAGCACAATGTAAAAGTACCATAGTTTATGTACCATTCATACAAGTATTATCTTAAGCATCAAATTCCTATTTTTCTTATGGGAATTTGTGCTCCAAGATAGTCCCCCACTTTTTTGACATTTGCAAGTTTTTTAACTTTTGAAAGATAGCTTACACTAAAAGCAACTAGCATTAAAGTCTCTATGTTCTAGCATACACATGCATTAGTTTTCTACACAAACAAGCATGTATTTGCTTTAGTTTTAGTTCCTCTATATTCTTGAGAACTTAGCTACTACTGGTCCTCAAGCACATACATATACCCATCTTTCTGTAGAAAGAGTTTAAACATATATTCAATGAAGATAAGCAAGGGTGACAACATAACAACATGAAAAGATTACGAATATATGAATCCAATTTTACAAATTCAGTTAACCTGTCTACACTACTCAACTAAGAGAGAGCACTACAAGTTTTTAGTGTATGGTTCATTCTCAATGCCTAAATCGGTAGTTTGGTTGAATAGTAGCCTATGTTTACATACTGACTTTAACTTTTAGAGGCACCATTAGATATAGGCATATTGTCTTGGAATTTATCTATATCAAATTATATATAGATTAAATTCTAAAATTTCTATATCAGAGATCTCTTGAGTTTAACATATCCACTTTCTACACTAAAAGTTTTCTAACATGCTCAAGGACAAAATCAATGCCTTCAATTGCTAAAGCAAATAAATCTATCTAGAATTTGAGAGTAGTAGAGCTAAATTCACCAGGGTTTTCTTTAAAGCTTACATAAAGTTTCTAAATTCTTTGCACATTATTAGAATTCCTTCTATTTACAGTTCAAGCATAAAAGAACTTAAAATTAGAATCTCCCAAGTTCAACCAATGCTACCTTGATTTTCACCTTAATATATTCTCTTCATATGCTCCAATAGAATGAAAAGTGGCTCTAATTCCATGCTCCTTTTTTATAAGAGAGAAGTTTTAGGGAGAATTTTTAAGAGAGGATTGGAATGTTTCAAACTCCTTACTAAATTCAGGTAGGTTAATGTCAATTTCCCAAAAACATCAGTATTCCACTCTTTCAAACATTACATTACTTCTTTCAATTTTTGAATAACTTGATACATAGGATTTTTACAAATTCTTATTTGCCATGCTCTCACTACCACTTCATATACTTAACTTGGTATAAAATCTAAATGGCTTAGGACCTTGCTTGCCTTATTTTCATATAGACACAATGATAGGAGAATGATATGAGACACCCTAGCATTTAAAATCATCCAATGATCAAGGATAATCTTGCAACCAAAAAATGTTAACCATGGCAAGATCAATTTTTGAGCAAACTCTCTCATCCTATTGGCTATGTCAAGTGTATTCATTGTCAATACTATGGAGATCCGAGATGTCATTGTTATTGATTCATTCATTAAAAAATTTCATTTCTACAACTACTAGAGATTCCCCTTCCTCCCCTAGTCCCCTCCACTGAAATTTTTCATAGATGACTTGCCTAATATTAAAATTTCCAAGGATAAATCAAGGGTTTTCATTAACATCATTAGCATATAAATCAATATCATCCATAAGATTCACTTTTTCTCTCTACTATGCAGCCTATGTATACGATGGATGAAAATTATAGCATTTATAGACTTAAAAACAACTTTAGCATGGATGATTTGGACATTTCCATAACATATATTAATATCAACTATGATAGATTCCATAGAATCCAAACTCTCCCATTCTCATCAGTACTTTAGTTTGCATGATAGTTTCAATCTCTCATGATATTTGAAGAATATTTCTGAAGTTTATCACATGTACCTCTTGTTTCATTAAAGATAAACATATGAATATTATTTTGCACAATGAGCTTTCGTATGTCAAAGATGTTGAAACCTCTTACTTTCCAACAACTAATACAAATTATTTGGATTGGTTGAGAGTTTTTATTTGGCCAGCATTTCCATGTGTATATTGATAGATCTTCATTCTTTTTTTCATTTTTTTGTATGTTCTTAAGTCGAATTGTTGCTGCTGCAAGCTAAGTGAATCTTCATCTCTATTTTCTTTTTTCTTTTTGTTCCCTTGAGACAAATTGCTTATTTTTAACTCCTTTTTTATAGCAGGAGTATGATGGATTCCATCATCTTGGGTAAGATTCTTTGCTATATAATCTTTTATAGCATCCACTTAATGAGAAACAACTTGATTCACTAAAATATCCAAACTATACATTTTCAAGGTATTGACTTGGATTTGGTTTCATTTTTTCCATTACATTTTGGTTAGTTGCAAAAGTAATAATATTTGGCTCATTTTGATTTGTTTCCAATTCAAACACATCAATAGTGAGAATATTGAGAGCATTACTACTTGTGCCTTTGTTGCAATCCTTTGGGCTATGTAGATTATCAACTTTTTAACAAGTTGACTTTTACTTCACAAGATGTCATTCTTATCTTAGTTAAACCAGGATTTTTCTTGTGGTTGAACTGGATAGCTCTTATCATCATGGCTGAAATAAGTGCACCTTGAACAAAAGGTAGATTTCCATTATTATTCAATTCTTTGAGTCCAAATTCCTTCATAAGTTAAAATATTAAAAGAATCTAGAAGTTCCACGCTGACTTTGATTTCAATGCATATTCTAACATATGCCATTCTTTCATAAGTCGTTGTTTGAGTATCCATTGTGAGAGGCTTATCAATCATAGTTCCAATCATGCTAATGCATTCAAGAAACCATAAATTTGGGTGAAAGTCAGGTAGTCATATCCAAATAGGAATAGATGAGAGTTTATCTTTTTCAAGCTTAATTCCATGCATCCATTCGTAAAGGATCAAAGGCTTTCTATAAAAGAAGAAATCATTTTCCTCAAACACATTGACATAATCGTCAAAACTAGTAAATTGAATTATAAGGAATCCTCAATCTAAAACTTTTATATCAAAGGATCTAGCAACAATAGCATTAAAAGCTTTCTTTGGAATCTCACAAAGTTTTTTCTTGATGGTCTAATAATAGCAATATTAATAGCTCGTAGAGTCATATTTGGTCATTTTTAGAATTGATTTTTTTAGTTTACTAGCCCATTTGACATTATTAATCTTCTTCTCTTTCTTCTCTTATGAATAGATCACTCGATAACAAAGAAAACCCCACCCACATTACAACAAAGAACCCTGAATGATTCATTACTTATCCCACCCATCATAATGATCAATGCTATGCTCTTTCATGCATTGATTTTGTGTGATCAAGGCTTGTATGGGATCTTAGGATCATGATGATCATGTCTTTAGGTTTGCAAATGGGGACATTTTTCCAACTATTAGGGACTTTAGAAGTTTGATTAAAGTTTATTGGAGTGGCCTAGGCCTCCTTAAGCCACTAACAAGTGATAAAAATTTATTATTGTTCTAAACATTCCTTCAACTAACTAAAGTAGAAGCAAATAGGAAAACGCCCCTAGAGGATGATGGATGAAGTGGGTTCATTGCCATTGATTTGTTGTTGATGGACTTTGCAGATGGGACCATTGGTGGAAACAATGAGCAGATTATTGCTACTTGTGTTCTTTGCCTATTTGTCTTTGCTTTTCTTCACCTAGAGAGTCCTAGAGCCCTTCCTAAGTTAGTTAAAGTTGTTGATCGAGCCATAAATCATAATACAAATGATGTTTCCTTACATCTTGCTAAGACCCTCATATGCCTTTAATGAATTCAGTATGAGTGTAGTAGGGGGATAGTATGGGAGCATTAGTGTTCTCCATGTGAGTTTTTCATTCTTCCTTTCCTTTCTGTTTCCCATTTATTCCATGATTTTTCACTGGTGCTCACTTCTTTAATGTGGATTTGGCTTTTGGAGAGACTCTTCATCTCCATCCATAGGGGTGTCACTACTAAATCCCTATTTTATACTTAGATCTTGGACGAGAACTTTACTATGAATGATTAGGATGAATGGTTGGAAGAGATGTATGCCTCAAGGATTATATGGCAGATGCCATGTTGCAAAGTCCACCAACTATGGTCTCATCTTCTTGCTAGCATGCCTTATGAATTAGTTGGATACAATCACATTTCTTTCTACTCTGCAACATGCCTTATGAATTAATTTGAATATGAACAAGGAGATATTTAGAACTAGGAGGACAACCACTAGAGTATAATACCATAATTGCAACGGTGTAAGAAATGCTTGAAGAGTGGTTGAACATATGAGACCTTGAGGTGGGTATGATTTTTCAAGTTCATGATGTAGGATCCATGGAGAAGGAATTGATCGATTTGTGGAAAGTGATTATGATGACTCCTTTGGTAATGGTGATGTGACCAACTAGATCACATTAAGTAGGAATTTAAGATTTCAAATATTTACTTTCAATTTGGTAGGTAATATTAAACCCTTAACTCCTATTTTTATAAACCTGTGCTCAACATTAAGGCTCCCTCATGCATTGGATGGTTTGTTTGTTTGTTTTAGATATGCTTCATGTTTGTTGTTAATCCCATCGTTATTCTTTTCTTGTCCCACTTGACGTTAGTGACATTTACCTCTTGAAGCTTAATTTCATTCCCATGGTAAACCTCCTTGATGATGTATGGTCTCTTCCATTTTGGTCAAAATTCGCACTTGGGATTGGGATTTCATTATGGGGCTCCATCTCTTTGAGAAATAGATCTCTAGCTGGTAGATTCATAGGCTTGACCATCTTGTTGACTGCCCAAGAGTACCTGATTTTGATACCCTTAGATATGATAGAGTGCTTTTAACCTTATTTTATCAAGCAAGTGCAATTTATCATTGTGAGCTCTAAACCATTCTTCGTTTGGGAGGCTACCCTCTAAAGAAAATCTTAGTGAAAACATTTCAAATTCTATTGGTAAGATAGCTTACATTTCATAGATGGATTATATGGTGTTGAATCACTTGAAACTCTTTTAGGTGTCCCATATTCCTATAATGCATCAAGATCTTATCAGAAAAATCATTATTCATTTTAACCATTTTATTGAGTATGATCTTAAGTTTTGTGTTTGATGCTTCAACCACAGCATTGGTATGTGGTCTATAAGGAGAGCAAAGATGTCTATTGATTTATCACACAACTTTTTGTTCTCATTCCAATCTATTATCCAGTATATGAGATGAGTTCATGAGGCATGCCATATCTTGAAATAATAAACTAATCAATTTGGACACAACCTAAGACAGTGATATCTAATGCAGTTTCAACCCATTTAGTGAACTAATCAATAGCCATGAAGACAAATGCCTTCACTAATGTATAAGAGGAAATCATCAAACCACAACCAATAGTTCCTTGTTATGGTTGCAATGGAGACTTCTCTAATGAAGGAAACACAATTGACTTTGAAGTCATAAATGAAGGCTAGTTCCTTAATTCATTTTATGGTGATAGGCTCAACAATTGTTTTTGGAGGATCGAGTAATGTTTATTTTTTACTAAACCCTTGTAAGTATACAAGATCTATTGTAGGGCAAGTAGGAAGGTTTGTCAAATCAAAGGGACAAAATATTTCTACCAAAGTCAAAAAGTTTTAAATTTTGGAATTGAGATTGTGCCTGGCTTCTTTCCCTCTTTTCTTTTTCTTTTGTGGAGAAAATAATATTTTATTGATATTTAGTACTGAACTTCTACAAGACAAGTTGCATAAGCACTTCTTTACAAATTACAGGATTGGGTCCAAAGGAATTTGGGGGAACTAATGTCTCCAAGGATACATAGGAAAATAGGTGGGGTCATTGAGAGGTCTAAACATGATATCTCTTGATTTGATTCATGTTGGTGATTCCTTTGATATCTATGACATTCATCTCTTGAAGCTTAATTTCATTCCCATGGTAAACCTCCTTGATGATGCATGGTCTCTTCCATTTTGGTCAAAATTTGCAATTGGGATTTGATTACGTGGCACCATCTCTTTTAGAACTAGATAGCTAGCTGGTAGCTTCTTAGGCTAGACAATCTTATTGAATACCTTGGAGACCTGATTTTGATACCCTTGGATATGATACAGTTCTTTGAACCTCATTTTATCAAGCAAGTACAACTTATAATAGTGAGCTTGTAACCATTCTTCATTTGGTAGGCTACTCTTTAAAATGACTCTTAGTGACAGAAGTTCAACTTCTATTGATACGATAACTTACATTTCATAGACTAGAGTATATGATGTTGAATCACTTGAAGCTCTTTTAGTTGTCCTATATCCCTATAATGCACCAAGAGCTTATCAAAAAAATCATTATTCTTTTTAACCATTTTGTGTAGTACAATCTTAAGTTCTGTATTTGATGCTTTGACCACACCATTGATATGTGGTCTATAAGGAGAGCAAAGATGTCTCTTGATTTGTCACACAACTTTTTGGTTTCTTTCTGAAATATTCTCCAATATATGACATGAGATCATGAGGCATGTCATATCTTGAAATAATAATCTAATGAATTTGGACACAACCTAGGATGAGGTGGTGATATATGATACAGCTTCAACCCATTTAGTGAACTAATCAATAGCCATTAAGACAAATGCCTTTACTAATGTATAAGTGGAAATCATCAAACCATAGCTAATAATTCCTTATTATGGTTGCAATTGAATGAAGGCTAGTTCCTCAATTCATTTTATGGTGAAATGCTCAACAATTGTCTTTGAAAGAGGGAGTAATGTTTATTTTTTACTAAACCCTTGTAGGTATACAAGATCTATTGTAGGACGAGTACAAAGGGTGTCAAATAGATAGGGACAAAATATTTCTACCAAAGTCAATCAGTTTTCAATTCTAGAATTGAGGTTGTGCCTGGCTTCTTTCTCTCTTTTTCTTTTTCTTTTTGAATAAAATAATATTTAATTGACATTTAGTACTAAACTTCTGTAAGACAAGTTTCATAAGTACTTTATAAATTACAGGATTAGGTCCAAAGCAATTTGGGGGAACTAATGTTCCCAAGGATACATAGGTAAATAGGTAGGGTCTTTGAGAGGTCTAAACATGATATGTCTTGATTTGATCCATGTTGGTGATTCCTTTTATGTCTGTGACATTTTTCTCTTGAAGGTTAATTTCATTCCCATTATAAACCTCCTTGATGATGTTTGGTCTCTACCATTTTGGTCAGAATTTGCACTTGGGATTTGATTATGGGGCTCCATCTCTTTGAGAACTAGATCTCTAGCTAGTAGCTTCTTAGCCTTGAACATCTTGTAGAATGCCCTAGTGACCAGATTTTGAAACCTTTGAATATGATAGAGTGCTTTTAACCTTGTTTTATCAAGCAAGTGCAATTGATTATAGTGAGATCTAAACCATTCTTTGTTTGAGAGGATACTCTCTAAACCAACTTTTAGTGAAAAAAATTCAATTTCTATTGGTAAGATAGCTTACATTTCATAGACTGGATTATATGATGTTGAATCACTTGAAACTCTTTTAGGTGTCCTATATCCCTATAATGCATCAAGATCTCATCAGAAAAATCATTATTCTTTGTAACTAGTTTGCTGAGTATGATCTTAAGTTTTATGTTTGTTGCTTCAACCACACCATTGTTATGTGGTCTATAAGGAGTGCAAAGATGTCTCTTAATTTATCACACAACTTTTTGGTTTCTTTCTAAAGTATTCTTAGTATATGAGATAAGTTCATGAGGCATGCCATATCTTGAAATAATAATCTAATGAATTTGGACACAACCTAGGATGAGGCGATGATATATGATGCAGCTTCAACCCATGTAGTGAACTAATCAATAGCCATTAAGACAAATGCCTTTACTAATGTATAAGTGGAAATCATCAAACCATAGCTAATAATTCCTTATTATGGTTGCAATTGAGAATGCTCCAATGAGGGAAATGCAATCGACTTTGAAGTCATGAATGAAGGCTAGTTCCTCATTTCATTTTATGGTGATAGGATTAAAAAAATTCTTTAGAAGCGTGAGTAATGTTTATTTTTTACCAAACCCTTGTAAGTATGTAAGATCTATTGTAGAGAAAGTACAAAGAGTTGTCAAACCACAGGGACAATATATTTCTACCAAAGCCAAAAAGTTTTGAATTTTGGAATTGAGGATATGCCTAGCTTCTTTCTCTCTTTTTCTTTATCATTTGTGGAAAAATAATATTTTATTTATATTTAGAAACTTCTGCAAGACAAGTTGCATAAGTTCTTCTTTATAAATTACAAGATTGGGTCCAAAGCAATTTGGGGGAACTAATATCTGCAAGGATACATAGGTAAACAGGTAGGGTCTTTGAGAGGTCTAAACATGATATCTCTTGATTTGATCCATGTTGGTAATTCCTTTGATGTCTGTGACATTTATCTCTTGAAGCTTAATTTCATTCCCATGGTAAACCTCCTTGTCGATGTATGGTCTCTTCCATTTTGGTCAAAATTTTCACTTGGGATTTGATTATGGGGCTCCATCTCTTTGAGACCTAGATCTCTAGCTGGTAACTCCTTAGGCATGACCCTCTTATTGATACCCTTGGATATGATAGAGTGCTTTTACCTTGTTTTATCAAGCAAGTGCAATTGATCATAGCAAGCTCTTAACCATAATTCGTTTGCCATGCTACTCTCTAAAACTACTCTGAGTAATAGAATTTTAACTTCTATTGGTAAGATAGCTTACATTTCACAGACTAGATTATATGATGTTGAATCACATTAAGCTCTTTTAGTTGTCCTATATCCCTATATTGCATCAAGAGCTTATCAGAAAAATCATTATTCTTTTTAACCATTTTGCTGAGTATGATCTTAAGTTTTGTGTTTGCTACTTCAACCACACCATTGATATGTGGTTTATAAGGAGAGCAAAGATGTCTCTTTATTTTTCACACTACTTTTTGGTTTCTTTATGAAATATTCTCTAGTTTATGAGATGAGTTCATGAGGCGTGCCATAGCTTGAAATAATAATCCAATGAATTTGGACACAACTTAGGATGAGGTGGTGATATATGATGTAGCTTCAACCCTTTTAGTTAACTAATCAATAGCCATTAAGACAAATGCCTTTATTAATGTATAAGAGGAAATCATCAAACCATAGCCTACAGTTCCTTATTATGGTTGCAATTGAGACTTCTCCAATGAGGGAAATGCAATAAACTTTGAAGTCATGAATGAAGGCTAGTTCCTTAATTCATTTTATGGTGATAGGCTCAACAATTGTCTTTGGAAGAGCAAGTAATGTTTATTTATTACTAAACCCTTGTAAGTGTACAAGATCTATTGTACGACAAGTAAAAAGATCTAACCACAGGCATAAAATATCTCTACCAAAGTAAAAATGTTTTGAATTTTGGAATTGAAACTAAACAAAAGTTTAGACGATGGGAGTAGCTGAGGATTTATGAATCCACTGCAGGAACCATTATCATGTTTTGCATGTGTATGACCTAAAATTGTTCTCAGCTACAAGCTAGAATGTATTTGAAGGAGTAAACAATCTTTAGCCTACATGAATCATCTACAGTCTATAGTCATGACTTCTCTAGGCTTAGCATAATTCACCTAGAAAAAATCACTAAGTCACACTTAAAAACTATTTGATGACCATCTATTCTAAACTACAAGTATTAGAATTGAAGTGAGATGAGGACGTTAAAATCATTCCTTAACAACCTCCTACCACGAAATTGTCATAGAATGTGGTAGAACATAAAAAGTCATTTTTGGCTTCATCTAATCCCTTAGCTTCATTGTTTGTCCTATCATAATTGACAATTCATAAGGCATGTTTGAAAAACTCTCATGGGTCTTCTTTTCCTAAGTAACTTTTTTTTCTCTCTTCAAATATAAGCAATAGCACCATGAATCTATTAAATATGGAAAAATTTTGGGATTCTATAGGGAACTTATCTTCCTTAGTTGGTGAGAAACTTGGTTGAAAGCCAAAGAGACTCTCATTTTTTGCAATAACTTGCCCAAGAAACATTTGTTTCACCCCTCTTCTTTCTTTCCTTTTATTTTCTCTTCCAAGCTCTTTTATTTTTCTTCTAACAATGTCCCAAATAGCAAGCTATTGAATAATATTTTAAAAAAGTCAAAAAAGGCATTTTTTACTTAGTCAATCCTTAGTCAAAGCATGGTCAAACTTCCTAATTGGAAGAGGAAAGTGTTTTCCTTTAGGATAATTACTATAAAAATGTGATAAAAATATAAATTTTCTCATTTAGGACACTTTTTAATTAAGAAAATCTTCAATCAGGAAAGTAGTAGTGAGAGAATGAAACTTTGAAAATTAGGGAATATCTCTTTGCAAATTTTAAAAACTTCCCAAAAATATATGGAGAAATTTTTGGATGAAACAATATCTTTGCTAGATCTCCATCATCTAAATGATCATCAATGTATCTCTTGATCTCCATGGAAAGATATCAATCTAGTAAATCCAATGCTAAAATATCTCTCCTCTCCTCTTCTTTCTTTTCTTTTATTTTCTCTTCCAAGCTCTTTCATTTTTCTTCTAAAAATGTCCCAAATAGCAAGCTATGCAATAATATTCAAACATTTTTAAAAAATGACATTTTTGTCTTGGTCAATCCTTAATCAAAGCTTGGTCAAAATTTCCCAATTGGAAGGAGAAAGTGTTTCCCTTTAGGATAACAATTTAAAAAATGTGATAAAAAATAGAAAAGTTTGTCATTTAGGACACTTTTTAATTACTAAAATCTCCAATTAAGAAAATAGTAGTGAGAGAATGAAACTTTCCATATTAGGGAATATCTCTTTTCAAATTTTATGAACTTCCCAAAAATATATGGAGTTATTTTTGTACAAAAAATATCTTTGTTAGATATCTATCATCCACATGATCATCCAATGTATCTATTGATCTCCATGGCTAGATATCAATCTAGTAAGTCCATAACAAACTATAACAAAGTACACTACTTTAACTCCTAATTTAGATTAAAAAATAGAGCATAGAGGTATAAATTAACAAATAGATGATATTCAGCCTATATTTTGCTAATCCTCAAGCAAAACAAACTAAAAAGATAGAAAAGAAAATTCTTAATTAAAATATTCCCTATAAAAACAAACTTCTATATCTAAGAAGATCAAGCACTTATACACTTAATTAAGTGGGAATTGCTTACCATGGCATTCCATCTAGATTTGAATATGATGCAAAAACTATTATAGAATTTGATCTTCAAATCTTCTTAAAGAAAAGCCTCTTATGGCTTGCATAATGCATACTGAGGTTTTATAAGTGCCTTCATAACTAAAGTACAAAATTGACAAGGTGAATCTGAAGTACTTATGGAGCCTAGGAGAATGGTGAATCAAATTGTTCTTTTGTACAAAACAAGAGAAAGCACCTTATTACTCTTTCTCTGCTAGATTAAATCATTTTGTACAGAAGTTATAATTCATGTTTTAACTACTACACACGAGGGCTTTAAAGTAGGCATAAAAAAGTTGCCTATTTGACTGCCGACTTTATAAATATTTTACAAGTCGCTTGAAAATAAACAACTTTAATTAGATAGACTTAAGAATGTCGTTTACGAGTAAGCGACTTTAAAAACTGGCACGAGTTGAAAATTTTCCCCGGGAATAACTTTTAAAGTCATTTATTTTTAAACAACTTAAAAAGTGATAAACTTATAAAGTCATTTAGATATAAATGACTTCAAAACTTCATGAATTTTTGAAGTCATTTCATTAAGCAACTTGAAAAGTATCAGATAAATTTGGCACAATTTTTTATTTAGTGGGAACGGACTTTTAAAGTCGTTTATAGGTAAACGACATTCAAAGTGATAAAGTTTTAAAGTCGTTTATAACTAAATGACTTCTAAATTCTTTGATCATCTATAAATAGCTATCAAAGTAACACATTTTTTCCCTCATCCTCTTCTTCTCAAGGTTTCAGCATGATGAATTCATCTTTGGTCCTTATGCGTCTCTCTTTTTCCCTTTTTACATTCCCTTTTTATATTTTGACTATTGGCGTAATGAAAAAAACTATAAGTAAACCACAACTTCTTTTAAATCACATGAATATTTCTTTTCTTGTTACTAAATTTTCTATGCTTTTATTTTACAGATCATGTGGGTTTTCTCTCCAGATATCATGGGGTTAAAGAATCTGTTCGATCATCCTAATTTCTTCAGAATCGTATGATTTCATTAAAACTGACAACTACTTCTCTCACAAACCTACTATTGAAGAAAGGGAGAACAATACATAGTTGTGGTTTTCACTAAAAAATAGGGTTTGATGAAGAGTGGTGGTTATACCATCAACTTTTGGCCTATTTTGAAGAAAAAGAGCGCTGTCAACAAAATACTAGGCCAGATTTTGATGAAAATAGCAGATTTGCTATTTGATCTTGGCTTAACTAGATCTAATAGCTAGTATGTAACATTTGATATACGTGTGGAATGCAAAAATGGGAAAATATATATATATATATATATATATTATAAACATTTAAAGTTGTTTAAAGACAAACGACTTTAAAAGTATGGACATTTAAAGTTGTTTATATTCAAAAGACTTGAAAATCATAGACTTTTAAAGTCGTTTTTCATCAAACGACTTCAATTGAACATCTGTTTTAAGAATTATTTCATCGACTTTCGGCATGCCTTTTCACTCTATGTTTATTATCTATGGAAAAAAGTAAACCAAACTTCTGTTTCTCTACTCTGAACCAAATCCTACCTGTGAATTGGAATTATATTCACAAATTCCTGGTCAATATAGATTTTTGAGTGTTGGTTAGTATCTCTATGTTTGTCTCATATGTATTATGCATATTTGAATCATTTTTACAAGGTTGTTGGTTAGAAATTGTTCTTTCAAAAGTTGATTTCAATTCATGAATGTGTATGTCATTATTTTATTTTATTTTATTATTAATTGAAAGTTTCCATGCATGAAATATATATAGTTATTTTAAATGTTTCTAATTCATGTATATCTAATATTTGGTAAAATGCCTAATGTAATCTTTTCTCCACACAAATTTGGTTCGATTTCGTGTGATAATGGACAAAGATGCTTGGATGTCTGTGAAAAGAACATTTAAAGAATATGAGGAGGGTACAGAAAACTTTATAGACTTTGCACTTAGGGCAAGTGTTGATCGTAATCGCATTCGTTGTCCATGCTCAAAATGTGGAAACTTGAAAAAAGTAACTGTAGAGGTGTTGAGAGAACACTTGTGCTTTAATGGAATCAATGAAAGCTATCACCGATGGATCTGGCATGGAGAAGAACTTCTGTATCCCTTGACAAGGCCTAGAATATATGATCAAGACATTGTAAGAAGTGTTGGAGACAATAGTACAACTGGACCAATGTTTTAAGATGCATATGATGACTTTTAGGATGATCCTGAACAATTTCATGCTACATAAGAGGAAGCCGATGAGCTATTGTACCCTTAAGTGTAGAGATTATACCAAGCTGTCTATAGTGGTCGAACTTTACAATGTGAAATCAAGATTTGGTTTTTTAGATCAAGGTTTTACAGAAGTCTTAAAAATAGTGGGTAAGATGCTATCGAAGGATAATAAATTGGAGAGGTCCACATGGGAGGCAAAGAAAACCATGGCTGCACTAGGATTGAAGTATGAGAAGACACATGCATGTCCCAATGATTGCATCTTGTATAGGAAAAGCATAAGGCTAAAAAAACATGCCCAACTTGTGGACAACCAAGATGGAAGTTAAAGAAGAATTCAACTAAGACATTTATAGGCATTCCTACAAAGGTTCTATAGTACTTCTCCCCTATTCCAAGGTTCAAAAGAATGTTTCATATAATAGAAATATCAAAGAAATTGGTGTGTCATGCCAATGATAGAGTAGCTAATAGCTTTTCATTCCATCCAGCAGATAGTCCAACATGGAAACTCATAGACTTCATGTGGCCTAATTTTGGTGAAGACTACAGCTAGCATTATATGTAGATGGGATTAATCCTCATGGTTCTTGTGATGAACTGGGTTTTTATGATGCAATTTTATAATAAACAGTGGGATCAATCCCTATTTTGAAACAATTTTTGCTAAAAGGATGCAATGAAAATTTTCTTTAAATCAAAACTTGTGTATAAAAACCCTAAGCATCATTAACGAATCTCAATAAATAGATAATGCATAAGGCCACTGTATATTTTAGACAAAACATAAAAATGAATAATTACTACTCCCAAGATTGTTAATCACAGCCTGAGTTACAAATAAGCACCTACAACCAAGTGTACATCAAATACAAAAGGGTTACTAGTTAAGTCCTCATTCAGCCTTAGCTGTGTTCACTTGACCGTGGCCCTAACACTCTTTGATGCTCCTTCTATTTATATTTTGTTTGATTTGGAAAAAGGATGGATTGGGTTGAGTATTCATCATACTCCGTAGGTAACCTGCTACCACCAGTTTGAAAACGTGACATGCAAGAGGGGTTATACCAAACATAGGCATAAAGACATGCACTTCTATTTTTGGATAATCATGGGTATATGTATATATATGTAAACACTGAAACTCATAAATTAGCAAGATGTAGAATATGAAATGCAAGCATAGTAAATCAACTCATGCATGCATAAATCGCAACAAATATATTGTCATGAATATCATGCATAAGGGCCTTTCAGTAAATCACTCAAACTGACTAGTCACGAGTACTAGTATATGATCATTTTAATGTTATATGCATATAGATAAAACTGAAATCATAGGGTCAACTATGCTCATGATCAGCACACAGGTGGAATCGTGTGTCTCCGGTATCTAGAAACCAACCCACCATAGCCTCCACGGCGACTATGGCTGTCCTTGAAAAGGGTGCCATGAACACCTCCAGTGGTCGTGTCTGTTTATCACAGCAGTCGAGGAAGGGACAATGCCATTTTGGCAGCGATACCATCCACTTTTTGTGGTAGAGGCCGGGAGGCCAACCCCGTACAACCTCTCAGCATAGTGCCCACTAGGCTCAATAGCCCAAAAAGCATATATAAACTATCCAAATCTCAATCATAGTAAATCAGGCAATCTATGCAATGAGTTTCAAAACATGAGAGCAATGTACATAAATATGCATATATTCTGAACCTTAATCATCACAAATTGTGCAATTTATGTCACCATTTCCAAAACATGTATGCAGTGCTTATATAGAAACTATTTACCAAATATGTAGCAATTGCATGCAAGATCATAAGGAAAATTCGCATACTCATTATGAGAATATCATATCACAAAAAGCATACTAAACACGGTCATTAGGACCAAAAAAATCAACTAGAGTTTAGGAATGCATTTAAAAACTTAGCAGTATTAGACTACCTACCTCGATGTCTCTTGGATTGCGTTTCTCATCAATTTGAGATCTAGATCACCTTTGTGAAGTCCTGGGTATTAGTTGGAAAACAAAAATCTAAGAATTATTTCCTATTTTACAGATCAACGGCTAGATCTATACTAGACATTATAGATCTCTAATTTATGGGTCTCCATGTTGAATCTCACTTATAATGGTTGATCTATATGATTTAGGTTTGATCTAGGTATATTGATCTCCTAATATACCTAATGGATCAATTTATGAGAATTGATCATCTTTGATCTTGTAGATATATGAGATTTTTATAGTTTTTAGGCTATAGTCACATCAAATAGTCTTATGATCCAAAATTTTATTGTATAAATAGATCTGCGTCGTAATTACGAATGCAATGGTCCTTTCAAATTGTCGATCGGAGTTATATAGCATCCTTAATTGCATTTTTAGTGTCTTGCATCAACTAGCGAACCAAATTTGTCCACATAGGGCCTGCGCATCACGATTCCCAGGACACTTGTGTGTCCCGGTCGAACCGAGACCGTGCTCGTACGTGTGTGCATGCCCGAATGACCGTCCTAGGAGGTACATTACCCGCTGCGTCCCCAGTGCACATCAGGGTCAACTGGGATGGGGAGGCCCGATCTGGACCGTCCAACCCTCCCAACACCAAATCAACGCCCAGGATGTCCTGATGCCTATACTGTTCTGAGTTTTTAGGGGTTTTGGGTTCCCATGAATGCTTTGGGTGGCTCATATCTCATATCCGAGCTTCCCAGGTGGTGGATCTGCAACAGATCCCATTGCCCACTGATTTCATTAGCGATTCATCACCTGATGAGACTAGATCCGGTCGGGATCTGGGTGAAAGGGAAGGGGGAAGAGAGAGGAGTAGTGTGGGGAGGAGGATCGTACCTAGGAACCTGAAATGACGCCTATTGCACGCCTGAACTCCCTGCTGAAACCCTCCTTGCCGGAGATTGTATAGAACCAGATTTGATCAGAGGAATCACGGTGATCGAAGGGGGAAGTGGAGAAATTTATAAGAGGGGAAAGGCAGTGCTGCCATTTTTTCCAGCGCTGCACTACAAGGCAGTGTAGTGCGACAACTGGAAGGGGATGGCGGTGGAGAAGGAGGGGTGTCGTTATCAAAATGACCCCCGTCATTTTCAAGCCATTTTAAATTTTAAATGCAATTTACAAAAATACCCTCCATCTTTAAAAGCCCATAACTTGGTCATATGAACTCCATTTTTAGCGTTCTTTGAGACATTGGATTCCATTTCGAGCGCAAAATTAATATGCAGATATTTCTCACAAATTCCATTGTTTCATATTTTAATTAAAATAAAATATCTAACCCCCTATTAATATAATTAAAGATATTTGTATTTCCAAAATAAATAAGTTGTAACTAATTAGCAAATAGCAAACATCATGATTGATCCTGGTTGTAAAAGTGATACATAAATATCAAAAACTTGAGTCATTATATCATTACCCCCTTCAAGGAATTTCGTCCTTAAAATTCTACAGTCCATTACTAGAAAAGATTTCAGGGTAGTTATTCCCCATTTCAAATTCGACTTCCTAGGTTTCTTCTTCGATAGACGCATTCCTCCACAAAACTCTAACTAATAGAATTTCTTTACGCCATAGCTTCTTGACTTTCTTGTCTAGAACCTGTACCGGTTTTGTTTCCAAGGTCAAGTCTGGTTGTAGCTCGGCTGGTACCTGTTCAAGTTCATGTGTAGCTGAACTCTTTCTACTAGCGTGGCACTACTGGATGCTTCTGATCAATAGGAAGAGGAATGAAAAAAGAAAAAGATTGTGATGAGCATCTATTTGAGTCGATCATTTCTAAGATCTAATTCCAGTTTTTTCTTATGTAGTGGAAATGCCTCACAATTTGCAGTTTTACGCTTAAGGGAAGAAATGTTCTTGGTGGATGCAGGACCTGGGACCCCCAGAATTTGTATGCAAGATGAGCCTACAAGAGTGCCAATCAACCGAGCCACCAGGTTTGAGAATAAGGTGGGATCCCTAGATGTAGCGGCTAGTGAATCACTGATCCACAAGGGGTCAGGAATATACTTCCTCAGCATGGATATGTGAAAAACATTGTGGACTTCCAATAGTTGGGGTGGTAACGCTATCCTGTAGGCAGTCTTTCCCACTTTGTCCAAGACTTCGAATGGTCCAATAAATTGAGGATTGAGTCTCCCTTTTACACCAAACCTCATAACGACCTTAGTCAGAGATATCTTCAAGAAAACATGATCTCCAACTTCAAATTCCAACTGTCTGTGTCGCTTATCAGTGTAACTCTTTTGTCAACTCTGAGCTGTGAGAAGCCGCCTTTTAATAAGATTTACCTTGTTTGCACATTGTTCTACTAACTCTAACTGCACATTTCTATTTTCACCTACTTCATTCCAGCATATGGACGATCGACAAGGTCTTCCATAGAGCGCTTCGTAGAGGAATCACGGAGGATCGATTGGAAACTATTGTTGTATGCAAATTCAACTAAGGGTAAACTTTCATCCCAACTCTCTTTCCAGTCAATTGCACACGCTCTCAACATATCCTCTAATATCTGGATCGTACATTCAGATTGGCCATCAGTTTGAGGGTGAAAAGCCGCGCTGAAACTTAATGAGGATCCCAACGACTTTTGCACCGACTTCCATAATTGCTAGGTGAAATGACTGTCCTTATCAGAAATAATGCTGAGTGGTATCCCATGCAAACTTACTATTTCCTTAATATACAAGTGAGATAGGCTGTCAGTAGATTGATTGTGTCGTATAAGGAGAAAATGTGCCATCTTGGTTAGTTGATCGATGATCATCCATATCATATTATGTCCCTTAGATGTCTTAGGTAGCCCTAGGATGAAGTCTATCGTAATATAATCCCACTTTCATTCTGGTAGCTCAAGTGGTTGTAATAAGCCTGCTGGTCTCTGATGTTCCACCTTAACTTATTGACAAGTCAAGCACCTTGCTACAAATTCTCCTATATCTCTTTTCTTACCATTCCACCAGAAATATTGCTTCAAATCTTGATACATCTTTGTTCCACCAGGATGAAAAGTGTACCTAGATTGATGTGCCTCTTTTAGAATTTCTTATCTTATTTCATCATTGGCTGGTACTACTAATCTCCCTTGCATGCGAACACTATCATCTACTTCCTTAACAAATCCTGGTTTTTCAGCTAATGCTTGTACATCAGCGTCATCCTTTTGCACCTGCTTAACCTTCTCATTGATAGTGGACTTCATAGTCAAATTTGCCATAAAGGACCTCCCATGACTTATTTCGAGTTTGCATTCTATCACCTCTTGTAATAACTTCCATCTCCTGAGATGTAAGCTTGTACATATTCCTTATGTCTTTCTACTTAAGGCAACTACTATGACATTAGCCTTCTTTGGATGATATTGAATGGAAAAGTTATAGTCTTTCAAGTACTCCATCCATCTCCTTTGTCGCATGTTCAAGTTGTGTTGTGAAAAGATGTACTTGAGACTTTTGTGATCTATAAAAACCTCAAATTTTTCTCCATACAGATAGTGTCTCCAGATCGTTAAGGCAAAGACTATAGTAGCAAGCTCTAAGTCATGTGTAGGGTAATTAACCTTATGCTTTTTCAATTGTCTAGAAGCATAGGCAATTACATTCCCATTTTGCATAAGCACGCAGCCCAGCCCTTGTTGAGAAGCATCACTATAGATCTCAAATCCTCCACTGCCAGATGGTAGAGTAAGTACTAGTGCAGTGGTTAGCCGCCTCTTTAGCTCTTGAAAACTTTCCTCGCATGCCTGATCCCACTCAAACTTTTTGTCCTTTCTAGTTAATTTAGTCAGGGGTAAGGCAATGCATGAAAATCCTTTCGATGAATCTACGGTAGTATCCCGTAAGCCCTAGAAAACTCCTTACCTCTGTCACTATTTTAGGTGTATTCCATTCCTTCACAGCCTCAACCTTTGTTGAGTCAACCGCTATGCCATCTTTGGAAATAACATGACCTAGAAAATTCACTTTTTCCAACCAAAATTCACCCTTACTAAACTTTGCGTATAATTTATGTGCCCTAAGTGTATTCAATACCACTCATAAATGTTCCTTATGGTCCTCGAGGGTTTCTAAGTAGATCAAAATATCATCCACAAATACTATAACAAATTTATCTAGATAGGCTTTGAATACTAGATTCTTAAGATCCATAAATGTAGCTGGTGCATTTGTCAATCCAAAAGACATTACTCTAAACTCATAGTGTCCGTATCTAGTTTTGAATGTTGTCTTTAGGATGTCTTCCTCCCTGACCTTTAGTTGGTGATATCCAGGTCATAAATCGATCTTGGAAAAGGCACGGGTTGACTGGGGCTGATCAAACAGGTCATCAATACGGGGTAAAGGATACTTGTTTTTCATTCTGACCCTATTTAACATCCGATAATCAATGCAAAGTCTCATTGACCCATCCTTTTTCTTAACAAAAAGGACTGGCACTCCCCAAGGAGATACACTAGGTTTGATGAACCCTTTGTTTAACAACTCTTGTAACTAGGTCTTCAGCTCCTTTAACTCTGATGGGGCCATCTGATATGGTGCCTTTGATATAGGAGTTGTGCCAGGTATTAGGTCAATAGTAAAATCTATTTCCCTTTTTGGTGGTAACCCTGGCAAGTCTTCAAGAAACACATTTGGGAATTCACAAACCACCTCTACCTTTTCTAATTTGGGCCTTGCGACTTCAGTAGCTTCTATCTTAGCCAAAAAGAATGGACACCCCTAAGCAATGTGCTTTGCTAGTTTTATAGTAGAAATAACACATGATCCTGAATAATCTCTTCTCCCTTGTAAGGCGACCACTTCTCCTCCAGGGAGGTTAAAAATAATCCTTTTCTTTTGACAATCAACTATTGCATTATGCGAGGCTAACCAATTCATCCTAAGTATGACGTCAAAGTCTATCATATCTAGGTGGATTAGGTCTACGCTCATCTGGTTGCCCTCGACTATAATCGAAACATCCTAGAAGTATGCTTTTGTGGAAATTAATTTCCCTATGGGTGTCATAACTTCTAAGGAGAATTCTAAGTCTTGAACTATAGTATCCATAGAAGAAGCAAACTCGCAGGATATGAAAGAATGAGTAGAACCAGTATCAAATAATACTTTGGCAGGTCTATTACATATATGAAGCATACCTTCTACTATGGTGTTAGATGCCAGAGCCTGCCCTAACGTGATGGCAAATACTCGCCCTTGGCTTCAAGGGATGTGATCTTCCTTATATTCCCCCTCCTTCTTTCTCTTAGGGCAATTTCAGGCTAGATGTCCTATTTCTCCACAGTTAAAACACATAAAATGGGGGAAGGTACACGGCTTTCCTGGGTGATATTTGTTGCATTTAGGGCAAGTCTTGGATTCTGGGTTTCTTCCTTTATTGTCGAATTGCCACTTGTGTGGGTGTCAAGATCCAGAAGGTTGAATGGGTCTTTTACCTTTATTGTTTCTTCCACCATTGTTGTTCTTTGCATCCTTAGCAGCCTGTGTTCTTTGATAATCTTTTTCAAAAAGAGACGCCATTTTGACCGCTTTTGCTACAGTGATTAGTTGAAACCCTATCACTCTATTCTTGAGACCTGGTTGTAGTCCATCAACAAACCTTTCTACAGCATCTTCCTCGGTGGAACAAGCATTGGGTGCGAATCTTCGAAGACTTATGAACCCATTTTCATATTGTTGCATGGAGAGATTGCCTTGTTTTAAATTCATGAATTCTTTCTCCTTTTGCTTCCACACATGACGTGGATAGTACTTCTCATTAAATACTAGTTTGAACTCTTCCCAGAGTATGACATCATTATCTCCAAAGTATGTTCTTTCAGTCTTTTCCCACCAAAAGCCTGCTTGGCCTTTTAGTACGAAACTGGCCATGGCAACCTTTCTATCCTTGAGAATTTTCATTGCCTTAAATAACTTCTCAATGTCAAAGATCCATTTTTTGGCTGTTGCTAACTCATCTTCTCCCGAGAATGATGGGGCCATCTTCTGGAATCGCTCAAGTTGGGCCTCTATCATATCAGCAATTCTTTCTGGAGAAGTGGCTCTTACCGTAGGTGCTTGTGGTTGGTTCTACATGAACTACCCCATATGCTACATGAATAGCTGAAAGGCTTCAGGTATTCCATTCCCAGATCCAGAGGAGTCAGCTAGAGGGTTATCAGGTCTTGGGGCTGCACCTCCTCTTCTCCTTGGCGGCATCTATTTTACAAGACCTGTGCCTACCTTTAAGGATCTCTATCATGCTATCCTAATGGTTTTACTATTGATGTAACTTGATTATAACTCTTCATTTCATAACTAGGCTGTGAATAACATGAACCTGGGCTCTGATACCAACTGTGATGACCTCGGTTTTTATGATGCAATTTTATAATAAACAGTGAGATCGATCTCTATTTTGAAACAATTTTTTGCTAAAAGGATGCAGTGAAAATTTTCTTTAAGTCAAAACTTGTGTATAAAAACCCTGAGCGTCATTAACAAATCTCGGCAAACAGATAATGCATAAGGCCATGGTACGTTTTAGGCAAAACATAAAAATGAATAATTACTACTCCCAAGATTGTTAATCACGACCCGAGTTACAAATAAGCACATACAACCAAGTGTACATCAAATACAAAAGGGTTACTAGTTTAAGTACTCATTCAGCCTTACTTGTGTTCACTTGACTATGGCCCTAATGCTCTTTGATGCTCCTTCTAGTTATATTTTGTTTGATCTGGAAAAAGGATGGATTGGGTTGATTATTCATCATACTCCATAGGTAACCTGCTACCACCAGTTTGAAAACGTGACATGCAAGAGGGGTTATACCAAACATAAGCATAAAGATATGCACTTCTATTTTTGGGTAATCATGGGTATATGTATATATACGTAAACACTGAAACTCATAAATTAGCAAGATATAGAATATGAAATGCAAGCATAGTAAATCAACTTATGCATGCATAAATCGCAGCAAATACATCAAGCGGACTAATCAATACTAATAGTAGCTATGAAAATCTTAAAATACTAATCAATCAAAGAAAATAAGGATATTATCATGAATATCATGCATATGGGCCTTTCAGTAAATCACTCAAACTGACTGGTCACGAATACCCGTATACGATCATCTCAATGCTATATGCATATAGATAAAACTGAAATCATAGGGTCAACTATGCTCATGATCAGCACACAGCTAGAATTGTATGTCTTCGGTATTTAGAGACCAACCCACCATAGCCTCCACGGTGACTATGGCTGTCCTCGAAAAGGGTGCCGTGAACACCTCCAGTAGTCGTTTCTGTTTATCACAGCAGTCGAGGAAGGGACAATGCCATTTTGGCAGCAATACCATCCACTTTTTTTGGTAGAGGCCGGGAGGTCAACCCCGTACAATCTCTCAGCATAGTGCCCACCAGGCTCAATAGCCCAAAAGGCATATATAAACCATCCAAATCCCAATCATCGGAAATCAGGCAATCTATGCAATGAGTTTCAAAACATGTGAGCAATGTACATAAATATGCATATATTCCAAATCTCAATCATCACAAATTGTGCAATTTATGTCGCCATTCCAAAACATGCATGCAGTGCTTATATAAAAACTATTTACCAAATATGCAGGCAATTGCATGCAAGATCATAAGGAAAATACGCATACTCATTATGAGAATATCATATCACAAAAAGCATACTAAACATGGTTATTAGGATTAAATAAATCAATTAGAGTTTAGGAATGCATTTAAAAACTTAGCAGTATCAAACTACCTACCTTGATGTCTCTTGGATTGCACTTCTCTTCAATTCGAGATCTAGATCGCCTTTGTGAAGTCCTGAGTATTATTTGGAAAATAAAAATCCAAGTATTATTTCCTATTTTACAAATCAACGGCTAGATCTATACTAGACATTATAGATCTCTGATTTGTGGGTCTCCATGTTGAATCTCACTTATAATGGTTGATCTATATGATTTAGGTTTGATCTAGGTACTTTGATCTTGTAGATATATGAGATGTTCATAGGTTTTTGGCTATAGTCACATCAAACAGTCATATGAACCTAAATTTTATTGTATAAATAGATATGCATCGTAATTAAGAACGCAACGGTTCTTTTGGATCGTCAATTGGAGTTATATAGCCTCCTTAATTGCATTTTTAGTGTCTTGCATCAACTAGCGAACCAGATTTGTCCATGTAGGGCCCGTGCGTCATGGTTCCCAGGATGGGTGTGCATCCCGGTCGAACCGAGACTGTGCTCGCAGGCATGTGCATGCGCAAAATGACCGTCCCAGGAGGAGCGTTCGGGGCACACGTTACGCACTGCATCCCCAGTGCACATCAGGGTCAATAGGGATGGGGAGGCCCAATCTGGACCGTCCAACCCTCCCAACGCCCGGGATGTCCCAATGCCCAGACTGCCCTTGGTTTTCAAGGGTTTTGGAGTACCAAGAACACATTGGGTTGGTCAGATATTGCATCCGAGCTGCCTAGGGGGTGGATCTACAACAGATCCATCGCCCATTGGTTTCACTAGCGATTCATCTCCCGGTGAGACCAGATCCAATTGGGATCTAGGGGAAAGGGAAGAGGGAAGAGGGAAGAGAGAGGAGTAGAGTGGGGAGGAGGATCATACTTGGGAACCCGAGATGGTGCTTATTGCACTCCTGAACTGCCAATTGAAACCCTCCTTGCTAGAGATTGTAGGGAATCGAATTTGATCGGAGGAATCACGGTGATGGAAGGGGGGGGGGGGGAAAGGGGAGAAATTTATAGGAGGGGAAAGGCGGTACCGTCCCATGGCGGTGGGGCCATTTTTGTCGGTGCCGCACTACAAGGGCAGTGCAGTGCGACAGCTGGAAGGGAATGGCAGTGGAGTGGTCGGTGGAGAAGAAGGAGGGGTGTCGTTATCAAAATGACCCCCTACGTTTTCAAACCATTTTAAATCCAATTTACAAAAATACCCTCCATCTTCAAAAGCCCATAACTTGGTCATACGAACTCTGTTTTCAGTGTTCTTTGAGACCTTGGATTCCATTTCGAGTGTAGAATCTAATGATGTAGATATTTCTCACAAATTCTATTGTTTCATATTTTAATTAAAATAAAACATCTAACCACCTATTAATATAATTAAAGATATCTGTATTTCCAAAATAAATAAGCTATAACTAATTGGCAAATAGTAAACATCATGATTGATCATGGTTGCAAAAGTGATACAAAAATATTGAAAACTTGAGTCATTATAGTTTTATGAGTGGCAAGTATAGGTTTTGGGCAGTTATATTAGTTTGTTATAACCTTCCACCATCTCTATGTATGAAGAGGAAGTACATGATACAAACTATGTTGATATCAGGTCCAAAGAAGCCAAGAAATGACATTGATGTGTACTTGTCTCCCTTGATTGATGATCTTGAGACATTATGAGATGTGAGTGTTCAAGCATACGATGCATGCAAGAAAGAGTCATTCACTCTAAAGGCTATACTGTTGTGGACAGTAAGCGATTTCTCTGAGTATGGTAATTTGTCTGGATGCACTGTGACGGGATACAATGCTTGTGCTCTCTGCAGTGATCAAACATGTGCTGTACGACTTAAACATGGTAGGAAAATGGTCTTCCTTGGGCACGAAAGATGGTTGCGTAAAAACCATCCATATCATTTTAAGAAGGGAGAATTTAACAGGTGTGTAGAGACTATGACACCTCCAAAGATGTTAATAGGACAACAAGTATTAGAGTAGGATGAAAACATCAATGTCTTATGGGAAAAGAAGTAATTGTAAAAGTTGTTGGAAGAAGAAATCAATATTCTTTCATCTACCATACTAGAAATCACTGCATATATGTCATGTGCTTGATGTCATGCACATTGAGAAGAATGTGTGTGAAAGTTTGACTAGTATGTTGCTTAATATCCCAGGGAAAACAAAGGATGGACTTGCAGCTCACATGGATCTTATGAACATGGGTTTGAAGAGGAGGTTGCACCCAGAGGACATGGGCAATCGAGGAACATACTTGCCTAAGGCAAATTTTACTCTCAATAGAGAGGAGAGGAGAGTAATGTGTAAAACCTTATTCAAGCTCAAAGTCCTAGACAGCTACTCTTCAAACTTTAAAAATATTATTTCCATGGAAGAGCTAAAATTGTTGGGGATGAAGTCACATGATTGTCATGCATTGATGCAAGAACTACTACTAGTAGCAATATGTTTGGTGTTACCGAACAAAGTTAGGGGAGCTATTACAAAATTTTTGCTACTTCTTTAATGATTTGTGCAAGAAGGTGGTGGATGTTTCAAAATTACAAGAAATTCAAGGTCATCTAGTGACAACTTTATGTGAGCTTGAGACAATCTTTCCACCATCCTTCTTTGACATCATGGTAAACTTAATAGTGCACCTCATTGATGAGGTCAAACTTTGTGGGCTAGTTTACTTGTGATGGATGTATCCATTTGAGAGGTACATGAAAATTTTAAAAGGGTATGTATGTAATCACAACCGACCAGAGAAGTGTATAGCCGAATGTTACATTGCCGAGGAAGTAGTGGAGTTTTGCACAGAGTACTTAGCAGGAGTAGATGCCATTGGAATCCCAAGAAAGAAACAATCAGTGGAATTTGATCCCAAGGTTGGCAAACCTCTATCTAGTGGTCATATATCGATCGTTGACTATAAAGAACGAGACCAGGCACATCATTATGTGTTACGAAATGTTAATGAAGTCCAACCATACATTGAGTGAGTTAATTATGCATGCATGAATATGTAAAATTTAATTGTTGATGATTAATTACATTTTATATGATTAATACTCTATTAATTTGTTTGTGTATATACGTGTACGTAGTGAACACATGGATGTGATCAAGACAAGGAATCCAAGTTACACAAAGAAACTAAAGTGGCTACAATTTGAGCATTGTCACACTTTCAGTAATTGGCTTGTAAGAAAGTAAATTCTCAATTAATGTACATTAAATAACAATGTTATGTGTGTGTATATATATATATGTATGTATATATTAATCTTACTTAAGCTTACTTAATATATTAATATACACAGATTCAAGATTAGTGAGAAGTAGCAGGCAACAGTATATTAGAAACCTTACGCTAGATGGCAATGGGACCATCAAATATGTTGGATATGCTATCAATGGTTATCACTTTTACACAAAAGACCATGATAACTCAATAGGGCAATAGAATAGTGGAGTTAGCTTAGTTGCCAATGATACATTCTTTTCCAGTTCAAAGGATAACAAGTCAATGTGGCAAATGAAATTTATTACGGGGTTATAAGAGAGATTTAGGGCTTAGATTATACTTTTAGAACTGTGGCTGTGTTTAAGAGCGATTGAGTAGAACAAAACAAAGATAGCATCAAAACTGATGCCCTTGGATTGACATTAGTTGACCTCAATAGAATTGGCTATAAAAATGATCAATTTATTTTGGCATCTTAAGCAAAACAAGTATTTTACGTACAAGATGAACGTGATAAGAGGTGGTCAACTATCTTCTCATCCTGTTTGAGGAATTTATATGATGAAGATGATCTAAGAGACACTAAAATAAATTATCCTTCTGTTACCAAAATAATCCATTGATCGAAGCAATACTTGGTGAGAATGAGGATTATGTGTGTGACAATGGTGAGGAAGGTGCTTGGGTTTGAAAATATATATATTGGGGTCTGTGGAATAATATGTATATTAGTCAGTTGCAACATATATATAATTCAATATTTTTAATTTTTAATTAGGTCTTTTGTCATGAGCAATAATATATGCATGGATTGATATATAAGTTAGCTATATATATGCGTACAAAAAGAATGCATAAATGCACTGCTAATTAAAAAAAAAAAATCGTTTCATTATGTATTAATTGTTAGATATTGTAAGTACATATAAAAGGTGTATATAATCTAAACAAAATACATTTTAAATTGTTGACTTCAAATGTATGTACTTTAAAAGTTGTTTAGTTATAAACAACTTTAAAGGTAAGTAATTTTAAAGTCATTTACAAATAAACAACTTTAAAATTATAACTAAACTAATAATAAATTAGTCATCTTATTTTGCTTAATGTGCTTTTGTTAGTACAATTTTTGTATTTCTTTGTTTATCACATATTTTTATTTATTTAGGAGTGTTTCTATATTACTTTGTGATGCACTTAGTGTAAATCGAATGCATATATATTATAAGAACCACTCTGACACACACAAGTTAGGAATGAGAATTAAGCTAACTCCCCCAAATTTTCATATAATTAATTTATCCTCTTTATTTTTTAATGTTCTTTTATTAGTACATTTTTGTACTAATTTTTTTATATATTACATATTTTTAGTTCTTAAAAATGGAGTATTGTTCCTGCAATTTTGGGTGGCTCAAGTAAACTTTGGAATATTAGTGTCAATCAAATACATATATATTTATTTAAAAATAATTAATTGAGTGTAGATCAACCATCCATAAATCCTAACCTTAATTAACCTGAGCCCCTAATACTAACCTTAAGCTTGAGCCCTTAAACTCTATCAGTGAACCTTACCCTTGAGCCCTTAACTCCTAACCCCAAAACTTGTTTACTGAGTACTCTGAAACCCCTAAACTCTAAACACTTACATACGTAAATACCTTGAACCTTAAGCCCTTAACCTAATTAACCCCATGTTGTTTCCTGAACACTTGAACCTTAAACCCTTAATTAAACTAACCCTTGATTCCTGAACTCACTATAATTAAAATTTCATTTCATTAATTTCTTGTGTTACTTTTTGTTAAATATTGTGGAGCATGTACTAATTAACAAAAGAGGTGTGTGTGTGTGTGTGTGTGTGTGTGTGTGTGTATTAAATTTTAAAATTTTAAAAATTGTACATTTTTAAAGTCATTTATAAGTAAGCGACTTTAAAAGTATAAACTTTTGATCTTTGCACACGCAGCTTACATAAAGAAATATCCATCTTTGTTTCTTCTCAAAACCCAACAAAGCAACCCAATGAGAGGGGGAAAATGTGGGTGAACAAGAGAAGGGAGAGAAAATAGGAGAAGAGAGAAGGAGAGGAGAAATGAGCATGTGGCCACCGATTTGCATGTAGCACCCACTCCAGAGAAGAGAGAAGGAGAGGGTGGGAACTCATCTGCACACCACACCCACACTAGAGAAGAGAGAAAGAGAGTGTGGGAGCTCATCTACATGCCACCCATGCCGGAGAAGAGGGAAGGAGAGGGTGGGACCTCATTTGCACGTTGCACACACGCCAGAGAAGAGAGGGAAGAGAGGAGAAGAGAGAAGGAGAGGAGAAAGGAGAAAAGAGTATTGGAGGCAATCTACATACTAGAGAACCACCCACGCCAAAGAAGAGAGAAGGAGAGGGTGGGAGCCGATCTGCACCCTGCACCCATGCTGGAGAAGAGAGGGGAGAAGAAGAGAGAGGAGAAGAGAGAAGGATAGGAGAAAGGAGAGAAAAGGGTGGGAGCTGGTGGAACCCGATCTGCACGCGTGTTGGAGAAAAGGCAAGCGGTAAAATCTATTGAACTCATTTCATGATTGAAGTTTTCATGCTAGATCAATGTTATTCAATGTAATTAGTATGTGGTATGGATAGGGTAATTAGGATGTGGTATGGGGTAATCACAATTTAGCATGAAAACACTAATCCATAATTTGTTTTACTGAATAGTGGCAATTTATTAGATAAAGAACAAAAGATCAGATTGATATGATCTAGTTTACGAAGAAAAAGCTGACTATCAATAGCCTCCAATTCAAAAAATGAAAATCCATCACTATCCACCTTGTTAGTGTAGGTTACATAGCTGGAGAGCATAACTTTTCTATGACAATACTTTAACTTGCCTGTGTAGGGAAACTTTATGGTAAATAGCACACTTAGTTGCATCTAAAACCCATAAAAGCAAGGTATAAGACACAAATAGACAAGTAAAGTAAACCTTTTTTTTTAAAAGATCACATTTTAAAAAAAAAAGCTTTAAAAAGACAACAATGTATTCATTCACAAAACATGGAAGTCGATCAATCACCTATAAATAATAAAAACATAATGGAAGACAATAGAAGGAATTATCTAATACCTACTATATAGAACATAATTCTTGCACTAAAATACCCTAAAAAAATTTAAAAGAAAAAAATATTTTATGAAAAGATAATAAAAGAATTAAACAAATAAGTACTATACATATCATAGGAAAGTGTTTCTAACCCAAATTCCTTTGCTCAAATTCTATAACCATTTTTCACACGAACAATGATCCCAAACATGGAAAATTAACATTTGTTGGAACTAGAGCTCCAATATATATTCCCCACTCTCCAATCTCTCTCACTCAATCCACAAATAAGGAACTTAGTATCTATCGAACTATGACTCCATTACTTCTCCAACTACTTAAAGAGGAGCTTTTAACTAGTGTTAGAGGAAAGTGAGAAAGAAAGCTATTGGCAAGAATTTTCTCATATAATTACCCCTTAGAAGATGCATGTGAATGACATATGACAAGTTCCATCATTGAATTTAATAGATCATTAAGATTTGAAGTGCAAATTTACAACTCAAAAAGTTAAGGCCTCTGTGTTTTTACTCAAAAAATCCAGGCCTCCAAAGAGATTTCATGAATACTAACAGATACTAATATGAAAAATTACCTTTTGTTCTATGATATGTGCATGCTACTCGCATTAAGGATTTGCCTAATTTATTGGATCTTGGATTTGCTAAAATTGTTATGATTTTCCATATCTTTAATGGAAACTAGATGCAATTTGGATGGAAACTGGTGAAATTTTTGTTGGGATTTGTTGTACTTGTAAAATCATGCAATCTGACACTAAGTCCTAGGGGTGAACTGGACTTTTTTAAAATAAAAAGGTTTTTGAAGAACTTTGAATTCAAATCCTTTTGTTGACGTTTGAATGAAGATGCACTTAGCAGCATGGTGCAACTACCCCATGCACATAGATCTCAAGTCATCCAAGGAAGTTGCATCATTGTCATAAGGACCAAAAGTAGCCACATTTTAATTCGAGAAGGTGAAAACATGGCAGCCCCTAGAACTTTGCCTCTAATAGGCTACTTTCATAATCATAGATTAATATATCCTTTTGAGCCTAAGATTGATCATTATAGGCTTAACTACTACACATCTAATAAATATAATACATGTCATGTTGAGAAGTTGCAGATGGAAGTGATAAATATATTCTTTTATGTTTTCTCCAGATGCCTAAGATTCCCACACTCTTTCCAAACAAATTAGATGTGCTATCCTATGCATTGCTTTTCAAGGCATGGAAGCTTTCTAATAACATAGCCACAAGTAGCTAATATGTTGTGTCCATGAATATGTTTTCATATAAGTTCATGACCCAGTACGATGATGATTGCCCAAGCAGCCATGATAACTTAAATTCAACATCTATAATCATTGTCATGATTATTCACATTAAGTTTCATGGTCACTAATGCATAGCATGAGTATTAGCACAACTTTTTACATGAAAAGGAGACAGAGTCTCCAATTATGTTTTTAAAATAATTGTCAATGAATGTTTATTAGGTATTTCGTAATGACATGCGTTAAATGTCAAATGTCTGAAAAACAGAGGAAACTCTATTGGATTTTTGGTAGAAATGAGCACTCATTTCAATAAGAATCCTTGTTTTGAGAAAATAAAAATGACACTCAGGGTTTTAAAAGAAAACCCGGGTCATCAAAGGGAGAGAGAGAGTTTGTCTCATGAAAATGAGTATTAGTAAATGATAAATGATAAAAAAAATAATTCACTTGAATTTTCAATGTGCCTTTTTATTGGTTATAAAGCTGATACTACATATTATAAGCAAATCTATAGTCTTAGAAACAAATTAATATTTTCCTTTGTTGTTGATGCTGATTATTCATGTTTTATTTAGATGAGGGTTTTACTTAGCATGTAATTATTGAAAGGTCATTTAAAAGTATTGTTCTAATATCATTGAATGTTTCTTTGTAGTAATAATGGAACCAGGAGAACATCAAAATGAAGAGCGCAACTTGAATGAAGAGCAGAACAAGAGGCTTACATGAGCACTACTCCAAAAAGAAAGGGCAAAGGGCGAACAACAATGGAAAAGGTTATCAAGAGAAAATTGAAGGGAATTAAAGAAACTGTCCAATACAGTAGTAGAGGGCAAGAAATTGGTGAGAGTGCCCCTACTTATAGTAGTTTCATATGCTCTACAGTAAGAAGCATAGTTCCTATCACATTTGAGGATTGGAGACTTGTGCCATCCTCAACCAAAGATTCAATATGGGAAATGGTGAAGGTATGTAAACATTAAATACATGTATTATTTACATTATAACTTTCCTTATTTTTCAAATATAATAAATTGATGTCTTCCATTTGTAGTCTACCTTTGACATGCCAGATGACAAGAAGATGTGTGCTTTACAAGGCACTGGTGAGCAATGGAGAAAATGGAAGAACTACCTTGTTCGCAAGTACATAGTTCCAAATGTCAATAATCTGTTAAGGTTGTACATGGTGCCTTCCATTTACTCCGACATCATCAACTAGGATGCTTGGAATCCATTTGTACAAAACTGCACCTTCACTGAGTTTGAGGTATGTGCAGAAATGACGCTTCATTCTTTTAATTACATGTAACGTTCAATTTATTGTACTTGATCACGCATGTAAAAATGTGTAGGTGAAGAGTGCAAGGGGAAGAATGGTGCACGAAACAAATTTGCAACACCACCTATTTAGGATGGTCTACACTTGTTTAGAAGAGCACGAAGTAAGTATCTATGATAATTTATCCCATTCAATTTAATGCTACTATAATTATATACATGTTCTCTAACTATAGTGCCTTTGCTTGATAGCAAAAAAAAGTTGGGACTATGAAACCCATTGATCGCTCCATTCTTTGGAAGATGGCGCACTCAGTGGGCCATACAGACGAGAAGTTCTCAGATGAAACTACTGCACAAATTGCTTTGCACATAATAAGTGGTTCCACCTGTCTGTAAATTTTTTATAATTAATTAGATCAAATGATCATGTCTTCTGACTAAATTTTGTAAGACGCTCTTACCCAAGAAAGCACTACTACAGGAACTTTAAGCAACACTACTGCCAAGGAAGACATCCTATATATGGCTATGGGCAATAATGAAGACCACCCTAGTCGATTTAGGGGCATGGGTCACAATATTGTTCCTTCTATATTCTTTGGTAGATGACTTATACCTAAAGTTTAAGATGATGAGGCAGCCTATAATGCGTTCATTGGAAAAGTAAGGCAAAATATAATTAGATAGATGCAAGAGGGAGGTTTGATGATGGTTGCTACATCCCCTACTCATAATACTCCCAACCCCACTATACCTCCATCACATGCAAGCTATAATTCCCCAACCGAAGAAGATGATGAAGGACGTCTGCCTCCCCATGAACTAGAAATTCCTGCCCATGAGGTATATACGTACATAGAAAAAACTATAAATTTTCATTGTCATTTTGTAATAATATTTTATATATCTCAACTTATCTATTGCATATTTGCGCTGCAAGTGGATCAATGCTTATTGGCCTTGGAATCCCATCAAAATATCATGGCAGTTGGTTCATGCTATGAGCATGAATTAAACATTTTGCATGAAATTATTATGCCACAAGGAGCTAAGCGGGTTTCATTACCATGGCTTGGAATGCTAATGCCTGCCTACCATTACCATTAGAAATGAAAAATATTATAACCATTAGGCAGGTAGTTGCATATCACATCACTTGGCCAGAGGAACTAGTCATTCCCATAGAGTCCACTGTATGTACCTTATCATACTACCTTTCTCATTAACATTCCTTAACTAAAGGCCTCATAGAAGTCTTTTAATAACTATATATGGTTAATCAGAAACAACATGCAGCACCGAGATCGGCCCCCATTCCAGTGGCACCTGTTGTTGCTGCACCAATGGAACAGGTACTTGTATATATATTTGGTTTTTCTTTCATCATAAATTAGGCCATCTTTATATATTAATATTAATTAGCTATGAATTTTTACATCTTTTACAGCATTCAACCCAAGAGCATGTGGAAGTCCCACCTAACACGCCTCAATCCCTAAGGCTACTCGATAGTCTCATCAACAGCAATATGGGCATCGATCCTGTACAAATCAAGAGGGGAATGCTTGCCGATAGTGTTGTTGAAGTGCCACTTATGGCAGAGGACCTATTACACATTTACCAATGGGATCAACTCAAACACCCTCACATTGTCTCCTATATGGGGTATATATGCACATACTTGCTTATAAATCATTTGACATTTAATTACATGTTACATTTTAATGGTATATGTACCAATTATTTCTTCTATATAGGTTCTTGAATGATGCTACTGGCTTTTTTGAGGGTGAGGGTGAGGGCACACTTTACCAATTCCTTGACCCTGGCATCATTTCTAGAGCTTTGGCACAATGGTTGATTGAGCATCATAATTAGGATATTTTAGTAGGCCTATTTTGCTACTCTAAGGGACAGGGCTTTATGATTCCCTACAATAGTGGGTAAGTTTTAATTTTCTTGTTTTCTTGTCAAATTATTCTATACCTTGGGATTGTCAACTTCCATTACAATCCGTGTGACTGTCTATGTAGGTCTCATTGGATGTTGCTCATTTTGGATGTGCACGGTGGGCATGCTTTCTTTTTTTATTCTTGTGGATCGCACGTCCGTCTAGCCCTCGCAAATATTATAAATAAGTAAGAATTTATTTTTTTCATGTGTTATGTGTATATAAGTACATAATTTGTTATTCATCTATAATGTACTTGAAATATAAATTTGTAGGGTTTGATTTGATTGGGCTGTTCAGACAAAGATTATATAACCACCAAAACTCACTTGGAAGAATGTCAAAGTATACAAAACAATTAATTGCTCTAAGTTATCAGTAATTAAACCAACATTATTATAAATGATATTTATTAGTTGTTTTGTTGTCCTTGTTCCATAGTGCCCTTGACAATAGTCAGATTGGGAGTGTGGGTTTTATGTCTTGAAGTACATGAGGACCCTCGCAATCAATGGTACCCCTATCTCCCATTTAAGAAAGGTAAAAAAACTTTTTTTTTCCCATATCTTATATGTTTCTACTGTTTTTACAGATCTAGCTAAAAAAATTTCGCTTAATTGAATATGTTGTATTTCAGGCTGCTGTGCTTTCGGAGTGGGTATCCAAGAAGACTTGCTCCAGGGTAATTCTTAATGAAATAAGATCTAAATGGGCTAACTATGTAATGACTTTCAATTAGTTGTTGGAGTAACTACATGAACTTAAAATACATAATAAAGTATTTTTTCCATTGACTTGTGTATGCTCCTTTGGATTTTATTATTTTCTTTGAAATATATATATTTGTATTTTATGCAATGAATGAGTAGAAATTTGGAGTGTTGGAATAAATGAGTATGGATGAAGTGAATTTCAAGTTTGAACATGGATTGAATATGTGGCGGTTGAAGTATATAACTTTTATGAGATGAAGAATGAGAGGGTTGGAGTGTAAAAGTAAATGTGAATGTGTATGGATTTACAAATGAAGTGAATGTGGATGTTATATACAATGCATATGTTGTCGTTTCTTATATAAATTATTTTCAAGATAGATGTGGATGGGTAATGATGAATATGGATGTTTTGTAGTCATTATGGATGTATTAAGCATTATATTTTAAGATCAATTCAGGGTATCAAGAAACAAGTGGATGAATGTTGTATTGGATGTTTGGTTTTTCATATTTATAAAGAAAGTTTGTATTATGAGTATATTATTCAATGTATACACAGGTGGTAGTGTATCAAGAAAGATGTTGTTGCATTGTAGTGGATGGTGTTTGGAATTGCTTATGGAGATTGAGGTATTATGTGTATATGATGTTTGGTTTTTCATGCTTATAAAGGTTGTTTAAAGTAGTATTAGGTGCATAGACAGTTTATTATTCATGTATACACAGGTGGTAATGTATCAATAAATAAATATGTGGATGCTTTGTAGTGGTTGTTTCTTTTTCATGTTTTTGTAGATTGAAGTATCAAGGTGTATATGATGTTTCTTATCCAATTAATATATACAAGTGAATTTGTATAAAGAAGTAGATGAATGTTGCATATTAACAGGTTTTTAATGTTTATAAACATTATTTGAGTATCAGGTTTTCAATGTATACAAGTGGTAGATCTAGAAAACAAAATTAAAAAAAAAATAAATTATAACTTTAGAAGTCATTTATTTTTAAACGACTTCTAAATTCCTAAACTTTAGAAATTGTTTAATTATAAACGAATTCTAAAGTATTTAATTTTAGAAGTCATTTAAATAAACGACTTCTAAAAGTTTAGGATTTTAGAAGTCGTTTATTTAAACAACTTTTCAAGTTGGTCTATAGAAGTCGCTTATTAAGCAACTTCTATTATCAGTTTTAACAAACTTTAAAAGCCCCCATTGCATAGTAGTGTTTTTCCATAATATAGTGGAGAACATTGAAAGTAAAAGAATGATACTCAACTCTAACAAGTGTGCTTTAATTAATGATGAAAAATCAAGCATTAACAACATTGAAAGAGGCTTGTGGTAGACTTCCAACACCCTATGAAGCTTCTTGTGGACCCTTTCTTCCACATCTCCCAAATGGTGACCAGCACAAAGTCATTGAATAATCTGAACTAAGCATATGAAGAAGTAAAAAGTTGGTAAAGAAATAAGTAAAGAAAAAAAAAGAAGTGAAATCTATAATAACTTAAGAGATCTATGTTAAGATCTTCACTTATGAGCCATCAACATAAACTTCTATTCATATTATCTAATCTCTCACGATCCCAAGCAATAGCAAACAAAAACCCGTTCAAAGTTAATGGTTAAGGAAAAAATTGTGTTTATGATAATATGGAATTACAAATTGTGTCCTAAATGTTAGGTGTAACAAATGCATACTAGTAAAGAGAAGAACTAGCTGAAACCTTAGTAAATTGCAGCAATTGAACCTAAATGTTCACAATCTAATGTTGCATTAGAAGCTTCATATAATGAAAAGAGTGGATTTCAAGCTTACTATAATTCATTAGATTTCTTGCAGCAACTATACACCAATGACAGAAATGTTTGGCTGACCAATTGGCAGTTTAGTTTATAGGTGTTATTACTAACCAACAATACAATGAATTTGATTCTTTTCTACTGACCCAAAACTTGTGCAACCTTAAATGAGTTGCTATGACCAGGAATTATTCAATTTGCAGCAACTAGTTGTTATTTAAAAGATACTACTATGTTTGGTTCCCCTTTCAATAAGTGGATGCTTTGTTGATTAGGGAAGAGCAACAAACTTTCCCATTGAAATATGTCACTAACAAAAACAAGTGCGTACAATTATGTATGTCAAACTAGCACATAGAACATCCATATGTTCTAGAAACTTAGAATCAAATTACTTAATTGCCTTAACCACCTTGTCAATATCAATTTTTTGCATGTAATATGCATAGAAGTAACTATTATTATTTCAAATATGAGTTCATAAATATGCAGCACCTGGTAATTAACCGTAGCTAGTAGTTAAAAGAACTTATCTTCAAATAAATTAATTGCCTTAACCACCTTGCTAACATCAATTTTTCTATAACAAGACCTCATCATTCAAGATCCATAACAACATTCACATATGTATCATGTTTCAAAATTGCTAGCAAATAAAAAAATAGAAGATAAAAAGTTTGAAGAATCTAAAGTAAACATAAGCTTCTAATTGTATGTATGAGTAAAACTATCCATTATTATTTACAACACCATGAATTAGACTATCAACCACAACATGCTATGATGCCCCTATCAGCATTGCATTAATTCAAGTTTACCCCACTTCACCCCACCAAAACTACAAGGTCACCCTTTCATATGTTTCAAAATCACATGTTAAACCACCGTATCAAATTCTAGCACTCTTGGCATCCAATAGATCATTTGATGATCCATGATGTCTTTATTGAGTCCTAATGCTTCCATTCTTTTCAACCCTTGCATCTCATTCATTTTGAAAGGTGGTAGGTGTAACAAAAAGTCTCCCTTTCCATTTGAATGATGCACCACGTAATATCTTGGTTGGCTAGGCATCTACAAAGATCAAATGTGAAAGAAGGATTAGTAGTCATGTGTATGTACCAAGCATGTGTACATTATCTAAGATATTACCATGGCATATCTCAAGCCATCCTCTTGAGAAGTAAAAACTCCAAATCCCAAAGGTGGACTTCTTTGCATCCTAACTACTGTCTTCTATCTTGTTGGTGTAAAACCCCTTACAATTGTTCAATTTCCTTTAGTTGGTGGCATTGTTTCCATTGAAGTATTAGCATTTCTTATCTTTCTAGCTATGGTTCGAACAGAGGTGATAGATACATCATGTGACAACAAATTTAGTGTAGTTAGATTTTCACTTATGAAAAGTAACATGAAACGTATTTCAAACAAATTTCAATGTAGTTGGATGAAATGTATTTGTGTTTCTTACTTATTATTTCGTTGGTCTTTCTCATAGCCTTTTTGGTCTGCATTGAGAAGAGAAAAGGGCCCTTCTTCTTGTTAAGGATCTCCTTCTTGTTGTACCTCAGCTGGCATATGATGAGTCTACCATGTCTTCCCAGTATACTACCTGGTTGTTGTAGGTCTTCAAATGATTCCTTAATTCTTTTCATCCTTAGCCTAACTGGCATCCTGCTTCCTATAGGAGGCAACACCAACCTAACCTGGACTAGACTAATCTTGTATGCATAACAAGTCTTCTACCTTTCCACCATGTAAAAGTCATCAACATAGCCTTCTACCACCACCACATCCATGGTCTAGATAGCTACCATTTGCATGAAAACATGGGATTCTAGTTAGATCCCATGAATTGTAAGCACAAGTCCTACTTCTGAGATTCACAATAAGTCCTTGACCCTTGTATCCAACATTATGCAAGTCAAATCTATTGTAGACAACATCACTTAAAGGCCTATCCCTTATTTTAATCTAGCTTTTTTTGTATCCTTGGATAGTTTCTCCCTTGATTTTCTCAATTTTATGTCTCTGTCTACTAATTCTTCTCATGAGTTGCTTTCTATTATCTCCAACATGTCTATTATGTGCATCTTTTTGGCCTCCAATATGTAGAATTTAAATGTTTCAAAAATGTTGTTATCAATAGTATCACACTTGTCTCATATGAAAATGAATACTCAATGAAAAGACATTGTACCCTAACCTCAAAAATCTTCCACTACTTTTTTATTTAACAACACCCCCTCCCCCTCCAATATGTTTCAAATTGGCTTCAAATGGACTATATGGTTGCCTTTGAAATAGTATACAACCCAAGCTTCAAGCTAAACCCTTGATTTGAATTTTTCTTGATGGTAGCCTTATAGAGTTGTTATGCTCAACGAGGGGGACAAGATCTTTCAAAGCATGCATGTCCTAGCAAAATATACATGGATGAGATATATGCTTTACAATTGAGAAAGAATTATCATTAACATTCATTCAAAAAGAAAATTTGTCATTAACATCATTAAATCCACATCCAAGTAAATATGAACATCACATTCAAACATTTGCCTTTGCCTTATCACTTATGACAGCAAGGTCAAATCCTTTTCCATTGATTCTAAGATCAGCCAGAAGAAGTTTAAGAAACCATGTCCAAGACTCCATATTGTCTCAACTACCATGCATGCCACTAGAAACGTCTGATCTTTGGCATCTCTACCAACAACACACAACAACTAAACCATGCAACACCATTTTAGAAAACATCCATCTAATCCTATGAAGGGATTGTAGCCTTTCCTCCATCCCTTGCATAACCCATGGAAGCACACATACTTCTCGTGAAATACAGGACCTCCACTTGGTATGGGCCTCTGAACATACAACTCCACTATAATCTCTCAATTTTTATCCTTGGCATCTTCCACATAGTCCCTCACCCTAAAGTAATGGTCCTTATCCTTAGCTCTCCACGACTGTACTTTCATCACATCAAAATAGTAAATCCTCTTGACCTCATTCTCCATTTGAACCAACAATCTAGTTAGGTGTAGTCATATACTTATCTAAATTTTTTTTTTTGCTAGCTATTCAAAAGAAAATTATGAATTTCAAGGTGTCCTCAATTTCACTTTTTGTGAACCTAATGTCTCTCATAATCTTAAATGAATAGGAAATTATAGCATTCTCTTCATCATTGAATATCATACTAATCTAAAACCTTGGGCTTTGCACATCTAAAGATGAGATATAGTTAGTCAAACAAGCATTACGCAATATCTCCCTAAATGCCCATCAAGATAGGGCTTGGTAGCCTTCTTTAGTTCCTACACCCTAGCCCTATTGAATCATCTCCTCATCAAAAGTAGCATTATCACTTTTGTGTTCTAAAGGCAGTGATCTTTATCTTTTGGTTAATCATCATTCATTTCTACATAGACCAACGCCTTGACCTACTCCTCATAATGAAACTCTATAACAAATTGTAGGATGTCAAGCTTGGATACAATTTGACTAGTATAGTTGTCAACCTATGCTACCATTCCTCCCTCATAATATACATCATGGTCCTAAATCTTCAGCCATGATGAAAATTATTGGTGAAAAGAAACCATCAAAAGAAACAAGAATTTACAATCAGGAATTATTGTATAATTATGGAAAGAAGAAAAAAAACATTGGTACATCATCATCATCATCTAGGCCTTATCCCAATTAGGGTCTACCTCATGAATCTTGTTCCTCCATTCCCCTCTATTAAGCGTCATGGCTTCATTTAGTCTAAAATTTTTTAAATATTTTCTCACCACTTCTATCCTTCTTCTTTTTTTTTTAGCCTTCCCCTTGCCTTTTGAGATCCTTTGATTTGGATCAACTCACTCTTTCTAACTGGTGCCATTTTTTATCTCCATTGGACATGCCCAAACCATCTATGTATCTCCTTCCTAATCTTGTTACCTATTGGTGTTACTCCAAAGTTCCTCTATTGTTTCATTTCTAATTCTATCCTTTCTTGTCTTGCCACTCATCCGTCTCAGCACTATTATAAACAAGGAATTTCTAGTAAAATATTTGATACCTACTTGCTCTATGAATTAATGGCAAAGACACATTACTACATATAAGGAATGACTTGTAAAATATTTAATATCCACTTGCTCTAGGAGTTAATTGTAAAGACACGTTAGGATAGATGATAAGAAAGACACAACTACAATATCATATGCTCTAAGAATTACTCTAATATCTTATACTCTACTAGACACTATGAGTTGAGATTAAATTAGCATTGAGGATAAATATTTGATATCTACTTGTTGACCTCAATGGACTCTATTTGTGCCTAACTAATAATACTTAGTGCACTCTTTTTCCATAATAAAGGATGCTCTAGTAAGACACTAGCCCACAGCAAGTTAATGTGAGACGCGCCTCTTTTACAGTATGGAAGTCCTACCCTATGACATCGACAAATATTTTACAAATCTTTTTCAAATGTGGGGTCCTAAGTTTAGAAAGAAGTTTTAGAAACAACCAGCAAAAAGCATTTTCTATAAAAGACTTAAAAATCCTATGTTCCATTCTTCATTCACAAAACATGGATGGTTCAATACAATCATTGTTTTATTTCTACCAAAAATTCATAAGTCTTCTTTCTATTTCAGACCTCGTACATTTTTGCATACAATGTAGTGTCCTTGATAAACCATCGTATAGCAAAATATTGACATGGGAGGCCTATATCCATCCAATCACATGTATATACACATATTTATGTGTTTGAAAATTGAAGTTTACTCATATAAAAAACACTTTAAAAAATTGAACTAATTCTACCATAATTATTCCAATCACATCAACACATCCAAGAAATAAAAGTCATAACAAATCAACTTACTAACATTAACTCTAGAATAATATCAACAAGGTTGTGCACCTCTTTGACATTACCTTCTCTGGCCTCTTCCACAACTATTTGTCCTATTTTTCAACCACCCACTCCCAATCTACTTCTTTAAGTTTGGGATATTGTAAATAAATGCAATATCTCATCAAGTTTGCACCTCTATAGGTAGTTTTATTATTGAATATGAAAAATCATATAATAGCAAATTCAAAAGGAAATCCATTGTTATTTATCATCCAATTCTGAAGAATGGGATACATATTGAGTCATCATCATCATCAAGACCTTATCCCAATTAGGGGTCGGCCACATGAATCTTATTCCTCCATTCCACTCTATTAAATACCATGGTTTCATTTAGTACCAAAGTTTTTAAATCTTTTCTCACCACTTCTATCGAAGTTCTTTTGGGCCTTCCCCTCGCCCTTTTAGAACCTTTGACTTGCATTGCCTCACTCCTTCTAACCAATGCCATTTTCGGTCTCCGTTAGACATGTCCAAACCATCCAAGTCTAATCTCTCTCATCTTGTTATCTATTGGTGCTACTCCTAAGTTTCTTCTAATGTTTTCATTCCTAATTCTATCCTTTCTTGTCTTACCACTCATCCATCTCAACATCCTCATTTCTGCGACACTCAGCCTATGAGTATGATGTTCCTTAACTGCCTAACACTCTGATCCATAGAGCATGGCCGACCTAATAGCCATCCTATAGAATTTTTCCTTTAGTTTGAGTGGCACCCGCCGATCACATAAAACACCCGATGCACATCTCCATTTGTTCCAACCCGATTGGATTCTCTGGGTAACCTCCCTCTCAATCTCTCCACTCTCATGGATCAATGATCCTAAGTATCGGAAGTGGTCTCTCATGGGGACCTCTTGGTTATCAATCTTGACTGGTGCTCCACTCCTACTCTCCTTACTAAAATTACATTCCATATATTCTGTCTTAGTTCGGCTAATTTTAAATCCTTCCTTTGTTAATAGCCTTTTACCTTTAGATACTCCTAAGACATCTTTTGCCACTTTCTTAATGGACTCAACCATATTAGTCCACATGGTATTTACTTATATTTCATAGTTCCAATTTCCTTCTACCATCAACTTATTTTTGAATGAGGTTATTTTCTCTCCTTTTAAGTTCCACCACTTAGTTTTTGGATGTGTATTAAGTTCAGTTCTTTCACTCCATCTTTTAATATGAATATCCATGACCATTAACCTATGTTGTGAGGTTAAACTCTCACCGGGTATCACCTTACAATCCTTACATATAGATCGTTCATTATTCCTAAGTAGAAAAAAGTCTATTTGGCTTTTATGACGTCCACTTTTAAAGGTTATTAATTGTTCATCCCTCAATTTAAAGAGTGTATTTGCAATGGATAGGTTATATGACAAAGCAAAATCGAGGATATTCTCCTCCATCTCGTTTCATTCACCTATACCATACCCTCCGTGTATTCTATCATATCCTTCCTTATCTTTTCCTACATGGCCATATAAGTCTGCTCCTATAAATATCCCCTCAGTGTTGGGAATTTCTTGCATGACTCCCTCCATATCTTCCCAAAATTGTCTCTTAATTATATCTTGTAACCCTACTTGTGGTGCATATGCACTTATAATATTTATAATCTGCTCTCCTAGAATTATTTTTATTGTTATAATTCTATCACTGATTCTTTTAACATCCACAACTTTATCCTTTAATTCCTTATCCACTATTATTCCTACACCATTTTTATTATTTTCCTTTCCTACGTACCATAATTTGTACCCATCTATTTCTCTAGCTTTAGCCCCTTTCCACTTGGTTTCTTGGATACAAACGATGTTCACTCTCCTACATTTCATCGTGTCTACTAACTCCAAACTCTTACCTGTCAGTGTCCCTATATTCCATGTAGCGATGCGAATCTTATGTTTTGGAGATAACCTATTTACTATCGCCTTTCTCGACCTCTATGGTATGAACCCATGTCCACTTTTCACTGCACCTGGGTTCTGATGCAGCGCGTCGCTTATGAGGGGACGCTCTAGTAGCCCTTGCCCATTTTTTACTACACCCGGGATCCGATGTAGCGCGTCGCTTCTGTGAGAACGCCCTAGCAACCCTTGCATATTTTTCACCGCATTCGAGATCCGATGCAGCATGTTGCTTATGGGGAACGCCCTAGCTTGAGCGAATTTCAGTTTTCAATTCATGTCATGTTGGGGTTGCCATAGTTTTTAAAAGCTGAAGATGATTTTCATTAAAATCATTAAAATCATCTTCAGCTTCACCCTTGTCGGCTGGCTACCTGACGCAAGGGTGGCCATATTTTAAGAAGCTGAAGATGATTTTCATTTTCCTCACAAACTAATATACAAATGCATATTTATTTGTAAGAAAGAAATAATAAAATCATCTTCAACTTCCCCCTTGTCGACTGGCTACCTGACACAAGGGTTGCCATCTTTTAAGAAGCTGGAGATGATTTTCATTTCTTCCTCACAAACTAATATACAAATGCACATTCATTTGTAAAAAAGAAATAATAGAATCATCTTCAACTTCCCCCTTGCCGGCTGGCACCTGATGCAAGACCCTCCTCCTTTTTTATTCGGGCTTGGGAACGGCATTGGCGGAGTTGGGATACATATTGAGTAATATAATAAAACATTGAAATCTCATTTCAATTCCATACTGCAAATCCATGCCAAGTCACTTTGAATAACATGAACTTAAAGCATCCACATATGGATAGCAAAATCATCATCAAATAGTAAATAGACAAAAAGAAATAAAATCATAAATTTCTTAAACACATCAATATGTCTAAAAATATATATGCAAATAATATCATCAGAGTTACCTCCTCAAGGTCATTCAAGTGTAAAATCACTCAAAATTTGGCCATCTATAGTTGGTCAAGAGTACTCATTATTGACTTAAAGTCCCAGGGTGTGACACGCCTATTGCACTATTGCTATATCCATACGAGCCTTAAATCTCAAGAATAATGGACCCTATGTGTTGCGGACAAGACCACGTCTAGTTTTAAGCTGTCATGCCTATACCAGATAGGATAGACTCCAACGCACCCATGTGCATGGAAAACACGGTGTGTAAGGCCATAACCCTACCCATGATGTCTTCTTAACCTAATTCGGCTCATTGCAACCAAGTTTCAAACACATGAAATTTCAAAGAGAGTATGATCAGTCCTCAAACTCTCCGAGCATAGTGTCCACTGACTCCTATACTTATCATAACATAATATAAATACAAACCATCTCATGCCTCTCTGACTTATAAAATAGTTAGAAATCATGCATCAATAAAGCCATGCAAATCAAATCTCATGGCACTATACTGCTAAGTAAAAGAAACACTCACTAGGATTGAGTTTGAGAAGTTTAAATAGAAATATCAATCCCCATCATTTCATAAACCATGCAACCAATGCATATTGAACACAATTCAACATAATAAGTTGTCACAACTTATATTTTCATCATAAATCATTATAGTATTTCAAAATTAGTATTTTGCATGATGAAATAGTTTTCCACAGTTTCATTGAAGATGTTAAAACTACCTACCTCTTTTGATGTAATTTTCAGCTCATTTGTGTTCCTCATTCAGCTCAATTTATCAATTAACCTAACAACATGTAGATAAACCAATTTTCTTATCAATTTCAAATCTTGGATAAACAATTACAAATGAAGTCTATTTTCCAAACTGTCACACCAATACATATTTAATTATGATTACTCCTGATGACAAATCCACTCATGAAGAATTAGATCTCCATAGACCAAGCTCTTTTACCCACATATTAGATGCATAAAGGGTTTAAGAAGTGTCAATCCATTGATCGAGTTCCTAGATCTTGATTTTCAATCATATATCAGCAAGATAACTATAAATAGTTTATTGGGCATGCAGATCCACACCATTGGTTTTTTATCAATGGTCTAAATAACCATACACTCTAGGAATCACCAATCCGAGCAACTAAGAATTGTTGTACTTATCAACGTTCATTAGCAGGGATCAATAGTTTAGGATGGTTTTGAACTATTCAATCACATGAATTTTGGATCATCACCTCAAATCGTATCATATCTTGCATCTAGTGACAAATCAATAATTGAACGCCTTAGATCTACTTTACAACTGTAGATCATGAACTAAACAACCACAAATAATCACAGACTATGAAATTGAATTGTTAGTTTAGAGATAGTGGATCATCAATGATAGATTTTTACTTTGGAAGGTCAAATGATATCAGATCTAGCATCAATCCATCCCACTGCATAAATCTAGCAAAAATGACCCAAAACTGCATTTTCCATGCATTAAGGAACGATCACCAGTTATCAATGAAGAAGGTGACTGGAGACAATTGTCCTTGTTGTCCTTTTACATCTCAAAGTGCCAAAAAAACTTGAGGGAAAAGGTAGATCGGCAATTTATCAACATTCCATTTGAATTTGGAGACTTTTCTTCATCATTTGATGCCGAAAAATGGACAATAGTCATAAAATGGTCACTGAATATTCTAAGCACTATTTGGTGGCCTAAAACAACTTCCATCAATGTGGGATTTTTTTTATTTTTTTATGTTTGGTTGTTTAGAGGTAAGGAATCTGATGAATTGTTCGGATCTTCCATTCTTCTAATTTCCCATGCAATCTCATCTCCGACACTGACGTTAGTGGAGAACATGTGACGGTGTGCTTGTCCTCTCTCTCTCTCTCTCTCTCTCTCTCTCTCTCTCTCTCTCTCTCTCTCTCTCTCTCTCTCTCTCTCTCTCTCTCTCTCTCTCTCTCTCTCTCTCTCTCATGTTTCTAGTTCAATAGTAGGGAGTTGATTTCCACGTGTGAATTGACCAACCCCCCCTCCCTATGTGTCAAGATCCTCCTATCTACTATGTAGTAAATAAGACAAGGGAAGCCGGACCAGTGTCCATGTAAATTTGGACCCCCTTCTTCTATTTGTGAAAATTTGGGCATTTTCTGCCCTAACCTTTGTTTCGCACATTATGAATGTCATTAGAAATTTCTTGTTGTGTGCATTCCAAATTTTAATGTTTCTAAGTCAAGTTTTGATTTTAAGAAAAATTTAATTCCACGTAAGTCAAATTTTGATGGAATTCAATTTCTTATTAAATGGAAAAAATAGGGTTGTTACATCCTTACCCCCTTAAAGATATTTTGTTCTCAAAATTCTCTTTACATCAATTCTCAAAATGTTTCAGATGTGTTTGTCTCATCTCTTATTCAATTTCCCATGTAGCTTCTTCAATTGAATGGTGTGGCTAAAGGACTTTGACCAAAGGAATGGTTTTAGTCCTAACTCCTGCACCTTATGGTCCAAAATCTGTATTACCCTCTCCTCAAATGTCTAGTTTGGCCTCTCTATTGGCACTCTCTAGAACATGGGAGGGATCATCCATGCACTCCCACAACATAGACACGTGAAAAATATTGTGAACATTGGCAAGCAGCGGTGACAAGGCTAGCTAGTATGTCACCTCTCCAACCCTCTTTAGGATCTCAAAAGGTCCAGTATGTTGGGGACTTAGCTTTCCCTTCGCACCAAACTCAGCATGCCTTTCATAAGGAAGATCTTTAGGATCACATGATCCCCAACAGCAAACTCAACATCTTGACATCCTATGTTAGTGTAGCTCTTTCAGCAACTATGTGCAACAAAAGTCACTTTCAAATTGGCCAAGCCTTCTTTGCACACTATAAAACAAGCTCTGACTTAAGCAATAATCTCTCACAAACATTAGTCCTAGAAGTCGAACAACGATATAGCCTGCCGTAAAGTGCATCATAGGGAACCATCTTGATGCTTGCATGGAAGCTATTATGTATGCAAACTTGACAAGTCGTAGGTTTTTTCACAGATGGTCTTCCAGTTGATCACACACACCCCTCAACATATCCTCAATAGTGTGAATGGTCCTCTCTGATTGACCATTTTTCTGTAGGTGGAAGCCTGTAATGAATTGCAACGTCAAACCCAAATCCTTCTAAATGCTCCTATAGAGCTTTGACGTGGACAAGTTGTCCCTGTCTAATATGATCATTGTATGTGCTCCATATAAGCTTAATATCTCTTTGATGTAAAGTCCTGCCAAACTGTGCACATATTGCCAAATCAGAAGAAAATGGGTAGACTTCATCAGTCAACCCATGATCACCTATATCATTTCATGTCCATTCACTACTCTTGGGAAAATCCACAATGAAGTCCATGGTGAAATGGTCCCACTTCTACTCAGTAATGTTACTAAAGGTCGGCCTTAACCTACTAACAGGTTACACATTGTGTGCGTACACTTGTCGATGCTCTCTTCATTTCATTCCACCAAAAATGTCACTAAAGGTCTTAGTACATCTTTGTATCACATAGATGAATAGTGTGTTGCAATTGGTGTCCCTTTTGAAGTAGCTCCTATTTCAGATCATCAGCAACTAGAACCACAGGTCTACTACGGAAGTGCACACCTCATTCTATCCTTTAGTGAAATTTGCCCTCTCACACAAGGCCTATGTGTCTGTATCACTTTGATGTGCTTGTAGGACTCTACCAATCATCACTAATTTGACTGAGACATTGGCAATCATTGCCCTTAACTTCCTGCTCAAAACGTTTATCACCAAGTTAGCATTTCTTGAGTGGTACTGAATTATGAAGCTGTAGTCCTTGAGGCATTCCATCTACCTTCGTTGTCTTATATTCAAATTACCTTGCATGAAGAAGTATTTGAAGCACTTATGGTCTATGACAACCTCAAATCTCTTGCAGTAGAGGTAATGCCTCTAAATTTTCAATGTAAACACCACTACAACAAACTCCAAGTCATGAGTGGTAAGTCACCCCATGCATCCTCAACTGACGAGACATATAAGCAATCACCTTACCTTGCTGTATCAAAACAAACCAAGTCGTATACGTGAGGCATAATAGAAAACCACAAATTCACCACTACTAGAAAGTTGTATCAACACTAAAATAGAGGTGAGTCTCCTCTTGAGGTCCTCTAAGCTTGCCTCGCAAGCAAAACTTCACATACTCCAACCCCTCAATGAATCTGAGATAGTAGCCCATAAGACCTAGGAAGCTATAAATCTCAATCACTATCTTAAGCCGCTCCCAACCCATTACTGCTCAACCTTCTCCAAGACAACAATATCTCCATCCTTTGAGATGATGTGGTCAAGCAAGATCACATACTCCAACCAAGACCCACACTTACTAAACTTCATAAACAAGTGATGTGTCTGTAAGGTACTAAAAATAATGTCAAGTGCTCCCCATGCTCCTCCATGGTCGAGGAGTAGATAAGAATGTAATCTACGAACATAGTCATAAACTTATACAAGTAAACTCAGAAGACCTAGTTTATAAGATCCTTGAAAAATGCAGATGTGCTCGTCAATCCATACAACATCACCAAAAACTCGTAGTGGCAGTAATGCATCCTAAATGACATCTTAAAGATGTCCTTCTCTCTAATTCTCAACTAATGTTAACATAACCTTAAATCAATCTTCCAGAAGATTATGCTAACTGGAGATGATCAAAGATGTCATCAATTAGAGGTAAAAGGTAGCAATTCTTCATTGTCACACTATTCAACATACAATAATCAATGCATAATGGCATTGATTTCGTCCTTCTTCCTCACAAGGAGGACTAGAGCTCCCCAATGCAATCCATTATGTCTAATGAATCCCTGATCAAGCAACTACTAAAGTTGCATCTGAGCTCACTTAGCTTGGCTAGTGCCATTCTATATGGCACCTTGGAGATAGGAGTTGTGCTTGGCACTAGATCAATGATGAAGTCAGTCTCTCTTTGAGGTAGTGATCCAGGATACTTCTTAGGAATGACATCTTAGAACTCCCTAACCACATCCAGCTCATCAATCCTATGTCTCTATGCCTCCATTGCCAACATAATAGCCAAACATGCCTAGAACCAATGAGACTGTTAGCTATTCTAATGTATAAAAAGTGACTCTCTTCTTGTGACAATCCACAACTGTCCAATGTTTTTCCAGCCAATCCATCCTTAGATAACATCAAAATCCACCATGTTAATGAGGGTAAGATCTGTGGTCATCCTCTCACCCATGATCACAATGCGTACCTCTTGGAGGAATTGTCTTGCTTGAGTTGACTCTCCCACTAGAGTCAACACTTCTATATCAAATCCCAACACATGCATAGGCAAGCCCACACACGATGCAAACACACATGCGTATTTGCAACCAAAAATGTACCTTCAATAATCACATCTAATGCCTTTGTTTGTCCTGAAGTAATGGCGTATACCCACCCATGGCTACATGGAATCTCATTCATCCTAGCTCACAATATGTTTGTCTATCCCCCTATCTCTTGGGAACAGAATAGGAACTCTCTCTGCTTCACCTTTTATTTGTGAGGCAAAAAGAACTGATCTCAAGAAATGCTAGTGCTAGTGGAGAAATGTGTCTGCTCAACTGTCTACTACCAAACCTAGCCTCCATCTTCAGGTGGGAGGTCGTAGTCTACACATTGCCTTGAAAGCCCACTCCTCCTCAAACATCCATCTCTCAGCTAACTCTAACTTCACAGAACTAGAATGCCAGCACAATCTAGTTATATTAAATTCTCAAGAGGGCGCCCATGTCAAGAGATCTCACATCATATGACAAGGATTTTACTCAAAGAGACTAATTTATTACATCCCATGAAGGTACAATTGCTAGTATTAATAAAAAGATCAAAAGTCTCCTTATTTTCTCACAATCTGCCAACCTTCATAGGTGGATTCACAACCATCAACATTGCCTACACAAATCATTAATATAACTCATATATAAGACAACCCATTCTCACTTGTTTGATTGTATATGACATTTGGACATGTTGGATTGGTTGTATGAGGATTAATCCTGGACTATAATACCAATTGTGACATCCCTGATTTTTGAACAACTTTTCTACAAATATTTTTCCAATGTGGAGCCCCAAGTTTGGAAAGAAGTTTTAGAAAATAAATAAGGAAGAATATTTTCTAGAAAAGACTTAAAAATCCTAAGTGTTATTCTCCTTTCACAAAATATATATTGTTTAGTATAATGATTGTTTCATTTCTATCAAAAATCTAGCAATGTCTCCTCTTATATTTTGGACCTCATGTATTTTTCACATGTGATGCGATGTCCTTAAGAAACCACAATGTAGCAAAATAATGATAAGGGAAATACTATCTACATCCATTCACATGTATATTCATATATTTGTATATGCTTTTAAAATCAAAGTTTAGTCAAACAAAGAACACTTAGAAAATTAAAGTATTTCTAATAGAATCATTCCAATCATAGCCTCACATCCAAGGTTTAGTTACATGTTCACATGTCAAGGCAATAAAGTCATAATAAATCAACCTACTAACTTCAACTTTAGCATAATCTCGACAAGACTATACACCTGTTTTACATTGCCTTCTCTAACCTCTTCCACAAGTCTCCACCTTGTCTTCGACCTCCCACTACTAATCTACTTCTTTGAATCTAAGATATTACAAACAAATACAATATCTCAACAAGTTTGTAATTGTGTAGGGAAATTCACATAATCACAAATCCAAAAGGAAATTCACAATAATTTGTTATTCAATTTTGAAGAATGGGATGCATAATTAACAATATAATAAAATACCAAAATTGCATTTCAATTCCATATAGTAAATACATACCAAGTCATCCCAAATAACATGAGCTTAAAGCATCCACACATGGATAACAAAATCATTGTCAAATAGTAAATAGACTAGAAGCAATAAAATCATAAATATCTTAAGCACAATAATATATCTTGTAAACACATGTAGTTAATATCATCAGAGTTACTCCTCGAGGTCTCCCATATGTAAAACCACTCAAAATCCAGCCATCTGCCATTGGTGATGAGTACTCATTCTGGAACTAATGTCCTAGGTGCAGTGCACCTCTTGTACTATTGTGATATATCCATATGAGTCTTAAATCTCCAAAATAATGGACCCTTTGTGTAGCAGACAAGACCATGTCAAGTCCAAAGCTGCCCCACCAATACGAGAATAGGTAGACTCTACTACCCTACCCATGATGTCATCATAACCTAATTCATCCTATTGTGGCCAGGTATCAAACACATGAAATTTTGAAGGGAGGATGATTGGCCCTCAAATTCTCCTAGCACATCATCCATCGTGTACTATACCCGTTATAACATAATATAACTAGGATCCTTCACATGCATCTATGACATAAAACAATAAAAAATCATGCATCGATGAAGTCATGCAAGTCAAATCTCATGGCACTACACATCCAAGTAAAAACAACCCTCACCCAAGTTGAGTCTGAGAAGTTTAAACAGAAATATCAATCCTCATCATTTCATAAACTACACAACCAATGCATTCTGAACACAGTTCAACATAATAAGTTTTGATAGCTTATTTCAACATAAATCATCACAATATTTTAAAACTAACACTTTGTATGAAATATAGGTTCAACTACATGAAATCAGAAATCACATATTATGTTTTCGGCAACTGCACGGGCTATTGTAGCATAGTGTGCCCAAGTACAGGTAGTACTCATAAGCACTTGATTTGAAAAGTGATAATTTAAATAGAATTTAAAATATTAAAATTAATAGAAACTAAAATAACTAAATAACTAAAAATATAGATTTATTGCTAAATAAAAAGTACAAATTTCTGAATGTAAATGACAACTAATTAAACAAAATAAAATCAAAATTTCACTACCCTATCTTGATTGGCATGTTATGTAGCAAAATTCTCCATATCTGATATTATTCAAGTAGATCAACCTGCTCCAATCAATCATTAATGTCCTTGATCATTGATTCAACAACTAGATGATGCAAAAAATTAAATGATGATTTGGGTCAATGGATGAAACTATGAATTGGATGGCTTTGATTGACTGTATGGGCTCAATATGCAAAATCAGATCTTATGAATTATTGATTTGGTTCAATGGATGAAACTGTGAATTGGATGGCTTTGATTGATTGTATGGACTCAATATTCAAAATCAGAGATTATCCAAGTAGATCAACCTACTCCAATCAATCATTGATGTCCTTCATCATTGATTCAATGGCTAGCTGATGCAAAAGAAAATTTTAAAATTGATTATTTGGGTCAATGAATGAAACTATGAATTGGATGGCTTTGATTGACTGTATAGACTCAATATGCAAAATTAGAGCTTATGAATCATCCATGAATAGAATTTAATTGAAGATTTAATGATTGCCTTGAAATCATGAAAAAGATGAAGTAGGAATTAAGATGAAATTTTTGTTAAGTTCTAATGGAATGATTTGTAGATAAGGATTTTAGTATGAAAATGAAAAATTTTAAGACACATAGGGCAAGTAAATGGGAAGACTATGGGTAAAAATGGAATTTTCTATTTTCTATTAAGTGAAGGATAAAAAACACATGGAGCTATTCCAAATAGCTCCACATAGCTATTTGAATTGCTTGAAACGAAGGGGAGTTGGTTTTTAATTGAAATAAGGGAAAAAATCACAATGAGAAACAAATAAAAATGATGGTGAAAAACAATGGAAAATCATGATGAGAAATAGGAGAAAATAATGAATCAAAAGGTAAAATGGATTTCCATTAGAATAAAAAACAAAACTTGAAAATGAAGTGGAACACATAAGGACAGTGATGAAAACAACTATGACAGAGGAAAGAATAGTGAAGGAAATAGTAGAAAATTGGTAAAATGGAGTTGGCAAAAGGAGGAGAGGGAGACGACCAGTGACAAAGGTGAAAGTGTGGCTGGGAGTGATGGCTGAGAGAGATGGCTGAGAGGGATGTTAGGGAGAGAATGTTGGGATCGGTCTTCTCTTCGTTCCCCACTCTCCTTCAGTTTTTCTCCTCCAATTCATTTCTTCAATTTTTTTGCTATGGATTTTTCTACTTTGGTTCCCAATTTTTCCTTCTTTCTTTCCCTGTATGATCTATGCATAGCCCTCTTTCTTTCTTCCTCTTTTAAAGCTTCCTTTCCCATATTAGTTTTCTAATTAGGAAACTGTTTCCTACTTGTCTTCAACTCCTCCAATCACCTTAGAGACAACTTCCTGGTTCTTTCCATTCCTACTTATCTCCTAGGATTTTCTTTCTTATTCCCTTTTTCCTTGTTCTATCCATGTTCAATTTGTTCCCACTGGCCATCTCCTAGGTCCATTTTTGTATTGTGAAACCCATGTAGAATTTTGATTATTTGATCCTAAGTAACTCAATCTACGGCATCTAAGCCCACTCAGATTGATTTGTAATACATAAAATTCAATTAGAGTCATCTTGACCATGATTTATTCATCTAATCAGCTTTAATGATCACATAGTCGTTAAATGTTGGCAAGTGATGATTAGATTATCAATTTGAGCTATAATTAACATCTAAACTAATTATAAAAATTAGTTAGTTAGATGATCTATCTTAATGCTAATTTAAATATTTTTTAACTAAAATTAGATACTCAACACATGCCCCAATCAGCATTTTACTAGTCTCAAGCAAAACATGCAAAAATTCAATTACTACTTTCGTAAGAATTCACAAAATTTCAAAAGTCATTTTCAAGTCAACTCCCACTTTTGCCTCAAAGATTTCTCTTCAATAAATCTATCATCATTAGCATACTAATAAAATTAAATAAAAATTCAAAATCCTACTCATATGCTAAATACATTCAAATTAAGCTTTGATCTCAGAGTGTGTATGTGTGTATATGTATGTTGTCTACTCATATAAAATAATCTTTTTCTTTAAGTAAACTATAACTTTTGAACTCCATCTAAAAATATGTTTTGAGCCCAATTCTCACTAATTCCATACTTAGAAATAAGAATTCTTAGACAAAGGGTTCAAATCATATCTCTCTTTTACATATATGAGCAGAATCAATAAAAGTAATTTTATACTCATGAAAAAGTGAGGGTTACTAAGGAATTTAGTTTGATCCCTTTATAAAGGATGTCATTACCTTTGAAAATTAAGAAATATTACTCTTTAAATCTTATCCATTCATATCCTCATTAATATTATATTCATCCTAGAATCAATAGGTCTTATATTAGGATGAAATGTTGGCATGGAACAAGGTACAAAAGAAAGGGATATAAAGGGTTCAATGTCTTCAAAATAATTTGAGGTCTACGAACTAGTTAATAATTTTTCTTTACCTTGTACCAAAGTGAATACTTTTTTCATTTTTCTGCATTCTTCAATTGTTTTCTTTTTCAAATTTTCTTTCTTTCTTTTCAGAACTTTTGAAGAGCTTTTTCTTCATATTCACTTTTTTCTAGTAATATAACTTATAAATATTTATTTAATCCTTTCTAACTTATTTTAGAAGAGTGGGTAGTGGATATATCATCTGGGGTAATATGGGTAAAGATGATTTGAGTAATAAAAGAAAAGGCTTATATAAGGATCCAATTGGCTAAGTAGTGGTAAAAATGTTTCTAGGCACTCTTTATGTCTCTAGGTTTATCATAAGGATAGCCTAGATCATTTTCTAGGTTTCACATAACCTGTCAGATTCAATGAACTTCCAAGATTTTAAAGGTAATATGCTAGTAATTCAGGTAATTGGCCAAAGTTAAGAGTTTGTGGGATCAAATTTAAATTAAGCACAATGAAACAAAGTTCAAAACACATTTATAAACACTCAAAAGAATTAAATAGCTCTAAGACTCACTTTGGTTATAGGTCTCCACTGAATTCCTTCAAGACTTCAAAGTTATAACTACTTATCAATTTAAACCATGTATATGCAACAGTGTGTATGGATGTGAACTGAGACTTAGGTTTCACTGAATACTTTAGAAAATGAGTAAAACAATGAACTAATCATCTGTGATTCCATTAATAAGATAAAGTTAGCTAGACTATGCTTCATAAAATTCAATTCTCATCATAGTGTGGGAATTGACCTAAAAACATAAAAAAATTATCAATTTTTTTCCAATTTGTTTTTTGCAATCACATACATCAACTATGAAAGATAGAATTTACTAGAATTCTTCACCCCTAACCTGAAAGAACATTATCGCCAATGTTAGAAATATAAGACAAAAATGAATATGGTTGATCCAAAAAACAACGAACTCTAAAAAAAGGCTAAAAATATGGTACATAGAGATCTAATCCACTTAAAACTAATAAATAGGATACAATATGATATAGAGCCTTACTATATACAATATGATATAGAGACATACCAATCAGGGTCTGGTGTGCAGTTCTGTAAGCCCAAAGCACATCGGATAGTTGAAGAGACCAATCCTTACAATTAGGATTAATGGTCATTTGAAGAATTTGTTTAATAGCCCAATTAGATACTTTGATTTGTCCACTAGTTGTGGGTGATACAATGTTGCAACTTTATAGGTGATATTGTACTTTATCATGAGGGCTATAAAGGTCTTGTTACTAAAGTGGGTACCATTATCACTTATAATGGCTCGAGGCATCCCATATCTAGAAAAATAATAATAATAATAATAATTTAACAACTAATTTATGGTCATTATTTCTACAAGAAATAGTCTCAATCCATTTGGACACATAGTCTACGATCAATGAGATATAAAGGTACCCAAAAAAAGGTGGGAATGTCCCCATGAAATAGATGCCTCACCATTCAAAAACATCTATGACAAGGATAAGGTTTAAAGGCATCATATTCTTCCTTATTATTCTCTACAACTTTTGACATCACTCACATGATTTATAAAACTATGTATGTCTTTAAACAATGAGGGCTAGTGGAAACCACACTACAAAATCTTTGTAGTAGCTTTTAGTGTCCACCACATGCTACTGAATGATAGAAGGAGATGACACTATTTTGCTCTAAGTCTGATACACATCAACTAATTATTTGATCTAGGCAGTACTTAAATAGGCATGGATAATTCTAGAAGTAGTGCTTGACATTGGAAAAGGAATTTTTATTTTCTAACTTGTTCCAATGTTCAAGAATCTTCCATGTGTCTAGATAATTTGCTACATCAGCAAAATAGGGATGACAGGATGCATGAAAAAGTTGCTCATTAGGGAAGGTATCTATAATTGGCAATTCCTCCATTGGTTCTATAAAGACTAGCCAAGACAAGTAGTCAGCTATGATATTCTCTACTCCCTCCTTGTATTTTATCTCAAGGTCAAACTCTGAGAGTGTGAGAATCAATCTAAATAGTCTAGGGTTAACATCCTTCTTGGATAGAAGGTACTTAAGGTCCAAGTAATCAGTCAATATGACTATCTTAGAACTAATCAAATAAGACCTAAACTTATGTAAAGTGAAGACAATTGCTAAAAGTTCTTTTTCTGTAGTGGAATAGTTCATCTGAGTACTATTGAGGGTCTTACTTTAGTAGTAGATGACATATGGCTTTTTGTCTTTTCTTTATCCTAGCACCACTCCAACAGCGTAATCATTAGCATCACACATGATTTCAAAGGGTAGGCTCCAATCAAGTGGCTGCATGATAGGTGTAGTTGTTAACTTATCTTTTAGCTTTGTAAAAGCTTCTTAATAGCTATATGTCCACTAAAAAGGAGTGTCCTTTATAAGGAAGTGACACAGTGGTCTACATATTGCACTAAAATCTTTAATTAACTTCCTATAGAATGCTGCACAACTTAGGAATCAGAGAATGCCCTTGACAGATTTAGGGATGTGTAGATTTGCAATTAGATCAACTTTGGCTCTATCTACCTATATTCCTTTAGAGGACACTATGTAGCCAAGGACAATTCCCTTAAGAACCATGAAATAACACTTCTCACAATCAAGCACTAGGTTTTTTCTTCACATCAACTTAAGACTTTTCTTAAGTTAATAAGTCATATCTCAAATGAATCCCCATGCACAAAGAAGTTGTCCTTAAAAACCTTTAAGAATCTCTGTACAATACCACTGAAGATGCTCAACATGCAGTACTGCAATATGTCAGGGGCATTATATAATCCAAATGACATTTTTTTGTAGGAAAAAGTGTCAAAAGTACATGTGAAGGTTGTCGTTTCTTAATCTTCTAGTGCTATCTCCATCTGGTTATACCCTAAGTAGCCATATGGAAAATGATAAAACTAATGACCAGCGACTTATTCCAACATCTATAGAATGGCAATGAAAAGTGATTATTCTTAGTAACAATGTTTAGTCTCCCTATAATCTATGCATATATGCCAACTAGTGGTTACTACCATCACTCCAAATTTTTTAGATACTAATTATGTGGGACTCACCCATTTGCTATCACTTATGGGGTAAATGATCTCTACATCAAGCAACTTAAGGATTCTACTCGAACCACGTCTTTCATATTATGTTTTATCCTTCTTTGCAACTAATGACATGGTTTAGCATCATTCTATAATTAAATTCAATTGGTGCATATCAAAAGACTAATATGTTTAATGTCTACTAAGGTCCATCCTGTTGCACCTATTTGTTCCTTAAGGGTTTTGAGCAATTGTTCCTCTTAAGATGTTTCCAATTGATAGACAATTATAATAGAAAAAGTTTCTTCCTCTCTTAAGTAGGCATATTTGAGTTTAGATGGTAGAGGTTTTAGATCAAGCTTAAGAGATGGAATGGGAGTGGAATTCCTTAGTGGAGGTTCCTCAAAGTGTGGTTTCCATCTTTTTGTGTCCATGACAGACACAGAATCAAGAAGGGCATTAATTTCCTCTATTAGTGCATCTTCATTAAACTCATTAAAGCAGGCTAAACAAGTCTTAAGTGGGTTCGATGAAAAAGAGGTTATGAAATTATCTTTCACAACTAAATTTATCATGGTGACAAAGTGCAAGTCATTAAAGATGTCTCTTGATTGCTTGCATATATCAAATATGTTCAATTCTAATGTCATGTTGCCAAATGAAAGCTTTATGATACTATTTCTATAATTTATTAAAGTATTAGAGGAAGCCAAAAATGGACGTCCAAAGATGATAGGGATTTCCTTCTACTCATTCAACACTAGCTATGTGTCCAAGACTAAAAAGTCAATGGGAAAAAGGAATTGTTCTATTTGGACTAGCATATCTTCTATTACGCCCCTCAATATTACAATCAATCTGTCAGCTAACTAAAGTGTAGTCGATGCTGAATTGAGTTCTCCTAATCGTTGCTAAACATAAACTATGTAAAATAACAAATTGACACTAGATCCTAAATCTAAGACAGCTTGGTTAATCTTGTAGTTGCCAATGATACAGGTTAGAGTAGGGCAACCTAGATCCTTGTATTTTTAGGATCATGGTGCTGAAGAATCGAACTTGTTCAACCACAAATGTCTTCTTTTGTACATTCAATTTCCTCTTGATTGTACATAGATCCTTTAAAGAGTTGGCATATCATGGGATTTGCCTTATTACATCTAAGATTGTTATGTTGATCTTTAGTTGCTTGAATATCTCCATAATGTCATCATTGGTGGTACTCTTTATGACTTGATGCAACCTTTGAGGGAATAGAGCAGCAATGAGACATGGTTCAACACATGGAATGGGGTCTTTCTCTTTAAATTTTTCTACCTAATAAGTCTTTTGTGGCCCTTATTTCTTAATTTTTTTACCACTCCTAAAAATGGTGACAACCTTTATCTGTTCCAAGTTAGAGCTTGAAGATGTGTTAGATGCATTATTACCAACCACATGCACACCCTTAGGGTTTGCTTGTGGTTGAGTTGGAAGATTTCCTTTTTCATAGTTTGCCTCATTTGGCTCATCATATTTTTCATTTCACTCATGGATTGTGGCTTATTTTAATTGGATTTCTGACCAAGAAGTTTTCCAGTCCTGGTTTTGAATAGGTTGATGTAAATTATCCTCTATAGGACTCTTGGTTGGGAACAATTAAAGTCCAAGAGCAGGAGGTCCATGAGTTTACTGGTATTGGTATGGGGTTAGAATAGGGTGTCCTTGATTTTGTTAATGAGGCTAGTATGAGCCGGGTTGTGAGACATTGCCAATGGGTCTATTTCTCCAACTAAAATTTGGATGGCCTCTCTCATTGGGATTATATGTCTCAAAGTATAGGGAGAAAAGTCTTTTATATACATTCAGCCATCGGTCTAATCATGAAGTACGTCTTAGAATGCTGGAATGGTGGGATATTCTATAGTAAGATGTGTGGTATTTTCACAAATGTTATACACTTGTTCAACTTTCTTCGACATCATGGTCCCCATTTCCATGACCTCTACTTCTCAAGCTAAAAATACGACTTTGGTATTAAGTTCATCTTTCTCAAACATGGCATACATGCTTTCTCTGGTGCGGTGGTGGGCTTGGGCCTATCTAGATGTTCAACTCTTTTCGACTCAACCAAGTTTGTGCACTCTTAGCAAGCCATTCTAAATAGTCATGCACTTATTATGGTTGTTGATCTAGGAAGTTGTCATTGCGCATCATCTTTATAACTGGAGCATGTCAGAATTAAGTGCCTAATAGAAGAAATTGATAATGGGTCATGGTTCATAGCCATGATGTCGGAATGCAAGTAATAAGTCTTTAAACCTTTTCCACCATTAGTAGAATGGCTCTTTGTCTTTTTGGGTAGAGTTCATTATCTTTCGGTGGAGTGTATTTGTTTTATGTGTAGGAAAAAAAACTTCTAAACATTTCCTAATTATTTCATGCCAGGTCCTCATGGGACCTACTGGAAGTGCATTAAACTATATTTTAGCTTTTTCCTTCAAAGAGAAGGGAAAAGTTTAAGCTTCTAAAATAATGCTTTGTGCATTATGTGTGGTACATACTTCATCAAATTCCTTAAGATGCAAATAAGGACCTCATTGTCTAGCCCATAGAACTTTGGGATTAACTGGGTTACTCCCATTTTTAACTCCACTACACCAACATTCACAGGTAAAATAACAAAGGATGATGTGCTGGTGCATGTTGGCTATTAGTCTTTAATAGTTCTATCTTATAAAAATCATTATCCTCGTGATCGCTCTATTGGTCCCAATCTCTATTCCCACTCCATCTCCAATATCTGTCCATTGGATGATTGTTCCTTCTTGGTAGAGGTTGATGCTCATCATCTATTAGAAGTGGTAGTTCCTCATTTAGGATAAGTGGAGGGCCTTAATCACCTCCATTACTTCCATTGAATGAGTTATTCCTAGATTGTTGATTAGTCATTGATAATGACTAATCTAGTTGTATGTCATTTTGGTCGTACTTGACTAACATCCTAATTTTGTCATGTATCTAGAAGTGCATACAACCAAAGAGCTTTTTTCTCTCTTTGTTTAATGAAAATAACTACCCAAAATGATGCAACCTAAATTCTAATAATGGATAATTATATAGCACACAATTCAAATAATCATAAGGCTAGTAAGAAAACAGTTTGATTGTCTTGAATTTGTGTGAGAGAGAAGCTTTTAAATTATCCTAATCTAACATTCCTTTTCTCTTTTAGACTTGTCCCATACTTACCAGTAAAATCCTAACCCAACCAACCACTAGACACCCTCCTCAACTAGTCGTAGATAGTCTGAGTTATAGAGTGTGCTGGCAGAACTAGTTGTTTAAATACTAGTGCACTCAGTTAAACATGGGCCATTGGAGTGGTAATGGGTCACCCCCTTCCAAGAGGGTCTTACGAGCATGTGAGGGCCTCTATGGGTCTCTTCTAATTAATTTTAAGTTAATTTGAAAGGCTGGGTTGGCACTTATGGTGATTATCCTACATGGGCCAAGAGGTGCTGATGAAATCTATTCTTGATCTTGTGGGGTCAAGTGTCCTCACTAATTACTCCATGGTAGTTCTATTAGCATATGAATCAGCTTAAAGCAATAAAGTAATAAACTAATGCAAGTCCTAAAATTCAAGAAATATAAAGTATACTATCTATTTGCAACTACACTACCAAACAATAATGCAAACTTATTATAATTATGCAAGCCCTAATCTAGGAATTGCAAGGAGTTATAACTACTTATAGTGGGGTCCTGGATAAAGTCTTCTCATACAAGGTTAGGATTATTTACATTCCACCTTCACTTCTGAGGTACAATAGTCCACCATTGAACTATATTATTACAATCGTTTTAAATAAATTACGATTAAAAGAAATACAATCTATCCTCACTAAAATTCACCCAAAATAAAAATTTTAGCTATCCTAATTGAGATCCTCCTTTAATTCCTTCTCCAATTTCCTGCAAAATCAAAAATAATAAGTACCAAAGTTAGAAAATAGAGTGATTATGCACCTGAAAAATGTACTTAAAAATGCCTAGAATGCTAAAGGAATCCAATTCCTAAAAAATTTATTTTTATAAAAACTCTTTTGCAAGTCCCCAATAACAACCCCAAGAAATCGTGTTTTTTGCAAGTGCAGAGGCTATTATAGTATAGTGTGTGTAATTATGGGTCGATTCCACAAGGACTCGACTTGAAATGTGAAAGTTTAAATAAAATTTAAATTACTAAAAATAATAAAACAATTAAATAACAGCGCACTAAAAAAACAAATTTATTATTTGAATGAAAAGTACACAATTTTGAATCTAAATGACAATTAATTAAACAAAATAAAAATTAAATTTTACTTTCCTAACTCGATCATCGTGTCATGTAGCGAAATTTTCCATATCTGATTGCATCCAAGTAGATCAACCCACTCCAATCAATCACTAATGTCCTTTATTGCCAATTCAACGATCACATGATGTGAATTTTTCAAACAAAATGATAATATGGGTCAATGGATGAACTATGAATTGGACATCTTTGATTGATTGTATGGACTCAAGATGCAAGATTAAAGCTTATGGATCATCTAAAAATTGAATTTAAGTGAAGATATAATGGTGGCCTTGAAATAAAATTTAAAAAAAAAAAAAAAGGATGAAGCAAAAATTAAGATGAACTTTCAGTTAAAGCTAAACCATTGATTCAGTTAAGCTCTTTAGCTGAATGACTTGTAAACAAGGATTGAATTTGCATAGTTCGGGCGTTCAGTGCGAAAATGAAAAAATTAGGACACAAAGGAAAGTTAAACAAGAGGACTATGGGCAAAAATGAAATTTTTAGATTTTTCTATTAACGAAAGGATAAAAAACATAGGGAGCTATTTGAATTGCTTGAAACAAAGGGGAGAAGGATGAACCGAGGTGAAACTAGAGTTGGTTTTAATTAAAACAAGGAAAGATTGCACTAGGGGGGAAATCACAATGGAAAACAGGAAACAATGTTGGTGAAAAACAATGAAAAATCACAGGGAGAAATAGGAGAAAATAATGAACCAGAAGGTGAAATGGGTTTCTATCAGAATGAAAAACAAAACTTGAAAACAAAGTGGAACAGAGAAGGACAGTGATGAAAACAACTGCAACAAAGGAAAAAATAGTGAAGGAAACATGAGAAAATCAATAAAACAGAGCTGGCAGATGATGGAGAAGGAGAGGACTGGTGATGAAGGTGGAAGGGAAGTGTGGCTAGGAGTGATGATTGAGAGAGACGGTTGGGGGATGTCTGGGAGAGAAAGCTGGGATTAGACTTTTCTCAATTCCCCTCTCTCCTTTAGTTTTTCTCCTCAGGTTCTCTTCTTCAGTCTTTCCGCTACGAGCTTTTCTACTTCTGTTCTCACTTCTTCCTTCTTTCTTTTCCTATGTGATTTATGCACAACAAACTTTTTTTTCTTCCTATTTTAAAGCTTCCTTTCCTATAAGATTCCTAATTAGGAAAAAAAAATTATAATTGTCTTTAACTCCTCCAATCACCTTAAACACGGCCTCCCACTTCTTTCCATTCTTACTTGTCTCCTAGAATTTTCTTTCTTATTCCCTTTTCCCTCATTATATCCTGTACACTTTGTTCTCATTGGCCATCTCTTAGGTCCCTTTTGCATTGAAAACCCATGTAGACTTTTGATGATTTGGTCCAATTAACATCATCCATCCTATTCAAGCCCACTCTAACTGATCTGTATCACATAAAATTCAATTAGAGTCACATTAACCATGATTTATTGATTTGATCAGCTTCTATGATCATCTAGTCATTAAATTTTGCCAAGTGATGGTTAGATAATCAATTGGGGTTGTAATTAATATTTAATCTAATTATGCAAAATTAATTAGTTGATTATCTATCCCAATGATAATTTAAGGGTTTTTTAGCTAAAATTGAACACACAACGTCACATAATTACATTTTAACTATTTTCAAACATGATAAAATAGTTTTCATAGTTTTCTCGTTTCATTGAAAGCACATCAATGTTAAAACTACTTATCCCTTCCAAAGTTATTCCAAGCTCAGTTGTGTTCATTCTTTAGCTCAATTTATCAATTAACCAAACAACACATCAATATCACAATTTTCTCGTCAATTTCAAATCTTAGATCAACATTACAAAACAAGTTTATTTTTCTGACTGACATATAAATACATTTTCAATTCCGATTACTCTTGATAGCAAATCCACTCTTAGAGAATCATATCTCCACAGATCAATGGACAAAGGGCTTGAGAAGTGCCGATCCATCAATCTCATCATTGTTCGGGTTCTTAGTTCTTGAATTTAAATCATATATCAGAAAGATAACATAAAATGTTTACTAGGCATGCAAATCTAGATTGTTGGTTTTTTATCAATGGTCTGTATCATTGCACACTCTAGGGATCACTGATTCCATGCAATTAAGGACAACTGGAGTGTGAATTAGCATTCCTAAGCATGAATAAATAGTTTAACATATTTTTTAATGGTCCAATTACACGGCATTCACATCACCTCCTCAAATTAGATCAGATCTAGCATCTCGTTACAAATCAACTATTGAACAAGTCAGATCTACTTCACAATTGTAGAACATTAGCTAAACAACCATCAATCGTCATGACCTATGAATTGAATGGCTAGATTCAGAGATCATGAATCACCGATGACAAATCAAGATCGAATCTGACTTTAGACGGTCAGATGATCTTGGATCTATTCCAACGCATAACTCGGGCAAAAATGACCTGGATCTACATTTTACATACGTTAAGGAGGGGTCGCCAGCTGTGACCTACAGTTGCCAAAGAAGGTGATCGAAGGCGGTCGTCGTTGGTGCCCTTTTACAACTCAAAATGCTAAAAAAATGAGTAAAAAGTTAGATCAGGGATTTACCTACATTCCATCTAAATTTGGAGACATTTCTTCATCATTTGTTGACGAAAAAAGAAAAATAGTCATTGGAAAGTCACAGAAAAGCGCACACTATTTCAGGCACAATCTAATGGCCCAAAAATGACTTCGATCAATATGATTTTTTCTTGGGTTTGATAGTTTGGAGGTGAAGAATGAGATGAACGGTTTTGATCTTCCCTTCTCCTGATTTTCCCGTGCAATCTTGTATCTGACGCACCGAATACTGTTTCTTCCTCAAATCGCCAGCATTAATGGTGGACATGCAACGACATCTCTCTCTCTCTCTCCGGGTTTCTAGTTCAATGGCATGGAGTCGAGGTCCATGTGTGGGACGAAACCCCCACCCCCCTCACCCAATCACCACCATCACATGTCAAGCTCCTCCTGTATACTATTTAATAAATAAGATAGGGGAATGGGCTGTCCATGTAAATCTCGACCCTTCTCATTTTGGGAAAATCTGGGTTTTTTTCGGCCCAGACCTCTATTTCATGTGTTTTTAGGATCGTTAGACAGCTCGTCATGTGCAATCCAAATTTTAAAGTTTTCAAGTCTGATTTTAACTTTTAAAAACATTTAATTTCACAAAAGTCAAATTTTGACAAAATTCTATTCCTCGTTTCATTCCAATAATAAAATATGTTAAAATTATATAAAATGAAATAAAAAAATTAAGATTGTTACAAGCCCCTTCATCTAATTTATCCTGAGATTATCTAGGAGCCCAAACATCAAGCAGTTGCGTGATACTTAACCAAAGAACTCATGGATGTTGGCTCCAATAGAATTTTATTCTTCCTAGCATTTACAGTCCTGACCTCATCTTTTAAGTGTTTATTGCATTATAGTAAATCCATAGTACATATTTATTCAGCAGATTTTTGGGCTATAATGTACTGCTTTAAACGACTACATGCGCACTGCCTTTGTGGGGGACCGCACCATTCTTAAAAATAAAAATAAAAATAAATAAATAAATAAAGAGGAAAACAACTGTGCAAAATGAAAGATCCAGCAAACGGTCCATTGTGGAGAACAACAATCACTGCATTGACACTTATTATCAACAATGCGCACAAAAGGACCCAACAAAATGATTAAAACTGGACGCAAGAAAACGATTGGAAACGACCAATGCTGGGCCGGCCTTGGCAAAACCGAATTTGCCATACCTTTACGTAGCAAACATGAGGGTTTTCTTGGGGAAGAAGTGGGTTTTAAGAAATTTGCCATGTCAACAGTGGGGACGAAGAAAATAATTATTTGGCCTTTTTTAAATGTTATGAAAAAACCACCTACAGTCAACGAATCAACAGCCACATGGGATGCCATGCCACCATCCACGTCAGCGGCACAGTTACTCCAACCAACTTAACAGTGATGTGTAACATTCAAATACTCGAAAACTTCATGGGTTTTTTGAAATAAATCAAAGCTTAGGATATAACTGATAAAATGGCAAAAGTTCAAAGTTTTTATAATAATAATAAATCTCAAAAATGGGACGTATGTGTAATCTTTCGATTAAGATGACTTCTTAAGGCTCTAATAACAGCTAGGAGTTACATAAACCTATCAAACATATATATGCCACCTGAAGTGTTTATGAGCTCAACTTGGATGGTATTGCATGAAATTCCAATAAAGCTGGAGAATGACTTATCATATAGATAAAATTGGTCCATATTAATTCATGGAGAATCTCGATAAAAAAAAATTACCTCGCTAAATCAATATGACTAGTTCAATCTCGAGGCCGTTGATTTGTCGAGGCTTCGTTTATGTCTAGGTTTGAGAGTTGTGACATTTTGAACCTTGATAGCACCAGTCTTGACATGCCAGCTAGAAAGAATAAACCAAGATCAGAAGTAGGTATTATTTACTCATGTAGTCAGGTGCAATGGGCATTCGGACAAGTAAAAGTTGGAGCAGTCCATTGACAACACATACACCCCTAAAAACGGCAGCCCAGGTGCACGAAGCTCCTGCCTATGTAGGGTCTGGGAAAGGGGCAAACCACAAAGGCCTATAATAGGCAGCCTTACCTTGCATTTTGCAAGAGGTTGATTCCACGCCTTAAAACCGTAACCTCAAGGTCACACGACATCACATACATCTCTGTGGGAGCTAAATATCGGTTTACATCGGCAAAGATTCAGCCCATCTAAACCGGGTGATGGCAAAGTATGGTTCTTCATTCTTTGTAAAGAGATATTTCTGACATGTGCGTCCTTCAACCTACATTTGCCAATTCCATAGTCCACAACCTCACAAACCAGTAACCTTGTTTTCCCATGATCATTTCCAACAACAAGAAAACATATACACAACATGGCACCACAACTAACCACAGGGCCTGCCATTCTTTCGCTTATTTTTATTTTTCCACATTCAAGCCGAAGTCTCAATCTTTAACCAGCACTCACTGTGATGCCTATTTTGCCAACATTTTTACATTCCTTCATCTCGGTATTCCTTTCGTGGCTCCTACACCGGAAAGCAGACTTTCGTGGAATGGAAAACCATTTTATCTTATTTTCTTCTCCTTACTCTTTTCCCTCTCTCCCAGAAAGCCAAATCGAAACTTCCACTCTTATCTTGGTTTTATTTGGAACACTCTATTGAACCAAACAGAATGAAGAGTCATGTGAAAGATGTCATACTTGACCGGCTTAGTGTGCCAGAGAAAATGCTGTTGTACTTTCTTCACACTCTGCTGCATGGATAAATACTTCTCCTTGGGGATGGAAAGCAGAATGTCCTTCAAATTTGGGACATCTTTCTCAGCAACAAAGATAGTAAATGCTTCCCAGTTCAACACCTCAAAGAAAGGAGGCACATAATTGTCTGATATGATCACAGGAACACACTCATAGAAGATGGCTTCAACTACTCGTGGACTGTTGACTTCATAACCTCTTGGACAGATGCAGTACTTGCTCGTCTTCATGTATTGGATGTAAGTTATTTTGCTCTGTACTCCACCAGGCATTGGGCCAAGGATTTTCATGTCAGGATCCTTGTTTTCCCAGTACTGTAGTAGAATTTGACGAAGTCTCCCATGCATGTTCCCAGCGTAGAACGCAAGAATTGGCCTCTTTGAAGCAGGTCTGCCTCCAAGATCTCTGAGAGGGTTCCTGGCTGAGCGGACATATGTTTCTGGAAGAGACACATCTTTGCCTATCTTGAAGCCATCATGGAGATCAGAGTTGCAGAGGGCCCTGATAGTATGCACCAGATGCTTTCTTGTTTCGTAAGGAGCCTGAAAAAGTAAGTTTTGTCAGAATTGATATAATTGCACATAAGTAGAAAATGGAAAGGTTAAGAAAACTCTTAAATTTCCTTTCACTGAAATAATAGAAAAAGTGAAGACTGTTCTTTCAGGAAAACATATGATAGATTATTGGCAAGATCAACTTGGTTTACTCCTTCAGGAAGAACTAAATGAATTAACTGTCCTTCAAGAAGAACTAGTACTTCCAATCTGTCAACCAAATTATTTTAGTACAAATCCCTGTCCATCTGTTCAAAACCATTCCAACATTCTAAGTTGATACACTTAAGTGGAATCTTTAGTGAGAAATTTTGGGAGCTCAAGTCCATGAAATCCACATCTTTACTGCCCAGAGAATTACTCAAGTGACAAAAGAAACATACCCAGTCATGGCAAGCAGCTAGGAAATGATCTGCCCCACCAGTTCTATTCCAGAAAGGATACTTTGCAGCAATCTTCTCAACATAAGTATTTACATAGTCAACCAGATTCCTCCTGTTGTGTGATCCAACAATATACAATTTAAACTCTAGCATGCGTGTACTAAGAGGTATGTAGAACAAGTGAGCTTTTCTGGGATCCCTCACAACAAATCGCTTGTTTCCCTCCATCAGTTTCATAAACCATCCCTCAGAGGCATAGATTCCTCTGAGTAAAGGCTGATGGAAAACAGGCTTTTCTCCTTCCTTGTAAACATAGACCTTCAGTATCCTTTCCATCAATTCGTAACTCCTGCAAAGTGTGAAGGCAGAAATTTAGAACATGTCACATGCAGTAGTAAAAAGGGCAACCCCGGTGCATGAAGCTCCCACCTATGCGGGGTCCAAGGAAGGGGTGGACCACAAGGGCCTATAGTAGGCAGCCTTACCTTGCATTTTGCAAGAGGCTGATTCTACGCCTTGAACCCGTGAGCTCAACGTCACATGACGACAACTTTTACCGTTGCGCCAAGGCTCCCCTTCAATGTCACATGCAGGAGTAATTTCATGCAATCTTAACTTATTCTTAGACAGCTCTAAAGCCTACCTAGGCACAATAGAAAATCATTAAGGAAAAGAAGCATGTATGAAAATATTGGCATAATGGCAATTCAATTGAGGAGCCACTTCAGAAAGATAATACAAATATCAAATGTTAGAGGATCCATACGAAAGCAACTATATGCATTCTTGTCCAAAAGCAAATTGTTTGAATTTCCAGTAAAGAATCCATCTTTGTGCAAGTCTGTGACGTTAGATAGCCATGCAACAAGAAGTTGTGTCCATCTCAAAACAGATACCTGGAGAATTTGAATGATCATGGAGGCTGGTATCATGCACTGCCCAATGCGAAGGAGCACGTGCCGTTCCTAGTTAGGACATAATATTACTAATAGCAAGGGTAGGAGTAATCTCGTTCACTATATGCCAAAGGTACAGGGTTTTGTTACAAGATTATCATTTTACATCCATAACACTTCTGTATTTTTCTGTTAACATATTTAAGCACTTCCTGGTTTTCTTTCATTCCAAGCAACTCCATATGTCCAGTACTTGGTAAATCACTGGACACCATCCTCACAGCAATTTTTCCTAATGTTTCATGCACAAATTTTCGCATTTTTGGCTTTACTACAATTTCTCTTTATGTATTTGATCCAGGAATATAAATTAAAAATGGTGAGGCACTTCCATTATCTGAGATGTTTACAGGGCCTTTTTCTATATGACAGGTATCTTTTCTGCAGCCACCACAAATATCTCCTACATTTTGACATCATGGAGTTACCACATGAAAAAGCACAAAACAAGCATGAAAGAGGAGCAAGTGTCCAATAAAGCAGAGACAATTTTGCCAGTTATAAATTACTACATGATACTAACATAACTAGAGTGAAAAGTTCAATGACAAGAATTTAGACAAAATCATTATTGCTACATGAAACAAAGAAAAAGGATGCATGGATAGCAAGGAAGGCGAAGCTACATATCATATTTGACAGAGAATTGTCCAATTTCATCTTACTGCCGAAGTTTCTCTCACAGTATTTTTTCTAAACCAAGACTCCATTATAAAAGCTCATGGAAAGCATCCTTCAATATTGATCAAGACACAAGAAATCATTACAAGTACAAACTCAAAGCAAAAGAGCACATCATCAGAATGTGAAACAAGATACCAAAATCAAAGCAAAAGCGCACAGCATAGGAATGTGAAGAACAATGTATGACCCTTGATGCAGCATCTCTGGGATACAATAATTTCTACATCATACAATAAAGGACTTATATTTATTGCCATCTAATTCAATACACATACCTTTTAAACATGGAGACGTTCCGGAAAACAGGGGCATGCAGTTCACGATCACTTCTTACAATAGGAGCATTCTCAATTTGTGTCTTTACAGATAAAATCTCTTTGTCACGTACAGAAGACCATCTTGGTTTCTGGAAATGCATAGAATAACTTATGAAATATGAGGAGAGGGGGTCAGTGAAAATTACTCTCTGTAAAGGTCCTGTCAGTTAAAGTTTTAAAGGTCCAAATGCAGACATACCATTGAATGGGAAGAAACCCGACTTCGAAGCAGTAAACTGTTCATCTCAGGTATCAATATTGATGGCAGTTCCCACTTCTTCTTCTTCTTCTTCATCACTGGCATACTACTAACTGCTGTAGGATTATTATTCGAAGTGCCTGAAATACTTTGTACTGGTACCAAATTTTCGGATTTGTAGACTGTTCCATTTGCTTGTTTACCTGTTGAAGAAGGGCCGCTGGTAACAGTTAAAGCAGGATCGCTTGAATCTGAAACCAAGTTCCTCAACATGGTCCCATTAATATTAGAAACTACAGAAGATAATGCAGTTGGAGGCAATTCAAAATCATTATTGGAGCGTGTGACCTTTACTAATGCCAAGATAGTATCTGCTCCCTTAAGATTGTCTGGCTCAATGTTGTTAGCTGGCCTTTTAATATTCTCTTTTGAAATGTCTTTTTCTGACTCTCCAGCCTTTTCCACCAGAAGATCATTCTCTGAATCTCTAATCTTTTCCAGTGGGACATCATTAGCCTGGTCTACACCTTTTTCAAACGGAAAATCGTTATCTGGAAGTCTACCATCATCCAGGCCAAAATAGTCATCTGTGTTCCCATCCTTCTCTAATGCAAGATCAATCTCTGGCTGTTTCCCACTTTCTTTGGTGTCAATGTCCAGTCCATTTTCATTCACTATACTGAAAGAGTTGGGTCTTCTTGACATTGCAAGAACTACAGATGCGTCCTCAGATTTTACTGAACCACTTAAAAGAGGAAGCACACCTACCCTCATAGATTTAAGGGAAGATTCTTTGTTGGAAAGGCTTCTTGCATCAGGTACTGGAACTTTAGTAGGAACTGGAGACAAAAGCACATTTCTGTAGGGAAGCATAAAACACTGAAACAGTAATATAGTGGTAGCTATCATCCCCGTCACCAGAACCACTCTCCTGGTTTCAATTTGGCATAGCTTTTGGAACCTGACGGTGTACTTCATTGGACAAATAAAAGAAACCAACCTCCTTCCAAGTAGCTATGGAACCTCTGAAGCAGCCAAGTGATTAGATCTTTACATTTCCCAGCCTAGTAAATTAACTGAAGTCCAGACATAGTTAGAAAGAAGGAAAGAGAGTATCAACCTAATCAAGGAAAAATCCTCTACAGCTAAAGTCAAGCTAGTGCAAGAAGAAAAGAGCACATATTCTAATTAATCAAAAGGATAACAAAGAAAACTATACCACAGATGAATCTTCCAAAAACCACGGAACTTGTCACAATTGAACATAAAGATATGAAACGACACCTGAATTTCAACATATACATCTTCTAACAACCAAGTAAATATCTAAACAGAGTATTACTAGAAACAATTTGAAAGGAGCAACTTACAGGTAGATAAACTGAGTATTAACAGGATTGAAAGAGTAAAGTTTGAAGAAAACAACAGAACCCACCAAATAAAATTTCTAGGAAATCTCAGCATTTACATCCTAAAATCTGAAGTTTAAACAGAAGGTAGAAAGGCAAAGGTATGAAGCTACTTAGATGGACAAAAAATCACTGGCAAAGATTAAGAACGTTATCAACTAAGAGATGGAATTTCGCTTAGCTTCATGCGATCAAGATACTGATTCTGTCTGTAAGAGACTCAAAGAGAGAGAGAGAAAATTACTTTACAGACTAGAAGCAGTTGTAGCTTGGCATGTTGCCATGACTGAAGAACAAAACTGCTTCTGCGAGCAAAAGGGAGTTCGTTTTTCCATTTTCAGCTCTTGTTGCCTTCCTGCACATTTTTGGTATTGTTATTTCATCTTTCTCTTGCACTGATTTCAGCTGAAGGGGAAGTGACAGGGACGTTACAAAAGCTTCAATTGAATATACCCTTGTATCTTGCAGACATTTACTTAAATGCCACTACGGCGCTTCAAATTCCACTGTAATTTCGCTTTTGGGCTCACGCTAACCACTCCATGCCTTGGTATCTGCTCTGGTTAATTTGTCCTGTTAGAGTCCACTCCATGCAAGCGTGGAACGAGTCCACTCCAGCTGGGTTTCGACCATTGATATTTTGAGTGATCTAATTGGTTCATCGGATTTGGAGCCCTAGAACAGTATCAAAAATCTAATCTAATAAAAACCTTTCTAATGTAACCCTTTTAGTGAAATACGGATGACAAAAGGGCAGCCCTCGATACAAAACTCCTACGTGTTTGGGGTTTGGATGCAGCAAGGCTGTTTTTACACCTTGAACTCATAATTTCAAGATTACATAACAACAATTCTACCACTGCACCAAGGTTTGAAATACTGATGATGGTCAGAGAAAATATAACATGGTCTATATCCTAAGAAAACACACCCACCAGAAATGCAATTGTTGCATGAGATTTTTCATATTCATCTATTTTGGGGTTAAATCATTAGAAAAAATAAATATCAGGCTCAAACATGTGGTGTACTCTTAAAAGTGTGGACCCCTAAAGGGGTACGTGGGGCTAGACGTCTGGTGATTCAGATCATTCACGTTGGCCATGTATTAGATAGGTCATGCCATCAAAAATCATCTTGATTGATCCTATCTTGATTGATCCTAACTACTATTAATTCTATCATTGCAAGAAAATTTTTGTTCTGCATTGTAAAATGGATGGCTGGAAAGTCTTATGAACATTACTTTTGCTCCATTTTTTCAGTTTTAAGAATCAACGGTTGCAACCTTGAACCAAATAAGAACATAGGCTAGGCTCATCAAATCATCGTGACTTTTGGGTGGTTAAGTAATTAAAAGGGGACCAAATATGGTGAATGGACAAGATCCTCCAAAATCAAGCCGATCCCGGTGAAAAAAGAACGTATTCCATGGATAGAGATTTTGTGCATCTCTGAATATCAGTGCTCTATAATGAGTTATACTCAGTGGCTAATTACTAACGAGTATATTTTGAAGTCCAGCCACTTTGTCATCCAAACTCGTTTCGGGAAATGCCTAACATATTTATACGTATAAATGAGTTATACACTATCTCTATGGTGCAGCATTCGGTTGGTAGGGTTAAAGAAGGGGAGCCTTAGTGCAATGGTAGAGTTGTCATCGTGTGGCCTAAAAGTCATGGGCTCAAGGCATGGAAATAATCCATTGCAAAAATACAAGGTAACGTTATGTATTATAAATCCTCCGTGATCTGTCCCTTTCTCGAACCCCCCATTCATAGGAGCTTCATGCACAGCTGCCTTAAAACAATATATATATATATATATATATATATATATATATATATATATATATATATATATATATATATATAGATCCATACTACGAACTCAAAAAATTCAGCCTAACATGGCTCTGATACTATTTGTAAGCAGAAGCATAATCATTAAATAAAAAGAAAGGTAACTTACAAATCGACGCTCATTCAAAGCAGAATGTAAATAACACAGAGGTAGAAAGGACCCTGAAGGGATTTTATTATACTAAGAAGGGAAAAGATTACAGAGAGGGGAACGATTACAAAGGAGGCAGCAAGCTCAGCACTAGAACAGCAACCAAGCAAGTGATGCAGAGCAAACAGACTAACAACCTATTTATAGACTTAGGATTCCGGACCTAACATTGGTTGGAATCCGTTACAATAATTGGACTCAAATAATTACAAACATGATTTGAAATAAAATAAAATAAAAAGCAAAAGTAAGACAAGGCATAAAGAAAAAGTATATGTAAAATAAAGAAAAGTAAAAAGTAGATTCCTCAATTATTAGAGGTTCTTTTAAAAAGGAGATTCTCTTGCTTTTGGAAAAGTAGATTCCCTTGAATTATTGGTGGGGCCAAGTTGCATTATTGGAGATCTTTATCATTATCTTTCTAGATTGCTTTGAGTTTGTCTTCAACCCTTTTGTCGTACTCGTCAACAAGTTGCTGGAATTGAATATTTGGGGGAGGAATTTCCTAAGGAGGATTAGTCTTGAGATTTTTCTTGTTATTTTTGCCTTGCAAAAACTGAGATAGAACTATCATGGAAGCATCCCAATAATCTTCGAAATTCTCTTCTTCATTTGGATCCTGACTGTCTTGAAAGATATTATCTTCGAGCATTGCATCTTGAGATTTTGCTGATGACGATTCTGCTCGAGAAATATTAAAAGACTGCATGACCTGATTCTTCCCATGCATTTGAAAAGAATTTGTCCTTCTGAGTCTGCAGGATATTTCTGCTAAAGTATCTTCTTAATTTCTTCGATAGAGGGTGAAGATTGGTGACTAGGAGCATTTTCCTAAACAGCTTTATTATGGTGTATGACCTTTTCAATTTCTCGGGCCTTATCCTCAGTATCAAATTTTGTCCACTATTTGACAAAATAAATTGTCTTAAGAGCCTGAATATTAAGCTCATCAGTGCTAATGGTCATTGACCATTTCCATATCCATGGAATATCAAATTTGATAAATAAAAAAAATTGCCTCACATTGACCTGTTATTAACTAGTCTGGAGGGATGTTCTTAATCTCAGGTACATATTCCACCCATTGATTATAAAGCTCCTTAAGCTTCTCTGGTAATATTGCCAAAGTTGGTCCAAATTGCCTCCACCAATGGTAAAACCATGGAGGAAGATCCCTTTTTATTATCTCGGGATTAATTTTTATGAACCATGAGTGTTTCCTCAATTCATTTTCGAGGTACATTATATAACTCATTGAGTCAATGAAATCCCACCAATTATATGGATAGCGAGTGCCCTTGGCTTTAATCCATTTGTATTGCCCTGGATTTATATCCCATTCCTAGGGAGACATGACCTTATTAATCAGAATTTTGTTGAAATTGATGATGGATTTGTCATGATTATAGAAGTGGTTTATTTCCACAGCTTTAATTTTTAGGAAAAATTTCTCCATAAGGAATTAACTGTGCCCAACATGCGGTGGATAATTATTATTCTGCCAGTGTCTATATGCAATATCCTAGGGATTTTAGGGGTTGCAACCTTGCAGTGTTTGCGATCTATCAAGATGGAGTATTACCTCTTGATGTTCTCATAGTAGATATTGCTCTGTTGTCATTGTTAAGATTTCTTTCGCAGATTTCTGTGGGGTAAACTGCAGTCTAGGCAGTTCTTCATCATTAGAAGATTGGGTCAGAGTATTACTTGCCTGAGGGATATTACCCAAAGATATTAACTTAGGCTTAGAAGCCTCACTTTCAAGCACTAACCATTGGCTCTGCTTTCCCTTTCGGTCTTGAATATTACCACGACCTCTACCTCTACCCCTTCTACAGGTATTACCTAGGGTTATCCAACTACCCAGATCAGTCATGATCCCTGCAAAAACTCACGGGTTAGGAAATCAGGAAGAGAGTTGTATTCTCCCTTGATATATTCAATATCAAAATCAAAAACGGATAATTGAGCTTGCCAACTGCCAAATATTTGTTTTGAAACAATATTTTTCACATCTTTTCAATAATTTGTTTGGCTGCACTGTAATCAATTCGAAGTAAAAACTTTTGATTGAGTAAATCATCTTGGAATTTTGAAATACATTTAACAATGGAAAGCATTTCTTTCTTAATAGTTGAATATTTCTTTTGTGTGTCATTCCATTTTCCTAATGCAAATCTTACTAATTCCTCTTTATTAGAAGGGTTTATTTGTTTAAGGATATGTCCATATCCAATATCAGAGGCATCTATCTCAACGATTTTAAACCATTCAAAGTTTGCAAGATTTAAACAAGGAAGTGATTTTATCCTAGATTTTATTTTTCTCACTATTCTAGTATATTCTTCGGACCAAGGTTTAGCATTCTTTCTTAGTCTATTAAACAAAATTGCAGTATCAACAGCGAGATTTTGATAGTAATCAGAAATGTAATTCAAAGAGCCTAAAAACCTTTGCAACTACTTATTATTAGTAATTTCATCTAGAAATTTAGAAGCAAATTCAATACTTCATTGAATAGGAACAATTCGTCCCTGAAAAATATTATGTACAAGAAAACGAACTTCTGGTTGAAACAGTTTCATTTTTTAAGCTGATAAAACCAAACCATTTTTCTAGATCAACCATCTAAAAATTTCAATATGTTTAAAATGCTGGTTAATTGACTTAGAAAATATTAACACATCATCAATATATGAAATGATAAATTGACTATAATAATTAAAGATATCATTCATTATCTTCTAGAATTCAGAAGGAGCATTTTTTAAACCAAACGGCATAACATTTCATTCATACTGACCAAAAGGAACAGTAAAAGCAGTTTTATATCTATCAGATTCATGGATCTGGATTTGCCAGTATCCTGATTTAAGATTAAATTTTGAGAATATTACAGATCCTTGAAGTCTATTAAGAAGATCTCTTTTATTAGGAATCGGATATTTAATCCATTTCAGAACTTTATTCAAGGGTTTATAATTAATAACCAATCTTGGTTTACCTCTTTCTCTTTCTGATGCGTTATTAACATAGAAAGCAGTACAACTCCATGGGGATGAAGAATTGCGAATGAGCTTTTTCTGAATAAGATCATTTATCTCATTTTTATATAGCTCTATATATTCAGTGTTCATTTGGGCTGGTCTAGCCTTAGTGGGGATATTATCCTCTGTAAACCCTTCTAAATAGGAAAGAGAAACACAGTGGATTTTCCTATTCCAAAAAGCATTAGGTAGATCATTACAAAGGTTTTCAAGGAAAGTATGAAGAAGGTTATTATCTTTTGTTTGGAAATTTTTATCCTGGATATTATTCTGGACATCTTGATAAGCAATTCCTTCTTTAATAAAATTAATTTGTTGCTCTTTTAAAAGAATTCTTCTAGCTTCATTAAAAGAATTCTATCTTTGTCAGCTCCTAATATTTTTTATACATTAAGTCTTTATATTAAGACACATGAGTATAATTTTAAACATGGATTAGAGACAATAGCTCTCACTTATCGCATACAATTCAAAGCCTTACCTACTTTGGTTACTAAAGCCAGACATAAATCTCCAAAAGACAAGATTGTCCTAATAGAAACAAAGCTTCTGTCCTCCGATATTGCAGTTAATAGGACACTGAAATGGGATGAAATAAATTTTCCACGGTCTTGGCAATTAACTGAAATTGTCCCTCCTAGGCAAATAACAAAACAAAATTTAAATCAAATAATACAAACTGAAGATGGAGATGTTGAAATTTGCTTTGATAATAGGCGATCCTTCAGACTTCCTAGAGTCACTTCCTGTTCTGCTAGTTCCTCTAGGTTTTCAGTTGATAATAAACAAGAATCAAGTTCAGTAGAAGAACTTCTCAGAATAATGTGGTACATCCAATTTACAAAAAATCCTCTCAGGATAATAATCCTACACTGTCCGAAATGGATTTCAATCTTTGAGTTGTATGGATTTTGCCCCCTGGAGTAGACTGAGAAAAATAATAAGTGATGAATTTGAACTTAATAAACATCAAGCCTTCAAACAATGGTACTTCAAAACATTTGATAAAGAAGAAGTACAAAATTATAAAGCCCAATTTTATGAATACTTGAATAAAACACAAAAAATAGAATTCTTTGTTCCTTGGTTTTTAAAAACATTCATTCAAAACAAACTTAATGTTATTAAAGAATGGATTACAAGTAAAGGAGAAAAAATATCTACTGAATATCCTCCAACAACTCCTTTAAGACTTCCCTCTGAAGGAAGAGATCTTAATACTACCGCTTATGTGGATTCATCCTCTGCCCTGAATGATCTCAGTAGTTTAATAAAACAGAATAATTATGCCAATCTGTATATCCAAACAATAGGTGAAAAAATAGTTAATATTGAAAATAGCATCAAATTCTGGCTTATATAAATTCAATTAAAGCTAAAAAATAGCAACAACAAAAAAAAAATTGAACCTTATATAAAACCTCCTCCTGACATTCAGGGATTCAAATTAGAAACTGACACTGAGGAAATCCTCAAAATACTTAAATAAAAAATGTTTGATCTCAGTCTCAGTACTTTGTCAACCCATGAATCTGAAATAGAATGAGATCCTGAAGATAATAGTCAGCAAGAAACTCAGGATGAAATGAGTGAAGGAGAAATTCTCCAACTTCAAAACCAATTCTCTCAGATAAATAAAATTGAAAGAGAACCTAGAAATCTAAGTAGGTATTATTATAAGCAACCTACTCCTATAGATGTTTTAATGGAAGAAAATGATATTTACTTGCAGAATGAATATAGAGCTAACTCAATTTATGAGTGGAATATAGATGGTATGACAGAAAATCAAATTTATCAAACCGTACATAGGTTTTTAATGTATTCAACTGTCTGCAAACAAAAAGGCAATACCAATAGGCAAATAGCTTTAATGATAATATCTGGATTTACTGGAAACCTTAAAGGATGGTGGGATAATATAATAACTCAATCCCAAAAGGATGAAATCCTTAATATAGTTAAAATGGAGCCTCATACAAGTCAACCTCGTGAAGATGTAGTCTATACTTTAATCTGTACGATAATACAACACTTCATGAGAAGTATACCATCTCAATTTGAAAATTCAAGGGCATTACTTCAAAATCTTAGATGTCCTTCCCTTACTCATTTCCACTGGTATAAGGATGTTTTCCTTGCCAGAGTCCTTCATTTATATGATGCAAGCCAGTCATACTAGAAGCAGAAATTCATTGAAGGACTTCCTTATCTGTTTGTCACTAGGGTAAAGAATTACTTAAAAACTCAATTTAATGGGGATATTCCCTACGAAACATTATATTATGGGCAATTAATTCATTCTTGTGTCAATGAAGGCATAACTCTTTGTAATGAAATTAAGTTAAGAAATCAATTAAAAAGAGAGAATAACAGAAAAGAAACAGTTAGGAGAATTCTGTCAACAATTTGCAATAGATGTTCCAAAAATAAAAACACCTCATAAAGACAAGAAACAATATGTTCCTCATAAGAAAAAACATTTTTCTAAAAAATATAATCAGAAATTTAAACAAATCAAGAATCCTATAACTAAAAAAATTTCCTATAAGAAAGACAAATCTAGAATAAAGTGTTATAAATGTGAAAAAATGGGTTATTATGCTAATGGATGTTGGACTCAAAAGAAAATACAAGAACTTCAAATAGATGAAGGAATAAAGTAACAGCTTTATAAAATTATGCTTAATTCTTCTGAATCTGAGTTATCTGACAACATAGATTTTGAATCATCTTCGTCTGACTCAGACAATGAACCATGCTGTAACCAGTGCAATACGCTTGAAAAAGATTCTGAGTATTGGAAATCTATAGTTGAGATAAATAATCTTTCTATAAATGTTCTGTCTCAATCTCAACAAGATATTCTTGAAGTAATTACTAAAATAGAAAATCAAGAACTTAAGAAACTACTCCTTGAGAAAATAATAATTTCATTCGAAAATGAAAAATATGAAAAATCAATTGATACTAATAATGTTTACCACATGTCTGAAGTCACTAAAAGACTAGGTAATAAACCAATTCTTTTGGCTAATGTGTTAGTACAGGATTTAAAATATGAAATTAATAATCTTAAAACAAAAATTGTCCTATTAAAAAATGAAAACAGCCTTTTAGACAGACGAATGGCTAAATTAGAGAAAATAGAACAAGTAATGGGTGAAACATCTAATATAGATGCTTTTGATCCTGAACCTCAATATCTTGATTTAATAAGACAAGTTACTTCACAAAAATGGTATATTAATATTACAATCTCTGTTGGTGGCGAATGGTACCGCTCTAACCTAATAGCTCTTGTTGATAGTGGAGCAGACATAAGTTGTGTTTAAGAAGGATTAGTTCCGACAAAATATTTTGAAAAAACTTCACAAAGTTTAACTTCAGCCAGTAATAATAAGCTGAAAATCAATTTTAAACTGAACAATGCAGTTGTTTGTAATGACAATATCTGTATTCCGACTCCATTCCTGTTAGTCAAGGACTTACATCACCATGTCATATTTGGAACTCCTTTCTTGCATAATATAATGCCAATTGATAAAATACTGGTATATATTTCACCAAAGAGGATAGACAATTTTCCTTCAAATTCTTAACAGATCCTAAAACTCATTTGCTTAATGAAGTCAGAAGAATTCTTTTAAAAGAGCAACAAATTAATTTTATTAAAGAAGAAATTTCTTATCAAGATGTCGAAAATAATATCCAGGATAAAAAATTTCAAACAAAAGATAAGAACCTTCTTCATACTTTCCTTGAAAACCTTTGTAATGATCTACCTAATGCTTTCTGGAATAGGAAAATCCACTGTGTTTCTCTTTCCTATGTAGAAGGGTTTATAGAGGATAATATCCCCACTAAGGCTAGACCAGTCCAAATGAACTATGAATATATAGAGCTATATAAAAATGAGATAAATGATCTTATTCAGAAAAAGCTCATTCTCAATTCTTCATCCCCATGGAGTTGTACTGCTTTTTATGTTAATAACGCAGCAGAAAGAGAAAGAGGTAAACCAAGATTGGTTATTATTTATAAACCCTTGAATAAAGTTCTAAAATGGATCAGATATCCGATTCCTAATAAAAGAGATCTTCTTAATCGACTTCAAGGATCTGTAATATTCTCAAATTTTGATCTTAAATCAGGATACTGGCAAATCCAGATCCATGAATTTGATAGATATAAAACTGCTTTTACTGTTCCTTTTGGTCAGTATGAATGGAATGTTATGTCGTTTAGTTTTAAAAATGCTCCTAAATTCTAGAAGATAATGAATGATATCTTCAATTATTATAGTCAATTTATCATTTCATATATTGATGATGTGTTAATATTTTCTAAGTCAATTGACTAGCATTTTAAACATCTTGAAATTTTTAGATGGTTGATCCAGAAAAATGGTTTGGTTTTATCAACTTCAAAAATGAAACTGTTTCAACCACAGTTTGTTTCCTTGGACAGAATATTTTTCAGGGACAAATTGTTCCTATTCAATGAAGTATTGAATTTGCTTCTAAATTTCTTGATGAAATTACTGATAATAAGTAGTTGCAAAGGTTTTTAGGCTCTTTGAATTACATTTCTGATTACTATCAAAATCTCATTGTTGATACTACAATTTTGTTTAATAGACTAAGAAAGAATACTAAACCTTGGTCCGAAGAACATATTAGAATGGTGAGAAAAATAAAATCTAGGGTAAAATCACTTCCTTGTTTAAATCTTGCAAACTTTGAATGGTTTAAAATTGTTGAGACAGATGCCTCTCATATTGGATATGGAGGTATCCTTAAACAAATAAACCCTTCTTCTAATAAAGAGGAATTAGTAAGATTTACATCAGGAAAATGGAATGACACACAAAAGAAATATTCAACTATTAAGAAAGAAATGCTTTCCATTGTTAAATGTATTTCAAAATTCCAAGATGATTTACTCAATCAGAACTTTTTACTTCAAATTGACTGCAGTGCCGCCAAACAAATTATTGAAAAAGATGTAAAAAATATTGTTTCAAAACAAACATTTGCCGGTTGGCAAGCTCAATTATCCGTTTTATATTTTGATATTGAATATATTAAGGGAGAATACAACTCTCTTCCTGATTTCCTAACACGTGAGTTTTTGTAGGGATCATGACTGATCCAGGTGGTTGGATAACCCTGGGTAATACCCGTGGAAGGGGTAGAGGTAGAGGTCGTGGTAATATTCAAGATCGAAAGGGAAAGCAGAGCTAATGGCTAGTGCTTCAAAGTGAGGCTTCTAAGCCTAAGTTAATATCTTTAAGTAATATCCCTCAATCAAGTAATACTCCTACCCAATCTTCTAATGATGAAGAACTGCCTAGATTGGAGTTTACCCCGCATAAATCTGCGAAAGAAATCTTAACAATGACAACAGAGCAATATCTACTCCAAGAACATCAAGAGGTAATACTCCATCTTGATAGATCGCAAACACTGCAAGGTTGCGACCCCCAAAATCCCTGGGATATTGCATATAGACACTGGCAGAATAACAATTATCTGCCGCATGTTGGGCGAAGTCAATTCCTTAAAGCTGTAGAAATAAACCACTTTTATAATCATGACAAATTCGTCATCAATTTCAACAAAATTCTGATTAATAAGGTCATGTCTCTCCAGGAATAGGATATAAATTCAAGGCAATACAAATGGATTGAAGCCAAGGGCACCCACTATCCATATAATTTATGGGATTTCATTGACTTAATGAGTTATGTAATATACCTCGAAAATGATTTGAGAAAACACTCATAGTTCATAAAAATTAATCTTGAGATAATAAAAAAGGATCTTCCTCCATGGTTTTACCATTGGTGGAGGTAATTTAGACCAACTCTGGCAATATTACCGGAGAAGCTCAAGGAGCTTTACAATCAATGGGTGGAATATGCACCTGAGATTAATAACATCCCTCCAGACCAGTTAATAACAGGTCAATGTGAAGCAATTTTCTTTATCAAATTTGATATTCCATGGATATGAAAATGGCCAATGACCATCAATATTGATGAGCTTAATATTCAGGTTTTTAAGAGAATTTATTTTGTCAAATGGTGAAACAAATTTGATACTGAGGGCAAGGCGCCGAGAAATTGAAAAGGTCATACAGCATAATAAGGCTATTTGGGAGAATGCTCCTAGTCATCAATCTTCAGCCTCTATCGAAGAAATTAAGAAAATGCTTCAGCGAAAATATCCTGTAGACTCAAAAGGACAAATTCTTGTCAAATACATGGATTACATGAAGAATTAGGTTACGCAGTCTTTTAATATTTCTCCAGCAGAGTCGTCATCCGCAAAATCTCAAGATACAATATTCGAAGATAATATCTTTCAAGACAGTTAAGATCCAAATGAAAAAGAGAATTTCAAAGATTATTGGGACGCTTCTATGATAGTTCTATCTCAGTTTTTGCACGAAAAAAATAACAAAAAAAACTCTCAAGACTAATCCTCCTTGAAAAATTCCTCCCCCAAATATTCAATTGCAGCAACTTGTTGACAAATACGACAAAAGGGTCGAAGACAAACTCAAAGCAATCAAGAAAGATAATGATGAATATCTCCAATAATGCAACTTCACCCACCAATAATTTAAGAGAATCTACTTTTCAAAAGCTAGAGAATCTCCTTTTTAAAAGAACCTCTAATAATTAAGGATTCTATTTTTTACTTTTCTTTATTTCACATCTACTTTTTCTTTATATCTTATCTTACTTTTGCTTTTCTTTATTTCAAATCATGCCTATAATTATTTGAGTCCAATTATTATAACGGATTCCAACCAATGTTAAGTCCGGAATCCTAAGTCTATAAACAGGTTGTTAGTCTGTTTGCTCGGCATCACTTGCTTGGTTGCTCTTCTAGTGCTAAGCTTGCTACCTCCTTTGTAATTGTTCCCCTCTCTGTAATCTTTTTTCTTCTTAGTATAATAAAAAAAATTTGAGATCCTTTTTACCTCTGTGTTATTTACATTCTGCTCTGTATGAGGGTCGACTTATAAGTTACCTTTCTTTTTATTTAATGATTATGCTTCTACTTACAAATGAATGCGCAGTTAGCAGAAGACAGATAAACGGGCCGGATCGTAATGGTGGGGTTCGGGACCGTAGCTTACCACGAGGAAGCGACAATAGGTTATCAATGAGAGAAGGCGGTGGCTGGAGACATAAGGGTACTTGGTAGTTTCTCTTCAACCCAAGGGCAAATTTGCATGTGTAGTCAATCAGTTCAAGGCTTTAGGGGACGGCAAACACTTTTATTATTATCACGACAATAATAGATAAGCTCCCGTAACTCCGGCCCTTATTTTTCAAATCTAAACCGTTCATCAAGTTCTCGATCTAAAAAATTCTAACCTGAAATCAATTGATGATCCTGAAAACCTCGTTGGAACTATTAAAAAATTAATCAGAATAAATGGTCACTACTTTTTTGCTTGAGATAATGTAGCCTAATAGTAAATTTGAATCTCTAATCTATCTAATACGTTTTAAACATAATAAACGGGTTTGATCTGCGGAATGAAGTTTTACCAGCATAAAATTAGGGCCTACTTCTCCTCACATTCAAGAGTGTGCCCGCCTATTTTCACCCCTGAAAATTTAATGGCCCACAGAGAATAGCACAATCAAAATCGTTTATCGGTCGCCATCGGCTGTAATTCTCACATAAACCTAACGTGAAATATCGCCAGTCGGCAGTCTCGAAAATGACACCGCTTCGGCTGGCGTCTTTTGAGCTAAAGAATTGCAGAAAGATAGGCGTCGGCATCAATTATAATTGTATGCACGGTAATTGAGGACAAGAAATTGAAACTTTAATCCCTTTTATTTTAATAATCCAAAGACCCAACTTTGCGATAGATTCTCTCTTATCTTTTGGGGCTGAGTGTGACAGCGCTGCTCTTAGTGGAACCCACAAAGCCTCCTTACCTAAGACTTTATATATCCCGGGCCCATTACATTTTCTATCATTGATCTGGTACTGGTACGCTGTCTATCAATCAACACAGATCCGATCTCATGATCAAGGCCAAGAAAACCGGAAAAAACGAAAAATTCTGAAGAACAATGCTAGAACATGATAAGGACTGGAAAAATTGATCCAACGGTCGTGGCTGTCAAATGAACGCCCCATGAGCTCTCGCAAGATAAAATGGTTTGGGGACACCAAGTGCCTTCGTGCTACTAGCCTAATTGAAACGAAAATGCTAGTGCGAGACTTGCCTTCCCGGGTGGGCCAATCGCAGGTCCTTGTCTGAAGGGAAGGGTCCGCACAACCAAATGGAGGGAGCCCACCAAACTGTTACATCCATTAGTGATTCTCTGTTGCAGCGGAGGGCGCACAAAGTGGACCTGCAAGCTGCAACCGTGGTTCATGTGAGCTTTGACACGATTAACCATAACATTAGAATTATGGGCCGCCTATTCGACTAACATTAAATCCTTGTCTTACATTGTCCTTTTCTGGTGTTCCTTGTCTATAAAAATACCTACAATTTGCACTAAATAAAATAACAACTTTTGCTTCTGCTCATTTTTTTCAGTTTTTTTTATATTATCTATGACTTATTTTAGCTTTCATAAGATTCTTATGATGATATTAAAGCATTTATAATAATGTAAAGTTTGTATTTAGTGTGTGGTTCCTGATATCCTTTCTAGTCATCTTGTTAATTTACGATCTTAATGGCTAAAGCAAATTTACAGGTCAGTTCTAATCCACACAACTAATTTGCAAGTATTGCACTTTCATCATTACTCTTGGATCTTGTGATAATTGATACAAACACTACCAATCACATGTGTCGTTCCTCTAGTTCATTTCAATCTTTTTCTCTAAATATATTTTATCAAAAATTTAACTTCCTAATGGTGTGAATGCACCATTTACAAATACTAGAACTGCATTTCTTTCTTCTAAACTTCAGCTTGATAATGTTTTTCATGTTTCTCCCTTCAAATTCAACTTCTTATTAGTTTTGTAACTTCAAAAATCACTCAAATTTTCTTTTCTGTCCTAACCCCAGCATTTTTCAAAACTTGTTATCAAGGAAAACAATTGGAGTGAGTATCACTTGCTACAGGCTTTATACAAAATAACCTTGTTTTGATATTTGACATTGATAGGTAGGACTTCCTTTACCTTCTAAATTACAATTTTACCTCAGACCACCCACTTAGTCTTAGGTCTAAATAAAACTATTTGTGAAATTTATCCTTTTGTAAAAGATATCGATTAGATTTTTCATCTAGTTGCATTCAATCAACTATCCCTTTTCAATTGATCCATTGTGATATTTGGGGTAGTTTTTCTTTGCCCACTGTATATAGGGTCCGCTACTTCTAACTATTGTTGATGATTTTAGTTGAGCACTTGATTATATCTTGTGAAATATAAATTTGATACTGTACAAGCATTTTCTGCACTTGTAAAAATGTAGTAATATTGCCAAGTTCAATAAATTGAAACTGATAATGGTACCAAGTTTCTCTTTAAGAACATGACTTCGTCTTCCAAAATAATGGGTGATACATCAATGTATTTGTGTTGCAACTTCTCAACAAAATGGGGTAATTAAAAGATGGGTTTTTTGCAAAATTGCCATTACTTTTTATGGCAATTTTGAAAAAAAAAAAAACCAATATTTTTTTACTTTTGCAAATTTGCCATTAAATTTTCAGAAATTTTACAAATTTATTATTCTGTTAGGGTTCTATCTTCTTTTCCTATTAATTTTTACAAAATTTCAATATTGCCCTCTTCTAACAGACATTCTATCCCGGAGAAAACATTGGAAAATAGGGACTGAACGAGGCGGACGTAGGCCAGGAGCGCAGTTGACCTCAGAGGGCGGGACCGGGGTACTGTCTACTGGGATCTGCTCGCTATCCCGATGCAAGGAGGAGGGTGGGGAGGCGATTAGGTAGAGTGATCTAGGTATTGTTGGCTGGTGGACGGGGGCAGTCTCGGTATTGCTGGGCGAGGGAAGGGTGTAGCGTGCCAGAGGGATCTGGGTAGGGTTGGCCTGGGGGAGGCAATCTAGGTAGCACCGGCTGGGGGAGTGTTTGAGTAGCATCGATGGGAGGATCTAGGGTTTGGGCAACGCCATTGGTCACTGTCGATCAGGTAACGCCGAAAGGGTCGCGCCGGCAGGAGGATTTGGGGTTTAGGCAATGCCGTTGGTTGCTATCAATCAAGTAATGCCAACAGGAGGATCTGGGGTTCAGGCAATGTCATTGGGGGGTGGTGAACTAGGTAGAGCGGGGTGGTGGAGGGGGCAATCGGGGGTATCGCCAGGCAGGGGCAGGGTGTAGTGTGCCGAGGGGATCTAGGTAGCGCTAGGCAAGGGGAAGCGATCTAGGTAGTGCCGGCGCGTGGGGCGGCAATCTTGGTCAAGGGGTGCCTGGGTAGTGCATGCCGAGGGTGGAGGGGCAAGGGAGGGGAGAACTAGATAGAACCAACACGGGGGAGGATCTGTCTGGGTAGCGCCAACTAGGGGAAGGGGTCAAACTGGGTATTGCTAGTCGAGGGGAGTGTGCGATCTAGGTAGCGCAGGCCTAGGGAAAGGGTTGTGGTTTGGGCAGTGCCAGCGTGGCGGGGGACCGATCTGGGTAATGCCAGTGTGGGATAGGGCGTTGATTTGGGTAGTTCAAGCAATGCTATTGATCGTTGTCAATCAGGTAACGCCGTGTGACGACCTGGATTTTTCTCATGTATTTTTAAATGCAATATCTAATTCCTAAGGTGGGATGTATCCTTATTTGAAAACCATTTTATAAAAACCATGCAATGCAACGAAAAACCTTTTAGTTTTAAACTCATTTTGAAAACCCCGAGTGTCATTTGCTTTCACAACAACCAAGGTAGTTTTTGAAAAGCTTTAGAAATCATAAGTGTTTTTCCTCAGATCTATCCAATCACAGCACACAGCCCAACTGTAAATAAATACAAATACATGTCCAAAGGGTTGAGAATTTACTTACATGTATAATTGTTTCCTTTTTGATGCACTTGCTCGTAGCACTAACATAGATGTCCTCTACTCGTGGGTGGAATTATCCTGAAAAATGTTAATGATAGGGTGAGTATATACTATACTCAGTAGGAGTCTATCACTACTAGTTTTGCAATGCATGCTATGTTTAAAATCATGTGCTCTTAAAAACATGTGTATGTTCGAACAATCATGTTCAAAATCGATATTAAAAACCACTGCCACACCGGAATACTGACAACTTAAAGAAATATCATAATCCAAGTCGAAAGTATCATATATCATAAACATAATGATATGCATCAGATGCTCAACTGAATCCAACTCATGGATATCTGGTATGGTATGGTCGACCAACCTCATATCATGCCATATACAATGCAAATAAGTCTATGAAACCATAGGGTCCAACTATGCCCACGACCTCACCGCCGTATGGTCCCCGGGTACTTGAGGACACTCGGTCATAGCCTTAACGAGGCCTATGACACATTGACCCAGTGCCATGACACCAGTGGTAGACCCCTGTACCACATGCAGTCGACGTAGGGACGTTGCCCTTTTTGGGCGTGGTACCCATCCACCTAATAGTGGTAGAGGCTGGAGGCCAACCCAAACCTCTCGGCATAGCGCCCACAACCCCATCAGCCCAAATCATATCAGATCAAACCAACGAAAACCTCTTGTTCAAAACCCGTCCTCTTTGGATCCCTCACAACTGCCTACCCAGCGTCTTTTGGGCACTCCAGCATCTTTTGGTAACCCTCAAGGACATGCAATCTTTTAAAAACTCAATGCTCACCAATTATGCAATATATGCATTTGTTTGCAAAACATATCTATGCATAATGTATATGCAATTATTTGCAAAACATATCGATGCATAAAGCGTTTATCATATGTATGCTGAATTAAGTCATGCTAAACAAGTTATATAATTTGTACTTAAAACATGCATAAAACAATCATGGCTCTTTTTTAAAAAGTCTAGTAGTGATAGAGCACCTACCTCAAAGTCTCCTGGAGTCACGTTCTTTAGTACTCAACCCGTCCCTGGGTCTCATTTATAAATTCCTGGGTACAAGGAGTCCTTATTAGTTTTAATCTATTTAGACATTAGACTGCTAAATTTGTTGTTTAGGGTCAATGGTCCTTGCCTAATTCATTGCTAGGCTAGATCCTACTATTCCATAACTAACTCTGTAAATTGTCCTCTAATCCTAGCTTTAAAGTCTTATTGGGTCCGCGTGTCCCAGTTCCCTCACGTGCGTGCGTGCCTAAAGGCCATGCCAGGGACCGTGTTTTGCACACCCATATGCATGCTCAAGTGACGCGCTATGACGCGCATCATCGCATGAACGCACCTTGTAACATGGCGCGTCTCAGCTCCCAGGGCACCCCGTGCACCTTGGTCGAGCCAGGACCCATGCCCCATGTCATGCGCGCACCTGAAGGCCGCACCTAGGACAGTGTACGCACTGTCATACACCTAGAACCCGTCCCAGGGACCCAGTCCCAGGTGCACGTGGTGCTTGGCGTCCTTGGGACGCCTGGGTCGTTCATGGCTGGCTGGAGCCGGCATTGTCTTCTCCGATTGGAGAAAGGCTAGATCCGGCATGGATCTTGGCCTAGGGGAACTGAAATGGAGGAAAGGGAAGGTAAGGAGGGGCTTACCTGGTAGCCGGAGATGGCACTCCTCCTGGTAGGTTGCCTGCCTAACCCTTGGTGTTGGAAAACACGAAGAAGGTAACTCCCATGTCATGCAAGGCCATAACAAGAGAAGAGAGGGGAATGGGGAGACGGGAATGGCCAGCTAGTCTTGGCCTGACCGTTGCCGAAAACATAGAGGAACGGGTTTCCGGTTTTTGCCGAAAACCCCAGTCTCAAATGACTGGAAAATCACCGAAAAACGTGGTTTTTTGGAGAGGGGAGATGGTTTTATAGACTGGCTATGGCGGTGCCCCTCAATGGCGGTGCCGACATTGGCGGTGGCAGATCCCTCTAGAAAAATCGGGATCGAGGGTTTCTGGGAGGGTCTAGAGGTTGAAGACAACAGGGGGTGCCGTTATCAAAACGCCCCCCTACGTTTTTCGTCCTTTTTCGTTTTTTCGTTTTTCTGTTTAATTTTCAGAAATACCCCTATCTTTAAATGGCTATAACTTCTTCATATGAATTCCGTTTTGGGTGATTTTTTGAGGCGTTGGATTCCATTTTTCGAGTAGAATCTAATGGTACTATGTTTCCTCACAAATTCCTTCGTTTACTATTTTAAGTAAAATCAAACACTCAACATAGTCCATTTCCCATAGAATGTCCAATTTTTTGTTAAAAATAGCGTAAATTGCTCGGGCATTACAGCCAGCAGGGTCACACTGGTTGGAGGATCTGGGTTTTGGGGTTGCCGTTGGTCGCGTCAATCAAGTAGTGCCGACGGGGAACACGAGACACAAGGGCATCAAAATATGTCCTAAAAATAAGGGAAGAGATAAAGGTAATAGTAAAATTTTGTAAAAAATAACATAGAAGGAAGATGAAAATCAAACAAAATGACAAATTTACAAAATTGAAAAAAAAATAATATTGAATTTCTTTTTGCAAAAATGCTAAAATATAATGTCATTTTTGCAAAAAAACCCTTAAAAGAAAGTATCCACACATACTAAAAATAGCACGTGCCTTACAGTTCCAAGCTATCGTCATTGTTGAAACAATTACCATCTTATTCACATCTTTGTGTTTTTTTATGTCTTTGTTTTGAACAGTGTTAATCCACATATGCATGAATTTGAGGCTTGAGCTAAACTAAGCATTATTGTTAGTTAATATCACGTAGTCTTATTATAAAGATGATTTATACCTTTTACGATGCCATCTTTCATTAATTTGTGCTTGCATTCAACGGTGTTAGTTCATGCACTTTAGATAATCCAATTTTACTTATTCCTACAAATTATTATTTTGATCATTATCATCATCATCATCAAAACCTTATCCCAATTAGGGGTCGACCATATGAATCTTATTCTTCCATTCCACTCTATTAAATAGCATGGCTTCATTTAGTCCCAAAGTTTTTAAATCTTTCCTCACCACTTCTATCCACGTTCTTTTGGGCCTTCCCCTTGCCCTTTTAGAACCTTCTACTTGTGTTGCCTCACTCCTAACTGGTGCCATTGTTGGTCTCCTTTGAACATGTCTAAACCATCTAAGTTTAATCTCCCTCATCTTGTTACCTATTGGTGCTACCCCTAAATTTTCTATAATATTTTCATTTCTAATTCTATCCTTTCTTGTCTTACCACTCATCTATCTCAACATCCTCATTTCTGTGATGCTCATCCTATGAGTATGATGTTCCTTAACTGCCCAACACTCTGATCCATAGAGCATGGACGGCCTTATAGCCATCCTATAGAATTTTCCTTTTAGTTTGAGTGGCACCCGCCGATCACATAAAACACCCGATGCACATCTCCATTTGTTCCAACCCGCTTGGATTCTTTGGGTAACCTCCCTCTCAATCTCTCCACTCTCATGGATCAATGATCCTAAGTATCAGAAGTGGTCTCTCATGGGGACCTCTTGGTTATCAATCTTGACTGGTGCTCCACTCCTACTCTCCTTGCTAAAATTACATTCCATATATTCTGTCTTAGTTTGGCTAATTTTAAATCCTTCCGATTCTAATGCTTCTCTCCATAACTCTAGCTTTATGTTTACACCCTCCCTTGTCTCATCAAGTAGGACTATATCATCTGCAAATAGCATGCAATAGGGAATCTCCTCATGCAGATGTTTTGTTAACTCATCCATAATTAATGTAAAAAGGTATGGACTCAATGCCGATCCTTAGTGCAATCCTATAGTGATAAGAAAATCATCATTCACGCCACTAGTGGTCTTAACATTTGTTACTGCTCCCTCATACATATCTTTAATTATATCTATATACCCCTGAGAAACCCCTTTACCACCCAACACCATCCATATTAACTCTCTAGGAACTTTATCATAAGCCTTCTCTAAGTCGATAAAGACCATGTGGAGGTCTTTCCTCCTCTCCCTATATTTCTCTACTAATTGTCTTAGTAAGAAAATAGCTTCCATAGAAGACCTCCCAGGCATGAAACCAAACTGATTCTCTGATAGACTTGTTTCATGTCGTAGCCTCTTCTCAATCACTCTTTCAAAAAGTTTCATAATCTAGCTCATAAGTTTGATCCCTCTATAATTAGTGCAGCTCTGTATGTCTCCTTTATTCTTATAAATTGGTACAATTGAGATTTTCCTCCACTCATTAGGCATTTTCTTTGATTTTATAATCTTGTTAAACAACTTAGTCAACCAAACTATCACAATATCTCTCATATGCTTCCAAATCTCTATTGGTATACCATCAGGTCCCATGGCCTTTTCTGATTTCATCTTTTTCAAGGCCTCTTTTACTTCAGGTATTCTAATCCTACATTCATATCTATAATATCCAATGTTATTTAGATTTATAGTATTTTCAATCCCTAGATTCCAGAGCCATTGTCATTTAACAATTTTTGGAAGTATGTTTCCCACCTTTGTTTGATCTCATTAGCTTTGACTAATACCCTTTGATCATGGCTTCTAATACACCTAACATGATCTATGTCCTTACCCTTCTATTCTCTTACTTTTGCAAGTTTAAACACATCTTTCTCACCTTCTCTTATTCCTAGTCTATTATAGAGTTCATCATATACTTTAAGTTTAGCCTCACTTACTATTCTCTCAGTAACATTTTTAGCATTCTTATATTGTTCATAGTTTTCATTATTTCTAATCTTCTGCCATGCTTTAAAATGCATCTGTTTTTCTTTAATAACTTTTTGCATTATTTCACTCCACCACCATGTTTCCTTTGCTAATAGCCTTTTACCTTTAAATACTCCTAAGACATCTTTTGCCACTTTTTTAATAAACTCAGCCATATTAGTCTACATGGAACTCAGCCATATTAGTCTACATGGAACTCAACCATATTAGTCTACATGGTATTTAGTTCTGTTTCATTGTTCCACTTTCCTTCTACCATCAATTTATTTTTGAATGAGGTTATTTTCTCTCCTTTTAAGTTCCTCGACCTAGTTTTTGGACGTGTATTAAGTTTAGTTCTTTTACTTTATCTTTTAATATGGATATCCATAACCATTAATCTATGTTGTGAGGTTAAACTCTCACCGAGTATCACCCTACAATCCTTACATATAGATCGTTCATTATTCCTAAGTAAAAAAAAGTCTATTTGGCTTTTATGAAGTCCACTTTTAAAGGTTATTAAATGTTTATCCCTCTTCTTAAAGAATGTATTTGCAATGGATAGGTTATATGACAAAGCAAAATCAAGGATATTCTCCCCCATCTCATTTCGTTCACCTATACCATATCCTCTGTGTATTATATCATATCCTTCCTTATCTTTTCCTACATGGCCATTTAAGTCTGCTCCTATAAATATCCCCTCTGTGTTGGGAATTTCTTGCATGACTCCCTCAATATCTTCCCAAAACTGTCTCTTGATTATATCTTTTAACCCTACTTGTGGTGCATATGCACTTATAACATTTATAATCTACTCTCATAGAATAATTTTTATTATTATAATTCTATCGCTAAGTCTTTTAACGTCCACAACTTTATTCTTTAATTCCTTATCCACTATTATTCCTACACCATTTCTGTTATTTTCCTTTCCTACGTACCATAATTTATACCCATCTATTTCTCTAGCTTTAACCCCTTTCCACTTGGTTTCTTGGATACAAGTGATGTTGGCTCTCCTACGCTTCATTGCGTCTACTAACTCCAAACTCTTACCTGTCAGTGTCCTTATATTCCATGTAGCGATGCGAATCTTATGTTTTGGAGATACTCTATTTACTATCGCCTTTCTTGGCTTCCATGGTATGAACCCATATCCACTTTTCACTACACCTGGGTTCTGATGCAGTGCGTCGCTTCTGAGGGGACACTCTAGCAGCCCTTGCCCATTTGTCATATTCTAACCATTTGTCTTCTTATACCACCTCTACATTTGCATCTTTTGCACAAATATCTCCACCTTCAGATTCTCTCCTCATACACACTTCTTCTCTATCTATATAACAAACCATGATGAAGGAACATTATTATGCTCTAGATTTTTAAACACATTTTGAAGTCATTTTTCAAAAGTTAGGATCCCTTATATAAAAATTCCTTTTTGAAAAACAAGTTGTAGAAACATTTGCCTCTAAAAAACACCTTTCCAAAACTCTGGGTGTCATATCTTTCATACATCTTGGATTTAACTAGAAATGGACATCCATTTCTACTAAAAATTTGGTAGAGTCTCTTATGTATTTTGGACATCTGCATTTATCACATGTGATGGGACAACTTGATAGAAACACTCAAAACTAACAATATAAAACATGTGGAGACTCAATCTACATACCAACTGCATTTGAGGACTTAAAAAGAGTTTTAAAGACATCATAATCACAATCAAGATTTACTCAAAATAAGACTAGAATTACTACATTCACAGTCCACTATCCATATACATATACCAGATGTATAAAAGTTCGCATCATATAAAGAGAGATTTGAAGTTTGCATTTATATAGTCCAAAAGAAATACCTTCAAAATATACTTCTACAATACATCAACGAAGTAGGCACTAGTATCTATATATCATGTACACTTCTCCAAAATGATATTACCAATCCAAATCATTGCTCAGATTTGAGATATTGTAACCCCAAAAATTTACAATATCTTTAGCAAGTTATGCTTGTATAGGTATCTAAATCATATTTAATGGTTTCTCATGATATTAAATAAAAATGAAAATCTCAAGATCAAGTTAAACATAAAAGTCATTTTGAAGAGCATAATTCTTATATGAGAATATAAACAACTGAGCATAAATCATGTCCCAAAAGCATGAATCTTTCATGAGGTCATAATCAAGCGAGCATGTTTAGTATTATGAAGAAGAGGATATATCCTTAAATGATTTAAGCTAAAATTTAAAATAAATCTATGTTAATGATATTCATGATCTTTACAAAACCATCTCTGATAAGTGATGATGGATCCAAGAATTCAAAATCTCGTAAAACACTTAAATAAGTGTAAATTTTAGTCATTTTTATAGTCATCTAAGTTTTATGGCATTCATTATGACATAGGATGGCTGCCACCTTGCATGGTTTAGCCTCCTTTTTACATTTTGGGTTGAGTCTCCATGCACGGATGGTTTATCGTTTCATATATTCTTCAAATTACCCAAGCATGGGTCGGTGGTCCCATGCATCTATCATCATATACTTATACTTCAATGGTATTCTCACTCTTATATTACATTTATGTATTTCTTCCCTAGCTTTATACGTCAATACTTATGATGTTCTAATCGTTTATAATTCTCTTTGCTATTATATCATGTTTCTTATATTTTCATTTACTCAATACTAATACTAATACTTAGGCTAGGCTATGGTTGTATTATAAGCTAATTGCCTAACTTTCATCTTAGCCACTTAAACCAGGTAGTTGATTTTGTAATTCTACCATACATTTATGGGTCTTACAAACATGTGTATTGCCTTCTCATCTTTGTATAGGTACTCAAGTGTCCGTGTACAATATTGTGGACCTTACATCATATAGTAGTTTACTATTCTTATTTACACATAGATGTATATACTTAGGTATTCACTTTAGCCCTTCTATTTCATCCAACCTTATTATCATTAAGTCTAGCTAGGGAGTTTGACTATCCATATATTAGCTTTACACTATACATCATATGGTTTAAGTTTCCATCCTTTTTATATCAATCCTATCATTTATCCTCCATCATTTGTTCGAAACTCATATTATTCACAATAATTTTGTATTTGCCTAGTGTTTCAAGCTAGCTTAATTGAGTTAACTTATTAGCCTTCCACTTGATGGCATGATGAATAATTTATCATTTGATCTCAATTAACATTATAAAAGGTATTGAAGAAAAAAAAATCACATTTTTAAAATATAATTAGATTATTAAATTGGCTATGTTACACTTTAGTAGGGATACCCTATACCCCAAGGTCCCATGAGTACTTCAACTACTCGTAATTAGGTCATGACTACTCATACCAACATTTAGACATCATCATGTCACATTAACACAGGTGCTATCACTCGATCGTGATTATACTACCATGTTGAAATTATAACAAAAACATATGGATCACCATGCATCCACAACCCAAACCCAATCTGTCTGCATGCTCAGCTGCAGATATTATACTGGGGAGACTATGAACCACATCACATGAGAAGATATGGACAAATGTCGGGGAGGCCTTCTCATGATGCCCAAACCAAAAAAATGACTATCATGGCTGCATCAGGTATCTCAAATCTCTAAGGGCTGGCTAACCTTACAACCCTCCTAAAATAAATTTATGAAAAATAAAGCAATAAATATGTTGCCGCTGTACCCCATACGACTCATTAATCTTATACTAACCATCTGTGAAATCACTATAGGATTATAAATTGATTGTGTGCAAAATTATCATTCATGTGTCACTTAAATCATGCAAATGGTCAAATTTCTTAATCATGCCAATTTGTGGATCAAAGAAAAATCATATAGTAATCATATATAGAAGTATTTAAATTCATTTCAAATGTTTTTTTAATAAACATCTATTCACTAGTATTAAATTAGAATGAAATAAATATAACAATTCTCATAATCAAGTTTGAATGAATGGAACATGATTCTTTCAAAATCTGACTAAGTAGAAAATAATAGCAATGTTAGAACACCAACTTGGAATAGCAGTCCCAAATACTTCCAAAATCAATAAAATTAGTTAATCTCTATCACATAAATATCAGGAAATAATGTATTCAACTTCATCAATTAACCCTCATCCATTCATCGGATTATAAATTAACAGATGAATAGCTCTCGATGCATCATCCAATCTATAGATCATTTTAAATTATATATCTATAGTTTCTAAGTCCTTAGAAATCCATGTTCCAATCCTTGATTGATATTAGAAACATTTGACTTGATGATCCAATGGTTGGATTTATATTAGATGCTTGGATCTAGCAAATCAACATTCTAATATGAAATCTTTCTTCATTTCTTTATATTAGATGATTAGATATAGTGGATCAACATTCTAATCTGAAATATTTCTTCATTTCTAAATAATTTAAAGGTTGATAAATGTAACGGCAATGTCTAATCATCTATCAAACATTGCTTGCTTGAATTCCAATAGTAACTATTTGGATGACCAAGATCGTTGGATCGATTTCTGTTCAAAATTTATATTTTGGGTCTATTCTACACTAATTATGGTCAAGGAATTGATGGCGTCTAATCATCAATTAGGATTGCCAAGTTAATGCTTCATTAATAACTGAACGAACAACCAAGATCTTTTTGATCAATTTCTATTTGAGGTTGGATAATCTAAGTAAATTTCTAGATTACATTTCAGTACATGGATCAAAGATTTGATGGAAATCCAACTGTAGTTCTAAAAAAGAATGGCAGATTGATAGATCAAAGTCTACATGTATGAATTTGATTGATTAGTACGCATTTAGTGGTTAGATCACTCCTAATTAGCCTTTGATCATCATAATCTTGCAATTAAATAGTCAGATCTTATAGATTGCATGTTCAATCTCAAATTGGGATGCTTCTAATTTGGATGGTTAGATGGCCTCCAGTCAAAATTTTGACCTTCCCATCATGTAGATCGTGCTTAAAAAATCTAGAGCCATGATTTTCAGCTCAAAATTCCACGTTGCTAGTGGTGACTAATGGTCACTGGTTATTACCAGCCATGGGTGGAGAAGACCACCACGATCATCATCGGTGGTCAGTTTTGCTTCTAAACTCGATTTCTTTTAAAGGATTTGTTGATCAAGTAGGCATTACACCTCTACAAAGTTGGTCATTTTGCCATCATTTGATGTTAGAAAAATTAAAATTTCCTAATGAAGCTTCACTAGAAAAGTCGTAGTCTTCAATTTTCTGTTTTTCTTCAATACCTCAGTGAAAACTTTACCGATCTTTAATCTTCAAGAGGAATTTTGTTCTTCTGACCTTGCACAATGCAATGGTGGTGTCAAATTTCTGATATGCAATTATTTAGTTGTCTGGTGTTGTAATTCAGCAATTTTCTTCATCATCAACCATAATGGCAAGGAGGAAAGACAGCTTCCTCTCTCTCTCTCTCTCTCCCTCTCTCTCTCTCTCTCTCACACACACACACACACACACACACACACACACAATTGCGTCAGTGTTGGGTGATTCGTTTGTTGCTCTTAAAAGGGAGTGGTACCATTATCAAAATGATCCCCTTTTTTTATATAAGTAATGAATTTTTTATATTATTATATTTTCCAATATAAATTCCACTATTTATAATTCCCTTTATATGATGATGGTTCTTGATCAAGGGAACATCATCATGTTAGTCAAAGATGTTCTCACGATTATCTTGACCACTTTGGTTTTCGAATTCCATGAGTGGGGCCCACAATGTAAATTATAAAATTACCCTTCACTTGTAAAATACCTAACTTTTTCATCGGAACTTTGTTGTTGGATTTCTTTCTTGAAGTAAATCCAATTACTTAGGTTTTGACACTTGATTTGATATCTATAAAAATCTTTTTAAAAAATTAAAATTAAAAAACTAGAAATTCAATATTCTCTTTTCATTTCAATTTAACATAATCCAAAATTTTCTTAAATTGAGATTCAAAAATTAGGAATGTTACAAACGTATCCTTCACTTCTCTTGCCATGTTACAAATGTAAAATACCTAACTTTTATCCAAAGCAAATAGTCTACTACTGACTATTTGCTTTTCTTTCAAAGAATACCTCAGGTTCTATCTTTGTCCTACTTTGCTGCTGAAGTGCTTTCTCAAATCCAAGTTTCACATTAAGAACATGGGATTGCTCAAGTATTTCCTAGTTATTAAGGTTGTTTTCTCGTCCAAAGGCATCTTTCTTTGTTAATACAAATATACTCTTAATATCTTGATTGGCATAGGTATTTTAGGATGTCGTACATCTTTATTCCTCATGGAACAACATTTAAAACTCAGCTCTTCACATGGAAACCTGCTTATTTGATTTACCCACTATTACTCAACCCAATATCCTTTATGTTGTACACATACTTAATCAGTTTACGCAATCCCCACATAGTTTTCATTTTGATGCAATCATTTGGCTACTATGGTACCTTTAAGGGAACTACTGTTCAAGGAATTCTTTTGTTGTCTTAAAGTAACTTTCACTTTTGTTGACTATCATTTTATTCAAGAAAAGATATAGCATGGACTACCCAAAATGGCTTGCTTAGTAGATATCTTTACAAAGTCTCTTCTGAAAAATTCAGTTTCATCTTTTCACTCGCAATTTGGGTGTTTTTGACATTTATATGCTAAGTTGAGATGGAGTATTATGATTAAAGTGAGATTGTAGGTGCCCAAAGTATGTTGTTCAGTATGGCAAAACCTATTCGGCCAACATTAAAGCCTTGCCTCACATTTCTTTTAGTCTCTTTGATGTGTTCTTTTAGTTTTCCCTATTTTATGACATAGAAAGACAGTCAAGAAACCTCATCATCCATGTGAGAAGGAACTCATAGATGCTGAGCCCAAATTTGTTGGTGGGCAGGAGCTCAGGGGTAAGTTAAGAAGGCCATAGTGGATTCAATGTGCGCTGAGTCGCATCTGTAATGTTGTAAGAATGCTTTTTACTCTTGACAAGAATCGCCATAAATTTGAAGGTGACGCACTGCTTGTATGTATGGCCTACAAGATGTGAGAACCAAAAGAACGATCCGGACTAAGTTCTTGCTTTTACGGTGGAGAACTTCCTCAAGTGCCGACTCCGGACGCTTGTGTTCAAGTCCGGAATGGAAAAATTAAATTATGTCCGTATCTTTATCAGGCAAAGGCATATCACTGTTGGGTGTCAAGTGGTGAGTATTCCTTCCTTCATGGTTCGAGTCAATAGCAGCTACCATATTGATTTCTCTCTTACACGTCTTCTTGGAAGAGGAAGGGTGAAGTGAAAGAACAGTCAAGTCCGAGTCCCTAGCCAAAACCCAAGTAGTCTTGCAAGACATGCATTTCTCACGGGGACATTTCCACCATTTCCTGATTTCTTTTGAATTGACGCAAATGAGATTTTAAGTTGTAGAGGGAAAATGCAATTTGTCCAGGAACGAGGATTCCCTCCTAGTTCGAACTTTATCTACCTGCCAATCCAAACCGTGCAAATCATGAAAAGCCAGGTAGTGACTACCAGGCAATTTTACTCATATGAGCATCAACTTGGGAGACTACCCTACATCCGCATTTGACTGTACACGAGTTAATCCGCAGTAGATAAGACTATTTGGGTTACAAGAGCCCTTGTCATTTTCGTTATAGCTATATGCCACAAAAGTTATTCATATCTAACAAATGGTGGCCGTATTCAGTTTTCCGACTCTACAAAATCGCTGATTGTTTTAACATGTCTAATGTTTACTACAAATGAATTTCATGTGGAGGATCCACGACGCTAGAGACTCTATTGGCGCGTTCAAAACCAGCAACCCAGTTTTCATTTCTCATCTAGTAACATGTGGAATTTGCATAAGAAATCAATTGTATGATAAAGGCTTTATTTACATGTTTTGCAGTAAAAAGGCAGCCCCCGCATAGATATTTAAGAGAAAATGTCCTTTCCAGAGGCAAAGAGGTTGACGTCTTGTACCACAGGGCTCTAGTAGTAAAATGTTACAACAAAGAATGAGCTTGGGTAAGGGGTGGGCGCCACCGGAGTTTCTTTCCATTGACTTCGTTGTCTGGACTTGAACAACTCCCATTGAGACTCAGTAAAAAAACTGAAGCTAAGAGCTCTCTGGAGTTCGACGGTCTGCTCTGGGCAAAAAAGAAGGATATTTGTGGAATAATAGCTTACTACAAAAGGGCTGACTGTTTTAACATTTATAATGTTTACTACAAATGAATTTCATGTAGAGGATCCATGACGCTAGAGACTCTATTGGCTGGTTCAAAACCAGCAACCTGGCTTTCATTTCTTATCTAGTAACATGTGGAAGCCATGGTACTTAATGGAGGGGAATGGAGGAACAAGATTCATGTGGTCGACCCCTATTTGGGATAAGGTCTTGATGATGATGATGATCTAATAACATGTGAAACTTGCATAAGAAATCAATTGTTCGAGAAAGGCTTTATTTACATGTTTTGCAGTAAAACAATAGTGCTCGATCAATGGCGCATGAATATTTAAGGGGGTTTTATTTAACGGCGTATGTTTGGCATTTATAAGATATCATGACATATATAAAAAATGCAGCTTATGTAACTACAGTATCTTAGGCATATGTGCGATATCAAGTTTATTTAACCACGATATCTTCGGCATATATAAGATATCAGGTTTATTTAACTGTGTAATCTTCGGACTTTGTAAGATATTAGGTTTATTTAACGGTAATATGATTGGCATATCTAAGATATCGAGCTTATCTAACATTATTATGAATTGATATGTTTGTTGATATCTAAGATATGCTAACTCTCTTTCTAGTGTACAATGTGATTGTTTCTAGAGAGAGAGAAATGCATTTCAAATGTTGTTTTTTTAGTGAGAGAAGAAATGAACTCCACTTTCTTCTCTCCTTCAATCAATCTATGACACTATCAAGCCTATTAGGGTTTTTGTTGGACCAAAGCTTGCTCACCCTAACATTTGGGCATTCTACAAAGCTTCTCTTCCCAGTTCTCACTAGTGAATACAAGTTTGTGTCCAGAGAAGGTCGCACAAGCGTTCTACTACTGAAGTCATCTTCCCATTTCTCACTGGTGAACACAGCTCTTTGGGTGAAGGCAAGGTTTTTGTCTAACAAAAGGTCACGCACTCTGCATCTGGGCATTGCTGAAGGTCTCTTCTTATTTCTCACTGGTAAACCCATCATGCTCGAATACTCTGTCTACTCAGATACCATAATCTTCTTCCTATTTCTCACTGGTAAACTCATCACATTCGGGGCTGCCCTTTTTAAACTCATCACGTTCGGATACTCTATCTACTTAGATACCATAAGCTTTTCTTCCTATTTCTCAATGGTGAATGCATGTTTCATTTGGGTATTTGTTCGAGTAATGAGGAAGTAGGGTTTTGAGTTTGTTTATTTGGGTATTTTGTATGTGTTGTTTGTACATTTTCTTTTAGGGTATTTGCTTATGGTTTTCGATCTATTTGTTGACATGATTTATGTTGATTATGTTTACAATAGAGCGTTGATTAGGGTGTTTAGTTATATGCAGTAAAGATTTTGGCAGACCACCAACTTTCTGTATTAATCACACGATGAACTTAAATGTCATAAACATCTAACACATGCACTTCCATTAGTATCCTATTGCTTTTTCATTCGATATTCTTAGTGAACTACAGGTAATTGCTGCACCAAAAGCTATATACGACCTTATTGATCCAAGTGCAAAGTTAATATTTGGAGTGGTGATAGCTCAGTCACTCGGTGGTGAAGTAAGTTTAGGAGCAGTAAACTGTCTTGCCTTACAATTGAACTACTAATTGCATGTGTTAGCATATGCTTGGTGTATCCTGGAGCAAAAGAGGGGATTACAGAGAAAGATTAGTGACTCAGAGTGCTTTGTAGTTCCTTTGATCTACATTCTATTTGTCAAATGTATTTAGAATCTTGCATGCTTGGGTAACATACCATTAGCCTTTATTCGGAATACCACTAGCCTTATGTAACATACTATAACTATTATTGATTGCATCTGTGAGTTACTAGATTCCTTGCTCTAACCTCTACAGAAGTGCCAACCATTACTGCCTTTATTGTTTGAGATGAGTTTAATCAACTTACTGACTCCATTTTTGTAAAATAGACACAATCACAATTATTGTGTTACTGGTTAGATTTCTGTAGGATGTATAATGCCTTTGTTTACCATTTACACCACTGTGAGTGGGATAACCGTTTTATGACATATTTTTGACATTAGGTAATTAACCAAGTATGGCATTCTATTTGTGACATAGTTTTATTTCTCTAAGTGTGATAGTAGATGGGTTACGAATTGGATTGACCGAATGAGAGACATGACTTCTTTAATTTATGTTAACTGTGTACTTTTACCCCTACTTCTATTTTGAGTTAACTTTGAATGAGCTATAATTCATCCTTGATACTGAAAACAAAACCCCATATACTGACACTTCCAAAACTAACCAACTATACATAATTAATACCAGCATATTGCAAGCTATTTTGCTTTCAACTCTACTATTTTGATGCATCCTTCAATTTGTATGATCTATTCGAGACCTTTTTCAGATACCGCACAAAAGAAAGGATAGAGTCCTTGTGACATCTAGTCCAGTTGATGGCAAAGATCTAGACAATGTGTCCGTTAAGTGCTCAATTTTGGTCAAAATGCCCCTAGTTTTGCATTCAATTAAATAATCTAACCATGCATATTTGTAAAATTTAGCTTGATTTTGAGTTTAGCTTCAATTGACCATCCAAACTTTAATTTGTCAAAATTAATGCTCAAATGATCATTAAAGCTCATTAGATGATTAATTTACTATTCAGATTATTCTAATTTGATCTTTTATTTTGCAGATCAACCAAAAGTGGCCTGGATAGCTCAGATCAAAAATCAATAGTGGGGATTACACATCAAAGATTAATGGTGCAGATGGAAGGAATTATTGAAGGAAACTCTATTTTAAAGGAAAGCTATTAAGGTGGAAAAGTTTCCAAAGTAAAAAGGACTCTTCACTTTAAAGGAAACCCATCACCCCTGGATTCTATCCTTCTTGAGGGGGCTTGACCAAGGAGGAAACTGTAACCCCACTACTCTCTTTCTTTCCCCCACTTCTCCTTCCTATTCTTCCCTCTTTCCCTCCTTATTCTTCTCTTTTTCCTTCTCTTTCCTTTCCCACTCTCTCACGTTTCTTTCTTATTGCCCCCTTTCTTTTTCCCTCCACTTCTATTTTTATTCTCTCCTCGTCTATCCCTTGGCTGGGTTGTACAAGGCAGACCCACCATCCCCCCCTCTCCTTCTTTTCTCTCCTCTCCCTGTCTTCCCATTCTCTCTTCTCTTCTTCTCCTATCTCCATTCTTCCTCTCTTTCCCACGTCTCTCTCTACCCTCTCTCTCTTGTGGAGGGAGACCCATCACCTCCTCTCTCTCTCTCTCTCTCTCTCTCTCTCTCTCTCTCTCTCTCTCTCTCTCTCTCTCTCTGATCGCACCTCTGTATTTCTCTCCCTCTACGTCAATTCCCTCCTACGACAAGTTCTTCCTCTATGTCTCTAGCCGAATCTCCGTGCGAGGCAGACCCCACCACTCCTTCTCCATTCTCTTCCTCGTCGCCTACCTAGCACCAGCTAAGCTGCTCTGCTCTCTTTTTCTCTGGTTCCTCTGCTTTGCATGAACCACCATCGGCTCAAGCGTCGTCGTCGGACGTCCCGGAGATAGAAACCCAAAACAGGTTTTCCTCCTATGCCCCTCTCCTCCTCTTCCCTTTCCCTCTTCTCCCTCCTCTGGCTTCCCTCTTCTTTGTCGGGTTTTTTTTCCTGGTTTTTTCTTAAAAACTAGATCTTTAATAAAATTCCAATTCTGCCCTCATCAGATCTCATTATTTCCACCTCTGTCCTCATTTTAATTACGTTTGTATCTCCGTTTAAATTTCATCTAAGTCCCTATTTTATTTATAGCCGTGTCCCTAAATATTCTGGTTTTACTTAATCCATATTCTGCCTATCTAGGGACAGTGATATCCAAGGCTGCTTGTTTAGTTTTATTTTACGTTTTTTTGGATTTAGAAATTCTGTAAATTGTAGCAATTAAATAAATTGAGAATTTTTATTTTATTGTTAGTTTATTTCTGTTATATTCTTTATTTTTATTTTTATTAATTAAATTTTATGTAAAACTCCATCTTTTAAAGCAAGTCCCTGTAGGATCGACCATATTTGCATAGCTATACTACAATAACCCGTGCACTTGCGGTTAAACATCAACAGTGTTTGAAGACATAGTTGATAGAGACAAGAGACCTTACAATAAATGGACTAAGAAACAAGAGGACTTTATCCTAGAAACACTTTATAATGAAATAATAGAGGGTAGAATCATCACAACAGGGAGTATGCCAAAGGATGTGGTGATTAAGGAATTGCTGCTTCGCTTCAAGATGTAATTTAGAGTTGATTTGATGATGAAGTGGTTGAATACAAAAACATGACTTTTCAAAAGCAAGTACATTACACTTGCAAAGTTGAGGAATAGAGACTCAGGATTAAGGTGGGATGCAGAGAAAAATTGCTTCCTTGCAACTCCAGAGATCATAAATACCCACCTGCAGGTAATGCACTACTCCAATTTTACAATAATATACATCACCTTCATAAATGTTTGTGTATGTATAGTCGAATTCGAAGACTAGTTGCTTATTTAGAAGGATCTTATGGAAATATAAACACCTACAGACGGTGATTGGTCTGGGATTAATAATTCTACAGAAAATGAAATACTTTGTGAATCAAGCATAGCTAACAGTCAATATACACATCTTGTTGAGAAAGTATACAAACCAGATATGTCTAATGTGGATGCTGATGCATTTGACTCATAGGTCCTATATTATGGGGAGGATGTACAAGGGGAGAATGATGAATTGTACCCACAAGATCCATCTGAACACTATCTACAACCCCCTCTCTGCCAAACTACCTCCACTACATTATCCTCGATTTCCTTCTCTAGGATTGTTAACCAGCAACGAGCAAGGGAACAGGAAAGCAAGCTGGTCAAGCAGCATCCTCAATATCTAATGATCCCCTCCCATTCATTGATCCTTCCACTATCAAGGCTAGAAAGACTTGCAGGCATAGACAACACCTTGTGGTTTTGACTGAGACAGAGAGAGTTAAGGCATACAGTATTTTACAAAAAACAGACCTATGCTTTGGGGAGGGTTTTGCTCATTGGTTATAGGAGAGACAATTGTTGTATGTGAAGATACACCTGTAGGTGATTGCACTTTCTAGAGAACCCATGTTCATTTTGAACCACTTTTTTTTGTTGATGTTGTATGAAACTTTTTGGTGTGCATTTATATTGGACCTCTATATGCATTATTTATTCCGGTTAGTCATATATTATTCCATACATTGAGACTATGGATATTTAATCACACTTTTATTTTGTTATCATTATATGATTTCAACCTTTAATTATAAATGGGTGATGCATTGATCTACATACCAAAATATATAATTTCCATGGTTGTAAATGTTAATTATTAGATGTAATGCCTCATATGTGTAAACGGTGAATTGTCCAAAAAACAGAGACTTTGTCAAAATTTTGATAAAATATAAGCAAAATATTGGTACAACAAAGCTCTGCATTTACCCATCACTACTTCCATCTGCGATAATATAGGGCAATGGGCGAAGAGGGACAATGCAGCATTGCATGTCACAATGAAGTGCTTCGTGAAGTGCATCATGTAGTAAGTACAATAGCATCACACATAGTTAGACAAATTAAGCAACTTGAAGAGGATTCCATGTTGCATGTGCAAACGCATGTTGATGCATTTGACTCATAGGTCCTATATTATGGGGAGGATGTACAAGGGGACAATGATGAATTACACCCACAAGATCCATTTGAACACTGTCTACAACCCCCTCTCTGCCAAACTACCTCCACTACATTATCCTTGATTTCCTTCTTTAGGACTGTTAACCAGCAAGGAGTAAGGGAAAAGGGAAGCAAGCTGGTCAAGCAGCATCCTCAATATCTAATGATCCCCCTCCATTCATTGATCCTTCCACTATCAAGGCTAGAAAGACTCGCAGGCATAAACCACACCTCATGGTTCTGACTGAGACAGAGAGAGTTAAGGCATACAGTATTTTACAAAAAACAGACCTATGCTTCAGGGAGGGTTTTGCTCATTGGTTACAGGAGAGACAATTGTTGTATGTGAAGATACACATGTACATGATTGCACTTTCTAGAGAACCCATGTTCATTTTGAACCACTTTTTTTTGTTGATGTTGTATGAAACTTTTTGGTGTGCATTTATATTGGACCTCTATATGCATTATTTATTCCGGTTAGTCATATATGATTCCATACATTGAGACTATGGATATTTAATCACACTTTTATTTTGCTATCATTATATAATTTCAACCTTTAATTATAAATGGGTGATGCATTGATCTACATACCAAAATATATAATTTCCATGGTTGTAAATGTTAATTATTAGATGTAATGCCTTACATGTGTAAACTGTGAACTGTCCAAAAAACAGAGGAGACTTTGTCAAAATTTTGATAAAATATAAGCAAAATATTGGTACAACAAAGCTCTGCATTTACCCATCGCTACTTCCATCTACGATAATACAGGGCAATGGGCGAAGAGGGACAATGCAGCACTACATGTAACAATGAAGTGCTTCGTGAAGTGCATCATGTGGTAAGTACAATAGTATCACACATAGTTAGACAAATTAAGCAACTTGAAGAGGATTCCATGTTGCATGTGCAAACGCCTCGGCCTATGTTCCCAAAAAAAAAAGAAAAAGAAGAAAGAAATACTCGAGGTTACAAGGAATTTTGGCTAGTTTATGAAGAAATTGGAAAGATATTTCAAGAATTATATCGAATGCATTAGTTCCAATTTGATAAGGTGGTTAATATTTTTTAGACAACTGGCCTCTTATTCAGCACCTATTGGGTGACAGTGGAGGAGATGGCGGCAACCTTCTTAATGATCATCATTCAGGACTCGAGGTACAAACCAACAGCGAAGGATCTTTTTAGGTCCACTTATACCATTAGTACTAACTTCCACAAGGTTCTTCGTGCAATGTTGCGGCAGTACAGCCGCCTTATGGCTCCTCATGCAACAGAGGACAACCTAGAGATTTCAAACAATTATCAGAGAGATAAGCATTTCACGGTAACTCTATCTGTCTTTTTTTATCTTCAAGACCACAGATAGGGACACTAAACACTTAACATTCAATATGTCATTTTGTTATTAGGGTTGCATTAGAGCTATAGATGGAACATTGATCCCAACTAGGGTTTTTGGTGTGGGTCCTCACGATTTGTCAAAGTGGCATAATAGGAAATGGTTCACTGCATAGAACTTTCTTGTGTGCTGCAATTTTGACATGCAATTCACATACGTGCTTACTGGCTTTGAGGGGTTTGCACATAACTCTGCCGTGTTGAAAGAGGCTCTTACAAGAGAAGATGTGCTATTGACAATTCCTAATGATGAATCTATTATGTGTTTATTATGTTTACATTTATATGTTCTACCTTAATGGCTTGTTTGTTAATCACTAATGCATTTATGGTATAGGAAAATACTACCCAGTTGACAGTCATGCAAATAAGCAATAATTTCTTGCTCCTTATTGAAAGACTAAGTATCACCTGAAGGAGTTTGGCCAACGAATGCAGCAACCACAAAATGTCGGGGAGTTATTCAACCTCAACATGCATCCTTGAGGAACATAATAGAGCGAACATTATGTGTTCTAAAGGCTAGATTTCCTATTCTCAAGTCTGCGCCTCCCTTTCCTCTTAGGACACAGATTAAGCTTGTGAAGGCATTATGTGCACCACACAATTTTATGTGCTAGGAATGCATTGCCGAGATATGGACGGCAAAAGAGATGGGAGACAATCCTGAGTCTCAAAGTGATGATGACAATGACAACTAAAACTTGAGTAGTGATTAAGAGGATGAAGTTGTCATGGATGTAGACTTAGAGAGGGTGAATGACAGTATGTAAGTGCTTCATCAAGATGAGATGGAGATGTGAGGTTTACAAATAGTCTTGATGAGTGAAGATAATTCACAGAGCATGCAATTACGTCCTACCTAAGAGTCTGCTCATCAAGATGCTGCTGCTTTGCATGCTTCCATCACACAAAAACTATGGTTCAATTATGTTCATAGAAATAGTTAGTAGATGTGCGATCATGACACATAAAATGTTGTATTAAAACTCTTTTTTTAGAATGTACTACTTGACTATTGCTGCTTAAATGCTTATATTAATTGTATGTACTTCTTACAACGTAAAATATATGCACATGATATCTTCTTATAGGAATGGAGCAAAATCCCCACCCCTTATGTGCATGCGGTCGAGGGCCTATGCTGCTACTCCAGGTGTGCTCCAAGCCTAATAGTGGCAAATGGTACTTTCATTGTCCTTCCAATGAACAACATATAGGATGGTTTATCTAGCTTGATGAGTACATGATGGTTGAGCTACTACCCTTACCACCAATTGGGATAGTAATGCGCTGGAGGGAGCAATTTGATGGGAGATCCAATAGAAATGTGGTTTCGAAGTCCACTAATGCATTACATGATGGAGGAAGCGACCGTGTCTCCCTTGTATTTAATGCTTCCTCCTCATCATTCAATGCAGTATCATACGTCCTCAATCGACTTCTACTTATAATTATCATTTTTATGATTGTGCCTATGTTTATGTAAAACTTTTCTTAAAAACTACATTTACTTCGTTAACGCTTTCCAATGAAACTAGTTGTTATTTGACAAAACTATATATTTCACTTTGAATGATTTCTAACTATGTCTACATATAAAGTTTCTTTCTGAGAGAGCATGTGTGTGTATGTGATATTATTTTGTTTGCTGTAATCTTTGGAGAGAATCGTGGTATATAAGAGAGAGAGAGAGAGAGAGAGAGAGAGAGAGAGAGAGAGAGAGAGAGAGAGAGAGAGAGAGAGAGAGAGAGAGAGAGAGAGAGAGAGAGATCATCCTCTTTCTATCAAGTCCTTGAAATCCTCATCAATACTCTTCTATGAAGTTCATATCGGGGACTTTGACATGGGTGAGAGAGGAAGTTGAATCCAAGTGGTACTATCTTTCATATTTTCATTCAGGTTTATTTTTTGTTTCACTTTATTTCTTTGGAGCTAATGGATCCTTATTGTCTTTATTTAGTTTTGTTGAGTTTTTCATGATTAATCTAGCATGTCTCATATAGCACCAAATAGTGCTTTTGGACAACCAAATATTTTTGGAATTTTTGGTCAAACATGAGGTGCATTTGGGATAAGCAATTCAACATTTACAACTTCAGCTCCTTCCTTGGAGAAATCCTAAAAAGTTATAGAATTGGTCATCAGTTCAGTTCCTTCTTTGGATAAATCGTGAAAATTTACATTCTGGTAAAGAAATAAGAGACCGAAAGGTACCAAAGGTTTCCAATTTGTTCTAGTCAATCCTGGACATCTATACCATTTGTGACTTCTATTTATCCAATTTGATCTACTCAGTTCATGTCAGTTCTCTTTTCTATTAGTTTCATAGAAAGTGCTATCTGGTATGATATAATCTCAATTCATGTTTCTATCATGAATCCCACTTGACGAAAACATGTACTAGTATGCTTGCAAGTTGGTAAAGCCTCTACCACCATAGTTACCAATAGAAAGCTTATACTTCTAAGATGTTCTCTTGCAATTTGTTGATACTTTCTTTTGTTGGATTCCTAGCAACAGTTTGAATTAAGTAATCAGTTTGAATTAAGTAATCAAACACCTTGCTTCCTAATGGTGATGCAGTAGCTAGAGCTCCCAAAGGATCACTTCTTGGCCCTCTAAGACTAAAAGGTGGACGGTGGGAACTTAGTAAATTTGTGTGCTTTGGCTTTCAGTATTTGTAAGGGTAGAATATGAGCTCCATGAAATGAATAAAAGAGAACAAATTGTTTCCATAATCAAGTGCTGACTTGAACCCAAGTGTGCAAAAATGAAGATAGCTCGCAGGAGAAATTGTTGAAATTGTCAAGAAAATTATGTTTTTATGCAAATTTTAGCTGTCGTTGTTCACTTCTTCTTCAAAATCACCAAGGTTTGGGATGTTGCAATCTTGGGAGATGAAAAGTTTTCTCTATATCATTCAACTATATAGTAAAAAACTTTAAGTTTGTTGAGCTATTTAGGCATCATCTTCTTGAGTTTTGGGGTTTATACAACAAAAAACTCCTTATATTAGTAAATGAGATTTTATTATCTATCCTCCTTTATAAACAAAAACTTAAATGCCCTTATTCCTTTACTAAAAGCCCTAACATATCCCCTCTCAACCGAAAAGACAAATACTTATTCTTTTGCTATTTGCCCCATGGTTGCATGGGTTGGCTTGCTCTTTGATCACTTCTTGTTTCTCTTTTTCTTTCTTCATTTGAGGAGATAATGTGGTTTTCCTTCTTGTGATGTTCGATCTTTGTCTTTCTATTGTTCTTTAATTCATTGTTGCTAGACCTATGGACCTACATGGTTGATCATCTTATGGATCATGCTCATAGCCCACAAATCCGATCACCATGCATAGACAACTGGTAAAGCTCTAAGAATTCCTTTCATTGGTTAATTGGATTGAATGTTAGATATTCACGTAATGTTCATTGAATCTTCAAGGCTAGTATATCATCTTGGATGATGGTAAGAAATCACCATTGGATGAACAATTAGATGAGAAAAAGGGAATCCTGGGACTTGTCTCACTAAATATCCGTGTAAAATTCATAATGATCAGTTCTCTATTAGAAACTCACGAGCAACAATCAATATTGACAAAAGAGGTTCACCTTCTTTTGTTGGTTCTAGTCTTATCTTGAGTTTGATCTATGCTTTAATGAAACTCATTTTATTTGAATTTTTTCTTCTTTCTTAATTTTTCTTACAGAGTCAAAGTGTTAGACAAAGTTGCTAGCATGAAGCACAAGGCCAAGTCAAGGAGATTGAAAAGGCAATAGTTTGAATGTGAACATCAAGCAAGTTTATTTTCATTGGCAACCAGCGAACTACATGCTGCTATTGGGCGTGATGGATTACTACGTGACTTTGTATTACCAAACATTGATGAATTAGAAGAAAGAAGAGGATAGTAAATGAACCATATCAAAAGGTCAAAAGACCATCAATCTCTAAAAGAGGGCAGCCTTGGTGCATGAAACTCTAGTGTATGCAAGTTCTGGGGATGGGGCAGACCACAAGGGTCATTCTACAAATCAAAAGGCACAAAATGAACAAATCAACGTGAAAGATTACAAATGCAAATCGATGTTGCACTCCCTAGAATTATTGTATTCATTGGACCCTATGTTTGTACAAATGAAATGGAAGATTACAAATGCATAGCTTTAGATCATTCATTTAGTTTGTACAAATGCAATGGAAGATTAGAATTATTGCATCATCCTTTTTGGAAAATGCTATCTTTGTTCTTATTACGAAATTGAGTACCTGTTTGAATCAAACATTTAAATGGAATGTTTGTTCGTTTCTTTCTTGGAACAAACTCTCTCTCTCTCTCTCTCTCTCTCTCTCTCTCTCTCTCTTGCTGAGTTCACCATTCAAAATGATGTTTTCTTTGAATATTGGTTTTGTCTTTACATTTGATTAGATCGGTGGGATAACCACAAAGAGTGGCCTATGCTAATATATTTTCAACTCACCCTCTCCAAATTAAGATTTCTCAGTCCATTAAGTAAATGAAATTAAAAACATCAACTAAGAAAGAGAGCTTTTTTATAGTTTGAATGCTTGTAAAATCAAATAAATATGCACCTACATGTGAGACTATCGTATCCGGTGACCCAAATCATTCACACAAAGGATGAACTTATATTCACCATGCTCTAAGATGTCAAATGGATGGCTTAAAATTTTAGTATCTATGTGATACTTGTGGACCACAACCCACCTAAACCAGGATCAGAAGATAACACATGTTATACACAAGTGGGACCCACTATTTCAAAGGTATAGATGAGAGATGCATAAGACTTATTCATCTTTTGATGGTTATAAGGCTTCTGATGTATCATGCTTTTTCATATCAAAATTGAACATTCAAGAACCAATGTACATTGATGTAAGAAATCATTTTTAACTTTAACACCCATCAATGAGAATTTTCGCGTGTTAATTCTTTGCCTAGTTACATCTTCACAAAATCTAACAGTGGCCTTTGTATTAAAACATTCTCCTACATTTCCTTTGAAGAGCAAGAATGTGTCATCTGAGTATTTCGGTGAGACATGTAAAGTCCATTGGCAGGGACTTTGACATGCAATTCATATACATATTTCAGATATCACTAGAGATATCACAAAACAAATGCCACATATTCCAAATATCACACAAATATCACAGAACATATGACACATCTCAGATATCACAGAAGATATCGCAGGAGATATGCCACCAGAAATGCCAAACATACATAGTTAATAAACCCTGCAAGAGAAAATGACCTTTCGAGAGGCAAGGAGGTTGACGTCTTGTACCACAAGGCTCTAGCAGTAAAATGTTACAACAAAAAGAATGAGCTTGGATAAGGGGTAGGCGCCACTGGAGCTTCTTTATATTATCTCTGTTTGTCTGAACTTGAACATCCCCCATTAAGACTAAGTAAAGAATTGAAGCTAGCAGCTCTCTGGAGTTCATCGGTCAGACTTCGGGCCAAAAAGAAGGGGATTTGTGCGATATAAACTTACTATGCCACAAATTAACCCCATCAGCCATCAATCTGTAGTCCGTCAAAATAGACGGTTTGAAAATAAAGGAAAAGCACTGTTCACTTACTAACAAAGCCTCCACGAGCCAAAGGTTTAGATCATTAAGATAACAGAGAACTATTGCCCGAGATCCAATAACAGAGAACTATTGCCCGAGATCCAACCTTAGGTCAATGTGGATAAATGGTTTCAATCACTTTCCAAGTAAATATATGCACATGCTTCTATATTTTGCACCAACATTATTCCTTTTGAAAATGCTAATAAAGTTTGGTGCTAAGGAGCGGTGAAGTTCCCAGGAGGGGTCGGAAATATCATATTATTGATCCTCGGTGATTTAAACGTTTGGATGCTTAGCCATATGAAATGTGCGAAATTATATAATGGACAAGAATCAAAATCCATAAAAGTATACATTGAGCAAAATCCAATATTCATGAAACTTTAGAAAGTCCCAATAATCCACAATGCAAGATCATCTACAAGGATCTAGGGTTCCTACAAAACCTAGCTCACCAACCATAAGATCCAAAAACCATCAAGGAAATAACAAGCCCGCCAGAACATTATAACCACCTTTCCTCTTGAATATCAGTCCCTCATAAACACTAAGACTTGAAGAAATATCGAACAAATAAGATAACAGAATTTCAGTTTCATGATATGATACAAAGTAAAAAGCCAAATAGTTATGTGATTATGAGGATTATATATAATTTATAATAAAAAAAGATACATATTCAAGGATATGCTCTTAAATGCTTCTCAAGTTGGGGTTTACATGGAATCTCAGCACGAACCTTCAAGCGACAACCATGTCTAAGATGCACCTGATACTTATCGCAACCATGGTGTAGTTGGGTAATGCAGAAATCTTTTCTTGTTGGCACTAAAAAGAGTAATATATTTATGTGGCTTTTGAAGGATCATGTGGAACTTGTGATTGCAAGCTTCTCCTAAGAAAATCAGAGATCTTTGCACTTACAGAATAACCCCGCTCCACACAATGAAGATAGTCATCCACTGCTAACAAAAAAATAGACAATGCAAATCAGCAAAGTTAGCAAGTGTGGCCATGATGTCTCATGGTGCTTGGTGTTTTCCTCGCTTTCCTTCCCAGAAACAGAAATGAATGGCATGCTAGAAGAAGAAGAAGAAGAAGAAGAAGAAGAAGAAGAAGAAGAAGAAGAAGAAGAAGAAAGAAAGAAAGAAAGAAAACCCTGTTGCTTAGAAGAAGACGAAGAAGAAAAGAAACCCCTGTTGCTTAGAAAATTACTTCAACCACTAGACATGAAAACCATTGCCTAGCAGAAATACAACTTAGTAAGATCCTAATTGTCAAATCAATTTATGGGCTTCTAAGATAATTTTCCTTTTCACCCAGTTAGGAGTGAGGCAATGCAAGTAGAAGTTTCTAAAATAGCAAGGGGAAGGCCTAAAAGAACGTGGATAGCAGTGGTGAGAAAAGATTTAAAAACTTTGGGACCAAAATGAAGCCACGGTACTTAATAAAAGGGAATAGATGAACAAGATTTATGTGGCCGACCCCTAATTGGGATAAGGTCTTGATGATGATTGCACATAATGTCATTCCAGCACTTTTGGCCCAGCCACCCTTTACCATGGCTTACCAACATGTTTAACCTAGAAACACAGATAAATATTGTAGTACATATGTCAGTTTCAGTATTCAATGAGATATTTCAAATCTTTATGTTTATTAGTAGGATAATGTCATGAAATTATTCTGAAGAACAAAACTGTGATATGACTAATAGTTTAATTTCCAAAACCATATGTGAGTTTCTATATGCTATACAGATATTCAATTGTGAGTGGACTTAAACTGACCACCCTTCTTTGTGACACAAGGCGCTTATCCAACTTGACTTAGTGGTAAACCCTACCAAGCACAGACACACTGGAATAAATAAATAATGGGTAAATTCCATATTATAGTGAAATGATTGATGGAATGCTGTTGAAGAGAGGTGGGTGCGCAGTTGAAACAGTCACATTTTTCCTTTTTGAGTCATAGGGGCAATTCCAACCCGAATTTCATCCAGTCAATCAGCTGCCTGGACGTGAAAAATCTTTACCCACAATACAGAAACTGCTAAAAACTTTGGCAAAATGCCTGAATATGAAATTTTCCCATAAATAAAAGCTATTGAGACATTAAAATTGTGTACGTCATTATGTACCAAGGGGAAAAATTGAAAGTTATTGTGATAATATCGTGATAAAAAACAATTATGTCTTTCAGTCTTTCATGTAAAGAATTCAAGATATAATATCATTCCAAATAATCATAATGGCATAAGCAGAAACGAATGGAGTCAATTTGCATGTTATCCAAAACCACACCTAACGTCATTTAATAGAAGTGAGACCTAGACAGTAAAATATCATTGTACTAATGTTACAGAGAGAGAGAGAGAGAGAGAGAGAGAGAGAGAGAGAGAGAGAGAGAGAAGTGGATTTATACATTACCTGGCACCAAACCATGTGTTACAGAGGTGATGATCCCATGTTCCATTGGTTCTCCATCCACCTGCAATGGTCCTCCTGGTAGGACAGAGCTAGCTGAATTGGGGAAGACCAAGTAAGCAAATGCTTGCATTTTCTGCGAAATAAGAAGAGTATGCTGATCAGGACAAAAGTTGTTGGGTAGTAGCATCTCTATCATTGAAAATATATAAGTTATGGCATGTGGTTTGAAACTAAAATTCATCCAACTGCCATATTGGAAGGGAATACATAATTTATAAAAAGCTGGTACAAACAGTAGTCTGGGTTTTCATTTTCTGCAGTTGAACCACCAAAACAGCTGATTTCCATGGCGGTGACGAGTTCACAAACAGCTCATTTCCATAGTGAATGGTCATTTACTGATAAAATACCCATAGATAATTATATTTACAGCAAAGAGACATAAATTCGGTTAGCAAAAACATGGCATGATTACAATTGGATAAGAGAATAACCTGTTCTTCTAGCTTGGTGGGATCTAGAATCACAGTCCCACTATCTGTCAGACCACAGCAGATTGCAACTGTACAGTTGGCAAGAAATAGTTAAGAACTATGTGAAGTAATTGAAAAACATGGAAATCGTCATTATAGCTTACCAGCTAGATGTCTCAATGGAATCCCTGCATCCACCAGAGCAACACAAGCTGCATTTATAGCACATGGGAGAAGCTAGTAGAAAACTTCCATTAAGAAATTAACACCACATCAATATGTATGATATCTTACACAACTAGGTGCCATATGACGAATTGGGTTTTCAAACATTATGAAGCGGATAACAGATAAACTATGGAGCTTACTATCAGCACCTATATTTAAATTCTACCAGAAGCATTCTAAATATTTTTAGTAGTACAAGAAGTAGGCAAAAGATACAGCCCCATCATCATTGACAACCTGCATCAGAACAAGCAGGATGTTCAGCTGGGGGAATACATATGGGGAAAATTAAAGTTCCATTATAGCACATGTGGTTAAAAAGAGAAGAATATTTTATTTAATTAAGACGCATTGCAAGAAAAGAATTTAAACAACCAAATAACAACAGCCTGTGTACAGCAAAACCCATTGTCAAGATTGTCGAGCAAAGCAGTTGCTTATCAATTAATTTCCCCTAGGGTATTGAATCCTGGTTTCTATACATAAGACATAAGGACATTGGAGACACTTAAGAAGCATAAAAAATTACTACGATGTCAGAATACTTCAGACTAATTTCTACATTTTAAGGTATATTCCCTGTTGGATCCCACAAATCATTGCAATCACCCAATTATAAAACGTCATCTGTTGAACTGAATAATTTTAGGGGCCACAAAATATCCTTTATTTATGAAATCAATGTCAATATTGGCAAATTAGATCCAATCCTACGGAATGTTCTGATAGATTCTTATGTTGCAAGGAGTATATAGAATATTTCATAACAGAAGGTAAGCTGACACTTTCCTTATACTGATAATGGAAAATAAAACTAGAATACAAGGTAATTGCAGGCAATCCTCACTCAACTCTCTGGTCCGCATTTGGACATCCCATGACAAGATATTGCTCATCTTACATGTTCAAAGACTTCAGATGATGGTGCATTACATGTATTGCTCTGTCCACAGAGAGGAGTTTGGTTTGAGCACCTGGCCTGTCCCACAGCCAAGAGGTTAGGAGTTTGGTTGCACTTGCCATTATATAATATTAGTCAAGAGAGACAGAGAACAAGGTTAGTTCTAAATGTAGGAGACATGTAATCTGTATGGATCTCTATATTTCATATGATGATTGTTTTAGTGGAACTAAAGCAGTAAGACTGAAAAAATTACCAGCTAGCTCTGAGAAGGTGCTTCCGCTTCAAGAGCACTGGCATCTCTAACGGTTCCTATCCCTTGAGGACAGGCTTGTCTCATTCATTTTCAAGAGATATTTGAAGAAATTTGGGTATAATTTTTCACATTCTAAACTCCAATAAGCAAAGAGAACAACGCATGCTAAACCCAAGGCCTTGAAGATGCCAATACACTGGCTAGATGATGCGCAATTGGCTTATCTCCATCCATCTAATCCTTCTGAGGAGCAGGTCAATGCCAAGTAACCATTCTTCAACAATGCAATTCCTCTTATTAAACTGCCTCGAAGCGTAGGAGTCCAGAACAATCATAGGATTTACAAACGTGTAAAACATATAATTTCTCATTGATTACATTAAAATATGGCATCTCAAACTGAAGCAATTGTTCACGTAATGGTTGCCACACTGTAGATCTATTAATTCTGGCATAACAAAACTCACAATGCTTGAGCACCCAAAACAACTCTGTCACCTACAACCAATTTTTCCTATAAAATCCATCGCATTGACATGAATTGGCCTCGTTATTGAGTCCTCAGGCAAGCCGTCTGAGTCAATTCCTTTTACCCACACGATACAGTCACTTTTTGTCCACTTCCTGCTTTTTGCAAGAGTAATTCACTCGACAATATATCTTAGGTGGCATGATCATAATTTGTGAAAGTAGATATTGTAGAATGTTTCACATCCCTCACAGTAGGATGGCACAACCATATTGGCCAAAAAATCAATAAGTAAACACATCATATTAACTTCCTTCTCTGGATCACAAAGAAGACTCCTCCAAATCGTCAACTTATCAGTACAAAAAGTGTCAATGGTTGTATTAAAGACATAACTCCATTTGACATTTCCCATACTATAAGTTTCAAAGAAGGGTCCTTGGCAACAAATATCTAGTATTATTACCGTGAACTTCTTTTCTCATAGAAGAAGCAATGGTGATGTCTAACAAACAAGCATCAGCTAACTCTGTCCCAGCAGCTGCGTTAAGATAGATGATGCATGCATTCTCCAAAGTGATTGGGCATAATGTGTCTGTAGCTAGTTTTCAAGTCCGCTATCAAATCCCAAGGCTCAACCCTGTACAGGAGTGGAAACTACCAAGCTGCCCTTCAAGAACAAAATCTATCCAAGTCCAACTAAGAGGCATGAAAAGGGCTTGTCCTCTCTCCTCTTGCTCATATTACCCTCATTCCATCAACCTTGATATTTCCCATATATATTATATCCATCTATGGAGAGCATCCACAAAAAAAAAATCTTAAATCTGCCAACTAAAATGTGAAGCTTACAGTAGCAGGTCAAGATAAAACACCTAGTTAATTTAGAGATAGTATGCACATCTAAAAAGATTTGACAATCTAAGTCTTGTAAGTCCTTCCATTTTCTCCTTGGGAATTGATAATGAAAAATCATTTATTCCTCAAATGCATTACAGGCCTGAAATTTATTGATTAAAAAATATGATAAATGGAAGCCAACTCTTACTTTGGCAAGAAAGCCTCCAAGCTCTCAACTATGCTATAATTAGAAACAGCTATTGCAGAATTCAGGATGGATTCAATAGATGATCAAAAATCTCTTCAGGATATTTATAATTTAGATAAATGGAGTGGTGAATATCTTCTTTTTCGTTCTCTCTAAAGATAAATTTTAAACCCAAAGGCTCAGCAATTGGGAGATCAGGCCGGATCTCACATAATATGGTTCCTTAACATGAAGAAAGCCATCTACAATTCTCAATAGCTTTCAGTATGTTTGTTCCTCATGTCATCATGAGATAGTGGAAACATTGCTATGCAGAGTTAGCAGTGTGATCTTAGGTTCACATTGTAGGTTGTCAATGGTATCTCTCTAATGCGTGTACTTACAGTAGCTCCTCTATGTACCTCATTCTTAACCCATCTAGAATTCTCGATAGCTTTCAGCATGTCTATTCCTTGTGTCATCATAACATAGTGGAAACTTTGCTCTGCAGATTTAGCAGTGTGGTTTTAGGTCCACATTGTAGGTTGTCAATGGTATCTCTCTAATGATTGGACTTATAGTAGCTCCTCACTGTACCTCATTTTTAACCGAGGTTTGACTCATTCAGTGCTTACAGTTAAACAACTAAATTCACATAAATCAGGCAGGCAGAAAGGGGCCCAACTTGGCCACTTGATCATTAACATGGCGAATGTTTTATTAACTCAAATGAGTCAAAGGATCTTTTGACTCAGTAGGGAAAAACCAGAAGCAGAAACAACTCAACTGAGGTAAACACTGTCAACTTTGGCAAATCAGGGATTGTACCAGAGTACTCAATGGTCTCAACTCTCAATTATCTTGAGTTTAACATGCAAAATTCTAGCTGTGATGAATCAGACAGGTATCAGCAAGAGGAAACTCCAGAGTGCTTCCTATAAGTTTGCTGATAATCATGAAGAAATATCCTTGACGTCGTAGTTAACTGAATTAAGCATGATAGTTATGGCTTTACATTTTTAGTCTTTTTGACATTTCAATTAATCTTACCAGCAACAAGCAATTGATGTCAAGAGGATAATGAAAGAATTGAACTACTTGTTTAACAGAAGCATGTCACGCTAGTGTTCTTTTTCCTTTTGGATAGTTTAAGTGGTGGACCTGAACCCCCAACTCTTGGTTGTAAGACAAGACCTGAACCCCCAACTTTTCAAACAGGGTACAAGGATATTCAATGGGAGAATTAACTCTCCATAGACAGTTATTATGAGCAGGAGATCTGAGTAGACCAGCTTTAGTTAGCTAACAACACTGTGGTACACATTCAAGTGGCTGATTCAAGATTGATTCTGACAGCCTCAGGAAAACATAATGCAAGAAAGAATTGACATCACGCAGACTTTATAGTAATGCGCCTTCAGGAAAATCATAAGGAAATTCACATCATCACGTATGCCACACCAGTGTCAGCTCATGCTATCAGAGAGAAGATATTGACTACATGGTGTGGTATGTAGTCCTTCAGGAGCTCTCACCATGACATATCCAGAATGAACAAGGGTCTGTTATAACAATCACTATCCAAGAAAAGAAGAAAAATTCCCTGCTATATTGTCGAAGTCAATTTCAAAATATGGAGCATCCACCTCAGAGAATGTTCAAAATTCACAGATTGTGATAACAACTTCCAGGGTTATTGTGCAATTATATGATAACACTGTGACAACTAACCAAATACCCCAGCTGTCTTCTCCTTTTTCCAATTAATAGGAAAACTGAATCCTTCTCAGTGATCTGGATTTCTTCAGTTTCTCAATACTATTATATACAATGTATGGCCTTTCTCCCTTTCTTCTTTAGAAGGTAAGAGTGATAGGGATCGAACTCATGGGGACCCCGCAAGAGCCATTAGGGCCATTAGATCAATTTTTATTTTTTGAAATTTCTATTTATTTAGCCAGGAAAATTTCAGTATTCTTAGCACTTAGGATTTCTACTTTTGTTTTAGTTTACATTCCTGTAGGTGATTGTAAACAACCTAATTGTTGGATGGTTTTTTATATTGAAAATTTGAGAGTTTCTGCTCAAAATTTCCTTTGAAGTGAGATTTGTAGAGTAGTTAGAGGCTAAAACCCTTTTCAATTTTCTCTGCTACTATTGTTCAACACCAAAGAGGCTTTGCCGTTAAAATATGAGGAATGATAAATTTTGAGCATTAATCACTTCAAACACTTGCTCAAATGCTATGAAAAGCCTGGAACATGAGGCATTTACCACATAACGTGGCAGCTTTCACAACATGTTAAGGTTAAAAATGTCATTCGTAGATAGGTCCTCCAATGTGTGGCAGGTAATTTTTGTGTCTGTGTGCAGTCAGGAAATCTTAGTCTCCTTGCATCAACTAATAGTTCACACGATAACATAACCAACTTGCATGATCTACTTATAGAATTAAAAGGTAAGCATTTACTCACATAAACACCGCAAAACCACCTTACCTGAAGTATTACAGAGGTTGTGGTATTTGGATGTATAGTCAAAAGGCAGATACTTAGCAAGGTTCTCCTCAGGATCGCCTCATACTCCTTTTCCACCTTGCCTAATAACAGTAGAAACATTTTGCATGATTAGAGAATGAGATAGGATGAGATATTTAGCACACCACACTGAACGTCTGCAATAGTCTAAAACTTCTACTACACCTGATATGTTTCAGAACAATTGGTTGGTTAAGCCAAAATAAATATTACAGGGCTATCAACAAAATACCTTTAGCCTTATTACTTAAATATAACACGAACCAGCAAATCAATTAGGATTCAAGCCAAAACTACTAGAATAATATCAGCAATTTTTGTACCAATATGTGGACTCACTTTTACTGGACCACGTAATTAGAAGTTACAAATCCTGTTTTCTTTATATAAATGGTCCAGTTCTTATAATTGAACATTAACTAAAGAACTCAACCAAAGGATAACAACAAAATCCTGAATATGCAAGTTCTGATTCTTGAAACCAATCAATATGCATGTCACTTTACTGAATCAGAAAACAAGAGTTTTGCAGTGATAAAGAATTCCCCAGGGCAGATAACAGAAACAAAGAAGAAGAGTGTTTGCCCAGTCCCACTTATAAAGAAACTGTTGAGTTTAATTGGAATCTGATAAAACAACATTGTGCAGTCAAAATTATATGTGTACAACACCATAATGATTTCAGAAAGGAAAAGAAGGTGCAGAGATGATATTGTTCAGGGTGGGGGGTAAGGGAAGCGATAGGATTGGATGGGGGGGGGGAAGCAGATCCAAAAGTCATTTTGAAGGAGATGTTAATCTTGAGACAGACAGGACACATCTACTAGCCTACTTTCCCGGAAGCTCATAGTACCCAACAAGCAGAGAGCCAAAGAACTGGCAATTAAGCAATGAGTTATTACAAGAAACATAACAGCTACTAAATCTAAGTCTAGTGCCATGCATGCCTTGTTTGTAGAAGTTATAATCCAGCCAACGGAAAGACAGACAGGAGGAGATGCATCAAGTTTGGAAATGCTGAACTAACCAATCTGCCCCGTTTTTGGCTTCCAAATAACTTCAATTGAGGCCCTTTCAGGGTTTTCATTCTTTCTTGTCCCAGCCTTAGGTCCATAAACAGCAGCCAGCACAATAGTATCTCCTACATCAGAGCCCAACAAAACAATTTCAAACTTCCATCAGAAAAAGCCAACAAATTAAAACCCTAAAGGGCAACAAAAATTAGACATTCATCTTGAGAAGTTTTAAATCTCATGTTGGAAGGAAAAAGTTAAATTTTTAGCACTGACAAGATAAGAAGTTCCACAATAAATATCTGGAATTAAGGGAAAACACCAATATCTCCCTCCCAAAAATATGGCTCACCTCAAAAGTTACATATAGACTTTTATCCAAAACTACTAGGAACCTTAAATCCTTTTGATGAACTCTGTAATTCCAGGATATACAGAGCAGAAGGAAAAGTACAATGACAAGGTTGCTGCTGATATTGCACCTAAACCACAGGAACGTCTAAGTCTAACACAATTTCAAACTGCTGCTGTCAGTTAGTGAATGGACCAAAGGCCAAAATATGACATATTAGCTGCACTGGCCATACATGTAGGTCATATTAGCAATAGACACGTAAACTGAGAGACACAGATTCTCACAATCCCACAACTGAGTGATGAATGATGTTTCTGACAAATTTTCTGCTATTAATTTTATGTTTAATGATTTTATAACATATTTTCTACAACTGAAACTATGACTATATACTTAACTTGACGTATTAGATTACTGCCTTTTTGCCAAGTTATTTTGTTACTAACTGAACTATAAGTGTAAAAAGCAATTACCAAACGGAAAGGAAAATCAAATAAACAATAAGAACAGTTAAACACAAAGACAACAACATATGTACTAAAAATAATTACTCAACAGAAAGGAACAATCAACTAAAAGATAAGAATTGTTAAACACAAATATATGTACATAAATTCTGACACCTGACAAAATCAAGCTAAGAAAAAAGTACAACTTCCATAACCTATACATATAGATCAAAGTTGAAATTCACAAGAAGGAATTTACAAGAATCATAAAATGTTCAAAAATGTAAAACAAGAGAAATGAGGAAAATAGATGAGCACATAGACCAATGCATGTGCTCAATATGTAGACGCTACCAGAAAATAAATAAAAACATAATTGGAAAAATAAACAAAACTCAGTTAACCGAATGAGGGGAAGAAAAACTGAAGTATTAGATTGACCTAATTGATGTACACAACAATCGAAGTATCAAACAATACATTATAACATAATTTATCACTAAGAGAAATGCTATGGCCATGAAGATTATTTCTAACTGCAAGAATCTTACCTATTGAAGTAGTGAGACCAGTGATACCCTATAATAGTTCTAAAAATGGTTTTTTACCTGGGATAAAGAATGGGAAATTTTGAAAAAGTCTTGGGAAGTGTGCTACATATCCCTTTGTGTATTCATGGTCAAGCATCAAGATTTAACTCAGACTTTCGGATCTATATGGAAAATAAACATGCCATCCACACCCTTCAAATAGTAGATCATCTCTATTGTGAGCAGATATCCTTTCTTCAAGATATTGTCCAATGGAAGCTAGAGGCTCACATTTGTTGGCAAAACCATATGTGAGCTTCATGGATAAAGAATCTAAATTATCCGATCATAGTAATATTAGTGGCAGTGGCATGGATTGGGAGTCATCTATCTCAACAATGAATCTAATGATCCCACATTCAACATGTGGGTCCTAATAAGTATATAAGGGAAGAACACTCTAAAAGTGCAACCCAGTGCATGAAGCTCCTGCATATGCTGGGTCCAAGGAAGAGGCAGACCACAAAGGTCTATAGTGCACAGCATTACCTTGCATTTTTGCAAGAGGCTGTTTCCAGGCCTCGAATCTGCAGCCTTTAGGTTACACGAAGACAACTACACTGCCAAGGCTCCCCTTTTGGAAGAAAACTCTCAAAATAATAAAATGCACATTTGAGCCACATATTTATTCAATGGTCCAAAAGCTACTCATTTGCTTCACATTTCTCAAATGGTGTGTCTTGATAATCTCATTCACTGGATCATCATAAAACCTATACTTTTGGGAATTTTTGAGGCTGTAAAATAGATGGTATAATATGTGCAAGAGATATGATATATTGAAATGATCCTGATACTTGTTTTCTCAACCGCACAATTAATGGTGAAACAATTTAAGATCCCAAAACCTTAAGCCATGGTAATCCTACTCATGAAATTTGAGGGGCTTCACTTATTTTATACAATGGCTAGAGATAAATGGCTCTTGATAAACCCAAAACTGGGACCCTCTCATGCTTTAGACATGATATAAAATTCATTTATCAGGAAACTGTCTTGTAATTTCTCAAAAATGTGAGTGAGAGAGAGATGACGAGCAGTTTGCAGTAACAAAGTTGTCTCTTCGAGAATAGTGTTTCTGACAATACAGTCTGTAACTCATTACCATTCTAGTGTACATAAATCCAAAAAGCCAATAACTGCAGTTCTTGCCACTACCAAAACATTTGAGGGAATAGCATGTCCCGTCATTAAACAATGGAATATTGTAACAAATATAATAAACCAAAAGAGTAATAAATTTGCACCAAAAAGGGCAGTGCAGTGCACGAAGCTCCCATGTATTCAGCATCCAGGGAAGGGGCAGACCACAAGGGTCAACAGTATGCAGCCTTACCTTGCATTTTGCAAGAGGCAGCTTCCACGCCTCAAACCCGTGACCTTAAGATCACACAGCGACAATTAATAGGCAATTAATAATGCATGTTTTTGGTGTGTTGCAAAAAATCCACAAAATTAAGAGAAAACAAAGATTTACCTCCTGAGATTTCATAAATTCAACTTCAATCCACAAAATTAACAGAAAACAAGGATTTTTCCCAGAAAATCCACAGAATTTATGCTTTATAAATATTCTTTTCTTTGGTTGAACTTGGTAGATTTACATTGAAGCAACTGTTGTCTGAATATAGCAAGAAAAGGCAAAAACTAAGGTTCAAGGGATATTCAGAATTCAGACACAATACTGACTCTTTACAGCCTTGTATCCATCAGTACAACTTATATGGCCACACACATAGGTTAGAATGTTGACTGTACTGAATGATACAAGTCCTACTTGGATATTCAGTAAACCCAAATAGGTTATCCACATTATAATGGACCTTGCCCATAAGAAGATATATATCCGTATTATCCAATAGTTTGGTCCATTTGTGGAAGTGATTAAATATGATGGAGCAAAGGAAATGTGAAACTTGAGTGAGATGAAGATAGTAAAGTAGGAAAGGAAATAAAGTAGGCGAAGGTAAGTCAATTAAGATCCTATCTAAAGGCTTTTATTGCCACTTATAAGAGTGACCCAAGAAAATAAAGACACAAGGAGACAATGCCCAATATAACTTGTTAATCAAGGGCAGCAGTCAAGTTTAATATCAAAAAAATGGCTCAGAGTTATAAAAAGACAGAAACAATGAAAGCAGGAATGGGAACAGGAGCAAAAGTAAGAGAGAATGAAAGAAAACAGGAGAATTGGTTCGTTGAAGTAGGAGAAATTAGCATTTGTATAATCAGCGAAAGGACAGTTAAGCATCCTTTTAATAGTTGGCAGTAGCCATTTCTAGAGTGTCCCAGTGAAGTGGCTGGTTATTGGTTTCTAGAAAATTATGTTGAAGGGACAGTTGCAAACAAGTGTTGCACGAAATAATACTCTACCAGTTCGGTGTGCATACTACTGACTTTAAACCAGTAAAACCCGCATTCATCATCCAAAATATGAGTCAAATGCACATTGTCCTTACTGTTGATGCTACCATTAACTGCAAAACCTATAATCTGCACTGCCATCATTGAGCTCTAGACATCAAGAACGATTTTTGACCAAGATATTGCTTTTGTCCCAATAATAAACATAACATGCCATGTACTGCTTTTCTCTTTTAACAATATCTCAATTTCTTTTTCTCTTTTGAAATTAAGCCATAAACAAGACCACTTCTTAGCCTTGGCACAACAGTAAAAGTTGTCGTCATGTGAGCTTGAGGTCATAGGTTCAAGGTGTGGAAACAGCCTCTTGCAAAATGCAAGGTAAGGCTGTGTACTTTAGGTCCTTGTGGTCCGCCCCTTCCCCGGACCCCGCACAGGCGGGAGCTTTGTGCACCAGGGCTGCCCTTTAAACAAGACCACTTCTTAAAAAATAGAAGGAGGTCATTGGCTGCTTATGAAATCTTCCAAAATATGGTTTTGTTCCTAAAAACACGCATCAAAGAGAAGAAAACCCATTCATTTTTCATTATTTTGTACATTAGGCATGATACAATTTATAATGACTCAAGAGACACAGAAATGAATATTTTCCTAGAGCTAAATCAGGCACAACCCTAGGAAAAAATTACAGCTACAATCATGGAATACATAATCAAAACAAAAAAAAAAAAACATCTTCCTAAAATAGAAATTAATTCGGAATGAATCTGGACATATTCCAACACTCCCCCCAAGCTGGTGCATAAATATTAAGGATGCCCAGCTTGCTAATTAGGAAGCCAAATTGCTGAGTTTTAAGACTCTTCGTGAAGATATCTGCCACTTGATGTTTGGTAGGAATAAATGGAATACACAACACACCTTCATCAAACTTTTCCTTGATAAAATGGCGATCAATTTCGAAGTGCTTTCTTCTGCCATGCTGCTCTAGATTATGAGAGATGCTAATAGTTGCTTTGCTATATGAATACACTTCATAGGTTGGTTCCACATAATTTTCAACTCAGCTAGAAGTCATTTTATCCACAGTAGTTCACAAATTCCTTGTGCAATGGCTCAAAATTCAGCTTCAGCACTACTTTTAGCCACAACATTCTGCTTTTTGCTTTGCCAACTTTCTAGATTGCCTCCAATGAAGGTGCAATATCCAAACGTAGATCTTCTATCATCAATACTTCCAGCCCAATCAGTATCAATAAATGCTTCCACACATACACTGTCACCCCTTTTGACCAATAATCCCTTTCCTGGAGTCCATTTAAGGTATCTGAGAATCCTATAAGCTGCATTCATGACCACTTGATGAAATGTGGAAGCCAGTGGGGTAAAATGACCAATACCATTGGAAGGATTCCTCTTTGGTTGAATGCACCTCACGAGGTAAGTGCATAAATTAACTCACAACAGTTATTGCAAAAGCAATATGTAGTCGAGTGTGGGGTAAATAAATCAATTTTCCAACTAAGCATTGACAATGCCCCTTATCAACCTCCTCACCAACACTCAACTTGCAATTTGCGTTCATGAGAGTTTCAGCTGGTTTGCACCCTATCATACCAGTTTCAATAAGAAAATTCAGAATATACTTCCTTTGAGACACCAAGATTCCTTCCTTTGTTCTAGCAAACTCCATACCTAAGAAATACCTCAAAGATCCAAGATCTTTGATTTCAAACTTTTTGGCCAAAAAACTTTTAGTATGTCCTGTTCAACAAGACCATCACCTGTGAGAATAATATCATCTAAATACACAATAAGTATAGCAATCCTACCATTATCAATGTGTTTATAAAACATAATATGATATGCTTGACTATAAGAGTACCCATAGCCTTTTATTGCTTTAGTGAACCAATCAAACCATGCTCTAGAGGATGGTTTAAGACTATAAAGAGACTTTTTGAGTCAAAGCAAAACATGTTCATGCCAAAAAAAAAAAGGACTCCCAACATAGACCATGTTTCCTTCAAAGTTCTACTTTTTTATAGCATAGGCTAGAGTACGCTGCTAAATTATAAATTCATTCTTTTCCCAGCTTCATCAGATTTTATAGAGCAAAAAAATAAAAAAATGCATGCAACTTCCAAGAATTATGGGCAGTGTAGGGCCCACAAATATCTCCACAAGGTACAAAGGTTAACTTGCAACTTTTGATCTTCTAATAGAATAAAAGATTACCACCACTTTCCATCTATCATCACTCCTCCATGGTGTACAGTTCAAATTCCCACAGGAACTACAATAAGAAGAAATTTCCTTAGCATTCAGACCTCAATTGTGAGGCATAACCCAGCAAAGAGCATATCCATTGTCTTTGGTACAATGAGTATTGTGTTCATTTTCATGGAAAAATACCCTGCTTGACCGAAATCGGAAAAGGATTGGAGAGGAAGAAAATATAATTCCAGGCTTCAACATATTTCATAATTTTCATAGGACAACATTGAGTATTTCGGGTTGGGATTCAAAAAAAAATTTCTCCTCAGAGGTTCAAATCAGTTTGAATACATACAGATACAACGATGGTCCTGATTCCTGAACTCCTCATGTATTAAGCTGCATATTACCTTGTTTACTACATCACTTCGTTCAGGTTCAAATTCATACCATGATCTAGAATTTCCCATAAAAATCTGCTTTGCAGGAGTACGCTTCTATTTCATGTTTTCGGTTCACCAACTTTGACAGTTCCATCAGTCAACTTGCTTTATTAAATAAAACTAAAGGTCAATTAAGAGAAGGGAATCATATTATCCTGCAAAACTATCTTCCCATTATTTAGAGTCGCCTAAATCAAAGTGTCAAAACTCAAAACATGGACACAATGCGGATTTTCCTAGGAGTCAAATGCCGCTTGACATGGCAAGAATGTGGCTTAACGTGGCTATTTTTTTTATATAAAATAAAAGGAAATACAGTTTTAGCTTTTTTAATTGTAGAAATAGGAAAATCCAAAACTCGCAAGAAGTGGCCGAGACCTGTATGCGGAATGCAAAACCAGCCCAAACCAGATAATGCAGCTGCTTTTTGCCTTGAAGTGGGGTTTTTTTATACCATGAACTAAATACCAGATATGCGGACGCACACACACAGATGAAGAGGGCCAACTAAGCTTTTTTAGTGTCCAACTATAAAGAGTTTCAACATTATAGAGATCCAAGATCTCTATACATTGGCCCTTAACCTGGCCATTTTGCCGAACTAGTGCTTGTTCACAAATTGCGGTGAATTTCATTGCAGTCTAATTGACTTTTGGGCGCTTTTGTGTATAAACTTGCAATGTAACTTTCCAGATTGCGCGACACAAAATCCATCTGACAGTAAGCTACAAAATGGCTATCAATAACAAACTTAGCAACAAAGCAAAAAAGGCATACATACAAGTAAGCTGCTTAAGACTCCAGAAGAAATTAGGCTAAATGAAACAATCAAACCAAAATCCATTAGAAACGAAAGGTCTGAGAGTTAGAAAACAAAAAGAAAGGGCCTGCATTTTCACCTTGCGACCAACGAGCGGAACCATGAGCCCGGTTGAGCAAATTGCGAGAACAAGTGAGCGGCCTCAGCTGATTCGGTGTACGACCGTCGACTCTATCAAGTTCCATCTTCACTGTACTACTAGAGTTTCCAATATTGATAGGCGGGAGAACTAAGCGTGTCGAGAGGCAATCGGAATGCGTTTTCCGTTGGCTAAAACCCTAAAACCCCTCTTTGCACAGAAACCCTCAAACAAAAACCCACCCAATTTTTGGAATTTTTAATTAGAGGTAATCTGTTAAATCGACCGTTGAAGTGGGGGGCATTTTCGATATTTCAACTGCTTGTCCATGAGCTTTTCTAGTCTCACCGGAAATTCAAATGACTAAGTTCTGCAGATTTGAAGATCCAAAAATTCAAGAAAATTCTGAAAAAAGATGGAGCTCACGGTTTCGCTGATTTGAAGTCCTGAAAACTAGAAAATGCAGAAAAAATGAGAAGATTTTAGAAACAGAAGAAGTAGAAGCTCTAGAAACTAAGTTTTACAGATTTTGAAGATCCAAAAATTCAAGAAAAATGAAAAAGATTTGAAGAACAGTAGTAGAAGTAGATTACCAAGCTCTACGGACCAACATTCTATTTGGGAAGATGAAAATCGACTGCGTCGCCATTAAAATGAGTGTTTTATTCAAAAGAAAAGATGAAAAGGAATAAAAGCAGAATTTTATCATTACTACCCAAACATTTATTCACTAGGTCTTAATTAATTGGGATTCCCAGTGGTTAGGATACTGAATGGGTGAATCTAAATCAATTCCACCCAGTTGATAGCCAGACATATAGGATGTTCATCATTATCATCATCAAGACCCTATCCCAATTAGGGGTCAGCCACATGGATCTTATTCCTCCATTTCTCTCTATTAAGTTTCATAGCTTCATTTAATCCTAAAGTTTTTAAATCTTTCCTCACCATTTCTATCCATGTTCTTGTGAGCCTTTTCCTTGCCCTTTTAAAACCTTCTACATGCATTGCCTCACCCCTTCTAACCGATGTCGTTTTTTGTCTTCTTTGGACATGTTCAAACCATCTAAGTCTAATCTCCCTCATCTTGTTACCTATTGGTGCTACCCTTAAATTTTCTCTAATTTTTTCATTCCTAATTCTATCCTTCCTTGTCTTACCACTAATTCATCTCAACATCCTCATTTCTGCAACCCTCATCCTCTAAGCATGATGTTCCTTAACTGCCCAACACTCTGATCCATAGAACATACCCAGCCTTATGGCCATCTTATAGAACTTTTCTTTTAATTTGATGGCACCTGCCAATCACTCCAAATGCACATCTCCATTTGTTCCAACCCGCTTGGATTCTCTAGGTAACCACCCTCTCAATCTCTCTATTCTCATGAATCATTGATCCTAAGTGTCGAAAGTGGTCTTTTATAGGGACTTCTTGGTTATCAATCTTGACTAGTGTTCTACTCCTACTCATCTCCTTGCTAAAATTGTATTTCATGTATTCTGTCTTAGTTCGAGTGATTTTAAATCCTTTAGATTCTAATGCTTCTCTCTATAACTCTAACTTTGTGTTTACACCCTCCATTATCTCATCAAGTAAGACTACATCATCTACAAATAGCATGCACCAAGGAATCTCCTCATGCAGATATTTTTGTTAACTAATCCATAACCAACATGAAAAGGTATAGGCTCAATGTCGATCTTTGATGCAATCCTACAGTGACAGGAAAATCACCAATCTCACCACTAGTAGTCTTAATGTTTGTTACCACTCCCTCATATATATCTTTAATTATGTCTATATACCCTCGAGAAACCCTTTTCTAGCCCAACACCTTCCATATTAACTCTCTAGGGACTTTATCATAAGCTTTCTCTAAATCGATAAAGACCATGTGGAGGTCTTTCCTCCTCTCCCTAAATTTCTCTACCAATTGTCTTTGTAAGAAAATAGCTTTCATGATAGACCTCCCAAGCATGAAACTAAACTGATTCTGTAATACACTTGTCTCATGTCGTAGCCTCTTCTCAATCACTCTTTCAAAACGTTTCATAGTGTGGCTTATAAGTTTGATCCCTCGATAATTAGTAATGCTCTATTTGTTTCTTTTATTCTTATAAATTGGTACAATAGAGCTTTTCCTCCAATCATCAGGCATTTTCTTTGATTTTATAATCTTGTTAAACAACTTGGTCAACCAAGCTACCCCAATATCTCTCATATGCTTCCAAACCTCTATTAGTATACCATCAAGCCCTATTGCCTGTCCTGATTTCATCTTTTTCAAGGCCTCTTTCACATCAGGTTTTCTAATCCTATGTTCATATATATAATATCTAATGTTATTTAGATTTATAGTATTTTCAATCTATATATTCTAAGAGCCATTGTCATTTAACAATTTTTGAAAGTACATTTCTCACCTTTGTTTGATTTCATCATCTTTGACTAATACCCTTTGATCATCACTTCTAATGTACCTAACATGATTTAAGTCCTTATCCTTCTGTTCTCTTACTTTTGCAAGTTTAAATATATCTTTCTCACCTTCTCTTGTTCTTAGCCTATTATAAAACTCATCATATACCTTAAATTTAGCTCACTTACTATTCTCTTAGCAACTTTTTAACATTATTATATTGTTCATAGTTTTTATTATTTCTAGTCTTCTACCATGCTTTAAAACACATCTATTTTTCTTTAATAACTTTTTGCATTGTTTTACTCCACCATCATGTTTCCTTTACTAATTGCCTTTTACCTTTAAATACTCCTAAGACATCTTTTGCTACTTTTTTAAGGGACTTAGCAACATTAATCCACATGATATTTACTTCTGTTTCATAGTTCCAGTTTCCTTCTACCATCAACTTATTTGTGAATGAGGTTATTTTCTCTCTTTCTAAGTTACACCACTTAGTTTTTGGATACTATTAAGTTCATTTCCTTTCTTCCATCATTTGACATGGATATCCATAACCATTAACCTATGTTGTGAAGTTAAACTCTCACTAGTTATTACCTTACAATCCTTACACATTGATCGTTCAATATTCTTACGTAGAAAAAAATCTATTTGGCTTTTATGAATTCCACTTTTACAGGTTATTAAGTGTTCATCCCTCTTCTTAAACAGTTTATTTGCAATGGTCAGGTTATATGACACAGCAAAATCGAAGATAGTTTCCCCCATCTCATTTCGTTCACCTATACCCTCCGTGTATTCTATCACATCCTTCCTTTTCTTTTCCTACATGGTCATTTAAGTCTGCTCTTATAAATATCCCCTTAGTGTTGGGAATTTCTTGAATGACTACCTCCATATCTTTTCAAAATTGTCTCTTGATTATACTTCTAGTGGTGTGTATGTACTTATAACATTTATGATCTACTCTCCTAAAACAAGTTTTATTATTATAATTCTATCACTCATTCTTTTAATGTCCACAACTTTATCATTTAAATCTTACATCATTTATGTTATTATCCTTTCCTACATATCATAATTTATACCCATCAATTTCTCTAGCTTTAGCCCTTTTCCACTTGATTTCTTATACACAAGGGATGTTGACTCTCCTACATTGCATCATGTCTTCTAACTCCAAACTCTTTCCTGTCAATGTCCCTATATTCCATTTGGCGATATGAATCTTTGTATATGGAGATATCCTATTTACCAGCTCCCTTCTTGACCTCCATGGCGTGAACCCATGTCCACTTTTCATTGCACCTGGGTTCTGAAGCAGGGCGTCGCTTCTAACAGGACGCTCTAGCAGCCCTTGCCCATTTTTCACTACACCTGAGATTTGATGTAGCACATTGCTTCTGAGGGAATGTTTTAGTAACCCTTACCCATTTTTCATTGTACCCGGGATCCAATGCAATGCGTCGCTTATGGGGAACGCCCTAGCTTAAGGGAATGTCAATTTTCTATTCATGTAATGTCAAGGTTGCCATACTTTTAAGAAGCTAGAGATGATTTTCATTTCTTCCTTACAAACTCATATACAAGTTCATATTCATTTGCGAAAAGGAAAGAAATAACAAAATCATCTTCAACTTCTCCCTTACCGACTCACACTTGACGCAAGGGTTCCATACTTTTAAGAAGCTAGAGGTGATTTTCATTTCTTCTTTACAAACTAATATACAAATGCATATTCATTTGTAAGAAGGAAAGAAGTAACAAAATCATCTTCAACTTCTCCCTTGCCAGTTGGCACCTAGGGCAAGACCCTTCTCCTTTTCTTATGCAATAAAAAAGGTCTTTGTGTTTTAAAAAAATTCTCAATCTTCCTTTTAATATTAACTTTAAAAAAATTATGGTCGCACCAACCATTGTTGATTTTTGTTTGACTATAGCTTTTAGATGGTAAATTTGTTCAGCATGGGACTAGAACATCCAAGATGCCTCATAGCACCCCCATTCAATGGTCTCGATCACACGTGTAGGTACCTAAGAATGCACAAAGTTACAGATCATCCTATATTCTATCTTTCCTCCTCATTCCATTTTTTCTCATTTTTTATGTTTAATTCTCTAACTATAGAGCTAGTTTTTAATGGATTTGTAAGGATATATGTATTTTTCTTGTGGGTTCTCTTCGAATTTAAAATGTGTGAAAATAAAGAGGAAGTATAAATACTTTATCTTGCAACTTCTATTCAATAAGAGGCAGTAGAGACAAAGAGAGAAGGAAGAAAAGATATTTAAAATAGTAAACAATGAAATTCTAAGGAAAACAAAGACATGGAAGGCAATACAATTGTTAATTTTTGTGACCATAGTAGACTCCTTCATATAAGTAACAACTCCTTCTAAAACCAGAGCCAGAAATAATAGGCCAAGGTTTTTTTTTTTTAAAGATAAAAATGGAATAAGAGGACTAGGCTTACTAGTTGTTGAAATAGTATAAACCAGAGTATAGACAATTTGGATCATGCAGCAAAGTAGGCACTGCTTTGTATTTTACATGTGCATGCACTATATAGGAACTCATAGTTAATACTACAATTAACAAGCAAGGATGCCAAAGAGTTGGACTAATTAAGGAACCCAACCCTAATTGATTTGTAATTATAATTTGTAAAGGTTGGCTTTGGGGCAAGAAATTTGGGTTTAGGTCTCACTAGGGTAAAAATTGGAACCTAAATTCATATTAGGCCTAGGCTGGGGTAGTAACAAAAAAATAGGGACTAAATAATTTTCTATGTATTTTATATATTTACTAAAATGCCCTTGCCTATTTTTTCTAAGACTATAAATGCACGGCCATTCAAATGATTAAAAAAGGGTTTTTACTTTTATTTTATTATTTTTTCTTTCTTGAATTTCACTTCTTCTTCTCATTCAACAAAAAGAAACCCTAGGGAACAGTAGTGGGTTTTCACCTCTTCTTCTCGTCAAACAGTAGCACAAGTAGTGTTATGCTCATTGGAGGACCTAACTGAATTGACCCATCCAAGTTAGGATAGGGTTAACAAAATTTTGACCCATGATTTAGAACTATGATTCAAAGCTAGTTAGGGTAGGCCAAATTTTTTTATTGACCTGACATGCCACATCCTTGCCACCAAGTAAGGAACTTGCTTAAGCTACAAGAGAAAAAAGGAAAAGAAGTATGATTTTTTTAAAACTATTTTCACTAAAACTACCTAGACTAAAACACCATTCAAAAAAAAAAAAACATCTACCAAGACTACAGCACTAGTAGCACTCTTGATTTTGACTTCTCCCTTAAGTAAGCAAGTGCCTTACTCCTTATCATTTCTTCATACTTAATACTTGAAGTCAATGGTATTATTTTTCCCTTTTTATTTTTCTTTTAATTCTCAACTCATTCATCCTATTGGTCTTGACCCACTCCTATGCTAAAATCTCATCTATTGGGAGATAAGGATTATTCTATTATAGTGTCACTCCAATTCAATCAAAGGTGTGCATATGGTAAGGTGGAAAGGACATGTACTCACAAGCATAGTCACAAGGTTCAAATTTAGGAATAAATCAGTAAGCCAAATATTAAAAAATTTAAGCAAATGTTCTTTTAAAATTCAAAAAAAATTTGGGACAAATTCATTCTTCATATATGAGCTTAAGCTTCTCATTTTAACTTTTAACTAGATTTATAAATACTATTTGGAAATTTGGAAAACTATTTGTTAACTTTATGTTTTATTAGGTAAACTATGATAATTTCTTAAAATTTGCATTGAATTTGAAAATCTAGAAACTTATGATTCATTTGAAAAAAATCATGACATCAAAAAGTCAGTACATTTTTAAAAAAAATTCACCTATTTAGACATATTTATAACTATGTTTACAAGCATGCAGGATATTTATGGAGCTTGTTAAGGTTGATGGAGCTCTCAAAGCTAAATTATGATGGATAGTCATTATGAATCCATCATCTTTGCAGGTTCAATTGATAAAAGTGGTGTGATGCATAGTGATAAAAAGGTATCCATGGATAGTTGGTATTTAGTAATGGTTAAAAGATAAAATTATGAACATATAATTGCTTAGCAGTGCTACTCTTTAGGAATAATGTGACAATCAAATTTCCGCAAATGAAGACACAAAGGCTTAAGCCAATTCTATGATTGATAATTATGTAGGCTAGGAATCTCAAGTTCTAACAAATATGAGAGAATAAATTCCAAAGTATATAGTCAAAGTATTATAATCCATAGCCACCAAGATGATGAAACGTTGTGAGGCCTAGCTTTAGATGCAATTTGTCAAACATTTACACTATAATATGCCATTGACTTCTTTTAATGAGGCTTATAACCATCACTATGGAAGAGATAAATGATTTCTTTGGCTGCTTGAGCACCAATGCCTTCCAACAAGAATCAATATGTTCCAACGAACCAAGATTAGGCAATTTGGAGGACTATTCAAAAGCCATCTCTTATTTCAATGTCACAAGTTGGATAAGTTTGAAAAGGTGTTTGATTGCCAATAAATGTCTAGTTCAATTGGGCACAGACAACTAGGCATTTTCCCTAGAATAGGGTTGTTCATAGGTTCAAGTTGCCACTTCTCCTTTTTGCTAGGGATTAAAGTTAGGTGTGTGTGTGTGTGTGTGTGTGTGTGTGTGTGTGTGTGTGTGTGTGTGTGTGTGTGTGTGTGTGTGTGTGTGTGTGTGTGTGTGTGTGTGTGTGTGTGTGTGTGTGTGTGTAGTATTTTCTTTTATAATTCCTTGCTTGAAAAAAAAGAAGTCATTTGATTGTTGGCAAAATTTCTTTTTTGGAATGGACGCCACTTATTTGATAAACCAAGCCCAAAAATTTCTCCAGATTCATGGTTACTAAATTTTGGAGTGTAGACATCACATGTCTTTATCTTAGTTTAGCATGCAAATAATAAGTGGAGCCACTAATAAGTGTTCAATTATATATATATATATATATATAAAGTACCCAATTAGTATCGTGTGTTATAAATTAGTCGAATCATTCTAAGGTTTTTTTCAAAATTCATAACACATGTAATTCTAAGCTAATGATTCAAAATTTTGATATTTTACAGATTCAAAAGCTAATCCAAAGTAAGTATTTGAATAATAGTAATTTTTTAGAATTTAATTATGGTTTTGATCTTTTGTAGAGATTGAGATGACTATCCAACGACTGAGATTTATTAAGATGAGAATTGAAGATTAAGATCAAAATAAAGAGCCAAGACATAGAATTTACTATTTCAAAGCTTAATCAAGGTTTAAGATCATCCTAGGCAAGCAAAGAAAGCAATTGAAAGAGTCAAAATGGGACTAAAATGGGCCCCTGCAAAAACCATGCAATTTCACCACCTTTGCGTGAAATTTGGAGCCATGTATGCAAGCCGACTAAGTCAAATAAGCCATGATCTAAACAAGCCATGAAGCCAAGCACTCAAGCCATCAAGCATGGAGTCATCAAAGTAAGCCACTGAGCCATATGAGCATTTTAAGGGATAAATAGCAAGGAACTATGGAGATTAGTACATGTAAAGATAGCATGCAATGTAGACAAATGGGAAGAGAGCTCTTAACTTCTATTTTTCTTTCCCATCTTTCCATCTCTCTCTCCACTTACGATCCAAGTTATTCCACATGAAACACTTAAGGGGGAGATTCCTCCTTCCTAAAAAAGTCGTGCCTCCAACCTTCCTTAGGGTTTTTCCACTTCCACTTCCACTTTCCACTTTCACTCTTTCATTATCTCCATCATTTTTCATACTATCTCTCCAAGTCTCACCTAGGTCAATCCTACCCTTATTAGCATCACACATCTCATGTCCTAAAAGGAATTCTATGACTTTTACCCTCCTTGAATTCCTATAACTCTCTACTTTCTAAAATATAATTTCCAACTCCTAAACTTCCTAAGTTTCACGGAAATTCTTTCTTCAATATGTATCTCTCTCTCCCATCTTCTTAGGATAGGATCTCATCAAGATTAGAAGGAGCAAAACTCATATATACAAGAGGCTAAGGTTCCACGCAAAAAGAAAAAAGAAAAAAAGAAAAAAACTTAGAGAAGAGGAGATGCCCACCTCCTAAAAAGGTGACACCTCCCACTTTGCTCCCTCCTTTAGGTTCAATGTGTTTCTCATCTTGGTAGCAGCCCCCCACGCCTCATTCCTTGCTTGTTTTCTTTGGTTTTTGCACTTTAATTCCAAGTTAGTTCCTTGTTTTTTTTCTCCTTCCTTTAATTCTTTGCTTTGATTCTATTCCTTTCTTAGTTGATTTCAATTTAGAGCATTATATCCTTGTATTCAAGGGCCACAAATCTCTTGTAGTGGCAACTCATAGATTGTAGTCCTTGAATCAAGTTCTTGTTCCATTCCATCTCTCTTTCCCTATCTTTCTCCTTGGTTCTTCTTTGAGTTACATGCATGCATCTTTTGGTTATTGGAGAGGGAAGGTTGGATCTAGTTTTGGGTAGATTTAGCACTTTGAAAGTTATGCAATTTTCTTTTCTATGTTACATTAATCATGTGCACAATTCATATATCGATTTCAATCCAATAAAGCTTATGTTTCATGCAAAGTTTCTCATACTTATTCTCATGCTTGAATTCCTTTAAATTTATTCTTTTATTCTCATGTTCCATACCTTGATTCACACACACCATGTCTAGATTCCATGTGCATTAATCACTTTGATGTCCATGCATATTCTAATGTCCATTCATGCATCAATTTCATTCAAGTTCTCATGCACAACTTCATGCTTTATTCAAGCATTTTTCCCGCCATAGAATCATATTTACATGTCTCCTTTCACTCAAGTTAATATGCATATTTTTCATCACCCATATATGCATTCCATTTTCATTCATTCTTTGAATCAAGCATCATACACTTGTTCTTTTCATGCATTATAGGCATTTAGGTTCACACACACAACTCCTGGATCCGTGCACACCACTTTGATTTTATTTTATTAACTTTGCATATTTATTTGATTATCTAGTTGCATGATAGGTTAGGTTTAGTTCATGATTAGATTTCTTTAATTGTTGTGTATGTTTGTTGCATTGCTAGATTAGTTTAAGTAAGTTTTCTTGTTAGGTTTAGCAAGTTCTATTTTTAGAAAGTTCTAAAACATGCATGTTTTAGTTTTCATGTTAATTATATTCCTAGATTATGTTAAAATCCATCTCTCTTGGCTACGTTAGATCATCTAAATAAAATCCAATCAACCTACAAAATTAGGAGATTCCTCATGGGATCAACCTCTCTCGTGAGCAAATTACTACTAGTAATTTTAAAGCTACACCATGGATTTGTGGTTGGATCTTTGTTTAGATTATTTATCTCTAGTCATAGATCTAGGTTGATTTATATTAGGGTTTTTGCATCATTCTTGCATATTTTGCTATTTCCTCAAAAATTGACCCATCTCTCTTTGTTGTGTGTAAGGGAAATTTGGCAAAAAGAGTCATGGTGATCCTATGGGCCAAAGCTTCAATGACATAATTAGGATTTCCTTGTTTCATAGATTAGTTTTATTTTTATTTTTGAGAGAACTTGTAGTGAGGCCCCATTGTAATCTTAATTTTAATTATTTATTTTAAATGGATTATAATAATACAAGCCAAGCGTGGGATATGGTGGCCCACACTTGATCTTCATTAGAAATTCCACTATAAGTTTCCCTCACTCTCTTTTATTTTCTTAGTGTAATTTAAATTTAGTATATAAATTGCAGTTTGGATGGTAGTGTAATTCATATAGATTAGGGTCATTTATTATAATTTGTTGCACGTTATTTAGGGTTTTTGCCTTAGATTGCACCTATTTAACAAAGGTTAGCCTGAGCTTGGCTATAACTAAGACATAGGTTATCTAGTTATAGTGTCATGTTTGTTAAGATGTGAACCCTTTATTAGATAGCATATAGGCATGCATTAGTTTTCTTTCCTTCTAATTGCATTGCACATTTATTGCTTTATGGTGAATGTTCACATTGATAGTAAGGGCCCCACATGAACCCTCATAAGATAATGAATTTCATCACCAGGTTCTTGGCCCACCTAAGTAATCAAATCAATTCCATATATGTTTGTGATCCCGGTGCTTAAATATTAATTTAAAATCAAGTGGCATGAGACTTAGGGTTTTGAGCTTGTAGACCCTTTTAAGAGGAGGAGATCTATTATTATTCCAATGGCTTCTAAGCACAATAATTATAGTAGATATGCAAAATTTAAGTGATTTTTCCACACCTTTTCTTGATGTTTGTTGAGATCTAAATGCCTCCTTACATGAGAATTGTATTAACCACTTTGAGTAGGACTTACTTGGTAAGCAATAGTCAAGCTTGGATAAAAGGAGGAATTGTTTAGGATTAAACCTAAAAGCTACTACCCAATAGATTGACACATAATATGAAATCAGCATGTTAGCAAACCATTAGGTATTGATTGTGCATCATTTAGAGTTAGAAGTTCCATTTAATTAGGTTGCAACATATATTTAGGGTTTTCCTTAGGTTCACATTAAAAAAAAAAAAGTACTCATTCATTGTATACAATAATTTGTTTTCATTGTATATAAAGTTAAGTGCAATGGCCTACCAAGCAGGGGATATAAAACCACCATGTTCATACTATTTCACTCCTAGACCCTTAAGCTATGAGAATTTGTATGAGACAGAGGTAGGGGATACTCCTGATCTGTCCAAACCATTCGATATATTAGACGCTATAATGGATAGGATTGATAGTAAATTGAATAGGTTAAATGCTTTTATGCCACATACTGAGTCATCTCAACAACCTCAGTACAAAAATTATTATACCTATTATAGCCCAATATATCCCACTACTTCATAACCATCAAGCTCCACCAACAATGCCTATTATCAAGATCAAGTGAATGCATTCATTGCATTCACAGATCCTACCAAATACTATTATGCTCTACCAATTACTATTATGCTGAGGCCGACTATCATGGATGGGCTAGGCATCTTGATAGACAATCTTAGTCTTAGGAATATTAGGGAGAACAATCATGGTTCCACCCTACTCAACCCTTTTTTAGCACTTGAGTGCCACAACAATATGAGCCTTATGAGTCATTTCCTCCATAATAGAGGGGAAAATCATTTGAAGAGACCTTTAGGTCCGATATGGATGCAACTCGAAGATCTATTGAGGAGTTGAGACAAATGAATGTTGAATATAGAGAAAGGGCAAAAGAATTTGAACAAATTGAGGATAGTGAGAAACCCATTAATATAGATGTCAAGATGGAAATATCCTATGATCCTTCACAACTACAAAGTTTCTAACCATCCTTGCAACCCTTCAACCTGCATTCACTCGAGGTGTCTGTTTCTCAATTTTTTAATTTCAATGTAGAGACCTACATTGATGAAGTAAATGAATTATTGGATACTACACCATTATTGGACATTTCTCAATGGTAAGCCTGGCTAGAACCCACTATAATTTCTAAGATTCAATTTGAACCTTGCACTTTAGAAGAAGTGCTTCATTAGGACCTATAGTCTTTATTTGATCAAACACTAGATATTAATATAGGCCCATCTGAAATCTTACTTGTGCTTGCATAAATGGAAGAAGAAGTGTTAATTGATGCTCTGACTCAACATCAACCAACTCTATGATACACATTAGAAAATACTAAAGGTTTAAGCCCCACCATTTCTTTGTTTCCAAAAAAAAACTAGAACAACCTTTTAGGGAAATTAGAGCTAGCTTAAACCTCACTTTAGGAATATGTAAGGAAGAAGGAGGACACTTATGTACTGATTGCCATGGGTACTATCATTCCTCAATTTGGCAACCCTAGGGACCATTCATTTCAACTTACTCCTAAGAAACATAATTGCAAGGTGGTCTTTCACGCTATATTATTATCACCACCAAATATTTTGAGGTGGAGGATGTATATTGACTACCATGAAATTCTTAAATAGAGTGAGCAATTTTTCCATTTCATTGTTGGAGTTATGATTAGGAGAGTTTAGTTTCACTAGCTAGGACTAGCGTAGATTGGATTAGTTAGTTTAGTTATAGAATATGTCTAGCTGCAGACATTAAACTTAGCACTCACTAGGAACCAACCCAATTCTACATTACCCACCTCACCTGTAGTGATCCTATGTTTCAAAACATTGAGGACAATATTTAGCTTGGTTTGACGGGTGTAGATATTTCTGATATTTCTAAGTTTTTCTTATTTTTTTGAAAAAATGAATTTTTTAAGGTCAAGTTCCTTTACTGTGATGAGAAATAGATTTTCTGAAGCTTAGTATTTCTCCTACTTTAACTTCTTAATAGAAATGTTTATGGTTAACTTTGCATTTTATTCATGTCCTAAAGTGTTTTATGAAAGTTAAATCTTGGAACACAGTTATACATAGTGCATAGTCTAGACAAGTAGATGGTTATGACTTAGAAACCCTAAGGAAAATTAGTGGAAACCTATACATTAGCGAATATTAGAGACTATCATCTTTCTGAGGGTTATATGCAATTTCATAATTTCATCAATGTACATAAATTTGAAAGATCCTAGTGTTCTTTATTTTGGTCAATTGCCAAGAATAAAAAGGAGTACTAACTTTATGAACTAAATATTTATTGAATCTTATAGTCTTTAAGAAACCTAGGAAATGATATAAGCCATCCTTATCTTAGCCTAGAGACATAAAACTGTGACGACCCGGGTTTTTCCATGCATTTTTAAATGCAATATCTAATTCCTAAGGTGGGATGCATCCCTATTTGAAAACCATTTTATAAAAACCATGCAATGCAGCAAAAAATATTTAGTTTTAAACTCATTTTGAAAACCCCGAGTGTCATTTGCTTTCACAACAACCAAAGTAGTTTTTGAAAAACTTCAGAAATCATAAATGTTTTCCCAAGTCTATTCAGTCACAGCTCACAGCCTGACTATAAATAAATAAAAATACATGTCCAAAGGGTAGAGTGTTTACTTACATGTATAATTGTCTCCTTTTGATTTTTCTTGCTCATAGCACTAACATTTCCTGAGGCGTCTTCTACTTGTGAATGGAGCTATCCTGAAAAATGTTAAGGATTGGGTGAGTATATACTATACTCAGTAGGAGTCTATCACTACTAGTTTTACAATGCATGCTATGTTTAAAATCATATGCTCTTTAAAACATGTGCATGTTCGAACAATCATGTTCAATATCGATATTAAAAACCATTGTCGAATTGGAATACTGACGACTTAAAGAATTGCATAATCCAAGTCAAAAGTATCATATATATATATATCATAAACATAATGATATGCATAAGATGCGCAACTGAATCCAACTCATGGATATATGGTATGGTCGACCAACCTCCTGTCATGGCATATGCATAATGCAAGTAAATCCTCAAACCATAGGGCCCACTATGCCCACGACCTCGCCGCCGTGTGGTCTCCGGGTACCTGAGGACACTCGGTCATAGCCTCCACGGGGCATATGACACATCGACCCAGTGCCGTGACACCAGTGGTAGCCCCCTGTACCACATGCAATCGACATAGGGACATGCCCTTTTTTTGGGTGTGGTACCCATTCCACCTAATAGTGGTAGAGGCTGGGAGGCTACCCCAAACCTCTCAGCATAGCACCCACGAGCTTACTAGCCAAATCATATACGATCAAATAAGCAAAAACCTCTTTTTCAAAACCTGTCATCTTTGGGTTCCTCACAACTGCCTACCCAGCGTCTTTTGGGTACTCCAACGTCTTTTGGTAACCCTCAAGGGCATGCAACCTTTCAAAAACTCAATGCTCACAAATCATACAATATATGCAATTGTTTGCAAAACATGTCTATGCATAATGTATTTGTCATTTGCATGCTGAATTTATTTATAAAATTAAGTCATGCTAAACAAGTCATATAACTTAAACTTAAAACATGCATTCTCAAGACAATCATGGGTTCTTTTAAAAAGTCTAGTAGCGTTAGAGCACCTACCTTGAAGTCTCCTGGAGTCGCGTTCTTCATCACTCAACCCGACCCTGGGTCTCATTTATAAACTCCTGGATATGAATGGATACAAGGAGTCCTTATCAATTTTGATCTATTTAGAAATTAGATAGCTAGATTTGCCTTTTAGGGTCCATGGGTCCTTGCCTAATTCATTTGTCAGGCTAGATCCTATGATGTGGATCTACTATTCAATGGTTAACTCTATAAATTGTCCTATGATCCTAACTTTATAGTCTCATTAGGTCCGCGTGTCCCAGTTCCTAGGACACCCATGCATCCTGGTTGAACCGCGACTGCCTCACGTGCGTGCGCACCCAAAGCCCGTGCCAGGGACTGCATGTTGCACGCGCACATGCATGCTCAAGTGACGCACTATGACGCGCGTCCTGGATGGCATCGCACGGATGCACCTTTGGTGTAGCATGGCACGTCTCAGCTCTTAGGGCACCCTGTGCATCCTGGTTGAGCCAGGACCCGTACCCCACGTCACGCGTTCACCCAAAGGCCGCACCAGGGACAGTGTATGCACTGTCGTACACCTGGACCTTGTCCCAGGCGCACGTGAAGCATGGTGTCCCTGGGACGCCTTGTTCGTACATAGCCGGCTGGAACCAGCGTCGTTGTTCTCTGGCTGGAAAAACCACCTGGGAAAAGACTAAATCCGGCATGGATCTGGCCTGGGGGAAGAAAAATGGAGAGAAAGGGAAAGAGGGGCTTACTTGGGTAGCCAGGGACTCCCTCCTTTGGGTGATGCGACTCCCTCTTTCCACCTGAAACCCTATGTTCATCGGAACTCATGAAGAAGGGGGAGAACCCCAACTTCTGATGAAGCTAGAGGAAGAAGAGGGGAGGTGGAGAGATGGAAATTGCCGGCCTAACTCGGGCCTGGCCGAAATGTGCAGGGAAGGCTAGAGACGGGTTTCCAATTTTTGCCGGAAACCCCAGTCCCAAAATAGCCAGAAAAATCGTGATTTGAAGAGGGGGGAGATAGGGCTTTTTATAGCCTTGCTATGACAGTGGCAGAAACCTCTGGAAACAGGGTTTCTGGAGAAGTCTAGAGGAAGAAGAAGAAGGGGTGCCGTTATCAAAACGGCCCCCTACGTTTTCTGTCTTTTTTGTTTTTTGTTTAAATTACAAAAATGCCCCTAATCTTTAAACAGTCATAACTTCTTCATACGAACTCCATTTTCGGCGTTCTTTGAGGCATTGGATTCCCTTTTTTGATTAGAATCTAATGGTACTAAGTTTCCTTACAAATTCCTTTGTTTACTATTTTAAATAAAGTAAAACATTTAACACAGTTCATTTCCTATAGAATGTCCAATTCAATAGCGTAAATTGCTCGGGGCATTACATTATTACCCCCTTAAAAGAATTTTGTCCTCGAAATTCCATAAATTATCATCTTCAAGGTATTTTTTCTCTTAGATAACTTCTTGGTGAATGCATTCTCCCCTTAGGAATCAAATCTAGGCTCAACCTTAATTTATCATTTTTATTGTTCCTTCTACAAGGCCTTACCTAGAAGGGCTGCTTTCGCTGCGTACTCTGATGCATACTCCCATACGTGCCAGTTTAACAATACCGATTTCTAGCTGTAATTCATCTATCTCATAATCCTTAGATGCCTATACTTTTCTCATCATGTATAGGATAGTCTCCTCGTAGGATCATGCTTCTTTATTCATGTATAAATTACTCCATACTTCTTTGAGATCATATGATCTTATTTCTCCTATTTTATTTTGAATATCATAGGATAATCCCTTTTTCTTCTTGTCTTTCATCTAGTGATCTCTTCATCATCCACATCTCCTTCTAATGGTTGATTATGTGTCATTAGTAAGAGTTCAAAAAATTACCTTCTTTCTATTGTGTCTAACTTTGCTTCTTATCTTTTATATTTGTCCCCAAGATACTTCAATAACTAACATGGTATCATGTGCTCTACAGCCAAACCCTTGATTAACTTTGAATTTCAACTGTCTGTCATTTTCCATATGTGACTTGATTCCTTGACCAAAGTTACATTCAAAATAAAATCATGAAAGCCAATTAGTAGCATCTTCCATTGAGGACCTTATCATTTATTGAAAATAAAATGTCCTAACTCTATATCCAGTTTCATAATTATTGAATTCATTAAAAGCTTTTCTCATGTCAAATGTTAATGGTTGATTCATCATCATGGGTCAAATGTTCACGTCCAGAGGCCTCATCTCACTATTCACATCAATTTGTCATTAGGATTTTCAATAATGTTCCCATTTATGCAAAGCAAAAAGTCTCTTATTCATAACCGAGTACCCTTACTAGGTCATGGTTGAATCCTTTGTCATCATCCTCTTTGTCCTTTCTTTGCTTGATGGTTTTCTTCGTAACCTTTCAGTCCAAAAGTTCTATACTCAATCCGGTAGGGTTAGTCCTTAGGAAATTCCTTCAATTGATTTTTCGTACTTGGTATATGCTCATAACAACTAACTATTTGTCTAAAGGCAATGTAACATTAAATCTTTACCTTATAGTGTGCTAGCCATCTCACCTTTTCTCCTTCCATCCCCTATGTCAATATATTGTGCAATCTTTTATCAAGGCTTTATCGTCCACCATGTAGTCTGTATTGTTAGGAGGTATCCTCATAAGTAGTGATTTTCTCAATTCCTCAAATTTTATCCTTCAAGTGCCTCCTCATACTTAGCTTATAATAGCAGTTCTCGTTCAATAGCTACTACATCAAGTTATGCTGAAGTTGTTAAATCATCAAATTTGAAAAACACTCAGGTAAGCATGGAACATTTTTGTAGACATATAGAAAGACTTTATTTGATTACTTGTTGATCTCTGTCCAGATGTACAAGTTATGAGCTCAATGGTCTCTCTAAAGCGATCAGTGCTTATCCAAGTTAGCAGCATCTTTCAGACCCACAATGATTTCTATGGTTTGTCATGGTATCTATTCATGTTTGGAAAAATCTGTCTCATTGGTGGAGATCGCTCCTTATTTTTGCTTCTGTCTCAGTTGTTACTGTATTCATTGTACTCGTAGCTCCTCCATGATGTGGCCTAATCAACTGACCTCATACCCTTAAATGACTTAGTCTGACAAGTAACTTCTTTGAGGTAAAACTCATGTCCAAATACTTACAGTATCCCTCTGAGTATATAACTTCGACTACTAACATATTTGATCAAATAGGGTGGGATACCTTTAGTTAGTCAACAGTACTCTAAAGGTAATGACTAAATAATGGTCTTAAGATATTTGCTCTTCCAATTTATGATAGCAAGGCCTCAATTCGATCTTTGATGGTACCCTAATTGCTGAAGAAAGACAAATGGACAAGTCACTGTCCCGGCTTAATTCCTTTTTTCAATATACTTTATTTACTCATGTAGTGGCAAGGCAGGATATCACCAAATTTTCCTTTTTATGGTCTATATCCATTGGTGTTCCTCATAAGCTAATGGATCCGATAAGAATCTAATTGCAATAATAGACATCAAATCGTTTGTAGAATTTAATTTCTAGTTGTTCACCATTCCTCTTCAAAAATTTCTTGTCCCATAATCTCCCAAAATTCAATACTCTACTCAAAGTCTTAAACCCCATATGCTTTCTCTCTTTTATACTCTTTTACAATAAGATCACCAACTCATCTATCATCATTCCTTCGAAGTTGATTGGTTTATCTTCCCACTCGATTCAAGATGAAAGATTTGTATGTTTCTTTATAAAGTCATGATCTTCTTCTTTTGAATATTCAATATTCATTGAATAGTGGTAGTTACATCTCTATCTCTTTCTTTCTTTTCTTCAAAATCCTCATTTTTGTCTACTTAGATCAATGTCTTCATGTGCTTTATTGCATATAATCGATACTGCATCTACTCCTTTTCTTAACAAATATGATAAACTGAATGCTTCTAAAAAATTCTAAACTATCTTAAGATCATTGAAATCCTCAATTGCCTATAGCCTCAATAAAATTCATACAATGTCTTAATAATGGCATTGACGTTTTTATACTTTTCTTACAAGTTCATGTTAGGATCAATCTATTATCATCCTTAGTATTATCATCAAAATCTTTTGATAACTCGGTCGAATTCATTTCCCTATCATATTCGTGTTATGTTTCTCTTAATCACATAATATGTCACTTGTATACATCTTCTGATTTGCCCCATAATACTCAGGTAGTTAGTATTCGATATCACTTCACTCTTCATGAGACTCCAATGAAGGTATCCAAAATTGAGCTAAGTCTTTCAGGATCCATACCTTTGTGATCTAGTACGAGTCACAGTCATCTCCTAATATCATCTTGCATTCTCATCCCTCTTAGATTATCATCAAAATTCTTCTCAAAGTCTATCTTTTACATCCCCTATCATGCTCATATCATATCCTCGTGATAGTGTACTCATATTCTAATATTCTTTATGATGGTAAGATAGCCATCTAGGTTCTTCGATGTTCTTATCTTTGGTGAGATTGATCTATTACAGGTCAGAATTATCTACTAACACGTTCACCAACATCTTCCTTCATTATTCTCATCATAATATGATCCATATATGAGTTTTCATATTTGCACCACACAACAATCCATAATCCTTAAGTCGTCTTAGACTAGATTTTGGATACGGGTTGCACTATCCTCTACCTATTTGTTAACCCAAGCTGTGTTTCACCTATTTATTTATGGTGAAATGCCTTGAGCATTAATATGCTAGTCATCTCTGCTATTTCTATTTCTACTACTTCTTCTTAATTATCCCGATTGTCTATGACCCTTGGACATGCTGGACTGGCTGTGAAAGGATAAAACTTGGGCTTTGATACCAACTATGACGACCCAGGTTTTCCCATGCATTTTTAAATGCAATATCTAATTCCTAAGGCGGGATGCATCCCTATTTGAAAACCATTTTATAAAAACCATGCAATGCAGCGAAAAATATTTAGTTTTAAACTCATTTTGAAAACCCCGAGTGTCATTTTCTTTCACAACAACCAAAGTAGTTTTTGAAAAACTTCAGAAATCATAAATGTTTTCCCAGGTCTATCTAGTCACAGCTCACAGCTCGACTGTAAATAAATACAAATACATGTCCAAGGGATAGAGTGTTTACTTACATGTATAATTCTCTCCTTTTGATTTTTCTTGCTCGTAGCACTAACATTTCCTGAGGCGTCTTCTACTCACGAATGGAGCTATCCTGAAAAATGTTAAGGATTGGGTGAGTATATACTATACTCAGTAGGAGTCTATCACTACTAGTTTTACAATGCATGCTATGTTTAAAATCATATGCTCTTTAAAACATGTGCATGTTCGAACAATCATGTTCAATATCGATATTAAAAACCATTGTCGAATTGGAATACTGACGACTTAAAGAATTGCATAATCCAAGTCAAAAGTATCATATATATATATATCATAAACATAATGATATGCATAAGATGCTCAATTGAATCCAACTCATGGATGTATGGTATGGTCGACCAACCTCCTGTCATGCCATATGCATAATGCAAGTAAATCCTCAAACCATAGGGCCCATTATGCCCACGACCTTGCCACCGTGTGGTCTCCGGGTACCTGAGGACACTCGGTCATAGCCTCCACGGGGCATATGACACATCGACCCAGTGCCGTGACACTAGTGGTAGCCCCCTGTACCACATGCAATCGACATAGGGACATGCCCTTTTTTTGGGTGTGGTACCCATTCCACCTAATAGTGGTAGAGGCTGGGAGGCTACCCCAGACCTCTCAGTATAGCACCCACGAGCTTACTAGCCCAAATCATATACGATCAAATAAGCAAAAACCTCTTTTTCAAAACCTGTCATCTTTGGGTTCCTCACAACTGCCTACCCAGCGTCTTTTGGGTACTCCAGCGTCTTTTGGTAACCCTCAAGGGCATGCAACCTTTCAAAAACTTAATGCTCACAAATCATACAATATATGCAATTGTTTACAAAACATGTCTATGCATAATGTATTTGTCATTTGCATGCTGAATTCATTTATAAAATTAAGTCATGCTAAACAAGTCATATAACTTAAACTTAAAACATGCATTCTCAAGACAATCATGGGTTCTTTTAAAAAGTCTAGTAGCAATAGAGCACCTACCTCGAAGTCTCCTGGAGTCGCGTTCTTCATCACTCAACCCGACCCTGGGTCTCATTTATAAACTCCTGGATATGAATGGATACAAGGAGTTCTTATCAATTTCGATCTATTTAGAAATTAGATAGCTAGATTTGCCTTTTAGGGTCCATGGGTCCTTGTCTAATTCATTTGTCAGGCTAGATCCTATGATGTGGATCTACTATTCAATGGTTAACTCTGTAAATTGTCCTATGATCCTAACTTTATAGTCTCATTAGGTCTACGTGTCCCAGTTCCCAGGACACCCATGCATCCTAGTTGAACCGCGACCGCCTCACTTGCGTGGGCACCCAAAGCCCATGCCAGGGACTGCATGTTGCACGCGCACATGCATGCTCAAGCGACGCGCTATGACGCGCGTCCTGGATGGCATCGCACGGATGCACCTTCGGTGTAGCATGGCACGTCTCAGCTCTCAGGGCACCGTATGCATCCCGGTCGAGCCAGGACCCGTGCCCCATGTCGTGCACACACCCAAAGGCTGCACCAGGGATAGTGTATGCACTATCGTACACCTGGACCCTGTCCCAGGCGCACGTGAAGCATGGCGTCCCTGGGATGCCTTGTTCATACACAGCCGACTAGAACCGGCGTCGTTGTTCTCTGGCTGGAAAAACCACCTGGGAAAAGACCAGATCCGGCATGGATCTGGCCTGGGGGAAGCAAAACGGAGAGAAAGGGAAAGAGGGGCTTACCTGGGTAGCCAGGGACGCCCTCCTTTGGGTGATGCGACTCCCTCTTTCCCCTTGAAACCCTATGTTCACCGGAACCCATGAAGAAGGGGGAGAACCCCAACTTCCGATGAGGCCAAAGGAAGAAGAGGGGAGGTGGAGAGATGGAAATGGCCGACCTGACTCGGGCCTGGCTGGAATGTGCAGGGAAGGCTAGAGACGGGTTTCCAATTTTTGCCAAAAACCCCAGTCCCAAAATAGCCAAAAAAATCGTGATTTGAAGAGGGGGGAGATAGGGCTTTTTATAGCCTTGCTATGGCGGTGGCAGAAACCTTTGGAAATAGGGTTTCTGGAGAAGTCTAGAGGAAGAAGAAGAAGGGGTGCCGTTATCAAAACGGCCCCCTGTGTTTTCTATCTTTTTCATTTTTTTGTTTAAATTACAGAAATGCCCCTAATCTTTAAACGGTCGTAACTTCTTCATACGAACTCTGTTTTCTGCGTTCTTTGACGCGTTGGATTTCATTTTAAGAGTAGAATCTAATGGTACCAAGTTTTTTTTACAAATTTCTTTGTTTACTAATTTAAATAAAGTAAAACATTTAACACAGTTTATTTCCTATGGAATGTCCAATTCAATAGCGTAAATTGCTCAGGGCATTACAAAAACCTACCCAATTTATTATACCACTAGTTAGACCCTTCAAGCCTCTTGGTTAGCCTTTCCTTTTCAAAACCTATCTACCTTAAGCCAGAAACCTAGTTAAATATCCATTACCTATTCTTCAAAAATGAATAAAGATGACAGAAAAAGGACAAAAGTAAAAAAAGTGAAAGATATCAAAGTGTTTACATAGAAAAAGCCTTTCTTCAAAGAAAAAAGAAGAAGAATTATTAGAGAAGAAAAGAATAATTGTGAAAAGAAAAAAAAAATAGAAAAGATTTTCATTTCAACGAAATTAAAAATTGTTCAACAATTGAAGTCCTCTACTCAGATTTGAAACTTTAAATCCTTTTTACACTTTCTTTCATAACCATTCCTAAGGCAATGTTTCATCCTATCTAAAGACCTGTTGATCTTAAGGTAGATGATAGCCTTAATGAGGATATAAATATGAAAGAATTAAGGTGAACTATTCTTCCTGGTCTTAGTAATGACATCCATTCTAAGGTATCACATTCTTTGTCTCAATTGTACTCATAAATTATGTGAATCATCAGCATTGTTGGATCTAGATACAACGTAAGATAATTTTGTTTGACCCTTTTTTCAGAGAACTTTAATTTTGAGTATATACCAATGAGAATTTGAGGTCAAGACATCTTTTTGATGAAGTATAAGCATATATGTTTAGAAGTCTAAACGTATGTAGCTTGTACACACACTACACTCCAAGATATAACTAGAATGAAATGGCTTTGGTATATGGGTAACTTGTAGAATTTGTCATTCATCTTTATTAAATTGTTCAAGCTAATAGAGTCCTAATGGATGACAATTCTATGAAATTAAAAAGGATATTATCCTTATAGAATTTTGTAAGTTGTAAGTATACTCACTACAAACCCTCACAAGGTCTAACTCGTCCACCAAGGGTAACTTAGCGGTTTAAGGGCTTGTTGCATATGCTAAATTTAAATGTGAATACCAACAAAAATAACAACCATTTCCATTTTCATAAATTTTCTCATTTCTTGCTTGGGACTAGCAAAATCCTAGTTGGACGAGATGATAACTATTCAATTTTGTAGAAGAAAGTACCCAACATGTATCTCATGTATTATAAATTATAAGCATTATTCTAGGGTTTTTCTGGAAACTCATAACACATGCAATTCTGAGCTAATGATTCAAAATTTTGATATTTTGTAGCTACAGAAGCTAATCTAGAGTAAGTATGTGAATAATTATAATCTTTTAGGATTTAATTAATGTTTTTAATCTTTTGCAGGTATTGAGATGACGATCCAACGTCAATGATTTATCAAGATGAGAATTGAATATCAAGATCAAAAGAGAGAGCTAGGTCATAAAATTCATTATTCCAAAGCTCAATCAAGGTTCAAGATAATCCTAAGGCAAGCAAAGAAAGCAATTCAAAGAGCCAAAGTTGACTAGAATAGGCCCCATTAAAAGTCATACAATTTCATCACCTTTGCATGAAATTTGGAGCAATGCATGCAAGCCAATTAAGCTAAATAAGCCACGATAGAAGGTGACAAGCTAAATAAGCCATGAAGCCAAGTACTCAAGCCATCAAGCAAGAAGTCATCAAAGTGAGCCACCAAGCAATATAAGCCTTGCACATGGAGTCACATGATTGAAGGAAAGTTTTCAAGCAATTATCCATGCTAAAATTGGATTTTTCAAGGAATAAATAGCAAGGAGTTATGGAGATTAGTACATGGAAAGATAGCAAGCATTATCGACCAATGGGAAGAGAGCCTTGAACTTCTATTTTTCTTTCCCATCTTCCCATCTCTCTCCCCGCTTACTATCCAAGTTATCCCATGTGAAACACTTAAGAGGGAGATGCCTCCTTCCTAAAAAAGTCGTGCCTCCAACCTTCCTTAGGGTTTTTCCACTTCCACTTCCACTTTCACTCTTTCATTATCTTCATCATTTTTCATACGCTCTCTCCAAGCCACACCTACCCTTATTAGCATCACATGTCTCATGTCCTAAAAGGAATTCTATGACTTTTACCCTCCTTGAAGTCCTACAACTCTCTACTTTCTAAATATAATTTCCAACTCCTAAACTTCCTAAGTTTCATGAAAATTCTATCTTCAATGTATGTATTTATTTCCTATCTTCTTAGGATAAGATCTCATCAAGATTAGAAGGAGAAAAACTCATATACAAGAAGCTAGGGTTCCATGCAAAACAAAAAACTTAGAGAGGAGGAGATGACTACCTACTAAAAAGGTGACGCCTCCCACTTTGCTCCCTCTTTTAGGTTCAACATGTTTCTTATCTTGGTAGCATCCCTCCACACCTCATTCCTTGCTTATGTTCTTTAGTTTTTGCACTTTAGGTCCAGGTTAGTTCCTTATTTATTTTTATTTTTTTTCCCTTTCCTTTAGTGCTTTGCTTTGATTCTGTTCCTTTCTTGTTTGATTTTGATTTAGAGCATTAGATCCTTGTATTCAAGGGCCACAAATCTCTTGTAGTTATAGTGAAGAGATTGTAGTCCTTGAATCAAGTTTTTTCTTGACTTTCCTTGCTTTGCGTAGTCCATTCCATCTCTCTTTCCCTATCTTTCTCCTTGGTTCTTCTTTGAGTTACACACATGCATCTTTTGGTTATTGGAGAGTAAAGGTTGGATCTCGTTTGGTGTAGATTAGGACTTTGAGAAATTTTCTTTCCTACATTATATGTAATCATGCACACAACTCATGTATCAATTTCAATGCAATAAAGCTTGTGTTTCATTCAAAGTTTCTCTTGCTTATTCTTATGCTTGAAGTCCTTTAAATTTCTTATTTTATGCTCATGTTCCATGCCTTGAATTACCATCCCCTAATCGGGATAAGGTCCTAATAATGATGATGATGCTCCATGCCTTGAATCACACACACCATGTCTAGATTCCATGTGCATTAATCACTTTGGTGTCTAAGCATATTTTAATGTCCATTCATGCCTCAATTTCATTCAAGTTCCAATGTACAACCTTCATGTTTTATTTAGGCATTTTTTCCCACCTTCGAATCATGTGTAATTGTCTCCTTTCAGTCAAGTTGATATGCGTATCTTTCATGTCCCATATATGCATTCCATGTTCATTCATTCTTTTAATCAAGCATCATACACTTGTTGTTTTCATGCATCATATGCATTTAGGTTCATCTGCACAACACTTAGATCCATGCGCACCACTTTGATTTTATTTTATTAGCTTTACATGTTTATTTGATTAGTTACTTGCATGATGCGTTAGGTTTTTTTCATGATTAGGTTTTCTTTAATTGATGTTGAGGTTTATTGCATTGTTAGATCAGTTTTAGTAAGTTTCCTTGTTAGGTTTAACAAGTTTTATTTTAAAAAATTTTAATTCATGCATGTTTTAGTTTTCATGTTAATTCAATTCTTAGATTATTTTAAAATCCATCTCTCTTAGCTAACTTAGATAATTTAAAAAAAATTCAATTAACATACAAAACTATGAGATTCCTCATGGGATTGACCTCTCTAGCATGCAAATTACTACATTGATTCGTGTGCTTGTGACTAAATTGAAAAGTACACCAGCCACACCCACCCACACCATGAGCACCAAACTCGTAACTACTAGGTACCATAGGAGAGGCCCTCTGTAATACCCTTCATTTTTTATAACAATTTTTTAATAATAATAATAATAATAGTCATAGTTGAGATCCCAAAATCAAAAGATTTTATTAATTATTTTATTAGAACATTTACTAAAAACCTCCGGGTATTATCTCCTTTTTCCAAAACCATTACTACCCTTATTAAAAGATAATATAAGTACATAATAATAAATTTAAGACAATACCCATATGAAATCCAATGTCAAAATCAATGACTCCTTTATTTTCAAAACAATAAATATCCAAAAACATAATAATGTGGCCTAGGGTCTATCTATCATAATAATCCACCATACTTAAAGATAAGTACATAATATATATAAAGTCATAATCAAATCGATCTAATGAAGGCATACATTCCATAAAATAGGTTCAAACAGTAATCCATCTAACCACTCATGTCGAGCTATCTATCGGTCAAATCAAGTGGTCCCCATTGCTATCACTGTCCTTCCACTACCTTGCCCTTCCTACTGTCGAGCTCCATATCTGAGGCATTGCAAAACAAAGCAATGCCTCAGCAAGCTATTGCTTGTGTAGGTACATACACATTTAATGTAATAACAAGGGAAAACAAAATCGAATAACAATGTTGAAATAATGTGTGGGTCAATTATCCATGAAAATATAAATATCATAAGCAATGCCAATATAATCTTAAAACATCATATTAGATAAAACATGCATCTCATGGATATAAAATATGATAATCTTGTAGATGTAAAACATGCTATGACCCACTATTAATGAGCATACAATAACAAACAGGTCACCCCAAGGTACGTGGGTCCCACGAGTGTCCCATACACTCGTTTAATAGATCATGAGTACTCATATCAATCCTCTGAGTGTCACCACACTAAGGCATACAATAACATCTCCATGCTCATTATGCAAGCATACAAAATAAGAGTATGGATTGTCATGCGGCAGTGGCAACCCCTCCAGGGTCTCAACCACTGCCGCTCCCTGTCAATACCATAATAGGAGACTTAATGTCTATCCCCATGGAAATGCCTGGACCGTTAGTGTGGACTATCCATGTTACCAAACCTCTCTTGAAAGCCATCTGTGGGCAGGTGTTTATTACATCACAATTTCGGAGGGTGGGTGGCCAGCCCTACTCTCTTCTAGCATGACATCCACTGGGTAAGAGCACCCGTCATAAATCACCAAACACGAAAATCACGTATCTCGTAAAAACCAAGAGCACTCGTAGCTCACAATCCCCAAGGCACACCCCTCATCTCGAGGTTAGCCTCTCAAAGGACTAGCCATTAAGCCTCCCCCATAAATGTTATGAAAACTAATCAATCTCAATGGCATAATAAGAAAAGATATTTACTTATCATACATAAGATATGTGGTATTAGTCTCATAAAACAATCTACCTTGAAAACCCATTCAATATACTATCGAAATCTAATATTGATCATAGCATAAAATGTTGAATCTCGCAAAATCTTAGAATAATTAAACAAATGACAATCAATCACAAGTAACCATGAATGCCATGATAATGCAAGTTTTAGAAATCAAAACATAACATTAAATGTCGTCACCTACCTCGACGAAGGAACAATCCAATCAAGCGTGTAATCCTCTCAACTCATGTGCTTTAATGCACCTATCAGTACCACAGTACCATTTTTGCATCATTTAGTGTCCCTCAATAAAATTCATCCTACGCTTTTCTCTTAATTTGTACCCATTTACACATCAATTTATACAATGATCTCCTAGATCTAGATCTAGATCTTGATCTTAATCAATAGTCTAGATCATTTGATTTATCTTTATTTACATGTTTATCTAGAGATTGACATATATCTTCGTAATTACGCATAGTTCTAAGAGTCAAATTACTCTTTGATCAAGCACTCCTAAGACACCTAATCAGATCAATGGTCAAGATCACTTCTTCTTAAAAATTGCTAGAGATCCAATCTTCTAATCCCCTAGATCATCTCATATTTGACACATGCAATCCATTTCTAAGGCTTGATTATCTATTGATCGGCTTGATCTATGTTATTGAATAATATTTTATAATTTGACTAATTTAAAAGTGGTAAAATGTGAGTTTTTAAGTCAAATCTAAGTCTACGTTATCAAGACAATCACAACGGATGTTTTCGGTCCTGATTTGAACCTCTGTAGCTCCCAAAATAAAGCTTTTCGTGAAAAGACTTCATAAATTAATATATTAATTTATAAGGGGTTGGGCGGGTGTTTGCACCTGTTTACACCGGCGGACGAGGTTTACACCGGTGTCCCTATAGCGCACTAACGCCAAGATGCCTAACGCGTTTCGGTTGTCCAAGACAGCGTGCATGAGTGTCTCGCGTGCACGTACGTTGCGCGTGCTTACGATGGAGTGTCGGCATGCGCAATTCGCTGTTGTGCATCTCGGTGGGCTTCTTGGGTGCACTGTCCATGGAGGATGATGAACCTGAGCCGTCCACCTTCTTTTGGCTTGATCGAAGCCCTAGATGCTCCATTTTCTTTTATCTATTTTGGCCGTTCCTAGGGTTTTTGGGTCCAAAGATTGCAATAAACGGCTTAGATCTACCATGAGGTGTCCTTAATTTAGGTCTAACCATGTTCCTTGGTTTTGATTCCCTAGACCATCCAACTGCCATTCAGCTCAGATCTAGCCCAGATTTGTTAGGAAAAAGTTGGAAAACATGGTAACTAATAAGTTAGAGTGTGTAGCTTACCTAATTAGAGCTAGAGCATGGAGATCAAGCCCTATGAAGGGTGCAAACTTTAGTTCGTTTCCACAGCGTGCACAGGGAAAAACGAGGGTTCTTCTCTGGTTATTTGGTGTGGGAATGGAAGGGGAAGCTTGTTTTCTTTATAGGCTAAGATCTAATTTTTCCCTCCATTGGAGCTGTAATGGAAATGGAAAGGGGTGTCGTTATCAAAATGACCCCCCTAATTCGTGTCACTGACTAATTACTATTTTACCCTTACAAATTAAAATGGTCATATCTCACTCATCCGAACTTCGTTTTTGACGTTCTTTATACCATTCAATTCATATCGACGTGTACTTTCTAGTTTTGGTGCTTTCAAAACCAAATTCTATGCATAAATTTTTTAATTTAATTAATTTATTTTATTACTAATTTAGGGTTAAATTTTGAGAATATTACACCCTCCTAGCACCATTGCAATAGAAGGCATTTGCTTGTGCAGTGGCATGATCAAAATTTTTTTATTATTTTTTGCAAGTGTACGAGCTATTATAGTATATATTTTGCAATTACAGAGCTATGCCACAAGGACTTGACTTAAATAAATAGAGTATAAATAAAATTTAATGCATCAAAAAATTAAATAAAAATGAATTAGACACTCAAATGTATTAATTTAATAAAAAGTACATGATTCTGAATTCAAAAGACAGAGAATTAAACAAAATAACAACTAATAAAATCAACTTTCCCAACTTGATCATAGCAAAATTCTTCAAATCTAGCCACATTTGAGTCGATCAACCTTCATCAACCCATCACTCATCTTCTCATTAATCATTCAATGGTTGGATTAAGCAAATCTTCCAAAATTTTGATGATCTAGACCAAGGGAGGAACTAAAATAGATTTAAAAGGGAAAAATTGGAAGTTTTGGGACATTGCTAACTGAAGGGGAAGAAAAAACTTGACAAGGAAGAAGATGACAAGGAGGAAGATGATGTAGGGAGAACTAAGGGGAGAAGGAAAATTTGTGAAAAACACAAATTGTGTTTTCCTTGAAATAAAGATACTATGAATCAGGAAAGGAATCATGGAGAAAACAAATGAGCAATCAAGGAGATAAAAATGGTGCAAATAGTGGAAAATTATGGTGGATATAAGGGAGAAAATGACAATTAGGGCAAAATGAGAATAGTGACTGAAATAAGGAACTAGACAGTGATAGATGCAATTGAAACCCATGAGAGAACATGTGGAAGAATGGTAATAAAAAGATAGAAAAATAGTGAAATTTAGGGGCAACACAATGATTGGAAATGATGGAAATTGAGATGGTGGTGGAAGAAGGAAGAAATTGTGACTTGGACGATGAATAGAGGGTGAGAGAAAATAGGGAACGAGAGAGAAAGAGAGAGAGAGTAGGGATGGAGATGGGTTCAGTCTCCTTCTTTGGTTTTCCTTCAATATGTCTTCTCTATAGGTTCATCTCTACTACAATGTTTCTTCTCTCTACTTGGGTCTAGCTATGCTAACTCCTACTTTCCTTTCATGGTCCACGGTCTTCCTCTTGCGGTAAAGAATTTCAACCTGGGAAGAGTAGTTCCCTATAGATGAAACCTTCCCTTATATATCTCCTCCTTTCAATCAATCCTTTCCTTCTTTAGAATTTCCTATTTTAGTTTTCCTTCTCCTTTTAATTCACTCTACTCACTCTCTCTTTGGAAACCTCCTTATAGCCTTCTTCTCCATTTTCCTTTTTCTCACGAGTTCCCTTTACTTTAATTAGAAACCATTCCCACTTGCCTTGTAATGCTCTTTAGGTTGATCTAGCACCATTTAGCTCAATCTGAGTCATCCAATTCCTAATCAATTGATCTATAGCACACAAAACTTAATTAAAATCATCTTAATCAGCTTTGATGATCATCTAACTATTAAATTTTATAAATCAATGGTTGGATGACCAATTGGAGCTAAAATACACATTTTAATCTAAATTTGTAAAATTGATTGATTAGATGAACTAATTTGATGCAAATTTAGGGATTTTTGCTAGTCTCGACTAAACATGTGAAAAAAATACATTTTGTAGGTAGAATTTATGATTGCATTTAGCACATGCAACATGCCCTTAAACTCCTAGGTTACCCCTAATGGATGAGTTAAGCCTCGTAAGGGTTTGTAGTAAATATACCCACAAAATTCCAAAAATCTTTTTAAGAAAACTCCTACTATTGTCTTAGAGAACTATCTTCAATAAATCTATCAACTTTAGCATACTAATAAAATTGAGTAAATAATTCAAAACCTTAGTTATATGTTAAATACATTCCAATTAAGTTTAGATCTCATAATGAGTGTGTGTATAATCTACATATACAATAATCTTTATCTCCAAGAAGACTATAAATTTTTAAACTCCATCTGATATATGTTTTGACCTCAATCCTCACTAATGGCATAAAAAATAATAACTCTCATATAAAGGTTTAAATCATATTTCTCTTTTAACTAATGTGAGTAGAGTCAATAAAAGCAAAAATGTCTCACATATACTCATGAATGAAAGAGAGTTACTAAGGAATTTAGTTTTAATCCCTTTAAAAAGAATAAGATACCATTACCTTTGAACATTTAGACATTGCTCTTTAAATCTTATCCATTTATATCCTCATTTAGACTATATTCCTCCTAGAATCAATAGGTCTTCAATTGGAACAAAACATAGGCTTAGCAAAGGGTACAAAAGAAAGGGATATAGAGGGTATTAAAAAAATTTCAAAAATAAGTAGAGATCTTCTACTAACAATTGACAATTCTTCTTTACTTGTACCAAATTGAATACTTCTTTTTCCAATTTTCTTCATTCTTCATATCTTTTATATTTTTAAACTTTTACTTTCTTTTCAATACTTATGAATCTCTTTGAAGAATATTTTCTTTCTTAATATTCACTTTTCTACTTTTATTTCAACTAAAAAGTATATTTTTATTATCTCTAACTTATCTTTTGTAGAAAATATGTAATGGATAATTTATACTCGATACTATGTGTAAGGATAAGTTGGGTTTAAAAAAAAATGGTTTATAAAGGATCAATTTGTCCAACAAATGGTAAAAATGTTATGGGGTAGGCATTATGTCTCTAGGTTAATAAGAAGGATGGCCTAAATCATTTTCTAGGTTTCATATAATCAATAAGATATAATGAACATCTAGAATTTTAAGGGTGATACTCTAATAATTTAGGTAATTTGCCAAATTTAATAGTTGGTGAGATCAAATTTACTTTAAGCACACTAAAGAAATTTTTTGAATATATTTATAACTCTCAAGAGAATGAATATTTCTAAAACTCATTTAGGGTATAGACTTCCACTTAATTTCTTTAGGATCTCTAAGTTATAACTACTTATCAATTTAGACTGTGCATATGCAACTGTGTTTAGATGTGATTTAAGATGGCTTTCATGAAATACTTTAGAAAATAAGTAAAATGATAAACTAACCATATACAAATCCTTTAATAAGCTAAATTTAGCTTAACTATACTCCAAAAAATTCAATTCTCATAATAGTGTAAGAATTGGCGTAAAAGCTTTCTAAACTTTCAATGTTTCTTAATAATTTTTTTATTTTGATATTTTTTTAGGAAATCACTAAAAACAACTAAAAAATAGAATGTGCTACAATTCTACATCCCCTAACCTGAAGGAAACATTGTCCCCAATGTTTAAAAATAGGACCAAAATTGAATAAGAGTGATGTAGAACACAACTAATTCTAAAATGTAAAAAATGATATAGGGGGATTAGATCCACTCAATCCTGATAAATAGGATCTCCAAAGTAGTGGACTCAAGTTCTAAATTCTAATATTCTAGAAAGGGCTTTAAACATTGACCATTCACTTTTAAAGTATGTCATGTCCTAGCATCTTCAATCTCTATGGTTCCATATAGAAACACTTCTTTGACTATATATAGATTGATCCATCAAGATCTAAGCTTTCTTGAAAATAACTAAAGCTTAGAATTATATAGAAGAAATTTCTAGTTTGGAGTAAAGGATTTTCTCATTATGTTTTTATCATAAAAAACTTTTATCTTTTCTTTATAAATCATATTACTTTCATAAGCATCATGCATGATCTCTTCCAACTTATTAAGTTGGAGTTTTCTACATGAACTTGCTTTATACATATTGAAATTAAAAGTGTTCATTGCCTAGTAGGCTCTATGTTCCAATTCCACTAGCAAATGGCAAGCCTTACCATATACAATACGATAGAGGGACATACCAATCGGGGTCTAATGTGCTATCCTATAAGCCCAAAATGCATCAGTCAATCTAAGAAACTAATCCTTATGATCTGAATTAATAGTCTTTTGTAGAATTTGTTTTATAGCCCAATTAGATACTTCTACTTGTGCACTTGCTTGTAGGTGATACAATGTTGCAACTTTATGAATAATGTTATATTTTTTCATGAGTGCTTGAAAAGCGTTGTTGCAAAAATGTGTATCTTTATCACTTATAATGGCTTGAGGGGTCCCAAATATAGAAAAGATGTTTTCTATTAAAAATTTAACAACTATTTTATGATCATTATGCCTACATGGGATATCCTTAATCCATTTGGATACATAGTCTACTATCAGTAAGATATAATTATGGCCAAAAGAAGGTGGGAGTGGCCCCATAAAATCAATGCCACAATAGTAAAAAACTTCAATGATAAGGATAGGGTTTAAAGGCATCATATTTCTTCGTGTTATTCCTCCTAATTTTTGACATCGCTCATATGATTTGTAGAACACGTGTGTATTTAAATAAGGAAGGCCAGTAAATACCACATTGCAAATTCTTTATAGTAGTTTTATGTACAGAAAAATATCCACCACATGTTTCTAAATGACAGAAGGAGATGATGTAGTTTATTCCAGGTCTAGTACAGGTCTAGTACACATCTCCTAGTTACTTGATATGGGTAGTATTTAAGCCAGTATTGATCATCTCGGAAGTAGTGCTTAACATTGGAAAAGAATTTTTTCTTTTATAATACTCCAATGTTCAAGAATCTTCCCTGTGACTAAATAATTTATAATATCAACAAACTAGGGAGGATGGGAGACATCAAAAAGTTGCTCATCAGGGAAAGTGTCTTTAGTGGGCAATTCATCCAAAGATTTTATGAGGACTAATCGAGACAAATGCATTCACTTCATTGATTTGACTTCACTTTACTTAAGATTTAAGAGATGGGCCGAGCGGGTACTGAAAGCTCGTTTAGTGGACAATGTAGTACTTGATTGAGATCCACACTAATGCGACAAAGGCTAACCCGACCCACCCCTACTATACCCTTCATGTCCATAGAGTAGCTACCTTTAAGCTATTTTCCTATTCTTCTTTTCAACTACAACATTATCTATTCTTTTTTATCTTTTCTTTCAATGTCAAACTCTTAAAGCAGAAGAATCCATTTAAAGTCTAGGCTTAGCATCCTTCTTCGAGAGAAGGCACTTAAGGGCCGAATGATCAATGAATATGACTATTTTAGGACCAACCAAGTAAGACTTGAATTTATCCAAAGCAAAGACAATTGTTAGGAGTTCTTTCTCCGTAAGGGGATAATTGATTTGGGTGCTATTAAGGGTCTTACTTATATTGTAAGACATATCGAATTTTATCTTTTCTTTGTCCTAGTATTGCTCCTATAGCGTAATCACTAGCATCACACAGGATTTCAAAGGTTAAACTCCAATCAGGTGGTTGCATGATAGGTGCAGTGGTTAACTTGTCTTTTAACTTTGTAAAAGTTTCCTGGTGATCATCAGTCCACTAAAAGGGGGTATCCTTTGTAAGGAAGTGACACAATCGTCTAGATATTGCATTAAAATCTTTAATAAACCTCCTATAGAATCTTGCATGACATGGGAATGAGCAAATATTTGTAATAGATTTGGAAATGGGTATTTTGGCAACTAGATCAACTTTGGATCTATCTATCTCTATACATTTGGATGACACTATATAGACTAGGACAATTCCCTTGGGAACCATGAAATAGCACTTCTCCCAACTAAGCATTAAGTTCTTTTCTTCACAATGACATAAGACTTTTCTTAAATTTTCAAGACATGTGTCAAATGAATCATCAAGCACAAAACATTCATCCACAAAAAGCTCTAAATTCTCTCTACCATATCACTGAAGATATTAAGCATACATCGTTTAAATGTGGTAAGAGCATTACATAAACCAAATGGAATTCTTTTATAAGCAAAAGTACCAAAAGGACATGTGAAGATAGTATTTTTCTGATCCTTAAGTGTAATTTGTATCCAGTTGTACCCTAAATAACCATCTAGAAAATAATAGAAATGGTGTCATGCTATCCTTTCTAATATTTAATCGATAAAGGGCAAAGGAAAATGGTCCTTCTTCGTGATAGCATTAAACTTTACATAGTCAATGCACATACTTGGAACTACTTGAGTGATCATTGGCATTAGTGATCCCTTTCACTCCAGACATTTTTGGAACTACTTGAGTTGGAACCACCCATTAGCTATCACTTATGTCAATTTGAAGATGATCCTTTTTCAAACTGGCCCTTAGGGTTTGGGATTGGCTGACTAGGGAATTACCCTTTTCCTCTTTCATTCAGGGTAGCGACCATCTAGCTTATTTGCATTTCTATCTTGGCAATAGCTTGATAATTGTTACTTATATTCTATTGACTCTAATTCTATGATTGGTATAAGGCTTTGGTCAATGCATCAACTCTGTTTGAGAGTGACTGTATATCATTAAGTGTTTTCTTTGGAAGCTGAAAACTTAGTTGCTGAAGGAGAACTAAAGCTCTAGGAAAGTTTTGAGCAAGGGGTTCATAGATGGACCTCCCTGGTAATTGTTCTTCAACCATGTCAAATTACGATGCTTAGCTTATCCTGGATAATAAGTTTTAGAGTAAGGGTTAGTGCAAGGGTTGCGGTATGCATTCATTGCATTTGTCTATTCCAAAAGGTTTTCAATGTACACACTATTAAATGGACAAGTTGAGGTTAAATGCGCTTGGTGGGAACAAATAACAAACCTCTTCTAGAGGTTTCATGGATGCCATGACAGCCATGAAGGTTCGGAGTATATTTTTAAAATTTCCACTCTTCCACCCAAGGAATCAAACTTATCTATTCTATTAATCATAGGGTCAAGCTTATAGGATATATTTGAGGTCACTCCTATTTCATCAAGACTCCTTTCTTTTGAGGTGAAGTATTTCTTTCTCTCCTATTGGAATAGTCCCATTGCTAGAACTTGTCAGCTAAAGTTTGAAAAAATTCTCAGGCCTCTATTTCATTTTTCAACATGAGGGCCCCTTCACCAGCTACATCTACCATTTGTCTATTACAATGTATCAAATGCCTCATAGAAATATTGAACCTACTACCATTTTTCAAAGCTATGGTGGGGACACTTTTGCAGCAATTCATTCTACCTTTTCTAACATTCATAATATTGTTCATCATCTCTTTGCTAGAAATTGATTATCTCTCTATGCGGGGGACTAGTCTTATAGATAAGGAAGAACCTATTTAGGAACTTTTTAGACAACTAGTTCCATGTGGTAACAGAACCAACCTCTAAAGAATTTAGCCATGATTTGACTTTATCTTTTAATGAGAAAGGAAACAACCTTAGTCTAATAGAATCATCTAAAATATTTCAAAATTTGAATTACAACCAATATCAAGGAATTCCTTGATACGTAGGTACAAATCCTCTCTCTCTCATGACCACAGAATGTTGGGAGTAATTAAATGACTTTAGGTTTAAGTTCAAAATGGTATGCATTGGTAGGTGGTAAGGTGATGCATAATTGTAATATTCTTAATAATAATAATAAATAATACATTTTATAAATTTAATTGAAGAAGTTATTAAAGTTCTTCACATAGTGCAAAACAATCATTTATTTAGTGGGGCCATAGTACATGGATGTAAACCCTAGAATTTAAACAAATCAAAACTAATCAGAAAATTATTAATTATGGGGGAAATTAGAAATTTCCCACCCTAATCGTATTTAAGGTAAAACACCCCTCTTTCACTCCATATACTCCTCTAATCTTCCTCTTTCTCCATGGTCAAGCATGATCAAATCTAGCTGCGATTAACACCAAAGAAGGATCACAACTCCATCCACGGAGTTGTAGGTTCGGATCAAAGGGAGAGCGTTGCGATCGTGTTTTGTTCTTCTCCATCTCTCACTCTTTGTAAAACTACAAAGATTGGGTTTTTCACTAATCTTGGAGGTAAGACCTAGTTTTCCTCTTAATTTTTCCTTCCATTGGTCTTATTCACCGTTTTGTATCATTCCTAATACCTAAATCGAAGATTTCATGAAGTTAGGGTTGGATCTATGAAAATCATGATATAGTAGAAAACCCATCTCAAAGACACCTCTTATAAAAAATTTGAACCGTTCATTGGATTCAAAGACACTCAAAACCTTAAGAACATTGAAAACAGATAAAAAATTGATAATTTGAGACACCGATTGAGTCAAAACAAATTGAAAGGTTCAAGTTCGTCATCCCCGGTGGATGATGTACCCAGGACACCAGGCAAGACTCACGGATGAGAATGGCGAGTGCAGGCATGCATGTGGAAGGAGTGTTGCAGCTCTGTCACAAGTGGTCTAAGATGTCAGGTGTCCTAGAAGCCAAGATGCACGTGGGAGAGTCCTGGAAACTGGGACACACCTTGTGCATTTGCATCGTGTGTCCGAACATGTGCGTCTTGGTGACACCAGGCAGAAAATGCCATTCTAGTCTAGATTTTGATCCGAACCATTGATTGTGATCAGAAATGATTTTTTTTAGATTCCAGAGGCTACAAAATCCCAATTTTAGATTCAAAAGGTCTGTTGAAATCGTCTCGATGACACAAACATGATTTTAACTAAACCTTTATTTGAGCATAGTTAGTTGATCAAACCTATGAAATAGTACCCAATTACTTAGATCTGGCAGATCAAAGGATGATCATGCCTTAGAACTTGAATAATTGGATAATATAAAGCATGAATTAATGGATCTAATGAATGGATCAGGTGTTTTTGTCTTAGAAATTGATCTAAACCTTCAATTTATTTAAAGACTTAGAATTGGTTGATCAGGGAGTAATCAGACTATTAGATTGAGGCATAAATCAAGAATATACATTAGAATAAAGTGAGAAACATGAAATTGAATTGGTTTTTATGATTAGACTAGAAATCATAATCAAACCACAAATCAAGATGATTAAGAATGATCCAATGGTTGGATCATCTCCACTTCTCTCAAGATGGAATAAATTGCCCTTTTAGTGATTAGGAGATCTTAAGATAACAAATTTCAACTTGATTGATGATTAGATCAAGTAGATGAGTGTTGGATATTAGAAAAATTAAATAATAAAGATAATTGAAGCCATCTAGACCGTTGATCTAGATCACAAGCTAGATAAGAGAATCATTGGACAAATAAAGAGTAAAATTGACAGAGGGGTTCTTAGATAAAATCAAATAACACAAAAAAGTACTGTAATACTGACAAGTGCATCAGAGTGTGCAGTTTGAGAGGAGTGCACATCTGATTTGGTGATTGTTTCCTTATCGAGGTAGGTCACGACATTTAATGTTTCACATTATTTTTCTATAAATTGCATCATATCATAGCATCCTGATTGATTGGATTGTTGTAGCATCATTTATTATTTTATGCCTTGTGATTTATAAGTTTTACGCTATGATTGACTTAAGATTTGGTAATACTTGAATGGATTTCATTTGATCTCGTTTTATGGCATTAATACTTATGTACATGTATATAGATTTTGAATATCTACTCCTAATTGCATCACCAAGATTAAATGATTTCCATAGAACTGAGGATGGAGGCTTGGTGGCTAGTCCTTGAGAGGCTAACCCTGGAATGAGGGGGGTGCCTTGGGATGTTGAGCCATGAGTGCACAGGGTTTTCATGAGATTATGATTTTCATATTTGTGATTTATGAGAGTGCTTTCACCTAGTGGATGTCATGCTAGGAGGGATTAGGGCATGCCACCCACCCTCTGATTTTACGAGATGATAGACACCTGCCCATAGATGGCATTTGGTAGGGGTCAGCAACATGGGTAGTCCACACTACCTGTCTAGGCCCACCGATGGGGATGGACGATGAGTCTCCCGTTACGATGTCGATGGAGAGTGGCAGTCAGTAAACCCAGGAGGTATGGTTACCACTACATCATGACAATCCATACACTTATTATGTGTATATGCATGATGAGACTGAATATAACATTTTGGTGCCTACGAGTGACGACACTTAGAGGATTGGTTTGAGTACTCATGACCTATTGTACGAGTGTAGGGGACACTCGTGGGACCCATGTACCGTGGGGTGTCCCATTTGTTTATTGTATGCTCATTAAGATTACATCATACTCATGTTTTACATACATGTGACTCAGGTTTTATTGAGCATGACACTTTGATCCTAGTATCGATATGATTCATGGCATTTGTACTACATAGCTTTTATGCTTACTCTCTTATCTGCACTTATTATTTGAGTTATTCTTTTTATGCCATAATAGCATTTCATTAAATGTTTATGTACCTACACAAGCAATAGCTTGCTGAGGCATTGCTTTGTTTTGCAATGCCTCAGATATTGAGGGCGACAATAGAAAAGGCAAGGCCTTGGAAGGAGAGTGATAGCAGTGGGGACCATATTTATCTTGCTGATAGATAGTTTGACGTGAGTGATTAGATAGACTCTATTTCAGATTTATCTTATGGACTGTATACACTCATATTTGAGTTTGATTATGACATTTATACATTATGGACTTGTTATTGAGTATGGTGGAATGTTATGATGGATAGACCTTGGGCCACATTATTATGTTTTTTGGATATTTATGATTTAAAATAAAGGTGACTTTGGTTTTGACATTGGATATAATATTGGTTTGGTTTAAATTTATAGCAACATATGTATATAATTTTTGTAATCATTTTGGTAATGTTTTGGAAGTGGTGTAACACTCATGGGGTTTTAAAATGAATGTTTTTAAATTATCAATAAATAGAACATTTTGACTCAGGGATCCTGACCATATTTATTATTATTACTATTATTATTATTATATAAAAATATTATAAAAACCCAGGGTGCTACAAAGTTGGTATGAGAGCCCAGTCTAGTCTATCATAATTATTGTAAAGGTCCACTTATATATATATATATGAAAGCCCATAAGTCATAGTTGAAGGAGAACTAAGAGGGAAGAACTTACGCTTAGTGATACTTGAATTCCTAACAGATGACTCCTCGAAGAAGGACAAGGTCCACCCCTGTTAGACCAGTTGCCCCTCCTGCTGAGTCCCTTGGGCAAGGGGATCGTGATATTGATTTCATGAACAGAGTGATGTAAGGATTGATACCACTTATGCAGTAGCATATTAGGTTTACAATGCAGACTATGAATAAAGCACCCATGTCGATGCCTTTAGTGGCACCAGTAGATTCATCTGTCCAGTCGGCCCACCAAGTGCAGGCACCACAAGCATCTAAGACCACTGAGGGCGATGTTTTATGGAACTCTAACATGACAGACAAATTGTTGGAGCGATTTCAGAAGATGCTACCACCCTTCTATGGAGACAGTGACACTGAGGAGGCAGAGAGATGGTTACTCGAGGTAGAGAGAACATTTGATGCTATGAAGGTTCCAACTAAGGATCACGTCCGAGTAGCTTCCTACCTACTAAAGGGTGAGGCAGGTTTCTGGTGGCAAACTTTTATGCGTACGCATTCATCTTCTATAAAGACGATCACCTGGCAGACCTTTAAGAGGGCTTTTAATGATCAGTATTTCCTGCCACATGCGTTGCAGTCATTGAAGAAAGAGTTGCCACCCTTGAGCAACAAGATATGATGATTCAGCAATATTTGAATCGATTCACTAGACTGAGGAGGTTTGCTCTTGACGCTCTTGCCTTGGATAAGGAGGCCATAGACCGATTTGTGGATGGGTTGACCCCTGCCTGAGGGCACGTGTGATTCCTTCACAACCCACGACTGTACGGGATGCTGCTGACATGGCCTCCATGCTCTATAAGGATTCTCTTAGGATTAGAGGGAGCTTGTATCAGCCCAGCAAGGGCAAAAGACCTTTCGGTGCCATAAAGTCATAGAGAGCTCTAGTTCATTAGCATCATGCTAAGGTTATGAGGGACACAGATAGGAGGAGATGTGACAAATGCAAGGTTTGGCACCTTGGGCGAGTGTGTAATAGACCTGATAGACAACAACATCAGCGACAACAACCTTTTTTATTTTTTTTTAGACAACCATTCAAGTGTTATGGCTGTGGGGAGGTAGGACATTTTCTTAGAGACTATCTTAAGGGAAAAAAGAAGAAGTAGGCCGAGATGTGTGCAGAGACAGGGACTGCGTCACATAGTCAAGGACAAGTTTTTGCCATCACATTAGGGCAAACACAGGCGTTGAATTAGGTTGTTGAAGGTACTCTTCTAGTCTCAGAGTAATATGCCAAGGCCCTCTTTGATATAGGGTCCACTCATTCATTTATTTCATGTACTTTTGCATATTGCCTTGATGTATGTGTGCATAAATTGGTATTTGGGCTGGATATTTTGACACTCATGGGAGAAACTGAAGAGGCTACTAAGTATCTTCGAGAGATACTAGTGGACATATTGGGTGTGAGGATAGACTCAGGCCTCATTCTATTAGATATGGTCCATTATGATGTCATATTAGGGATGGATTGGTTGGCTAATATTGGGCAACCGTGGACTACAGTAAGAAACATAATGTTTTTTAGGTACCTGGGCAACCAGTGTTTATGTTTCAAGGTAGAAAAAGCTTGTCTAGTACATGTATCATCTTTGTTACGAGGGTGACATGGTGTTATGCACAAGGGTGCAGAGCATTCCTCGTTTATGTGACTGTTGAGGATGGTAGGCATCCTCAGATGTAGGATATCAATAGTGTACAAGAGTTTGCATATGCCTTTCTTGAGGAGTTACCAGGATTACCACCGTGTAGAGAGATTGACTTCACTATTGATTTAGTGTCAGGCATGTTGCCTATCTCTAAAGTACCATACAGGATGGCTCCAGCAAAGTTGAGAGAGTTTAAGGTGCAATTATAGGAGTTACTTGATAAGGCTTTCATCAGGGCAAGTGGGTCTCCTTGGGGAGCATTAGTCCTCTTTGTGAAGAAAAAGGATGGATCATTGAGGATATGGAATTATAATTAGAAAATAAAAGAGAGTGAAGAAGGCTTACAATGAGGTTTCTAATGAAGATTAAGTGTGGGCCACCATACCCTACACTTTCCTTGCATTAATACATCCCATTAAAAGAAATTGCAAGTTTCAATGGAGTCTCACTACAAGTTCACTCAGAAAGGAAAAACCTTAATCTAGGAAAGCAATAAAATTTGATGAAGCTTGGCCCATAGGATTATCACCATTCTTTTTTCCCAATTCTCCTCACATAAAACAAGTAATACATGTCAATTTTAAGGAATTAGCAAAATATGCAAGGATGATGTAAAATATGCCAAAAACTTGTTATAGCTTTCAAATTAGCTACAAGTGAATGAATCAAAGTAAAATTGCACACGAGAGAGGTTGATCTCATAAGGAATGTCATAAATCTATATGTTGGATTTTATTTAAAGTACTTAGCTTCATCCAAAGAGAGAATTGAATTGGATTTGAATTTAAACTAGGAAAGTAAAAGAAAGGAAACATGCATAAAACTGGAAACTATAATTAAAAGAAACTTTCTAAAATTAAGGCTAATCAATAGAATTAGAAATTAAAATGCATTCAATAAAGAAACTAATGCAAAACTAGAATGAATTAAACTAAGCAACTTAACTTAAGGAAACTTTCCTAATTTAGCACTTTCCTAAACCTAAAAAAAATTTTAAATAAAAATTTGTAGAACCCAAAAAGAAATTTTTTGAAACTAAAATAAGATCAACACAACTAATTTACAATTTCTAAACTAAGATTAAACAATCAAACAAAGTAAGATCTAAAGAGAAATCTCCTAAGTCCCATGCATGTGATTCATGGGATGGTGCACATTGTTCCTGGGATGAAATTCACTAAAAATTCAACAAGCAAAAGCTAACTAACATGCAATATAATCAAAGAACTTAATAGAAAACCTAAAACCTAAATGGATTTCTAAGGAATGAAGCAAAGAAGATGAATCAAGTGCTGGAAATTAAGCATGAAGATTGAATGAAAAATTTCCAAATTTGAAGCACTTAGGAAACTCAAATCAGACTAAGCATTGAAAGTAATTGAAGTCGCAACTTTTATGCAAGTTAACACTTGAGATCAAAACTACTTCAATACTAGAATCAAGAATTATCAATAATCCTTAAGCAACTCTATTGATCAAATAGAGAATTGCACCCAAAGTAGTGCACATTATACATAGATTAGAATATGAAAAATACCCACTCTTCTCACACTTGAAACTTGATTTTGATCAAATCTAATGCTCTCAAAATAAACTGATATGACACATAAGTAAAACCTAAGAGAGAATTAAGAAAATGGATGGATGGAAAGATGGAACTAGTTAAGGCAAAAGATGCGTACAACTAGTTCTCATTAACTAGTTCCCAACTTCAAGCAAAAAACATGGAATTCAAAGATGGAAATTAAGGATTCAAGCTACTTCTTCTCTTGGCTGTCACTACCAGAGGATAATTAACTTGGATTTTTAAAGAATAAACAAGAAAAACTAAGAAGCTTGAAGTAATGAAAATAAGGAATTGAAAGCAAAGTACTAACCTAGAATTGAAATGAAAAAGTGAAGGAAAAAACTTAAGAATCCAAAGAAAGAATAGTCCAAAAGAAATCCAAAGCTCCAAAATATCCCAAGCTAGAGTTCAAACTTTTAAGGTTTCTCACAAAACCCCTACTAGGAAAAAAATGTAGAATTCAATAGGTTTTATAGATGGCTGGTTTCCAATTGAATGAAGGCTTAATCTAAGAAGGAAAAGTGGATCTATATCTAAGGTTTAAATGAAGAAAAGTTAAGTGGAGGAATGAGATAAGCATCACCTTTTTAGGAAGGTCGCTTGGAGCTCCTTCCCTTCTAATTTCTTAGTATTTTGGTTGTTGAAAAGCGAGAAAAATGGTGGAAAAGATCTATGGTTTTGAGAAGTCTTGATTTGAAATATCTCTAGGGGTTTCCTAATTAGCAAACCACTTAAATTGGCAACTAAGAAATGGAAAGTGACACCTTCTTAGGATGGTGGCTCCCTCCTTAAGCCAAAAATGTGAAAACCCTAATTGGGTGGAGGAAAATGGAAAGTGGAAAGGGTTTTCTTCTCTTGATTGCTCTACCTATGTATGATCATCTTACCTTTTACAAATATTACTGAAAACCTTCTAATTATCCTTGGAAAATCACACTTTTAGCATAGGATAATTGATTGAAAAGTCTCCTCCAATAGTGTGACTTCATATGGCATGCTCGATGTGGCTTGATGGCTCACTTTGATGCCTCATTCCTTGATATTGAATGTTTAATTCCTTTGGCTTCAAAGCTTAAATGGCTTAGCTTCCTTAGGTTTCCTAGTTAGACTAGGAAACCTCATGCATGACTCCAATTCTCATGCAAAGTTGTAGAAATGCATTGTTTTTTGTATGGACCATTTTTGTCACCTTTGATGCTTCCCAATGCCTTCTTGCTTGCCTTAAGATGGTCTTGAACCTTGATCACACTTTGAGATCAATGCCATTTGGGCTTTGGGTTGATCTTCAATTTTCATCTTGATCAATCTTGGCCTTTGTATCACCTTATCAACACCTAAAAAGATGAAAAACTCTAATTAAATTATAGAAAATTATGACTACTCACATACTTACTCTAGATGAGTTTTTGAACCTACAAAATATCAAACTTTTGAATTATTAAGTCAGAAATGCATGTTTTATGAAATTTTAAAAAAACCTAAAATTACCTATAAACTATAGCACAAGGGTTGCTAAGTCGGTACTTCTTATTCAAAATTGACAATTTATCACCCCCTCCAACTAGAATTTTGTTATTCCCAAGCAAAACATGTGAAAATTTGTGAAAACAAAATAGTTGTTATTTTTGTAGGTACTCACATTTACATTTAGCATATGCAACTAGCCCTTAAACCTGCAGGTTACACTTAGTGGACGAGTTAAACCTTGTGAGGGTTTGTGGTGGATATACCCACAAAATTCCATAATTTATTTTATCTCAAAGAGTTATCATCCATTAGTACTCTACTTAATTTAATAACTTAATAAAGGTGAATCAAAAACTCTACAAGCTATCCACATACCAAAGTCATTTCCTTCCAGTTATATCTCAGAGTGCATGTGGGTGTATACAGGCTACATAAGTTAGGATATCTAAATATATACGCTTATTGCTCCATTGGAAAGATATCTTGACCTTAAATTCTCAATGATATACACTTAGAAATGAAGCTCTCACAGAAAGGGGTAAAAAAAAATTCACTTGCTATGTGACTGAATCCAAAGATACTAATGGTTCACATAAGTTCTTTTAAGCATAGATTGACAAAGAAATGTGATTCCTAAGAATGGATGTCATTCCCAAGACTAATTGGGATAGTTTACTTTAATTCCTTCCTATTTATATCCATCAAGAATATATTCCACTGAAGATCAATAGGTCTTTAGATATGATGAAAAGTAGTCTTAGGATAGGTTTGGAAAGGAAGAGTAGAAGGATTCAAAGTTTCAAATCTGAGTAGAGGTCTTCAATGAATGTTGGACAACTTTTCTACTTTTGAGTACATTATCTTATATATTTTTCCCTTTTCCTTTCTCAACTTTTCTTCCCTTTTCTTTTTTAGACCATTTTCTTTTTCACTTTTCATTGTATTTCTAAGAAGGGAAACTTTTCTTTATACTATTGAAATTTTCATTTCTTTAACTTTTGTCCTTTGTCTAAAATTTTGTTATCATCCCTACTCATTTTTCAAAGGTAGGTAATGGATATTCTTACTGGGCTTTCTTTTGGTTAGAGTAAATGAGGTTTGAAAAGAAAAGGCTTATTAAGAGGCTCAAAGGGTCTAACTAATAGTATAGCATCTAGGTAGGCTTTATATCTCTAGCTGAAACAAGGATGGCCTATTTCATATCCTAGGTTTCTTAAAACCTATCTGATTCAATAGATTTTTAGGAAACAAAGTTAATACTCTTATCGTTTCTTATAAATTTTACCAAAACAAAGATATTGGGATTTTTCAAAGTAATGTTCCTTGAAGAAAATAAGGAATTATATATAACCTCAAAAAAATCATAGTTTCTAAAACTCACTAGGATATATAGGTCTCCACTAATTTTCTTAGGATCTCTAAGTCATAACCTTTTATCTGCCTAGACTTATGTCTTAAGCTTAATGTGGGATTTTTAAGTCATCGATTGTTTGAATCAAGTCCTTAGAGTCTTTGAGATCTTGGCCTTTGTATAGGTTTATATTCTCTTTGAGATTCAAAACAAGGTCTTCACTGAGATCTAATCAAAACTTATGGATCAAGTCTTCAAACTTGACAATTGGCTCATGTTTCCTTTACAGATTTGAAAGATCAATTATCTTAAGTACAGAAACTCCATCTGCAATGATTAATTGATTATGTTAACTTAGTTTTATTCTTTGGATCTAATACAGATGATAAGTGTTTAATTTTGCATAAAAACCACCCAATTAATACCTATGTGTTACAATTTATAGGAGTAAATTAGAGTTTTTAGACCAAAATTCATTACACATGCATTTTTTACCTAATAACCCAATTTTTTTATTATTTTGTAGGTCTAGAATCTAGTCCAAGGTAAGTATGTGATTAATCATTTTTTTAAGGATTTAATTAAGATTTTTCATTTTTTGTAGGAAGTACGATGTTGATCCAAAAACCAAGATCGATCGAGATAAAATTGAAATCAAGATCAAAGATTGAGTCGAAGCCTTAAAATCATCACTTCAACATGAATCAAAATCCAAGATCATCTTCTAGACCAGTAATGGATGTGATTAAAGGAGCTAAAGATGGACAAAGTGGGCCCATGAAGTACGCCATGCATTCCCACCACCTTTGCATGGAAACCACTTAGGCCACCTTTCTATATAAGCCATGAAAGAAGGTGGCAAGCTAAAGAATTCAAGGCAAGTCATACAAGCCTCTCAAGCCAAGGGATGAAACCAAGAAAGCTTCCTAAGGAAACCATGAAGCTTAACTAATAAAGCCTTCAAAGTGAGCCATCTAAGCTATCAAGCTAAGCTAAATGAAAGGCTGGAATTGAAGGAGATTTAGGAGAGTTATCCATGAGTTATTTTGATGATAATTAATGAAAAATCTATTAGAATAAGAAGGCATGTGGAACAATGGGATAAGAGTAACAAATTTTTAGAGTTTTTCTCACTTTTCCCTACTTTTTCATTAATTTCCACCTCTCCCTTAAGATGCGCTACGAATTTCTAAAACTCCATCTCCTTCCACCTCTTAGGAAACTTCTTAACCAACCAAATTTCTCCACCTAACACATCACACCACTTTTCTAACCTATCTCCACCCACTTTGCTAAGAAAAACAAACCTTCAACACACCTTAGTACTAGGTTACCCTTGGAGAGATAGGAAAAATCTTATAAAAGCAGCCCAAAATCCAACCAAACTAACACTTTTCCCATTTAGGAAAAGATGCCTCGTCAATTAGGGAGGAGTATGTCCACGTCCTTCCAGCCCACTTGTTTCATTTGGCATGTTGTTTTGTTATGTGTTTGGGTGCTGCTATAAACTTCCAAGGTTCATGCTTCTTCCTCAAGTGTTCAACCTAGGATTTGTGGGGTTTTGATTCATCTTTGAATGTTGGTTAGTCTTTGCTGGAAGTTCTTTCTTTTCAAGTTAGTTTGCCTTATTTTTCCTTTAGATTTCCTTACTTTTAAAATAAGAATCAAGTCTGATTATCCCCTGGAGTGACAGCCAAGGGAAGTTATTTTGAATCTAGTTTTGTTCTTTTATCTTTCATTGCATCTTTATTCTCTTTTAGCCCTCCTGATGTTTCAACTTTATTTGCTTAAGTTCCATTCTATTGTTGCCTTAGTTTTGCATAGAATTTTTCATTGATTTCAAACATACTTGTTCATGAGTGAATGTTGGAACAACTAAAGAAGAATTTGGCTTATAATTAAGGTTTGATTTAGATTAAGTGAACATCATTGTAGTAGCATTTAATTTTCAGATTTTGACCACATGTGCGGAATGTTATGTTGATGACTTTTTGGATGCGATTCAATGAGATCAGTTGGAAATTTCAAATCATGTCTATGTTCAGCAGTAAATTAACTTTGTTCTTGAATGTTTGAATTCATTAGAAGTGATAAAATTCATGTTTTACATGTTATAGTCATTGCATGTTTCAATTACCTTACTGCTGAAATTTCCTTACATGAATGATGTATGTTATTTTCCATCACAATGCAATCTTGTTCACTTGACTTTTCAAGAGCCCAATTTCATTGCTGGATAACTTAGTTAATTTTAGAAATATATTGCATGCTTAAGTTTCCAAAGTAGTTGATTAAATCCACTCCTATCCAATGAATCATGCACACCGTTCCATGGTTACATGTATGTTATTTGGATAGTTTTCCTTTCATTGTTGTTAGTGATTTATTTCATTAATTTATCTTGTTTAGTTGTAGTTAAATTCCATTAGTTTTCACTTTAGTTAGTTTGAAAGTAACTAAATTTGTCATACTTTTCAAAATAGTTGATTTTTTGTTTGCTTTTGCATGATTAGGAAAGTAGTTTGTTAAAGTATATTTCCATTAGATTAGTATTAATTTTATGTTTAAAATAGTCACTAAATTGCATTTTAAGAAAGCTATTAATTAGAAAATTCATAAAATCAGAAGTTTTTAATTTAGAAAATTTTTAATTTTAGAAAGTACATGTTTTAGGAAAGTTTTCCATTTAGCACGTTTACTGCTTTTGCCTAGTTTCCATTTCTTGGCTTTGCTTAGTTTTCAAGTTCATATTTTAATTTCCATTCTTAGTTTAAGACAAAAAACAATTTAATTTTGGCTAGGTTAGATAGTTTAATGTAGAGACCCCTAGCATCACAATGGTTCACTCCTCATGGGATCTACCTCACTAGCGTACTATATTTCAAACTATTCGTGCACTCACAAGTTTATTTAAAACAACAACAACAAACTAAGAACTTCATTACTATTTTAAGAAATCTGTTTATGATTATTTGAATCATTTGTTACCTAAGACAATGTATGCCTTAAACTTGGGAGTGCAAGTTGGTTTAAGAATAAGATTGAGTCTAGTTTGGTTGAATCCTAGAGAAAGAGCTTCCAAAAAACTCTTGTAGTGGGAGGCTTCAACTATCTTTAAGAAGTGCATTGACACATAAGTCTAAACTAGGATCATTGAATTCATTATAGTGCAAACATTATTTTATTTAAAAAATATATTTGTAACAATTTTTTCTTTTTTTTACAAGAGAATAATTACAAGCAAATCACTCACACACACTCCTAACACTAATCCTGGCCAAAGGGGAAAGTAGTGACTCAAACTAGCAAGTGTATTCTAAGATAGATCAATTGTGCTTTTCTACATGATTTCTATGAACTTAGGAACCATTGAATTGATTGCTATAGGATTTCCAAGATATCAACATGAAGATGTAAAAAAGAATTTTATTTGCAATACAAGGGTGTGATAAGACATATCTAAGTGTGTCTAATGAACAACTTCAATGGAGCTAATATTGAATGTCAATGAAGGACATAAACTACAATATATAAGACGATGGTAGAACATTGTGCATTATTTGACAAGCTCTATGCTTAAATTACCAAGTTAGAAATGGAATTATGCAACATTCTAAAGAAGGATCTACATATAGAAGTAAGATTTAAAAGAAAGATTTTGGTAGGACACTATCAAAATTTCAAGTTTGAATAACAAGATGGTTGATTCATGAGTTCACATATATTTACTAGAACTGGAATGTATGAGAATTTCCCTGGTTAGATGGGAAAGATGTTCCATTATAAATGAAGACGTAACATATAATCAAATGATTAGAGCCAAGGTGATCCTTAGGTTTCAAAAGTTCCAATTTCCAAACTCATTAGTAAAAGAAGGAAAAACATAATAAGAAGAAATGAGAATGCTAATATAATAATGATCCTAAGATAAATTTTAAGAAAACTATAACTACTGTGGACTCTAATTTAGTTTACAAATTTTGGTAAAATTAAGTAGAAATTATTCTTCAATTAGTAAAAGATATCATTTCAAAATTGGTTAGACTGAAGCAAAAGTCATTCCTTTATCCTATGTAAGGATAAATTCTTCAACACAAAAAGAATAAAACAACTCTCTCTTAGAAGCTTGATGTTGAAGGGATCTCTCTCTCTCTCTCTCTCTCTCTCTTACTACTACTACTTTAGGATAATGCCCCCATCATATTGTACATTGTGCTTGATAAGAGTAAACAATCATATAAAGGAAACATTACAATTGATTTTCTCTAGATGAAGGGGTTTAAATTGCATTTCATTATACAAACCAAACACGAGACTTTGGCTTCTATTTCTTTGTATGATGTAGTTTTGACTTTAGATCAAAACTTGTCTGACTCAATTTTACAACGTGATTTGGATACCATCTCAATTTTATGTTAAGAGTTAATTGATTGCCGATGTATTTGGGCATCTTTCAAATCGTTACTTTGACTCCATAAGCAATGTGTAGCCTTCGTGACATATTTCCTCTTTTATCATGTAGGGATAGGTAGCTTATTGTAGCTTCAAGAATTCTTCAATGTCCTTTTATGTGTATTTTTAAGAAATGTGTAACGGCATTGGCCATTGACTCTATGCTCCTTTAGCCATTCAATGTTGAGAGAGAGTATGTTTACCAGTCGACTTCAAGAGGAAACGAATACTGGAGTCACAACAATTCTTTTATAAACAAGGTTTGTCATGAGGATATTGGTGGGTTCGTAGTCAAAATCCTTGCTTTTTTGGACTCTTCATATTGATAAGGCCTATGTAGCTAGAACCATACCTTAAGGCTTACGCATAGTTAATTTGCACTAAGGTAGAATTATCATCACCTTAGGAATTTCTCATAGCTAAAGCATACTAGGTGAGATTTATTATTACCTCAGGGCCTTGGTGTTGTTAATGCTTATACATGTTAGAACTATCATCACCTTTGGGCCTACTAAGCCAGAATTATCATCACCCTAGAGCCTTTTAAGTGATTAGGCCACGTGAGGTAGCACGACACTTTTTGTATGACCACGTTTGCATGAAAAATCTATGTAGGATGAGATGTACATCAATTGAATCTTATGCTTCCTATTCAATTGTCACAGATACCTATTAGGTACGTATTCTACATTGCAATGCTCATTTTTGAATTTTAGGATATGTAGGGGGTCCTATTCTTGTTGGCCATTGAGAAGTGTCTATTAATGGTCCAGTATTTAATAAATCATTTACTTCATCAATGGGTGTGTCTTCATCAAATTCATAAAAATGAGGGATGACTTGAGTGGATCTGGAGTGGTGGTGGATTGCAACGATGGTTGTTGTCTTTTTGGCTCATAGTAATCATAAGATATGTACATCCTAGTATCAGTAGCAATGGTCAAGGATGGTGAAAAAATTTGGGGCTTAGGAGATTCATAAGAAATTTCCATCCTATCATCATTATCAATGGGTAGAGATGTTTGAAAACTTGATAGTTCAAAAGGATCATAAGATAAGCCCATGATATTGCTAGTAATAAATGACTCTTCATTAATCTCAGTTGGTTCAAATTCCTTAACCCTTTCCATAAATGCAATATGGAATGGACCCCTCACTTCATAACATTGTTTCGTTGATTCCATGTATAACCTAGAGGTCTCTTTGAATACTTGTTATGGAGTCAATGACTTGAAAGCTCATACTACTGTGGCATGGAAGTACTAGGAAAGGATTGATTTGTTTGGAAACATGATGTTTGTCCCTAATATTCATGATAATCATGGTAAGGTTGATTAGTGTGGGACCATGATGGTTCTTCTTAATACTGGTAATCTTGAGATAGAAGGTTGTTCATGATTTCTAGCCCATCCATTATAGTCTTGGTAACTTGTCTCAGGATAATAATTGTTAGGGTGCGTGAATGCATTAGGTGCATCTACTGGCTCCTGATAGTATTCATTATAGTTAGAGCTCAATTGCCATGAAGAAGGGGGAAATTTTGGGTCAGAATAAGTACAGTCATTATTGTACTAAGGGTGCTAATGTGACACAATATTACAATTCTTATGCTAAGGATGTTGATATAACTCAGTATAGAAATTATCATACTAGGTTGTTGATATGCCTCAGCATTTTCCTTAAGGAGCCTATTCATTTGACTATCCATTCCACCCATCCTAGCTATTATTTTATCCCACTTACCAATAATATTATTCAATTTATTGCAGAAACCAGGAGTATATCTTACTTCAGTCTCATTTCTATCCTCATGAGGTAATGGCTTAGGACTAAAATAGTGGCATAATGATTTTTTATCCCCTTCTTAATGGACCATTGTACTCAACTTTATATACAACGAAACTAATCATTATAAATAATAAATGAGTACTTTTTTTTAAATATGAATTAAAAAATCCTAACTATATGAAACCTAAATACTAGTCTTGAGCTAAGAGATGCACAATCAAATCGTAGTAACCACTAGTTGAGCAATGTCTTCACTATCTTTCCTTACTGCAGAGGTGGAAGTTTCTTAGACCAAGATCTAGACAGCTTCCCCTTTTATCCATATTTGACTACTGCTTACCAATTGGGTTATGCCCAAAAGTGGTTAATAAAATCCTCATGTCAAGAGGTGCTTAGACCTTCACTGATGTCAATAGAAGGCATGGGAAAATTACTTGAATTTTAAGACACCCAGTAGAACTACAATGCTTAGAAGCCATTAGAGTGACAATAGATTGCATCCTTCTAAAAGGGTCCTATGAGCTTGATACCCCAAGTCTCTTTCTACTTCATTTTAAATTAACATTCAAAGGTTGGGATCATGACATACAAAGATGTTGATTGATTCCTAGGTGGACCAAGGAGTTAGTGATCAAATCCTGTCCTTATCATATAAGGATTCCTGGGGAGCCCTTACTAACATTAATTTCATCTCACCATAAAGCATTTAAATATCCAATGCAAAAGAAAAACAAAAGCAAACTAATGCAAATTATATGTTATCTAACCAAAGATAGTGCGATAATGTAACAATCCTAAATAAAGATGCAACAATTATCAATGAATGATCCTAATCTATATGATTTATTCTACCATCTAAATGCAATTCTACACTAAATGCGAATTATACTAGAAATTAAAATTTGGGTGAGGGTTGCTCAACATGAGGGGTCCGATAATGATCAAGTGTGGGCCACCATACACACACTTGCCCTATATTATTACAACCAATTTAAAATCGAATGATAAAGAAATTGCAAATTACAATGGGCCTCACTACAAGTTTCTCTCAAATTGTAACCTAGAAAAGAAATAAAAATTGTAATATATGTTGATGAAGCCATGGCCTACAGGATCGCCACCACTCCTTTGCCAATTTTCCTTGCACAAAAATCAAAGAAATATGGTCAATATGAGGAAAATAGCAAAAATAAAGCAAAAATCCTAATCTGATGTACCCTAAACCTAGACTAGAGGAAAATAATCTAAAGTATGGAATACTACACAAAACATTGCCACTCCCTGGCAACAGCTCCAAAACCTTGTTATTGCTTTAAATAAAACTCGCAAGTGCACAAATCATTTACAATATAGCACGCTAGGGAGGTCGATCCCATGATGAGTTGAACGAATGTGATGCTAGTGGTTCATACTTTAAACTATCTAACCTAGCCAAAATTCAAGAGATATTTCTTCTAATCTAAGTATCAAAATCAAACATGGAGATGAAAATGGAAAGTATGCATAATTTAGAAACATGCTAGAATTGAAAATTTGCCTAAAACATCCACTTTCCAAAAGTAAAAATTTCCTAAATGTGACTTTCTAAGTCTATGACTTACCTAAATTAAAGGCTTTCCTAAAGTAAGAGCTTTCTAAAAATGCAAATAAGCAACTTTCCTAAAGTGAAATTTTAACAACTTTCTTTATTTTACTTCCCTAAGCACGATATTAACTACTAACCTAAGGAAACATCATTAAATAGCTAATTTCCTAACCATTCAATCTTTTAAATAAAATAATTAAAATTATGGAAAAGGAAACTTTACAACTACTATCTAAACACATAATGCAAACAAAGAAATCAAGATCAACACTACTAAAAACTACTTTCCTTGCATGAATGTGGGAAATCAACCTGAATCTAATTAATCAACAACTCATCTAAATCATGCATGATTGAATGAATACTAAAATCAATGAAGGAACAATCAACTTTCATAAAATCATTCAATGCTTCAACCTTTAATCTTTTCAAAACCATGCATTCCACTTTTGAATTGGATGCATGGTTTTTCAAGGCTTTTAATTGAATTGTTTGCTAATTCTAGCACAAGGTAATACTAATTCAAGATATCCTTAGCATGTAACAAGTAAGAAAGACTCATACTCAATCATCAATCAAGTAAGATTTCATTAATCATCAAATGTTTGCATGCAAGTGAATACATAAAGGTTTGTTCCACTTTTGATGAAAATGCACCACTCTTTCTCGCACTTTAAATCCAAAACTAAACAATCAAGATGATTCCTCCTCCACAAAGCATAAGAATCAAAGGTAAATCCTATGGAATAATAAGGCAAAATCAAAGGAACTCAAGGAAACTAGGCTGGAATTCAATGGAAACTAAAGAGAACCAAAAGGCAATGACAAGTAAAAGGAAAAACTAGATTCAAGATGACTTTCCTTGGCTGTCACTTCAATGGAAAATCAGCCCTAAATCTTAGTCTTTAAGACAAGGAAAAACAAAGCAAAACAAAGCAAAAGTTAGCATGAAAGTCTAAGATCAAACAAGATACAAGGTGAGATGAACCAACCTTGAAAGATAATCAAATACACTAAAGACCATGCTTTGAATAACTTGGAGAAGTGCAACCACCTTAGGAAGAAGTAATAGCCACCCAAAGGAGAGAAAAGGCAAAAAGTGAAGGAGAGATGGGCAGGAAGAGGACGCCCTCCCTCCAAAGAGAAGGTGGCGTCTTTTTCCTCTAAGGTAGATATGATATATTTTGATTATGTGGATCTTTTATAATTTCTCTCCTATAATTTCTAGGGTATGAAAATGGAGAATTGTATGGCTAAGATGCCAAGACAAGTTAGTTTTTTAAATAAGGAAACAAGGGATAGGTGGCTACCATCTTTGGAGGTGGATTAGGTGGGTGACGCCACCTTTTTAGGAAGGGGTATCTCCCTCTTCAAAAGTTGTTGACCTTCCTCCAAAATAGGAAGGTGGATGGGGTAATCAAATAGGAAAGAGATGGAGGGAATGAGGTGGAGAATTATGGTTAGCTTGGTAGTTTTTAAAGAGGTGGAGAATGGTTGGGTAGTTAGGATAGAGTTATAGCATTGTGATAGAGTTTTAAAAGATGAAACTCTAGAATAGAATTTGAAATTCGTAGGGCATCTTAGGAATGAGGTAGAAAATAAAGAAAAAGTAGAGAAAAGTGAGAAAAGCAACAAAAATAGAAGGCTCTCATCGTATTGATCCATATGTCATCTTATCCTAATAAGATTTCCCTTGATTATCCTCAAAATATCTCATGAATAATCTTCTTGAATTTCCTCCAGTACTAGCCTTCCATTTAGCTTAGCTTGATGGCTTAGATGGCTAACTTTGAATGCTCCATTGGCTAGGCTTCATGGCAGGCTTTGAAAGCTTTCTTAGCTTGGCTTAGTGGTTAGCTTAGTTCCTTAACTTGTCACCTTGTCCATGGTTTGATGCAAAGGTGATGGCAATGAATGGCTTACTTCATGGCCCACTTTGGCAACCTTTTAACTCCTTTAATTGCAACCATTGCTGATCCAAAAGATGATCTTGACTTTTGAATTGATGGATTCTAAGCTTTGACTCAATCTTTTAATATTGATCTTCAATTTCATCCCAATTGATCTCAACCATCAGATCATTATCTCTCTTCCGACAAAAAGTGAAAACTCTAGTCAAATTTCTTTTTTTTTAAATGATTAATCATATACTTACCTCAGATTAGCTTCTAAACTTATAAAATATCAAACTTTTGCATCATTAGGTCAAAAATGCATATGTTACAAATTTTGGCTTAAAACCCTAATTTGCCCCTATAAGTTATAACAAATGGGTAACTAATTGAGTGGTTTTTATGAAAAATTAAACACTTATTAGTAGGGATTACTTTTCTTAGCTATCAATGATTGTTAATTACATTTTTCATTACTAAATACATATAGACAATCTTTCAACCACTAAACGTGTACAAGTAACCTTTGATTACTAGATACATATAGATATACAAAGATAACACCCTTGATTATAAGTTGATTGTGTATAACGAAAATACAATAATCAGTTGCTTCAATGACCTTTATAGTTTTATAATGTGAACTAATAGGTAATTGATGCAAGCATGCATCCAAAGTATCATGTAGACTCGATGAGAGTGTGTAGCCTTTAGAGCCTCTCTACCTAGTATTAGGTGTACCACTAACATATTCTCTCTTTCAAAGTTGAGGCATATGTCGCTTTATTATAGCATCAGGTGCATAATAATATTTGTTTCATGCACATGTAGTAGATGTGTAGCAACATTGGATTTAGATTTTGGGTCCCTTTAACGGTTCCATGTTCGAGAAGAGCATGTGTATTGCCATTGATGGATTAACTTCAAGAGGACAGAATGCTTAGCTTTGTTGGATTTGTAATGTATGTTTCTTAAACAAATTAAATCATATATGATTAGCATTTTCACTATTCAAGGAATTCAAGTTGATGAATGCCTTTCTCATTAAATTCGTGATGCTTTTTCATTTGATAGGATCCATCTAATTAAGTCCTTGATTTCTTGGATTCTTCGAGCTTCAAGGCCCTCTAAGCTAAAGTCATTAATTTTGAGGACTTTGCAGGCTATTGTGCCCATTTAGCTAGAGTCCTTGATTTTTAAGACTCTTTGAGTTGATGTACCTATTTGACTAAAGTCCTTGATTTTAGGATTTTTTGAGTTACGGTGCCTATTTAGCTAGAGGCCGTCATTTTTGGGACTCTTCGGGCTACAAGGCCCATTTGCTTAGAGTTTTTTATTTATGAAACTCTTCTAACCATGGGGCCCATTGGATTTGAGTCCTTAATTTATGGGACTCTTCAAGCTACAAGGCCCTTTTGGCTAGAGTCCTTGATTTTTAAAACTTGTCAAGCTGTAAGATTTGTTTATCTAGAGTGTACTATGACTTAAGGGGAGAAAGAAATGAATATTTCTCTATCTATGCATGATGACCACTACCCATGAGAAAGAGATCTAAGAGAAAAATTAAAGTAGAAGGAATAGAAGGGAATCACTTTTTCTTAGTGCTACAATTCTCTTGAAAGAAAGATAGCTTTTTTCTATCTCCTGCTCTTAGTATTTTCCCTAGGTTTCTCTATATGTGTTATACAAATAGAGGGGGTATTTATAGGTTTTTAAGTGAAGGGAGATGAGAGTTTCAAGAAAGTGGAGGAAGTGGGTTAGAAAGAGGAAACATGGGAGAGGTGGAGAGGAAGAGAAAACATGGAGAGGAGAGAGAGACTGGTGTAGGCTACAAAACATGGAGATAGGGAGGACAAAAAGAGAAATGAGTCCTAGTGGAGATGAAAGGAGAGAGAAATAGAAATGGGGCCTAGTTAGCCATTTATGGTAGTTATGAGTCCTCACCACCAAGGAAACTAGATGCCAAATGTAAACTAGATAGCCTTAGTATTAGAAATGCGGAACCTACTTGATGGCTTAGAATCTTGGAGACTTTCGGACTCTAAATGTGTTAGGGCATTGGAGTGGTTTAGGATTATGATGTTTTTAAATGGGGCCCTCTTATCCATTTTTTTTTCCTGAAGTTTTACTTAAAACAAAGTTCCCTTCAGAAACACTAAATTATAAAAATGATAAGGTTCCTAAATGAGGCCCAAATTTCCATATTTTCATTCTCCCACAAAGAAAAACTTTAGGAGAGTGAAATAGAAGTGAGATGTAGTGTCAAGTGTTACATGGGCCCCTGTTGACCTTTTAGAAAAAGTCTTGAGATAAACAGGAAACTGAGTAAAATTAGAACACATTTTATATTTTGCTTTTTAACTAAAATGGGGTCCATCAGGAGATTTTTTTATTTTATTTCAGCCAATGAAAAAGAGTTCTAGATTTTTTTAGAAAGCTCGTAGCTAGTTTCAACAAGGTCTTGTAGCTAAGAACACTTCAAAAAGCTTTGAACACATGGGACTCTTCCCAGGAGAGTCTCAAATTTTTTTAACATGGAAAAAAGGCTTTTAGGATTTTTTGATAAATGGGTCCCACTTGCTAATCACAATGAGTCCCATTTGTGGATTCTTGAATTTCTAGGAAACTCCTTAAGAAACCTTTAATAGATAGAAGTCTCACAAGCATTAAGGTATCTCTCTCCAAGAAATTCCTAAACATCCGAAAGTTAAGAAAGTCACATGGAGACATTCATTTTTAAATGATAATGGGTTCCACCTGTAGATAAAGTGGGTCATGTTTTAAATTTTGTAAAGAAGGTGGACATCTTTGAGAGAATAAAACATAAAGGACTCTCTCTATGAGAGTCTTAAAATATAAAGTGGGTCCCATTTTAAGGGAATCTTATGATAAGGTTTGATTTGTAAATAGAGGACTCTATTCGAGAGAGTCCTAACTGTTTTCAAATTAGAAGGCCCCCATGGGAACATTTCTTTTCTTTCTTTTTTTAAGTTTTGGTGGGTCCAAATTATAAATAAAGCGGGCCCTACTCTATATGTGCTAAGAAAATCTCTAGGAATAAGGGCTTAGAGGTTGCAATGTAAAGCAAGCTCCTTGAGAGAGTCCTAACACTTCTCAAATTTAGAGACCTTATGAGACTTTTTTTTAATGTAATGGACCCCACTTACTTGGATTAAGTGGGCCCTATTCTGAGAAATTTCTATCCCTTTACAAAGGATTCCCTCTCTCTCTCTCTCTCTCTCTCTCTCTCTCTCTCTCTCTCACTCTCTCTGAGAGAATCCTATATTTATTATGTTTTTAATAAAGTGGATTCCCATGTGGCCATTTTTTTTGTTGGGGGGTGGTAAATTATCAAAATTATCCCATCAACACCTACAAAGGAGGATGAACATGCAAAAATTGGGCAATGATTATCCTTGAAAGAGTAAAAATGGACAAGAAATTGTTATGAAGGACTTTCCCTTCTTAAAGGAACTCTTGATTATTTTTTCTCAACCAAAAAATTGAACCTCTGCAAGTAAAACTAAAATAAAACTAAAGCTAGAACAAAAGTAAATTGAAGAAAACTAAGATATTATAGAGTAGTTTAGGAATTAGGAATCCACCAAACGTATCAGATTAATGTCTCTAATTACTTGTGATTGCATATGAACTAGTATCATTCTTAGCTACATGCTAGAACATATATATCTAAAGAAGTAATAGGTAATATTATCGCATAGGTTATCTTGATTGGCACCAAACATCTACAACTATTGCTATAGCCATGAGTTGTCTAATCATAGTATAATCCATCCAATAAATTAACTACTCACACATTAAAACCATTACATAATTATCTCCTCTAAACTACTAGTATAGAATTGAAGTGAAATAAAACCTTAAAATTGTTCTTCAAAGAACCTCTTATCATGAAATCATTCCTACATCAAATTTTCAGACTAAAAAGATATAAAATTGAATGAGACAACACTAGTACCCATATCTTGGCATCTTTGAATTCCTAAACTTTAAAAATTAGCCTCATATGATGGATGGATCCACAAGTAATGGTTGACTAAATCTCCATGGATAGTCTTCTTCTTCTCTAAGGTGTTTTTGGGTCTTATATGATTTAAGCAATAGCAGGAACAACCCTCTCAAAACTGGAGTAATTTTCACTCATTTAGATGGGCTACATTCCTTAGTTGATGAAAAGACTGGGAGAATAAGCAAGAAAGTCTCTTCTTTGGAGAATAGTTGTTGCAGAAGCATTTCTAACTCTTCTACACTTTCCTTCCTTTCCTTTCTCCTTCAAAAACTTCCTCCTTTTATAAAAATGTTCTAAATCACAACCATTTCAAAATAATGCAAAAAGAGTCAAAACTAGGACATCTTTTACTTCATTAAAACTTTTCTATTTTGATTAGAAAAGTACTTTCCTCTTAGAAAATGAGTGACTAGCTTATAGAAATAGTATGAAACTTGCTCATTTAGGAAACTTTCTAATTAAGAAAGTCTCCAATTAGAAAAAACTTTAGTGAAAGAAAGAATTTTCCCAAATTAGGGAACATTCATAATTAGAAACTTTCTCAAATAGAAACTATAGGTTATTTTGCTCTAAAGAGTTCTAATGGCTAAATCTTCTCCATCCATATGATCATCCTGTGAACCTCTTAATCTCCATGACTAAATTTCAATCCAATGAATCCAATAGCTATGTTAAATTCTACAAAACAAAAAAACACATAGAAATTATCCTTTTGAAGCCAAAACTCAAATATCTCATTCATAAATCAATTAATTATACTTTCTAACAATTTAAACTACTTTAACTCCTAAATTAGACTAGAAAATAAAGCATAGTGGCATAAATTAATATATCAATGGTATTGATTAAATACTCTCAAGCCTAGATTTTACCAATCCTTAAGCAACACAAATTTAAAAGAAGGAAAGGGAAAAATCCTAACTACAATATTCCCCCTTAAAAATAGAGGAACAAACAGTAATACTAGCAAAAAAGGAAAACTCCATTTTGATCACTCTCAAGTTACTTGTTTTCATTCAATAGTTCATCTTAGTATATTTGACAAAATCAATATATTTTCAAAATATGAAGTGTAGACAATTGTAGTTATACAATCTACATATCTATATACAAGTCTATCCCTTGTTTGACCCATGAATAAAAAAACTTAGCATATTAACGCAAAATAATATAAAGGTTGGCATTCATTCTTGAAGTATTATGGTAGAGAGAATTATAATGTTTCTTTTACTTCCATCACGTTCAGGATATAAGTGCACAATGTGCTCCTATTTTTTTCCTTTTAATCACATGATAGGTGCAATGTCTAGCTCTCTTAATCTTTCTACATGGTCAATGTAATGAGTGTTAGGCTAGTGATTCCTGATCCAATTGTCTTGGGCTCTAGATACAGTGACACTTCTTAGGCTTAATATCTCCAACCAAGTAGGCTATAGAACTGAACTAGTCATTTTAGTAATTTCTAACTTCTAACACAAATACTCCATGCTTCCTAAGGCGCATATTGTTTGGTCATTCAATATAAATACTATCTTATTCAATTTTTTTTCTTCTCATAGCTAATTATACACTCAACCCAATTGACCAATTAGCTAGTTCTATTAATAAGAAAGAGATCAGCTCACTGCCTAGGCAAGCAGTAAACAATCCAAGGGGTCAATTAGGAATAGAGGCACTTCCTCCCTCCAATGAGCATGTTCAAGCCATCACAACTCTAAAGAGTGGGCAGCAAATATATAATAGCATTAGGGGTGAATCCATGGGCAACCAAGAGAATGAAAAGATCATCAGGAAGCAACTACATGAATCTTTAAAAAAAACTAAGATCAAACATGTTCCTTCCCCTGATGTAGGGGTGACATCTAAGACCACTCAAGAAAGACCTTTTGTGGCAGTCGCACTCTTTCCTCTAGCTCTTAACCAACCCTCCCTATTTACTAAGACTACCAAGATGGAAGATATTCTTAAAACTTTCAAGCAAGTCAAAATAAATCTTCCACTCTCATAGGACATTCAACAAGTCCCTGAATATGCTAAGTTCCTAAAATACCATTGAACACATAAATGAAATTTTAAGATTCATCTATGTAAGAAGGTTTACCTTACTGAATAAATTAGATCTATCTTGAACCACATCACCCCATCTAAATACAAGGATTCAAGAGTACATGCCATCTTTGTGTTATTGAGAATTGATCTATTGGTAGAACTCTCTTAGAATTGGGAGTGAGTGTGATTCTTTTACCATATTTGGTATATGAGACATTAGGCTTGGGGTAATTGCAAACCACATCTGTAACCTTGCAATTAGCTGATAAGTCTACACATAAACCCGTGGCAGTGATTGGGGATGTTTTAGTAGGAGTGCATAAGTTTTTCTTTCTGGTAGATTTTTTTGTCCTATATATGCAACATGTCTCCTACTCCAATCATATATTTGTGATTCTAAATTGTCCTTTTCTATATAGAGCTAATGCAAGCAACGTTGTTCATCAAGAGTAATGGAATATCTTTTGGGAACATTAAATGAAGCTTAATGTTTTTAATGCATCTAATCAAGTGCCTACTACAAGAAAATTAGAATGCTTCATGGTTGATAGAATGGATGAATTACTTGAGGAAGCTCTTCTCTCTACACTTACTAAATATGCCCTTGGGCCACTTGATTTTATTGTGGGAATGGTTATTCTGAGAGTGACCCATGTGTAGGAGAAGTCAATTGGCAGCAGCCTCCCATTGTTTATAATTCCTACCCTTGGATACCTAAGCTTAAGCCTTTATTTGTCTCTACTGAGCTGCCACTTTAGCCTTCCCTAAAGTCTCCCTCTAAACTTGAGTTGAAACATCTTCTCAATTCACTTAGCTATGCTTTCTTAGGACCCAATGACACTCTTCCTATGGTAATATGATCTAACTTGTCTAACGAACCAGGAAGCAAGTTATTAGCCAGCTTAGTTCAACATAGATAGGCTAAAAGATTGAATATTGTTATTAGAAGCATGGATGCGGAAGGAATTATTGAATATGTGGATTTGGTTGATCTAGCTAGTGTTTGGACGAAGGCAATAAACTTAATTCTTTTTATGAGGCAACCCAAACTTTAGGATTTTATATTATTGACTTAGTTTTGTAATATAAGTAATTATACAATTTCAATTAGTAAATCAATACATTTACAAAATAATAGGGTAAATTTTTTCATTTATTTAGTTAGTTATTACCTATATGTCTTAATTGTTAATGAGAAAATGAGAAAATATTAGGTTAATTAGGAAAGGAAAATCCAATCCTAATCCCAACCCAAAGACCATGGAGAAGTTCTAAGAAATAAGTTAGAAATGAAAAGTTTATTTCATTATAAGCTAGACAATTGTAAAATTTACCCTATTTTTTCATAAATGCATTGATATATTAATTGAAATTGTATGTTTGCATATATTACACAAATAAAGGCTTAAACACCATTTAGTAGGCCCCAACTTATTCCAAGATATCATGCGTGTACCCCAAAGAGAGAAATCAAGAGAATAAGTGCAAGATTGGTGGAAACAAACCTGAGAAAACAAGAAAGAAAAAAAAAAAAAGACAAGGAGAGAATGAAGGGAAACAAGATTGATTCAAGGCTACTGTTTTCTTATCTATCACAATCAAAGAGAAGAGGACTTGAATTTAGAAGAACTAAGCAAGAGAACTTAAACAAAATAATTTCACAAATCAAAGGAAAACTAATGGGGATTATGGGCACGAAAGTGAAGGAAATAGAAAACATTGAAAGCAAAAAAACAACACAAGGAACTAATGTGAAAAAGAGCTCAAAAATAGAAGATGAATAGGCGGCTTAGAAATAGGAACAACCAAGTTGGGAGGCACCTTTTTAGGTGGTGCATCTTTCCCCTTGTAGAAATCATGGAAAACCCAATGGGATGGAAAAAGGGAATGGAAATGGGAAGAAAAAATATGGGAACTTGAGATTGTTTCTCTCTTGATTGGTCCACCTATGCCTGCATATCTTACCATAGGAAATCTCCAACAAATCCTTCTAATTATCCCTTGAAAATTTATTTTTCTAACTTAGTATAAATGCTTGAAAACTTCATCCAATCGTGTGACTCCATGTGACATGGCTCTCAGGGCTTGGTGGCTAATTTTGATGGCTCATTGCTTGATGGCTTGAGTGGCTAATTTTCTTAGCTATAAGGCTTGCATGGATAAGGTGGCTTTCATGGTTTACATGGGCTCATTGCTTGATGGATTCAGTGGCTAATGTCCTTGGTTATAAGACTTAGATGGCTTCTATAGCTAAGGTGGCTTTCATGGCTTACATGTGTAGCTCCAATTCATGTAAAGGTGGTAGACTTGAATGGATTTTACTTGTGCCCATTCTAGTTCCCTTTGAATCTTCTAAATACTTTCTTGCTTGCCTTAAGATGATCTTGAACCTTAATTAAGCATTGAAAATATTAGAAATAAGCTCGGGCTCGCCCTTTTGATCTTGATCCTCAATTCAAATCTTCATTGATCTCGGTCGTTGGATCGTCATCTCAACACCTACAAAAGATTAAGAACCCTAATTAAATATTATAAAAATATGAACTTGCAAAATATCAAACTTAAGAATAATTAGCTTAGATGTGCATGCGTTATGAAATTTTTAAAAACCCTAGAAATAATACTATTATTTATAACACATAGACTACTAATTGGATACTTTTTATACCACATTGAACACTTATTACATCCCCAGCCAACATTTTGCTAGTCCTAAGCAAAACTTTTGAAAAATCATAAAAACAAAAATGGTTGTCATTATTGTAAGTACCCATGATTGCATTTATTAGTTTATATATTGGACTACAATGTGTGTACTTACTACATAATCTAGACTTCTAAATATATATGCTTATACTCCATTGAAATGATGTTTCAACTTCAAATTCTTACTAACATACACTCAAAAATAAAGCTCTTAAAGAAAAAAGGGTGAAACAAAATTCTCTCACAATATGATCAAATCCAAAGATAATGATGGTTCGCATAATCTTATAAGCACAAATGAGATAAAGAAATGTGATCCCTAGGAGTGGATGCCATTACCAAGCCCATAAAAAATATTTCACCTTAACCACTTAAAATTTATATCCTCATTAAGGCTATTTTCCACCATAACATCAACAGGTCTTTAGATAGGATGAAACATAAGCTTAGGATTGGTTATGAAAAGAAAAGTTATAAGGATTCAAAATTTCAATTCTAAATAGAGGTCTTCAATTGAATGTTGGACAACTTTGCTTGTGATTGTACTAAAGTGAATATCTTTTCTATGTGTCCTTTCTCCCTTCTTTTCTTTTTCTTTTAATATATATATTTTTTATTTTTCTTTTGTAATTCTTTGAAAGAAAGGCTTTTTTCTCTATAAACACTTTGACATTTTTTACATCTTTTACTTTTGTCTTCTTTCTACCTTTTCTACCATCTCTACTTATTTTAGAAAGATAAGTAATCCATATTTTAACAGGATTTCTAGGTTAAGATAAATGGGTTTTTGAAAAGAAAAGGCTTACCAAGAGACTCAAAGGGTTTAACTAGTGGTATTAATATATTAGTGAAGTTTTATGTCTTTGGGTTGAAACAAGGATAGCCTAATCATTTCTTAGGTTTCTTAATGCCGATCAGATTCAATAATTTTTCAGGGAAGAAAGTTAGTAATTTTAGATCCTGGCAATTGACCAAAAAAAAGAAAATGGGATCTTTCCATAGTTATGTTCACTAAAGAAAGTATGGAATTGCTTATAACCCTCAGAAAGATGATTGTCTCTAATACTCACTTGGATATAGGTCTCCACTGATTTTTGTCAGGGTCTCCAAGTCATAACCATCAATTAGTTTGGACTATGTCTTGCGTATAAGTATGTTATGAGATTTAACTTTCATAAAACACTTCAAGACATGAATAAAAATGTAGAATTAACCATTTGCAGTTAAGTAGTTAAAGTAAGAGAAATACTAAGATTTGGAAAATCTAATTCTCATCACTATGAAGGAGCTTTAACCTTAAAAATTCAAACACTTAGAAAACATTTCGTTTTCCAAAAATACAAGAAACTCATAAATCTCCTACATTTCTACCTCCCCCCTTCGCCGACTTGAACTAAACATTGTCCCTAATGTTTTGAAACATAGAACCCTATATGATAAATGGGTTATATAGAATAAAGAGAATCATTAGAAAACCCTAGGTTGCTTCCCAATAAGTGCTAAGTTTAATGTCTTTAACCAAACATACAATACTATGCAATGATAAATGCTACACTCATGAGAGATGCAGGTATCATGGAACATGATAAGGTGGGTTATGGTAGATTGGTTCCTCTAGTAAAGTTTCTTTAACTTCAAGGTTGAGCAACTCTAAATAGGGTTTCAACCTTTGTCCATTGACTTTCGAAATACCTACATCCTTTTTTATCTCTACAGCCCCATAATGGTAAATAGTATGTACTATGTAGGGTCTAGTCCATCAAGATCGAAGTTTACTAGGAAATAGATGCATTCTAGAATTATACAAGAGGACCACCTATCCTAGGGTGAAGGACTTTTGTAGAATGTGTCTATCAAGATGGCATTTCATGCCATTTTTATATATCTTGGCTGACTCATCTGCATCTTTCCTTAATTCATTCAACTCATTGAGTTGGATTTTTTTGTGGGATCCAGTAGTATGTAAGTTAAAATTGAGCTTCTTAATGGACCAATATGCTTTATGCTCACGTTTTGCTGGTAGGTAGAAAGCCTTTTCACCAACTAGATGGCAGGATGATATGCCTATAGGTGTCTTGTATGCAGTCTGGGAGGCGCATAAAGCATACTAAGTCTTAAAGACCAATCTCTCCTATTCGGTTTTATTGTCCTTTCTAAGATTAACTTTATCTCCTACTTGCATTCACACAGTAGGGCTAATCCCTTTGATATCCACTATGGTCCACCCTAATGCTATCTTATATTCTCTAAGAACATCATGAAGCTTTCCTTTTTGTTCTTTATCTAAATATGAGGCTATGATTATTGGCAAGGATTCATCTGGTCCTACATAGGAATATTTTAAAATTTTAAGTAATAACTTAAGGACCAGGTAGGTGGTTTATCTACTGATGGTACTAAGACATAATTTGAAGGAGGAAAAGATTCCACTAAAGGGCCCTATTTTGAGGTATCCATTAAAGTGTTGTAAACATGCCTCAAGTGGGTCTAAGATAGATGATGGTATATCAGTCTTAAAGTAGGCCTTCAATTAAACTGACTACATTGGAATCATCTAGGTTTAGATGTTGATGATTGACATTCAAAGATTAAGCTTGACTTTCATGTTGCTAAAGGATAATTTTACTATACCGTTTCTACAATTGATGATGGCATTGGACATGGTCAAGAATGGACACCCAAGGATTACCAGAATTTAACTACTAGGGTCTAATATAGATTGGGTATATAGGACAACAAAATCTACAAGGAAGTAAAATTGGTCCACTTGTATTAAAAGATCTTCAACTGTACCACGTGGAATCTATACTGATCTATCTACTAACTACTAGGTGGTATTGGTTGGCTTAAGGTCATCGAGCCCTAGTTGCTCATATACAGAATAAGGCAACGGGTTTACACTAACCCCTAAATTTAGTAATGCCCCTATCAATGGTATGATCTCCAATAACACAAGAAAGGGTAGGACAACATGGATCTTTGAACATATGAGGGTTCTGGGGTTGAATCGAAGAGCTCACCTACTCAATGAGGAAGGCTTTCTTTTACACATTAAGCTTGCACTTTTGTGTGTAGAGCTCCTTGAGAAAGTTGGCATAAGCATGAATGTATTTAAAGCATTTTGTAATGGGATATTTATTTGAACATGTTTAAACACATCCATTATCTCTTTGAAATTAGTTCTTTTCAATGCCTTGTTTAGTTATTGAGAGAATCGGGTTTCAAACACATAAGGTGCCTTCACTACAGGCTGAGGTAGAGTAGGAGGTTTTTGTCTGTTCTCTTTCTCTTATGTTTGAGCTAGTTCATTCTCCTCTCTAGTTTCCTCAGTCTACCCTATTTTATAGCCTCTCTTATGGGTAGTTATGGACTTTTCTTACTCATGGGGTCTTATTGAATTTGAACTAGACCCTATTTCAACGAGCATTTAGGGTTTAGAATTGGTAGACTAGAAAACTATCCCATTCCTCTATTGTTCAATGTAGCAGACAACTGGCTCATTTGCATTTCTAATTTGGCAATAGCTTGGGAATTTATAGTTGATCTTCATCTACTATCATTCAGGATATTGTGTAAGGCCTTATAAATCTTGTCTTATTTCTTAAGGAGAAAATCTATATTGTCCTCAACCGATGGTTTCTTTGGTTGCTGAGGAAGCTAAAAACCAAGTGGAAAGAAGCGAATTGAAGCTTTAGGAAAGTTTTCTGCATGGGGTTCATAGATGGATCTACCTGGTAATTGGTCTTTGACCCTAACAAGTTAGGATGTCTAACTTATACTAGATTATAGGTCTTCGAATATGCATTATTGCTAAATTTGTGATATGCATTTAGAGCATTTTATTATTCCAAAAGATGTTCAATGTACACACTATTAAATTGACAAGTTGAAGTTAAGTGCGCTGAGTGGGAACAAATAAAATAAACCTCTTTTGGAGGTTTTGTGGATGCGTTAACAGTAATGGTGGCATTTAGTTGGGTAGTAATTGTCTAGAACATATTTCCTACCTTGTCCACTTGTCCAACCAAGAAGTCAAATTTATAAGACATATCAGTGGTCACTTCTATTTCATATAGGCCTCCGTTCTTTTGAGTTTGAGTATTTCTCTCTCTCTCTCTCTCCTATTAGAATAACCCCGTTGTTGAAAATTTTTAAATAAAGCTCAAAAAATGCTCTGGCCTCTATCTCATTTTTCAACATGAGGACCCTCCACTAGCTGTATCAACCACCTATCTATTTTGAGGCATTGGTGCCTCATAAAAGTACCAAACTTGATGCCATTTTCCAAATCTATGGTAAGGGAACTTTTGCAACAATTCATTCCACCTTTACTAGCATTCATAATATTGCCTCATCGTCTCTTTTATGGTAATTCATAATCCACCTACGTTGGGCATTAGTTTTATGGACAAGGAAGAATTTGTTCAAAAATTATTTTAGATAAATGGTCCCATGTCATAATGGAACTGACCTCAAAAGAATTTAGCCATGATTTGGTCTTATCTTTCAATGAGAAGGGAAACATCCTAAGTCTAATAGAATCATTTGAAATATTTCAAAATAAAAAAATAGCGCAAGTATCAAGAAATTCCTTGATATGGTATGAATCCTCTCTCTCTCTCTCTCTCTCTCTCTCTCTCTCTCTCTCTCTCTCTCTCTCTCTCTCTCTCTCTCTCTCTCTCTCTCTCTTCACCATAAAATATTAGGAGTGACTATATGACTCCAGGTTTGAGATCAAAGTGGTCTACATTGGTGGGTGTGAAGGTGATGTACAATGGGGTATGAAACTGGAGTGGGCATCGAAATCTCTTATCACCTTAAGCTCAACTACTGCTTGTGGGTCTATAGTGGGGTTACAAATTTGATTTCTCACCCCTTGTCTATGGGTACTTTTAGTCTCAATATCTAATGTTATTAACTCAACATTTTGAGATCAACAACCTTGCATGTACTATTGTAAAAAAATCTATCTAATGATGCAACCTAACTCTAAATGTGACTTCTAACTCTATGTGATGCACAATCAATCCTAATGGTTCATTATCGAGCTATTTTGATAATCTTTGTTAATCTATAGGGTCGTAGCTTTTAGAACTAGTTCTAAATAGCTCCTCCTTTTATCCAAGCTCAACTATTGCTTACGAGTTAGGTCCTTCACAAAAGTAGTTAATAGAATTATCATGGAAGGAGGCATTTAGACCTCAACAAAAATCAAAGAAAGGCGTGGAAAAATCACTTTTATTTTGGATACCCACTATAACTATAATGATCAAGAGCCACTAGAGTGATAATAGATCTCCTCCTTCTAAAAGGGTCCTATAAGTTAGAAACCCTAGGTCTCTTGCTACTTGATTTTAAATTAAAATTCAAGAGTTGTGATCAGGGTTCATATTGGGCCCTTACTATCAATGTGTTTCATCCACTATAAAGTAGTAAATGTGCAATGCAATTACAATGAAAGAAAACTAAATCCCTACCAATATGCTCTTTAACAAATTAAACTTTGTTACATAGGTGCAATCTAATGCAAGAACCCTAAATATGATGTAACAAGTATAATGAATGACCCTAAACTATACGAATTACACTACCATCCAATGATGCAAATTACACTAAATGCAACTACACTAGAAAAATAAGAAGAGTGAGAGAAACTTACATTGGAGTTTCTGATAAAGATCATGTGTGGGCTATCATAACCCACTCTTGGCTTGTATTATTTCAACCCATTTAAAATGAAATAAATAATTACTAATTTCAATGGGGCCTCACTACAAGTTCACTCAAAAACCTAGGTTAATAATTTGAGGAAATCCTAATTAAGTTGATGGAGCCTATCCTTTTGCCAAATTCACCTGGCAAAAAACAAACAAAGATGGTTAATTTCTGCAGAATTAGCAAAATATGCAAGAATGATACAAAAACCCTAATCTAATGTAACCTAAAAATATGACTAGAGAAAACAATAAAAATAAAGATCCAATAAAAAATCCATTACAATTCCCTAACAATGGCACAAAAAACTTAGTGTAACTTCAAAATTACTTGCAAGTGAACAAATCAAAGTAGTATTTACATAAGGGAGAGGTCATCCAATGAAGAATCTCACAAATTTTAAATTGATTGGACATAATTTAAGATGCTTATCTTAGCCAAAGAAAGAGGGCTTTGATTAGATTATGAATTTAAACAACATGAAATAGAAAACATGCATAAAATTAGAAACATGAACTAAAGGAAACTTTTTAAAAATAAAGATTTTCAATGGAATAGAAACTTTCCTAATTAACATGTATTCAATAAAAGAAACTAATGCAAAACTAGAATGAATTTATCTAGGGAACTTTACTTAAGGAAATTTACTAAAAATGAAACTTTCCTGACTAACACTTTCTTAAACCTAAAACTTTCTAAACTAACCTAGGATGCAAAATAAGTAACTACTAAAATCTAAAATTAGCCTAAGCAAAGAATGAACCAACAATTTAGACATGAACTTCAATCACCATGTACATGACCATCAAAGTGGACACATGATTCATGGAGTGAAAGATGGCCAAATTTTATTAATTAAAAACTAACTAACATGTAAACTATTCAAAGCACTCATTAAATTAACGAAAAAATCTAAATGGGTTCATACAATTTGAAACAAACAAACTGTATGGACTATTGGACATTGCACATGGAACATGAGATAAAAAATTCAAGCAATTTAGTGATATGAAACTCAGATCAAGTAAGGCATGGAAAGCAACTAAGCAAGCACTTTTCATTGAATATTACACTCAAGAATTAAAGTGCCTTACTTCTGGAACTAGTCAGTAACAATGCTCATGAAACAAGTTTATTCATTAACATGAAATTACATCAAAATGTGGTGCACATGCACATAGAGAACAAGGCTGAAAATTGTGCACTCTTCATAAGCACAATCTCAACTTCAAATCAAAGAGTAAACATACTCCAATAATCCCAACCTAAACTCAAATGTCATGCATGTGAATTCAAGAAAGAAAATCAAAGAGAAAGAGGTAGGAAAGAAGTAAAGAACAAGCAAATAGACAAAGTGATCAAAGTACAAAACAAGAGAACATTAAGAGGGAAACAAAAAGAATTCAAACTACTATTTCTCTTGGCTGTCACAACTAGAGAAAAGGTAACTTGGATCATACAACTATCAAGGAATAAGGGAACAAAAATATGCTTCTTAATCACTTTAAGTAATAGTACAAGATGCTCAAGAAGAGTGATAGAGGGATTTTTTTCCTTCAACTTTATTCAAAAGAGAAACAAAAAAAAACTTGTAAAAAAATAAAATAAAAATTCTAGTTTGGAGAAAATTATCATATACATCATGCTAAACTTTTTCCTTAGAAGTTCTTTAATACTAAAGTGTTTCTTTGAAAGGTAACTCGACGAGAAAGGGTCTCTCGTTCATGCCTCACCCTTAGAAAATGTGAATTCAAGTAAATCAACAAAAGTTAAGGGAAGTTATAGGGGATCTCTCTAATAATACAAGATTCCCCATCCTTGAACTTCAAATTTGACAAAAACAAGCCCACGCCCTAGGACCCCAAATTTCTTAATTAAGATATTTAGGGTTTCTTCCTAACATTCAACAAAAGAGATCGAAAGGAAAAATAAAAGGGGATTGAAACCAAGGAAAATAGTTTATAGAAACTATTCTTGGGAAAATTAAATCTTTGTTTTAGGTTTTAAAATGCTTCTTTTTCATCAAAAGGAGATTAGAGATTCTACTAATCCACTAAGATTTGAAGGAAAGACAGAAAACTTTTTCCAAATTTAAAAACCAAACAAGAACTTTATTAAAACCCCTCTAAAAAATTTACTAAAGAGGAACTATAATTAGATATTCTATTTCATTCTCTAAATATAAAGAAGGGGATGGAAAAAAGAGTAAAAAGGGGGTTTCCACTTTAGGAGTGAGAATTGAATTTTTAAGGATCCATTATCCCATATGGAATTCATCTCTTGTGTCTAATGTAGTTAAATGATTAGGGTTTTTACTTTGGGAGTACCTCTAGAAAATTGTAATAGATTTTTTTCCAAAATTAAGAGCCTTATCTTTAATCTACATGCAAAGGAAACCTAGAAACTAACTAGGATAGAGAGAGAATGATGCAAATAATGCAAGAAATGCAAGAAAGATACCAAGGATGAGATTTTGTTGTCTACTCCTATTTTCATGCTCCAAATGAAGTAAGGGACATCTATTAATAGAAAAAATGCTAGCATATGTGGTAACTCCAAGCATAAGCCAAGGTAGTGTCAAAAATTTGATTTTGACGTTTTGTGTCTCTAACTTCATGATTATGAAGTCTTAAGGATCTATACCTTAAGAGTATGAAGTGGCCTTAAGCAGCCACTATACAAGATCTTTCCACTTCACAATCAAAATTTTTAGCATCATGAGTTCACAATTATAAACTTTTCACACTTGGACCATGCATACGTGGGAGCTACGTGCACCAAGGCTGCCCTTTTTAGTTTACAATCATAAAGTCTATGTGTCATATTTCATGAAACATCCTAAAGAAAGTGATTAACTTACTAGATTTGGCATAAAATGAAGGGGCAAGATTGACCTTAATGGAGATTGTAGGATTGTAAACTCAAACTTTACGATTGTTTACTCCACATGTTTTTTTTATCTTGGCAAACCTTTATTTTTGGGTGATTGCATGCATTTTTTGGTTGTTTTTAAGACATTGTGAATCCTTTTTGAATTATTCTTTGCAAAACCAAGTGGGGTCCATTCATGGTGTGAAATAAAGTGTGGGCCCTCTAAAATCATTACAATAGTCCAAAGTTTGGTGTCTACAATATGCATTAAGGGCAAAGAAATAAAGTTATAGAGTTCATTCTTCCACAATGGAGTGCCAATTGTTGCAAAGTAAAATAAAGTTCGGTTTCTTTCTTCCCATTCATGACATAAATAAAGGGGTTAAGGAAAAGCAGGTATCACTTCTCATAAGCATTCCTTTCCCACTTATCTCTTACCACCTTTAAGTGGATAAGTACCCACTTATCATATTAGCATATCAATGATATCACATTTTACCAAACATGTTTATTATAAACACTCTCATATTATACTTGCTTATGACCCACATACCTGGTATAATATGTGCTACTAACCATACCCTTGCAAGTCAAATGTGTTCTATGTTTTTGTAATAAATAGGAAAATAGTTTACCCAAGAAGGTCCATTTCTCTAATTTCCCTAACTTTACTAGCATGGGCATCGGATACAAGAAGATTGAATAGGTAACTAGTAGCATATTTTTCTACTAGTTTTTCTATTAAAAATATGTGGTGTACAAAATGTGTTTCATGCAATGCTATTAGAACCATGCCTTCCTATTAGTTCTCTTCCAATTATTCCCTTGGTGTTTAATGCTGCAAAATCCAAAAGAAGAATAAGATTTAAATTTTCTAAAATGACGATGGTAAAAGTTGATGATACTAAAAACAATACAAAAAATCAATGGACAGATGTTTCAAAGTATGTTGCTGTGGACCCCACTGTAAGATCAACTAAATCTTTTATTTTTCCTAGATTTGTGATTTGCATTATTAAAGTAGATTTTCATAATTATTTGGTAGTATAATCTCATATATATAATTCATCCTTTAATTGTTGCATACTTTCTAGGTTGTTGTATTAGTTATTATTTTTCTTACATTTTTAGAACATGTTTATCTACTTTAAGGTGATTTACTATACATGATAAATGGAAATCGATTAGTAAGGGTATCATACCCTATAACATCAAGAGTGGATTTTATCATCACCTCCTGGCCCACTTAGGCTAATCATAATCTATTATGCACCCTAGTCTTCCATCTTAATTTAAAAATAAATTAGAAGAGACCTATATAAGCCTTCAAGCTCATAGGACCCTCTTAGAAGAAGGCAAACTACTGTCACTCTAGTGGCCTCGAGCTTAATCACTACATGTATTTAAATGACTAGCTCTGCTAACACATCACATGACTCAAATTACCTACAACTAATTGAGGAAGGTGAAAAGCAATTGACTTAGTAAGGATCTAACTTGTAAGTAGTAGTACAAGTCTAAAAGAGAGGAAGAGCTGTCTAGATTAGGTTGATCTAAAAGCTACTCCCATTGTAGAAATCAAGATAACCAAAACAACTCTCACCTAATTAGCAATGAGTTTGTCAATTGTGTCATTTGTTTGTAAGTTTTAATATTACTCACAAGTGCACGAATCAATGCAGTAATTTGCATGCTAGAGAGGTCAATCCCAAAAGGAATCTCATATATTTGGATATTGATTAGATTTTATTTTGATTAATTAGCCTAACCAAAGAGAGATTGAACTTTGATCAAACTAGGAATTTAAACAATGTGGAATGAAACATGCATAAAATTAGAGACATGAAGTAAAGAAAACTTTCTAAAGTTAATATTTTCAAAGGAATTAGAAACTTTCCTAACTAACATCTATTTATTCAAAGAAACTAATCAAAACTAGAATGAATTAATCTAGGAAACTTGTAATATGGAAACTTGGTAAAAACACCCTCTTCTAAAAATAAAACGTTCCTAAACCTAGAACTTTCTAAAAACTAAACAAAAAAACTTACTAAACTAATCTAGGATGCAAATATCTAAACAAAGAATGCTAAACAATCATGCACAAGAAAACAACTAACCACTTAAAGACAAATTACCCAATCACCATGTGCATGACCCATGGAGTTGCAAGCATAGTTCATGGGGTTAAAATATGGGTAGAATGCATTAAACAAAAGCTTGCTTACATGGGATCTAATCAAAATAGTAACTAAACTAACTAAAAAACTAAAATGGGTTCCTAAGGAAAGAAGTAAATAAAGTGAATAAACATGTGCAAAGTACACATGGAATCTAAGGAAAAATCACACTGCCATGGTATGCAAGATGCTTGTTTGGAAATAAGGCATGAAACGAGATGTGATGCGCAATATTCAAAAGTGCATAGCAATTGAACTTAAAAGATATTTAACACTAGCATCAACCAAAGGAATTGTTCATTAACAATTTGAATTCATTGAATTAAAATTACAAAGGTACAGTGTGTTGTACAATAAAATTGTTACAAAAAGATATGCACACTTTATGGACATAACTCAATCCAAATCAAGCCTTGAACACCATTCAATAGTCCCAATCCAAATCAAGGCTTAAACACCATTCAAATTCACCAACTTATTCCAAGATATCATTTCTGTAACCCAAAGAGATAAATCAAGAGAATAAGAGCAAGTGGTGGAAACGAACAAGAGCAAACAAGACAAGAAACAAGCAAGGAACAAGGAGAGAATGAAGGGAAATAAAATTGATTTAAGGATGCTTTTCTCTTGGATATCACAACCAAAGAGAAGAGGCCTTGGATCTCAAAGAACTAAGCAAGAGAACTTAAACAAAATGATTTCAAAACTCAATGGAAAACTATGAAGGATTATGCACATGAAAGTGAAGGCAACAAACAACAATGAAAGCAAACAAACAAGGCAAGAAACTAACCTAGAAAAGAGCTTAGAAACCAAATAACAAGATGATTGAAAGGAGGGATGGAAGATAAGAGGAAGTAACTAAGTAAAAGTCATCCGAAACCCCAAAGGAATTCCCTTGGAATGAAGCGCCAATTTTTTAGGAAGAAAGCATCCCACCCCTATATGATTTTCACTTCAAATGCTTGGGGTCTTATAGATGGTTTGTGTTTCCAAATATGATGAGATGTTAATATAAGGAGCAAAGGAGGTTAGAATCTACATGAAATTAGAAAGTCAAACTTAATTAGAATTGGAACGATGAACTATGTAAAAATCATGATTTCCCCCATGGAGTTTGACGTGGAATTGATGTGGGCTTAGGAATAGTTTTAGAAGATGGATGACCAAGGCTGATATGGAATGAGTGGAAAGAGATAGAGATGGAGGTGAGGAAATGGAATTAGAGGGTGGGTAGGTGGCTTGGAGATAGGAACAACCAAGGGGGGAGGAGCCACCTTTTTAGGAGGTGTGTCTCACCCCTCGTAGAAGTCACAGAAAATCCTCAATATGGGGTGAAAAAAGGAATGGAAATGGGAAGAAAAAGAATATGGGAAATTGAGATTGTTTCTATCTTGATTGGTACACCTATGCATGCATATCTTATCCCTTGAAAAATCACATTTTAAACTTAAGATTAATGCTCAACAACTTCATCCAATCGTGTGACTCCATGTGGCATGACTCTCATGGCTTCGTGGCTAACTTTGATGGCTCATTGATTGATGGCTTAAGTCACTAATTCCCTTGGTTACAAGCTTTATATCACCAAGGTGGCTTTCATGGTTTACATGCATGGCTCCAATTCATGCAAAAGTGGTAAACTTGCATGGATTTTACTTAAGCCCTTTCTAGTCACCTTTGAATCTTCCAATTGCTTTCTAGCTTGCCCTAAGATAATCTTAAACCTTGATTAAGCTTTGAAAATGTTAGAAATAGGCCCCAGCTCTCTCTTTTGATCTTGATCCTCAATTCACATCTTGATTGATCTCGGCCATTGGATCATCAACTTAACACCTACAAAAGATTAAAAACCCTAATTAAATTCTAAAAATTTATGATTATTCAAATACTTACTCTAGATTAGCTCTTCAAACAGCAAGATATAAAACTTTTGAATCTTTCACTCAGATATGCATGTGTTATGAAATTCTGAAAATACCCAAAAAATAACAGTATAATTTATAACACATGGACTACTAATTGGGCATTTTTTATAAAAAGTTGAACACTTATCATTGGTCAAACATATCCAACATAATATACAATCAAATTAGTTGCCACAATGGTAGATCAAGGGGGAAATCCATCTCCTAGAAATAACAGAGATGAAATTGATCATCAATTTCTCATTAATTATGGACCACCACGTCACATGGATGATAAAGGTCTTCCACTACAGAGGAATCCAACACCATATAGAGATTTGAGAAGAAATCAATAAAGGGAATGAGACTTAAATAGTCAATATGAGAATAATTGAAATACCCATCATCCTTATGGGAGAACATTATGAGATTACCTTCAACCTACTCATAACAGCACAATATCATGTGTCATTCTACCTCAAAATTTTGGTGCCATTGAGCTAAAGATGGTCCTGGTTCAATTACTTCATAAATTTCATGGGTTGGATAGTGAGAGTCCTTACCTACAAATAAAAAAATTCAATGAGGTGTGCACTACACAGCACACAAATTGTCAGATTAGATACCATAAGGTTCAAGTGATTCCATTTTTCCCTAAAGGAAAAAGCGAAGATGCGATTTAGTGCACTACTAATAAGTTCAATATGAACCTGGCAAGACATGACAAGGGAGTTCTTAAAAAGTTACTTTCCTACCCATAAAACTAATAGTCTTCACTGAAAGATCATGAACTTTACCCATAAGGATAAAGGGAATTTCTACTAATGCTGAGAAAGATTTAAGGATCTATTATTAGCATGCTTACATCATGGATACGAACCTTGGAGCATTAATAGTTGCTTTTATGAAAGACTCAATTCTAAAATGGCCAATTCGCAGAAATGATGTGCAATAGTAACTTTTTAAACAAACAACCAGAAGAGGCATAAGAGTACATGGAATGGCTAGCTGAGGGTGCTCAAATCAGGGTAGATTCAGAGAAAGTAGATAACCTAGATAGGACAAAATCCTATCACATCTTCTAAGGGAGGCATTTATAAAATGACTGAAAAATATGACATGAAAGCAAAGCTAGCTTCCCTAGCTAGAAAAGTAGAGGGCATAGAAATGGGGAAAGCTACTTACAAGAAGGTCAAGCAGGTATGTGGAATTTGTGCAAGTACTACCCACCCTACTTAGGAATTCCCCACAATTCTGGCATTCCAAGATGTTCTAAATGAATAGGAAAATGCCTCAAATGAATATAAATGACCACTTTCCCCACATTCTGAGACATAAAACCCCAGTTCGAGAAATCATTCCAACTTCATTTGGCGAAATGGACCAAATGCTAATGTCCCACACCAGGGCCCCTTCCAAGCCTACCAAGGACCACTAGCTCTTGGACCATATATTCCCCTTCCAACTCCACCAAGGACCACCTGCTCCTGGACCATATATTCCTCCACCAAAAAGGTCATTGGAGCATAATCTTCAGTAATTCATTCAAAACTAGGAAAGAAAGATGCCTAACTTGAAGAATTTATGAGTGATATGAAAAAGATGTTGACATAATTCATGAAAACCCAATAAAAAGGGAAATTTCATGCCAACCACAAGAAAACCCTATATGTGCACATGTGGCTTGGTCAAAGGGTTCTTTGAACTCGAATATGGAACAAACTAATTCAATCAACAATTTTTGAAATGGAAAAGTGCTTCAAAAGAGTGGTCCCACCAAGGTTGATAAAACTTAAGAGACTCCTGAGGCTAAGGAAAAGCCTATCACTAAGGATATTGTACAAAAACCTCACCTTCCCATTGACCTGTGTCGCATCCCACTTCCTTTTCTGCAACAGCTGTGTTAAGTTCCCAAGGTAGCTTCCAATGATGAGATCTTAGACATTTTTGAACAAGTCAAGTTTAACATTCCAATCTTGGACGCCATCAAACATATCCCAGTGTATGTTAAGTTTTTGAAAGACTTTTGCACTATCAAATGAAAGTTGAATGTGCACAAGAAGGTTTTCTTGACTGAACAAGTTAGTTGATCCTTCTGCATCACACACCACCTAAATATAAAGATCTAGGCTGCCCAACTCTCTCTTGTATAATTGGCAACTACAAGATAAATCAAGCTTTGCTTGATTTGGGATCTAAGGTAAATCAACTACCATATTCTATAAATGAGCAGCTAAGTCTCAGAGAACTTAAACCAACTACCACTACTGGGTAGCTGACAGATCTATCAAAATATCAAGATAGATAGTAGAAGATATACTTGTCTAGGTAGAATAATTTTACTTTCCAGTAGACTTTTTAGTTCAGGAGACAAAGCCTATGTTGAATGAAAGGAATGTAATACTAGTATTTCTTGGATGATCATTTTTAGCCACATCCAATGCCTTAATCAATTGTAATGGCATGATGAAGCTATCCTTTGGAAATATGATGCTGGAACTAAACATTTTCAACATCTACAAGAAGCCAAGAGAATCTATTGATGACATGCACAGTGTTAACATGATAAATTCAATTGTGAAAGATCAGCTTGTTAAGTCTTCCTTATCAGATCCACTACAGAACGGTTTGGACATTTTAATGAATTTCGCGAGGATACATTAATATAGGAAGTTAATGCCCTCATTGATCAAGTGCCTATTATGAACTCCGTAAAATGGCAACCTCAATTCGAGGAATTGTCACCCAAGGAATCCACTCCCAAGTGGTACCTAACAAATCTGGAGTAACAATTCTCCTCAACACGAACAATGAACTCATTCCTACATGAGTTACGACTGATTGGCATAAGTGTATTGCTTATAGAAAGTTAAATGTTGTAACTCAAAAGGACTACTTCTCATGTTGATTAAATGTGGGAAAGGGTAGCATGACAAAAGTGCTACTACTTTTTAGATATTTATTTTGTGTATAACTAAATAGAAATCACACCCAAAGACCAAGAAAAGAATACATTCACTTGTCCTTTTAGTACCTTTGCTTATAAAAGAATGCCATTTGGACTATGTAATTCCCTTGCAACATTTCAAAGATGCATGCTAGGTATCTTCAACAACATGGTAGAGCACTTTTTAGAGGTTTTCATGGATAATTTCTTAGTTTTGGGGATTCATTTGATACATGTTCTTGAGAAAAGTCCTACATCATTGTAAACAGAAAAACTTAGTGTTAAAATAGGAGAAGTGTCATTTCATGGTTCCCAAGGTAATTGTTCTTTGCCACATTGTCTCATCAAAAGGAATAGATGTAAGCAAAGGAAAATTTGATCTAATTTCAAATCTACCCACCACTTAAACAGTTAGTGACATTCACTCCTTCTTAGGACATGCAAAATTTTATATGAGGTTATAAGAGATTTCAATGCAATATCTAAACCATTGTATAAACTCCTAACTAAGGACACCCCATTTGAATAGACTATTAATTATCTAAAATCTTTTACTAAGTTGAAGGATAAGTTGACCACTACAGTTATCATGAAGTCACTTGATTGGAAAGTGTCCTCTGAAATCATGTGATGCAAGTGACTATACTACCGGGGTAGTCTTAGGGAAAAGAAAGTATAAGAAGCCCTATGTCATCTACTATGCAAGCAGGATACTTAACCGTGCACAAATGAATTATTCTACCATGGAGAAGGAACTCCTCGCCATGGTCTTTACATTAGGTAAGTTCATGTCCTATTCATGTCACTCAGCATTAAAGTACCTTTTTCCAAAGAAGGATGCTAAGCCATGACTTCTTAGATAGACCCTTCTACTCCAAGTAGAAAATATAGTGGTAGGCCACCTTTCTAGACTAGTCCTAACTGATCCTTTGGATATGTTGCCATTCAAGGATACCGTCCCTATACAATAACTATTTAATGTTTCCCATCTCCCCTAGTTTGCTGAAATTGCAAATTATTTAACTACAGGAAAGATACAAAAATATTGGATCAAAATTGATAAGATCATATTTTTCTCTAATGTTAAACACTATTCTTAGGATGATTTGTATCTGTTTAAATATTGCCCAGATCAAATTGTTAAGAGATGTGTGCCTAATATTGAACAATCTAGTATCATCTTTTTTTGTCATTTAGAAGCATGCGGTGGACATTTTTCTACCAAGAAAATTGCGAGAAGGAGTTTACAGCGTAGTTTCTATTAGCACACTTGATGAGTGTTAAATTTTGTATAAAAAGTACTCAATTAGTAGTATGTGTATTTTATAGGCATTATTCTAGGATTTTTTTGAAATTTTATAACACATGCATTTCTAACCTAATAATTTAAAAGTTTGATACTTGGCAAGTTTAGGAGCCAATTCACAGTTAAGTAAATCATCCTATTTTTTTAGGATTTAATTAGGATTGTTTACTCTTTTGTAGGAAGTAAGAAGATGATCCAAAGGCCTATGTTGCACTACATAGAGTTTTGTTGCCGGTCGAGCTATTCGGTTAGCTTGCCAGGGGTGTAGGGGGAGTCGCACCCCTGCTGGGGGTAGGGGACAAAGCCCCCAAAAGGTCCACAAAAAATCATGTTATGTTGGGCTGCAGCAATCCTAAAAATTATCACAAAATAATTCCAAGAGTTGAAGCTAAGGGAGTTAACCACTCAAGCCAAACCAAAGGAGCCATCAAAGTGAAAATGCCACATGGAATCACATGATTCAAGGACTTGTAAAAGTAATCATCTATGCTAAAAACATGATTTTCCAAGGGATAATTAGAAGATTTAGAGACAGATTTGCAAAGGGTAAGATATGCATGCATAAGTGGACCAATTAAGAAAGAACACCTCATCTTTTCTTTCAGTTATTTTTTTTATAATCATTCCACTTTCCATCACTTTCCAATTTGAAATCTCATGCATGGAACTAAGGGTGGGAGCACCTCATTAAAAACTGGCACCTCTCGCCTTAGTCCTATCTTAGGGTTTCCCATCTTCCACTCCAACTTTCCACCCCTTCCACATGAAACACCTTCTAAGGAAGGGGAGTTCTACTCTAAATCATTAAAACATAGGTGCCTTCCTGCTTATTTGTTTCCTAGATTTCTTTCTCCCACTCACCTTCTAATTTCACAACTCCATCATCATCTCCAATCATCTCCCATCTCTATCTCTATTTCTAAGTCTCACCTAGGTCCCACCTACCCTCCAAAGTTCACACATTCAAAACATTCCACTATTTTTACAAAGGGGGAAATGCACCTACTAAAAAGGTGGCACCTCCTACCTTGGATGTTCAATACTTTTAACTACCTACCACTTTCTAAATCAAACTTATGACTTCCATTCTTATCTCTTTTTAGGTCCCATCCTATCCATGTCTTTCCCCAAGTGAACCCCCATCTAAACCAATCCCGAGTTCCACTCTTTACCATGTTGCCACATCCATAAGAATTTCATGTCAAATTCCTAAGGTGATTAATGATTTTTACCTTCTTGAATTTTATAGTTTTGCACTTTCCTCAGTCATCACTTCCTAAGTTTCATGGAAGTTCATCCTGTAATTCTCAACCTTAGGATCATATATTGTTAAGTTTAGAAGGAGCAACCCAATTATATATATATATATATATATATATATATATCACCCTTAGGGATTCCATAGAAGGGGAGCCTTTGCACAATGGTAAAAGTTGTTGTCATGTGACCTTGAGGTCACGAGTTCAAGGCGTGAAATTAGCCACTTGCAAAATGCAAGTAAGGCTACCTACTATAAGCCCTTGTAGTCCGCCCCTTCCCTGGACAGGCAAGAGCTTCGTGCACCAAGGCTGCCCTTTTACCCTTAGTGTTTCCATCAAAAAATAATTGAGAGAGGGGGAGGATGCCTCCCACCTTGACAAGCCCTTAAGTTTCCAACATATTCTCCCCTTATATTAGCTCCAAGCCTCCTTTCTTTGGTTAAGGATGTCTCCTTTTTGCTCTCTTTTCCTTGGGGTTTTGCACCTCAAGTTCTAGGTTGGTCTTTGCTTATTTTCTTTCATTTATTGGATTGTTTCATTTATTAATTCCATTGTTGAATTATAGATTTGATTTTGTTGTTTTTCCTATTTGTTTGAGTTTAGTTTTGTGCCTTAAATCATTATATTCAAGGCCCACAACTCTCTTGTAGTGACAGCCAAGAGATTTTAGTCCATGGATGAAGTTATTTGTTCCTTAAATCTTCTTGAATCCCTTGTTTTCTGTTGCTTTCCATTCCATCTTTTTCCTCTCTTCCTCCTTGGTTATTCCTTGAATTACAAGCATGCTATCTTAAGAATTGGTTGGTGGTTTGTATCTCCATAAAGTCATGATCTTCTTCTTTCGAATATTCAATATTCATCGAATACTTATAGTTGTATCTCTATCTCTCTCTCTTTTATTCTTATTTGGTCAAAATCCTCATTTTGTCTACTTAGATCAATGTCTCCATTTGCTTTGTTGCATATAATCGATACTACATCTACTCCTTTACTTAACAAATATGATAAACTGAATGCTTCTAAGAAATGCTAAACTGTACTAATATTATTGAAATCCTTAATTCCCTATAGCCTCAATAAAATTAATACAGTGTCTTAATAATGGTATTGACATTTTGGTCATGCTATACTTCTCTAATAAGTTCATGTCAGGATCAATTTATTATCACGGATCAGTCATCCCTAGTATTATCGTCAAAATCTTTTGGTAACTCGGCCGAATACATTTCCCTATCATATTCCACATAATATGTCAATTGCACACATCTTCTGATATGCTCCATTATACTCAGGTTGTCATTATTCGATAGCACTTCACTCTTCATAAGACTCCAATTAAGGTAACCAAAATTGAGCTAAGTCCTTCAGGATCCATACATTTGTGATCTAGTACAAGTCACGGTTATCTCCTAATATCTTGTATTCTCACCCTTATTGGATTATTATCAAAATCTTTTAATGACTCTATTATGCTCAACTTCCTTGTCACTCTTCTCAAATTCTGTCTTTTACATCCCCTACCATACTCATATAGTATCCCTTTTGATAATGTACTCATATTCTAATATTATTTATGATGGTAAGATAGCCATCTAGGTTCTTCGATTTTCTCACCTTTGGTGAGATTGATCTATTACAAGTCAGAATTATCTACCAATAAGTTTCCTAACATCTTCATTCATCATCATAATCTGATTCATATATGAGTTTCCCTATTTGCACCACACAATAATTCTTAAACCGTAAGTCGTCTTAGACTAGATTTTGGATAAGATTTGCATTGTCCACTGCCTAATTATTTGTTAAATCAAGCTGCCTTTCATGTATTTATTGATGGTGTGCATCTTTGTGATTTGATATTATTTGTGTTCTAGTCATCGCTACTACTTCTCTACTTCTATTTAGACTACTTCTTCTTATTTATCTTGGTTGTCTATGTCCTTGGACATGCTGGGCAGGCTGTGAAAGGATAAAACTGAGCTCTGGTACCAACTGTGACGACCCAGGTTTTCCCATGCATTTTTAAATGCAATATTTAATTCCTAGGGCAGGATGCATCCCTATTTGAAAACCATTTTATAAAAATGATGCAATGCAGAGAAAAATCTTTTCTTTTAAACTCATTTTGAAAACCTTAAGTGTCATTTGCTTTCACAACAACCAAAGTAGTTTTTGAAAATTTCAGAAATCATAAATGTCTTCCCAGGTCTATCCAGTCACAGCTCACAGCCCAACTGTAAATAAATAAAGATACATGTCCAAAGGGTAGAGTGTTTACTTACATTCATACTTGTCTCTTCTTCATTTACTTGATAGTACTACTAACATTTCCTGATGCTTCTTCTACTCGCGAGTGGAGCTATCCTGAAAAATAATATATTTGGGTGAGTATTTCTCATATCCAGTAGGTGATCTGATACTACTATTTTGAAAACACTATAGGCAACATGCAGGATTCCAAGAGCTTTTCATGTAAAACATCAGTGATTCTGTTTGTGTAAGCATGCATAGTTATGTGTAAAACATAAGCTTTTTGATGCAATTTCAATCATAGAGTCCTTTCTCATAATCTAGTATAATATGATCAAAATCATGAAATAGAAATCAATAGATCCAAATACAAAGATCTCATCAAATGCATCAAACCAGAAAGTCAAATATAATAATCATAAAACTCTTAAAATAGTCATCGTTCAAGCAGATGTTAGTATCATGCACAGTAGTCTCTCGACTTACACGTCATGCCAACTAGTCACGAGTACTCGTATACGACAATCTCAATGCTATATGCATATCAATCTCACTAAAATCACAGGGCCACTACGCTCACGACCAGAACCCCTCTGGATCGCGTGTCTCCGGTATCTAGAGACCAGTCCACCATAGCTTACACGGCGACTATAGATATGTCCCCGAAAGGGTGCCGTGAACACCTCCAGTGGTCGTCCCTATTTATCACATCAGTCAGGGAAGGGACAATGCCATTTTTGGCAGTGATACCATCCACCTTTTTGGTGGTAGAGGCCAAGAGGCCAAACCCATACCCCTCAGCATAGTGCCCACTAGGCTCAATAGCCCAAAAACATGCATAGTCCAAATCTCAAATCAACATAAATCATGCAATTTATGCATTTATTTTCAAAGTATGTGAGCATGACATAAACTCTACTCATGCTAGTACCGTAATTAATGTTATACATCCGTAAACTCGTATAAGAACGGCATGGTTTAAAAACACATACTAATTATAGCAATAGAAACAGGTAACTCAATTTGGGATGCATTTTGAAAATAGAGTAGTATTAGACTACCTACAAATCAAGTATATTTGGAAATGCACAAAAAATGTAGTAGTATCAGACTACCTACCTCGATGTTCCTTGAATTGCGTTCTTCATTACTCTACACTGACCCATCTTCGTAAAACCCTGTATATTGTTTAACAACAAGGATTCAAATATCATTTTCAATCCATTTATAGATCACTATTTAGATTTTGATAGTAACGGATAGATCTACAATTTTTTATCATCTTTGATCTGGTAGATCTAGAATATCTATATAGCTTTCAGGATATAGCCATACTAAATAGTTCTCAGATCTTAATGTTTATAGTCTCATTAGGTCTGCGCCATTAATACGGACACAACGGTTCTTTCGGATGGTCAATCAGAGTCCTACAGCCCCTGTAATTGCATCTTCAGCGTTACACGATCACAGACGAACCAAATTTGTCTACTCGTAGGACCCGCGCGTCATGGTTCCCAAGACTCTCGCGTGCCCTGGTCGAACTAGGACCCACGCCGGCATGTCGTGCACCCCTGAAGGCCATGCCAGGGACCACATTCGCACACGAACACATGCCCAAGCGACGCACTATGACGCTCATCCTAGATGGCGTCGCACGGACGCTTCTTTAGCGCAAGCGTGCTATGCCTTGGCTCCCGAGTCGCTCATGTGTCCCAGTCAAACCTGAGACTGTGCTCGCATGCAGCGTGCAAGCGAGAGGACTGCCCTAGGGAGCGCGTCACACCTGGCGTCCCTAGGGTCGTCTTCTTCGATGGATTATTAGACCCATCAAGAGTCCAGCATTTTTAGGCCGGAAAATGACCAGATCCGGCCTGGAGGAAGGAAAAACTAAGAGAGGGGAAAGAGGGGCTTATCTTGGGTAGCCTAGGGAGTGCCCATCGCTTGTGGGTGCATCTGTTTCCTCTCTAAAACCCCAGGTCGCCAAACACGAAGGGGGAAATCAAATCAATTTTTGGTGAGACCAGAGGAAGAAGGGGGAAACGAAGAGAGGGGAATGGCCGGCCTGTAGGGAAGACTCGAGCCTGGCTGAAAATTGCAGGGAAAACCGAATGAGGGTTTTTCAATTTTTTCTATAAACCCTAGCTCGATAGCCGGAGACGGGAAAGAGGAGACATGGTTGAAGAGGAGGGAAGAGGGCTTTTTATAGCCTGGCCAAGGCTGTGCTGCCCATGGAGGTGTCGTCATGTCTGCTGCCTCATAGAGGCGGTGCTTGGAAGGGTCGAGAATGGCAGTGGCTAGAGGTAGGGGATGACCTGGGGATGCCGTTAGTAAAACGGCCCCCTTTGTTTTTGGGTCGTTCTGTTTTAATTATATTTTACACAAATGCCCCTCTATCTTCAAACGCTCATAACTTTGTCATACGAACTCTGTTTTTGGAGTTCTTTGAGGCGTTGGATTCCATTTTGAACATAGAATCTAATGGTACTAAGTTTTATTATAAATTCATTTTTTTACTATTTTAAATAAAATAAAACATTTAACATGGTTAATTTCATATAGAATGTCCAATTCATGTTTGTAATGGATGCAAAAATAGCGTAAAATGCTCGGGGCATTACACAAACATTAAGAAAAATGTTTCCCTTGAGTTTGGGGGTGTAGAATTCTAGTCTTTTATAATTATTTTTAAAAAGCAAAAAGAGAAATTTTGAAAATCTTTTTGAATTTCAAGGTCAATTCCTATACTATGATTAGAACTGGATTTTTCAAAATTTACGCCTTCCACATTACTTTAGCTTGTTAATAGAATAATAAATGATTAGTTCCTTCTTTTACTCATTTTCTAAAGTGTTTCACGACAACTAATCTTGGGCAATCTTATGCACACAGTCACATGTACATAGGTTAGACTAATAAGTGGTTATGATTTTGAAATCCTAATGAAAACAAGAGGAGACCTAGAAACCATGTGATTAGTCGAGCCAATCATTTTTTCTGAAGGTTATACACAAATTCTACAATTTTCTTCAACTTTTGTAAATTCTAGATAATCCTAGTATTCTTTGATTTGGTCATCCAAAGGAAATTATGTTTAAAACCATTGTTAAAATAATATTAATTAGGATTTTCTATGTTTTGTAGGTTATATGTTAAGATCCAAGTGGAGAGACCAAGCTAATCAATATTTTATCTCGCTGATAGATCTTAAATACAAATAGATGTCTCAGATCGGTCTAATTTTGATGAATGAGATCAATTGAAGAATTAGAAGCCCTAGTCTTTGAGGATCAATTCATCTATTCCAGCACCAAGCTCATGCAAGCCTAAATTACTCACACTAAGGTGTGAAAGTGAAAGATTATACATGGGTCTCACTCAATCCTTCATTCTTTGACACATCAAGAGCTCACAAGGTTGGGAATGTATATGTATAGCATATGGATGATAAGTGAGTGTATGAGATATCATGTAATGATAAGCAATTGGAATTAGATAGATGGATGAAGGATGGAGATCTTAAGAATGATAACTCTTTGTTGTTGTCATACATCATAAGGAGAGTTGTTAGTTAGAAGCAAGCTAGTAGCTTGATTTTTGCAAACAAGAGGGACCCTACTAATGCTATGAAGAGAAAGCACCTAGAACCATTCCCCTTTCATCAAAAGATGGTAATTGGAGTAAAGAGTCAATGATCAGTGAATGAGGGGCTTAAGGCGGTAGGGAGTATCTACTAACATAGTTACTCCTCACTTTATATGAGGAGGAGCAAGGAAGAAAAAGAAGGTAAGGAAGTATAGAGAAGCAAGTAGAGTGGAGCAAGGAGAGGAAGAAGATGAAGAAGAAGAGCTGGAGCTGGAGCTGGAGGAAAGAGAAAAACTACTTCTTAATCCACTAGTGTAGTAAGCATTATACTTCACTATTTTTCTTGCATTTTTATGTAATTTCTCCTTGGTAAGAGCTTGAAGTAAAGAAAGAAAGTTTTCATTGAAAGTCTCTCCCTCTCACTCATTTGTTTTGAAGTTTCGAACCATAGCATAGTAAGGAAGTGTTACTACTTTTTTCTACCCACTGCTACTAACATTCTAGCTTCCAAATGCTTTGAATGGCATTGAGCTATAGGTTAAATCTAACAATGGGAAAGTTAAAACCAAGTTTTCTAGCATTCCCTTAAAAGATATTCATTAGAAGAAGGTAGGGTAAATTCTAGGTTTTTCAAGCTCTGTTTCACTATTGCTACCCTATAGGTACGCAGTAATAGAGCTTCTGATTTCTCCCTTACTTGCTTTTATTTTGGAAAGGGCAGCCCCAATGCGCGAAGTTCCCGCCTATGTAGGGTCCAGGGAAGGGGCAGACCACAAGGGCCTATAGTAGGCAGCCTTACCTTGCATTTTGCAAGAGGCTGATTCCACGCCTTGAACTCGTGACCTCAAGATCACATGACAACAACTTTTACCATTGTGCCAAGGCTCCCCTTCACTTTATTTTATTTTGGTGTAGATTAATAATTGAAACAATTGATAATGCTCTCATCTCACCAAGGAATAAGTGAAATGAATTTTTCTTAGAGAGGATAGAAATAGAGCAAAATGTATTCATCTGTGTATTTTTTTCTTACTCTTGCTCCAAGAGAAAATAGAGGGAAACATTTTCCTTATTTTAGTCTAGCTTTTGCCTTATATTTTAATGATTTAATCCATTGGAAATGTTCTTCCAGGTCTTAAAAAGATGTTGCTATTAGTTTCTAAAAATTTCGTTGAGCTTTGGGTCAGATTTCTGGAAAATAATAGTAAGAGGTATAGTTTGTTTTGTTACTATATGTGGTGAACCTACCTTATTCTGTATCAAATATATTCCATTTTGTTAGCTACTGAAGAAATCTAACTTATAGATGGAATCCTTGATATCCAATTAGGTAAGATAAGAAATTTCAAAGAAAAATTCAATCTGCAAGTTGGAGAAAATAATGATTGAAATGTCCAACTTCATCACATGCTCAATGGCTTATACATACTGTAACAGGGACTATTCTTGTGCGTGATAAATTGGCCACATTTGTGATCAAATATCATCAAATATATAGGTTTTGTTAAAAAAAAACTAACCATGCCATTAGATTATTTGACATTCAATTATGCTCTGTACCCAATTTCAAAGAAAATTTTAATCACTAAGGTGGTGAAAACTTTAACTGGCATACCCCAATTCATCATGCTCATCAAGCGTATGCAAGAAACACCTACAACTCCCAATTGCTAGTGACACTATCCCGTGATTTTATATTTTTATATCTCATTAAATTCTTAACTAATTTTAGCTTGTAGTATCTTGTTTTAAAGATAATTTAGAAAGGAACGATTTAGCATATGATGATTTCATAGGTAATCACAAGTATTAAAAGTCTATTTTTAAAATGAGATGCTAATGGCACTCTCAGAAGTTACAATTGCACATGGCTAGCACATGTTTCTCAATTTCATATTGGATTTGAGTGAAAATTGAGATGGAGGCTATTGAATACATTTTGAATATAATGAGCTAAAGATATGTTTAAGAATTTTCTGAGAAATTAAATATATTTAGTGTTATTTTTTTTATCTTTATTATTATTTCCATGTTATTTTTTGCCTTCTCAATCATGTAACAAGCAACGAAGTTAAAAAATAGTGGAAAGTTATACTTTAACATAGTTTTAGGATAATTCTTTTCTTTAGTTGTAGCTCAATTTATTTTATTTAAAATTTTAATACATTAATTTAGATTAAATTAATTTATGTTAAATTATAAATTATGTTAGGCTAGTTTTTTTTTTTTTTTCTTAGGATTAGAGTGATCCTAGAATAATATTAGGAACACCACTCATTAATTGCTAATATTTTAAATGTCTTTGAAAATTTAATTAAAAATTTACTTTAATTTGAAAAAGACAAAACTACCCTTGGTACAATTCTTTGATTCAATGTCATTACCTTTCATAATGAATCCTTAAAATTAATGCTTGATTCACTACAATTATGTTTTACATGGAATACTTAGGATTTAGTAATCTATATAGTTTCAAGTGATCATTGATTTTTAAGTTAAATTTTCAAAGAAACTACATTCTGAGAAAATGATGATAGTTTCAAGCTACTTCTTGAGTTATAATGAGGAATGATCAATGGTGAACCTTAATTCTAGTCTAGATTATCTATAATCCTAACCTTCAATCATAGTTTTTTTTCTTGATTAAAAGAAATATAATACATTTGATTATTTATTACCTCATCTTGTAATCATTCTAGCATAAATCTTTTAATATCATTATAGTAGATGATTTGGTGCTTCAAACTCATACTATATTCTCCCTATGGATTCAACCCAACAATATTAAAATTAACTAACTATGCACTTGTAAGAAAACTCTCAATAAAAGTCATCATATGCACCATGAAACATCAATGCAGCTATACTATCAACAATACTTCCTATAGTGACTTCACATTCATATCTTTCTGCCCTAGTTGAGGGTGCATGAGGAATTTTTTCTCATTCTAGATCTAGGGAAATAACTTTCATTAATTCCATTGAAGGAAAAATGTGCTCTCAACTTGCCTATAATTACCTTTCTCATGTTTTCACATCTTGACCATGGACAACATATGCATTTACAATTACTCCCTGCTCTAAGTCAAATTCTATAAACTCTTTTGTTCCACCCTCATATTCTCTTGATGATCTTACTGTAGCCATCCAAGCATATTTGTCCATTTTATCTAAAAATTAATGCTCAGAATGTGTGCAAAGACTTTTCATATATGGAAAGATTAATGAACATAGTTAGGCATTTTAGTAAACATTGGGTGTACAAAGAAAATGTTAGAAAACACTTATATACATGCATGAAGATTTTTCAACTCTAGGTTGGGATGTAAACATGAAATATTCATACATAGGAAGGGAAAACTTTATTAGAAATGAAATTTCTAACAATAGTTATGCCAATAAAACACAAGACAACGAAAGACCTTCCCACTCTAATATTGGTAGAGATAATACAACTTTGAATAACTATTGCACTTAAATTAAATTTGATCATGGTGTTTTAGTTGAAGTTACTCAAAGTAAAAGTTCATCAAAATGAACTTCAGCTGTGGCCTATTGTTACTGGATGAAGGCTGTAGATAGATGGAAGATAGGAAAGAAAATATCAATGTCATGTGTTTTGTAAGCAAGTTTTAAGGATGATTCAAAAAAACCATCCAAATAAGCGGATTTTTTAGGATGACTTGCCAAAACCATCTTAAAAATTACAATTTTTAAGACTGTTACACAAAAGCACTTTAAAAATTATTGTTTTTCAAGATAGATTAAATTACTGTCTTCTTAACTCTGCATTTTTTAAGACAATTTAACAAATTGTCTTCTATTAAGATGGTTGGGATTTCACCCTAGGATTCAAAGAAGGAAAGTCAAACAAAATGAAATAAAAGGGAATTAAAATTGAGAATTTAGTTTGCTGAGAATATTCTTAATAGAAAACTAACTCATTCTTCTAAGGTTTAGAATGCTTCTTTGCCTTCAAAGGAAGATTAGTGATTTATTAGTCCCCTATGCCTTGATGCAAAGACGCAAAACATGTGCCCAATTTTGTAAACACAATGAAAATTTCATTAGAAAACACCTCTAGAAATTCCACTAAAGAAGAATTTTAATTAGAAATCCTATTTTTCTTTTTAAATCAAAGGAAGATGATGGAAAATAGAGAGAGGGATTTCCTCTTCTAAGAGTGAGTATTGCATTCCTAAGGATAGAGATTCCACTAATCCTTATGGAATCTAATTCTTATGTCTAATGTAGTTTAGGAATTTGGATTCTTACATTAGGAGAACCACAAGAAATTCTACAAAGATTCTCCCAGAGTAGGATCTTAATCCTAAATATATGTGAAATAGAAAACCCAAAACTACTGAGAAAGAGAGAATCAGTTAATGAATAAGGAGATGATGTAAGATACAAATGAAATCTACCTAAAATGCACTTTTCTTTAATTTTCCAATGAGGCAAATGAGGCAAGGGACATCCTATTTAGAGAAATCCAATTGACATAAGCCGTAATTCCAAACTCAAGCAAAGGAATGTCTAAAACTCAATCTTTTACGTTTTACCTATTTGGTTTATGATCATGAAGTCTAGATGGCCTAAACTTTACAATCATGAAGTGGCCTTGCGTAGCTACCATGCCAAGGCTTCTTACTTCATGATGCAAACTTTTTAGCATCTTGAGTTGACAATTATTAAGTCCAAGTGTCATATTTTGTAAAACATTCGAAAGAAAGTAATTAATATACCATATTTACATAAAATGATAAACAAAGATTAATTCTATGTGACAATTTATAGCTGATTTTTTGATGATTTGATGAGTTTTATGTAGTTTTGGGGCCATCTGATACTTTTTGTAATGTGATTTTGCAAGAGTGACGTTCATTTTTTGTGCAAAAATCTAGTGTGAGCCCTAAAACATCATTAAAGTGGTCCAATACAACTTGCCTTCTTTGAGTGAAATATCACAGAAGTTGAAGGTCCAAGACCATAGAGGCAAATATTGATGCCACAAAATGGTTTCCAAGGGCCCTTGGATGCCCTTATTTAATTGGAAACATTATATGTTTGAAAACTAAAGTTGTATAGCCCAAGATTGGAAAACGTGTGGAGCCATGTAGTTGATGAATCAAGTGGTGATGTGCTGCTTGTAAATAAGCTACGTGACCTTGTTTGTGGGGGAAAATTTCTTTGAACTCAAAATTTTCTTTTTGATGTGTGGTTGGGGTGAGATTTTCATGAGCAAGGTTCACCTTCGATCGAAAGAGTTTGAAGAAGGATCAAACATTAGATGAAAGATTGACTCCAATCTAAAGAATTTTGATGATAGGTCACTGCTGGTCCAAGGAATTTAAATGATTAGACACCTATGATATTGAGAAAGTTTGATCATTGATCATGTTTGATCCTAAGAAAATTTGATGCTGGAGCACGATTGATCCTAATAAAATTTCATGATGGATTACCTATGATCCCTAGGAAATTTGATGAATTGATGAAGGATCCTCTTCGACCCTAAGGCATTTTGACAAAGGATAACCATCAATACTAAGGGATTATGATGAAGGACCACCTCCACTCCTAAGGAATTTGATGATGGTTCACCTTCAATCCTGAGGAAATCTTATGAAGGATCAGCCTTGATTCCTAAAAATTGAAATGAAGGATCACATCAAATCCCAAGAAAATTGAGGAAGGATCACCTCTAATCCTTGGGAATTGACGTCTAAGTCAATGTGACTTAGGAATTTACAAAAAAATTAAATTCAATCAATGATTTTGATGATTCATAGAGATTCATTAGTGGTTGGATAGATGAGATCCAATGTTTGATAATAAAAATTTTAATGATTGAAGTAATGGGATCATATAGGGGCGGCCCTGGTGCACGAAGCTCCCGCCTATGCAGGGTCTAAGGAAGGGGCAGACCACAATGGCCTAAAGTACACAATCTTACCTTGCATTTTGCAAGAGGCTATTTCCATGCCTTCAACTTGTGACCTCAAGGTTGCACGACGATAACTTTTACCGTTGCGGCAAGGCTCAAGTAATGGGATACAAATGAGATTTGATGAAAATCAAGGTTAGAAAAATGAGATCTTATAATTTGATGAAAATCAATGACATCTAATGATTTGAGGAAAACCAAAGTTACATCAACAAGATTCGTTGATTTCATAAAAAATCATAGTTAGATCAATGATATATAAAAATTTGATGAAAATCAACAGTCAAATAGATGAGATCCAATGGTTTGATGAAAATTAATAGTCGTATTGTAGAGTTTTGAAGAGAGCACACGAAAAGGAGAGAGTGCACCAAAGCCATATTGTGGCTCTATTAGACATTGAGTGATACTCCAGTCCCCATCTTTTATCAAACAATCAAAGTCACATCTTGAACCAATCTCGCATAGGAAACCTAAGCAATCTTGTCTTTCTTTCTTTTTTTCTAAAAACCATGATTTTGGAAAAAAAAAATTACTAAAAAATCATGCATAGGAGGACTTATTTATTTTATTGAAATCATGAAATGCTTAAAAAATCAAGTCTAGGATAGAAACCATACTTGGTGACCATGCTTAGACATGTTGTTCCTATTTTTATAAAAAAAAAATAAAAATAAAAAACATTCTTTTGAAATCATGCTCAGTTTGTTCTTTTATGCTGAAAATCCTTGGTGCATTCTAAAAATCATGATTAACTTAAAATTTTTGAAATCCCTAAAATTCTTGTTCTATTTTTTTTGACCAAAAATTCTTTAGACTGCTAGATTGATGACACACTGTACATCTTCTTACTACAAGACTAGTGTCATATATCATCCATGTACACTTGAGGCCTAGGCTATCCTTGATGCCTCAATATTTTAGGAGTTCTTCCATATTTCAAAATGGTAGGTTTACAAGGCCGTAGGGTATGCGCTTATTCAGGGTTATTGGAGGGAGACTAGAACATGTCACCTACTTAGTTTTGAGTTGGGGTTCCCTCATCTAAGATTTGCTTATTTGAGTAGGCTCAAGTTTGGTGGCAACCTAATTCTTGTGACCTATAGCAGTATGGAGGAGGGTTTCTAGGAGAGGTGTTTTGGGATGTCCTCTCTGATTAGTCTTTGGGGCATGTTTCATTGCACCCTACTTCTTGGATGCCAATGCGGTATATCACAAGGCTTAGATAAAGCAGCATGCGTAGTATCTATAGTTTGTTAGGGATCATTTAGCGATAGAGATTCTAGAGAAGTTGGAGGATAGGGCCACAATTGCAAAGGTGGAGAGGTGCAAGGCAAAAGATTGTATGCCGATGTTGACAAACTCACTCTTTATGAGCAATTAGGGACAAGGTGCTAGATGTGGCTTGAGTGACTACTGGAGGATCCCGAGGCCACTCTTAAGATGGACTAAGGAGATTACACATACAAGGCTTTCCTCGGAGGCTTTCCCACACTTTCATTGTTAGACTCTTGATGACCAACATGTTGTTCTTGTCAGAGGTGAGAACTTGTGAGATTAACTTTTTCTTTTCTCATTTTTATTCTTTGAATTTACCAATGTAACAAACTTTGTTTCAGGGATGGCCTCAGCTGCAACCAGCAACAACACCTATTTGAGGCGGACATGGAGGAAGCAAGGGATGAGGAGGATATCCACCTCGAAGCAGGGGATGTGTTGATCATATTCTGGGGAGTTTGAGTTTGTTACAGAGGATCTGTAGGGAGAGAAAGAGGGGGGGGCAGGGCCGCAAAGAATCATAGTTGGCTTATTTTTATTTGAAAACTCTGGCATCTATTTATTTGAATGTATAGATGATATTATGATATATTTTTGACGTGCTTATTTCTTGTGAAATATGGGATATTTTTGGAATTTTTGATAAATATGCATGGAAATCCATTTACTCACCATTTTGCCTCTTTGCAAATTTTATTAATGAAATGGAAATCAATAGGACATATTCCTACATGTCCTACCAGTTGATACCTCAAAACATGCCTTAAATAACTAAAAAAATCTTAAAGACTGATTTAAAATTGGAACTGATGAGGTGGCCAAGTACTTTTTAGTACATGCCAGCTAGACTTTAGGACTTTTGATCATAAAGGTAAGGTGCATGAGGGTTCAAAAATGAAATTCTTTCGGTTTTTCTTCACTCAAGTCTAAAGTGAGACTTCTACTAAACCATCTTATCAACCTTGGGGAAGAAGAAGAGGAGGAAAAGTTTGAGGAAATCATTGTAGAACGTAAAAATTTTGAAAATTGTTTTTTTATCATTGAGTTTATTCATGGTTTTGAAAATCCATGCAATGTTTCTATGAATGCTTGAAATCCATTCTTATTTCTTTGTGATAGCTTTGAAATGATGGCTAATTTGATTTCATGGATGGATGGAACTAATGAGAGAGTGTGTGAATTGATCGACATGCATTATTGTGAAAATAGTCAAGTCTATGCTCTTTTACGGATTGATTTTGTTTCGATTGAGGCTTGCGTTGATTTCTGGGATAATGAGGCAATATCTTAAATTTGTGTATGAAGAGATTTACCCCACTATTAGGGATTTTAGGAACTTAATGAGAGTTTACCATAGAGATGTGGTTTTATAAGAATCACCTAAATGAGGTGGAAGACAATAGGTATATGCCCTTGGAGGATGATGGACAAAGTAGGTTTATTACTATTGATCTTTTGCTAAGAGACATCTCAGATAGAACCCTTGGCGGAAACACTGAGTAAACAATTGTCGATTATGTTCTTTGCATGTTTTCTCTTGCTTTTCTTCATCTCAAGAATCCCATAGATCCTTCTAGGTTAGTGAAAGGAATTGATCAAGCCATGAACCATAATGCAAACCCATTCCCTTCTTTCCTCCTCAGACCCTCATATGCCTTAATGAATTCAATACAGAATGGTATGGGAGCATCTGTGTCCTTCATGTGAGTTTTCTCCTTTCCTTCTCTGTCTTTTTCATTTCTCTCATGATTTCTCACTAATCTTTTCCTTTTTGATGTAGATTTGGCTTTTAGATAGGATTTTCATTTCCTATTTTTCATCAATTGGTCATTCACTACTAGATCTTTACTGTACACTTAGAGGTTCCCCAAGAACTTTACTATGAGAGACCAGGATGAATGGTTAGAAGAGATGGATGTATTGAGGATCCGATGGTGGATGCCATGTTTCAATGGCAATGAGTTTGCTTACAGTTGCAACAACTCCAACTTCGTCCCTTTAGTCAGATATGATCACACCTCTTATTTTCTAGCAAACCTTATGTGACAATTTGAATATGAACAAGAAAATATTTTGGACTTGGAGAACTTTCATTCCCTAATGGAGCATCATACCAAAATTATGAGAGCAATTAGGAACCATATACAAAGTGACTAATATGAGGATTTGGGTAAGTATATTTTTTGCGTTTAGGAAGCAAGATCCATGAGGGAGAATTGATGGACCTCTAAGAAGTGATTATGATGACTCCTTTGTGAGTGGTGATGTGATTGACTAGCTCATAATATGTAAAAACTTGAAACCTTAAACATTCATTTTTTAGTTGGCATGTAGTTCTAAAATCTTAACTTCTAGTCTTTAAGCTTGTGTTCCTCTTGGGATCGTATATGTTTTGGATCATTTATGTTTTCCTTGTTTACCTTGAATTTACTTTTGTGTTGAAGAGCTAATCCCATCATTATACTTCTCTTTTCTATACCACTTCTATTCATGATTATATTTAATTACTTTATTTTTTTAAGTTGTGATTGGTTTGTTGTTTTATTTTTTCTTCTTGTTCTCTCTCTTCCTCTTTTTTGAATGAATGATAATGTAAGACAACTTCATAGGAAAAATCACATTGTATTAATATTTAGGATGACACTTATGTAAGACAAGTTGTCTCCACACTTCTTTATAAATTAGAGGATTAGATCCAATGTATCATTGGTGAACCTGTGACGACCCGGGTTTTTGAAACATGATTTGTAAAGTATTTTGAAAGGCATGGACCTTAAGAGTGTAAAATTTTTTTGCAAAACAAAGCAGCAGAAATTCTTTTTTTAAGAACTTGTTTTAAAAACCCAAGTCACCACTTCCTACATAACATATGTACAATTTGTGTACAAAATAAAATTCTATTGAAGGAATATACTTTTATTAAACTCCAGGATCCATCCAATGGTTCACAGTACAGCCAAATCTAGTACAATACTTGTCCAAATTATATAATCCAAAACTCAAGCTCACCATACAATAAAACTCTCAACAAAGAAAAATACATGTCTTCAAGGGTATACCTTGAAGATTATTCTCTTCAAGTCTTCTATAGTCTTCAGCTCCTAACTCTCCTTCCTTGTATATGAGATATTGCAATAATTACAATATCTCAGCAAGCAATGTTTGGTAGGGGATTCAAGAAACATAACATTGACAATGTAATTCCAATACTTCATAATCCCATTATCCTTAAACATACTCTTTACTTTGTAAGTTATGCATATCTATATACATACATACCCTTCATGGGTAAACTAGTTAAAATTGTGAAAATAGTCAAATATCATTCCCAACTAAGCTGATCAATTCTCTTCATTTTGAGAATTGAGTATTACAGCTAATCTTATACTGGGAATTTCCCTTCTTGGGAAATATTGGTAATATACAATTACCTAGCATTTCATTATACTATAACATAAGGCATTTCACTATACCTATTCTTATATGCATCATAATGCAAAATAATCAGAAAGGTTGCTATGCTGCAGTCTGATCCATACTAGCACACTTGGATAACTGCCTTGTTCACCACTGATACCACAGTGGAAAATATTATGTCACTGCCTGTATGGGGAGGCAAGACTTTCACAGTGGTGGCCTTCCCATAATTGCCACCACCCAACTTTTAGCCTCTCATTAGGTAAGGTATCATCATATCATCAAATTTCAAGGAGGGAGTGGCCAAACCCTCACAACTCCTCTAGCAATAGCATTCCCCTAGGCTTATGCATATTAAAACAAACTCACAAGCCTCCAAGCTTGTATGTAAAATAGATTTCATATATATCAGACCATATGTCTGTTTACTTAGGGCTGAAATATTTTCTAGTTCCCTATTCACTTATAGTTTAGTCCTTAGCCATCTTATATGTGTTTGGTTGGATCATAAGGTTTTCAAGAGATTTAGTACAAGTATTATCATTACTCTTGTCAACATAAGATCATGAGTCCAATCATGTATATCTCATGTAAATGCATTCATCAAATCCTCCTACCTTTAAGGATTGATCTCTTTTCCCCAATCTTCCATGATCCTGACTGATGTATGTAATCTGTACATCCATACATATTGTCAATATATAAATTATGAACAATCCTATTGATCACTAGATCTGATGATAAGAATGATCTTTAGATCATTCATATCTAAGTATTTTTCTATCTCTAAGTCTTTGTATGTCCATCTCCTAGATCTTGATCTTTCATAGATCCATTGATTGACAATCTACACATGTTGATAAAGATCAAGGTCCTAGATCTTCTATCATCCAGTTTTTCTTTAATCTAAGTTCAGTTATTGGATCATCCATATGGAGGATGATCTTGGTTTTCTTCCTTGAATCATCTTTGATCAAGGGTTTGGATTATCTAATCTAATGAACTATAACAAGTATACTAATAAACATGCATACTAAGTACAATATAGTGTTCTTATTCTTATTGTTCTTGATCATCCAAGATCTAATGGATCTTGTTTGATCATCCTTATCTTACTTACTGTTTTTATTAGGGTTAGGTAATTTACTAACCTTTTATGCTCTTATTATTATTATTATTCAACCAGTTAATGTGTTGGTTGAAGGTAGCTTATTCAAGCCTAAATCTAGACTGCTCCTCTTATTTCCAATTGGCTAAGGCTTACTAACTGAATGGGTGAACCCAAATTGGTTACTTCAATCCTCATGTAAGGAGGCGTTTAGACCTCACAAACGTCAACGGAAGGTAGGGGAAGAGCGAGGCTCTATTAGATAACCCCCTTAACCACTATGTTCATCATTCACTAGAATGACCATAGCTCAACCTTTCATAAGGTTTCTATAAGCATGTTTACCCTAAGTACTCTTTCTAATGGATTTTAATTAAGTCCATGAATATTTATAATGTCATTCATGGGGTTTATTATTCTTTTCCTGATTTGGGCCAAGGAATTGATAATCCTTATATTGTCCTACTAACTATAGCTCTTACTAATTAAGTCCAAAGTACTCCATTCTTATTTGTGTAATGAAACTCTACTTTTTCATTAGAATACATTTTTGATGTTTTATGCTCTTTATCTCATAACAAGTAAATCTACTAATAACATTCAACCATAAATGAATTATATATTCAAAGCATAAAACTACATAATTTAACATTCAATGATAATGAGGCAAGGTACTTAAATTAAATCTAACACCTTATGATAACAATGAAATCACATATCATGCTAAAGTCTAAATGTTATACTAGCATGCTTTATAACATAATCATATTTAAAATGCTATGAAACTAATTACATTAACATTTTTAGAAACCTTTACTTATGATCCAACCATTTGATCTTAGATCTTTTCCTTTGATTAAGGATTTTAGTTAGATTTAGGGAATTTTCTTTATTAAGGTCAAAAGATCATATAGATCTATTTTTTTCATAATCCATTCATGATTTCCTTGGATTTCATCATATCAACATTTATTCTTTCCATCCCAAGGGTCTGATCACACTTGATCTCATTGATCAAGTGGGTTCCTTTGTATTTTTAGGGTTTTTCTACCATAATGGGTAGATTCCTTAATATATCTCATATATATCCAATTTAACCATAGATCTCACTTTATTTCAATAGTATATTATTATTAAAACATGTTCTTAAGATCTGATCATCTCAGATCTTGAAAATCTAGGTAATTTGAAACTTATTTCTTTAATATAGAAAGTTTTTACTGAATAACATGCCTATTTTATCATTTCATAAGAAAATAGAGGTTTCAAGCTTTCCATAGCTTCTTTCCGATCTCAATTTGGAGTTCAGATGACTTCGAAATTGAAGCTGGAAGTTCACAGTCCTTCCTAGGGCCTGGATTTGATCTGGGCCCAAGGAACGGACGGCCTAGATTAGTCGAGCGGAACGACCCAGGCGGGTTGTCGAGCGCATCCGCTCAGATGAATGGACAAAGCGCCCTTGAGAGGTGTCCACAGACGCGGACGGGATGAGCGAAACGCCCGTCATCCGCGCGCCCGCAAATGGGGTTTTCGTCTAGCGCGTCCACTCATGGATTTGATGGATGCGCTGTCGTTTTGCTTGGAATGATGCTCCACGTGCAACGCACGCGCTGTTCTGACGGTGCGTCACATGTGCGTCTTGGGCGTCGTTTGATCCAAAGATCGGACAATCCATTTTGGACTGTCCAATCAATCCTCTTTCAATTGAGGGCTCAAAATGCCTCTGATTTTTATGAAAATTCTATCCTAGAGGTTTTGGACCCTTTTGGATTGATTGGTGTAGTCAGATTTCTCATATGAGCACTCTATCATCCATAATTAAGGGTTTTATTGTTTACTTTATTTTTACCTTTTTATTACCAAACTTAATTACAGTAAAATAAAAATTTCATAAAACAGTACTAAACATCTATGAAAAGGATTTCCACCTACCTGATTGGAGAGAAAACCTCGGTTATATGCCCAATTTAAAAAAAATACCTTGTTGATGAAGATATGGCCTCAAATCCACCTTTCTTGCAAATATTCATTGTTTGAACCGTTGGATCTTGAAATTTCTTTGGGGGTTTTGTAGAATAGATATGTTGGGAGGTTTTGGACAGTGAAATTGATCAAATTAGATCTGGAATAGAGTGCCTAATTGATTTTAGGTCTCTTGTTCCAATCTAAAAAGAAAAACAAGTTGAAAAGAGATCTATCTCTTGGAAATTTTGGGTTTTTGGGGAGGGATCTAGATCTAATTTTTCAGGGAGAGTGAAGAGAATTTTGTGAGGATTTTATGAGGATTTTTGGGATTGTATTTATAGGCATTTTGAGTCTTTTTTCATGATTATAATATTTTATTTTTTTATTATTAAATGACATGAAAGTCTTCCATGCTCCATTTTTTCTTCCCCATGCCTAATTTGTCCTCCCCAAGACTAGCTGATATTTTTTGACCCATGATTCATGTGGGCTGCTGATAAAATTGGTTGTTGGGTCCCTTGTGGGCCCCACATAGTGTAAAAAGACCGTTTTGCCATTTATGCATAAAATTTTGGGTTTTATTCCCATGATCTCATATTTGAGTGTACTTAGTGGCGTTGGATTCGTATTTCTCAATAAATTCTAAATTTTGATGTCTCATATTTTGATTTTTGGGATATTTTGATTTTTGGGTAAAATTACTATTTTACCCCTTTTATCCAAGAAATGAAGAAACTTAAGGATTTCTTATCCGAATTCAGAATTTGTCGTGCTTACAGCCATTTTGAAGGGTTTGCTAAGTTTAATTTCAATTTTATATGTCTTATGATTTGATTATACTTTTATAAAAATTATATTTTAAATAACCCTAATATTTTAGCCCGAAATATCTGAAACTCAAACTTTATTGATTTTTCTCAATCAATTACAAAAATTGGGGTTATTACAGAACCAATGCCCAAAGGTTACATAGGCAAACAAGTAGGGTCTTTGAGAGGTCTAAGCATGATATCACTTGACTTGATCCATGTTGATGATACCCTCAATGTCTATGATGTGTTTTAATTAATCACTACAAGTGTATGGTCCTATTGGAGCATAAAATTAGCAAATATGGGTTAATCCCACAAAGACTCTTTAATAAATGAAATTAATTAGAATTTAAGTCATCGTACTTTAACCTAGTGAATTATTCAAAATAAGGACAATATTTAACTAAAATTAAAAACAAGGAAAGTAAAGTAAAGACATAAAGCAAGAAAATTAAACAAGGAAATAACTAAAAGGGAAACATCTAATCTAGGAAGTAATCATACAATTAAAAAACTAAACTAAGAAATTGTCTAAGAAGGAAAAAACTAAGCTAACTAAGCAACTAGAAAGCAAGCAATTAAAGAAGGTAGGAAACTATATAAATAAAGTAAGGAAATAAAATAAGACTTTTAAAACTACATCTAACTATGAATTAAGGAATCTTTCTAAAATTACCATTAATAAGAAAAGGAAATTTTCTAAAACTACAACTGAGGAAACTATTTAAAATTACAACTAACTAGGAATTAAGGAAACTATATTACATTACAACTAACTAGAAATTAAGCTAATGAACAAAGTAATTAACCGAAAAGAAAAAGAAAAAATAGCACTTTCATTAAGAAGAAAATGAAATTTTTACTAGAATTAGTTGCGTAAGCAATTAAAAGAAAATAAGTAAAGAAAGTAAATAAAGGCCCTTTAAATTGAGGCTTGAATTTTGTTGTAGGGCTCACATATTTTATCCCTCAATAGGAGCTTGTACACTTCTCCTGAACTAAAAATACATTGTCTCCTTAACTTGACATGCGACAAGCTAGAAAATCTCATCCAATGTTCCTTAAGAATAAAGTATTAATGTAACCAAGAAAAGAGGAGCCTTAACCCATTTTTCTAAACAATCACCACCCAAGAAAGATAGAAGAATGATGGAAGAGGAAGTAGAAAAAGTTAATAAATTTTTACTAAGCCTGAAATTCTTAAAAGAAAGAGGGCAACTTCGAGGAGTTTAGATGAGGGGATTAGACGTCATTCATTTTTTAAGAAGTAGAACCATAAAGGAAGCTTCCTTAAACATGAAATAGAAGAAAAAGAAAACAAAGTGGAGATAGTGACCCTTCTTTTTGGACTCACTCACTCCTAGCCTTCGAAGATGAAGTGAGAAATAGGTAATGGTGTGTCCCTACCCTCCAACATGAATACCTTAGCTAGAAACCTAAGTGGCTTTGTGGATCTGTTTGCATGTTTCCTCAATCTTTAATTAGAAATTAGAAGGTTTCCTTATTTCTAAGAATCCTTTGAGAGATAAGAAAATGGGAAGAGTGTGTGAGTGAAGGCAAGTGAGAGTGAAAAATGAAAGAAGATGAAATGAATGAGAATCTAGCATGGAAGGATCCATGCATGCAACTAAGAAAGTAAGTGTGTGTGTGAGTGTGTGTGTGTGTGTGTGTGTGTGTGTGTGTGTGTGTGTGTGCGTGCGTGCGTGCGTGTGTGTGTGTGTGTGTGTGTGTGTGTGTGTGTGTGTGTGTGTGTGTGTGTGTGTGTGTGTGTGTGTGTGAATCTAAATGGAAAGTGAAATGCATGCACTACATGCAACTCTAATGTATAAATCCACAATGATGTGCATGATTTCTAAAGTAAGAATGGCTTGTAACTCTAAGAATCTAATATGAATGATGTTTCTATACTAAAACTAGAAAGTAAGCAAAGGAAAATAGAAGGTCAAATATAGTGAAACATCTGTTTCTAAATTAGAAAAGTGCTACTTCTAAAATACAAAAGTGTTAGATCTAACTAATTTATAAAATGGTTCTAAACTAATTCTAAAACAATTCTAAGATGAATGAAAAGAAAATTAGAAAGTTTCTAAAACTAAAAAGAAAGGAAATCTAAGATTTAACATGAAATCAAAAATTAGAAGCTAACCTACTTCTAAATTAGGAAAGTGCTTAAAACATGAAACTAGATTGCTAAATAGAAAGTTATACCACACCTTAGATCTACAAAGTAAAATATAACCAAAAGAAACAAAGCTACATGCAAATATATCACTAATGCAAGTTATTCTACAAAATAAGCTATGCATAAGAAATAGAAAAAGATGCATCCACCAAATTTTGGTGGAATGTGTTGAAAAACCTATACCAATACCCTTGTAAGGCTTATTTTATTGGAAGAGAAACATGGTATGCATCTAAACTGTTCTATGATGAAACGATCTACTACACTAAACATGAACTACAAGCAAGAAAAAAGTGAGCAACTATCATGCAAAACTAAGGGAAAACTACAAAAGGAAGCATGGTGTAAATCTAAATTACATGAAAGATGCATGAAACTAATATAACATTCTAAATAAGAAAAATATACATAGAATGCATGCTAGAAGAAGGTGAATGGAAATGATAGAATATGGTAGAGAAAGAAAAAGGAAAATGAGAAAGAAAGAAGTTGGAACTTAGGTTGAGACCCTACCTTTATCTCAAAGGAATTTGATCATGGAAGCTTCAACGAAGTTTGTGTCAAGACAATCTTCCTCCCTCTTTTTCTTCTTTGATTTAACCCTGAACTTTGGGAAAAGTTGAAAGATCCTTAATGTATTCAAAACACCTCTATTTATAGATTTCTAACATAAATGTTAAGGGGCTGATTTTGAACTAATGAGTAGATGTGAGAGCATGGGATTCAATTATGGAAGTGGGCAATGAGAATGGAAGAAGTAAATTCAATTAGTAAAGAATTAGAAAGGAATACTAAGGGGATAGCTTGAGGGTGAAGGAATGAAGTAAATTCAATTAGGAAAGTGGTTGTTGGAAGGGAGGGGGAGGGCGTGATTTTCATTATAGGAAAGGGGGTGGAAAAACGGAGAAAAGAAAAAGAAAAGATAAGGAAATGGTGAGGACTAAGTAGGAAAGGAAATTGGTGGGGAGAAAAGTGAAACAAAAGGAAAGTTGGTGGGGGAATCTAAGGTTTTTCATAATTAGAAAGTCCTAAGAAGGGGTGGGGGCATGGAATGTACATAGAGGGAAATTTGAGTGATTTTGGAAATCCTAAGATGTATGGATCCTTGGATGACAATGTATGACCGAGATCTTTCTTTAAGGTTTTGGTTTGATTTTTTAATATAGAAAAGATGGGTAGGCTTCCTTATTTTCTTAACATCAATCCTAATCCTTAGTTTATACTTTCCTTTGCTTGGATGGATGAGATTCCTTCATGGCATGAAAATCTTCTTTAAACTTTATCTTCTCTCTACCAATGGATCAGATTATCCTAGGATGAACGACCTTAATTCTTGTAGATCTTCATATGCTCATATGGATCAATTATGCTTCATTATCTTGTATGGACAAGACATCCACCCATTGATTGATTCTTCATCCTTTTGGTTAAGTAAGAGAGAAAATAAGTAAAATGTTTTCATGTGGTCCCATTCTTCTTTTATTGTTGAGAAGCTTTCATTGTATATGATTCTAATGCATATATATTGAGCCTCTTCCATAAGCTTCCAAAGGTGGTGACATGTATGCGATTATGCTTGAAATGAGATTTTGCAACCTTTTCACCCTTATTTGAGTTGAAGATGTACATACGGTTTCTGACCATTCTGACTTTGATAATGCCACCCAAGGATTATTCTCAACTTATAGGACTTCACTTATGGCATGTGTGACCCACCATATAGCTTGAAATGTGAAAATACTTTTTTGAGGTAAAATTAAAAATTTTGTGCATTTTTTTTACATTTGTACCTTATGTAATAACACAATTTTTGTAAATTGATTGAGAAAAACAATTTATTTTGAATTTTCAAAATTCTGGGCTGAAATATTAGGTTATTAGAAATTCTATATTTATATAGATAAAAACATGATTTAAAACTTATAAAATATGAATGTACTCGAAAAACTGATAGAAATGACTCCAAGTATGTTCAATTTTGAGTTAAAATGAAAAAACCCTAATTTACTCTATTTTTATGAATAAAAGGGTAAAATAGTAATTTTAGCCATAACAAGATCTAAGACAGCAATATTTAGAATGTACTCAGAAATGCAATTCCAATGCACTAAGTACGCTCAATTCTGAGTTCTGGAGAATAAAACAAAATTTTTTCCATAAAAGGGTATGTGGTCCTTTTACACCTCCGTGGGGCCCACAAATGAACCCAATGGCTAGAAAACATGTAATAAGTGGTCAAACTACTAACAGATGATAGTGGAGAAGGAGATGGTAATGGAGGATCCAATGTTAATTTAATATTCAAAAGAATTGAAACATAATTATTACAAGTAATTATAAAAAATTCAAAAATATCTATAAATACACCCCCAAAAATCCTTCAAAAATATTCAATAAAATTCTCATGAAATTATCTTGCTTCCCCTGAAAAAATAGATATAGATTCATTCCCAAATTTTTAAAACTCCCAAAAATATGTCTTCTTTCACTTTCTCTCACCTCTCTCTAGATTGGAACAAGTGACCTAAATTCCATTAGGCACGTTGTTCCAAAACAATCTCACAAATCCCACCATTCCTATTGTCCTAGACTACCTTATCTACAAAACCCCAAAAAAATTTCAAGATCCAATGGTACAATCAAAGACAAATAACAAAACAAGCGGTTATTGGGCGATCTTATTATTAAGTGGATATTTCTTTTAAATTGGGCAGCAAAACCTATGTTTTTCTCCAATCAGGTAGGTGGAAACTCTTCCCATACTTATTTCAGGTTATTTTATATAATTTTAATTTTCTAAAATTAATTTTAGGTTAAAATTTATAAAATCAAGTAAGGATAGGAACCCTTCAATTTTGTATGATGGAGGGCATAGATTGAAAATCTGAGCTGTCCAATTGATCCAAAAGGGTCCAAAACCCCAAGGGTAGAATTTTTAAGAAATTTTATCAAGTTTTGAGATTTCAATTGAAGAGGATTGATTGGACGATCCAAAATGGACGGTGCAATCTTCTTTAAAAGATCGGGCTCCAGGGACGCTGCTACGAGATGCCGCATAGAAATGCATGCAATGGGAGCGTCTTTGTGCATGCACTCTGCATGCGACGCCATCCCAATGGAACGACAGCTTGATAGTGCAGGTCCTAGCGAGTGCGTTACCACGTGCATCCAGGTGACAGTAGTGTTGTGACCACTCCGCCTAACAAATCAAGATCGTCCATTCCATTGCATTCAGATCAAATCTGGACCCTAGGAACAATTATGAACTTCAAAGTTCAATTACGAAGTCATTTAAACTCCAAATTAAGATCAGGAAGAAGCTATGGAAAGCTTGTAATGTATATTTTGTTCTTAAATCATAAAATTGATAAAATAAAAATAAAAAAAATATTCAAGAAACCTTCTATTTTTAGGAATTAAGCATCTAATTTTTATGATCTTTAAGATCTAAGATGATCAGATCTTGGGGATCTAATGTAATGATGATATAATGTTGAAATCAATTAATATCCATGATTTATTTTGACAGATCTAATATAAAATGAGGAATCTACCCTTTATGGTAGAAAAACTTTTAAAATACAAAGGGACCCACTTGATCAATAAGATCAAGCATGATCAGACCCTTTGGATGGGTTGTATGAATGGGATTATGATGAAATCTAATTAGATCATGGATTAAATGTGACAAAAACAAGTGGATATGATCTTTGGATCCCTAAATGTAATTAAAACCCTTAATCTAAAGAAAAAGATCTAAGATCTAATGGTTGGATAATATGTAAAAGTTTCTAATAATCTTAATCTAATTATCTTAATTGCCTTTTATTTGATAATAGAATTATAAATGTGCTTTATGTTATAAAGTTGGAAGCATGATAATGTAATTCTTAAATTTTAGCATGCTATGCTCTAAATGTTTTTAGTTAGTTATTAGGTTGGTAGATTTAATTATCTTAGGGTCATGTTAGTTTAAATTTGAGATTTTAGCATGATTCCATTAGATTAGTAGTAAAATTTCTTCATAACTTAGGATCATGCTAGTTTAAGTATAGTTTTATTCCATTAGGTTAAGTTACTTTCATAAGAAGCATGTTAGTATAAATGGTTGTTAAAATTATATTGGAGTTATGCTTTAAAGTTTATGATTTAATTGTTGTCAAATTTTATTAATAGATTCAATTGTTAAGTAGTTGTTAATATATGATGAGCATAAATCACCAAAAATATAAACTAATGGAATATAGAGATTCATGGACAATTAAGATGAGTGAATGACTTTGACTTAACATTAGTAAGGGCCATAGTTAGTAGGACAATATAATGATTATCAAATCCTTGGCCCAAATTAGGAGAATAATAAATGCCATGAATGACATTTTAAATGTTCATGGATTTAATTAAAATCAATTAGAAAGAGTACTTAGGGTTAAAATGCTTATAGGAACCCTATGAACGGTTGAGCTAAGGCCACTCTAGTGAATGCTGAACATGGTGGTCAAGGGTGTTCTCTAATAGAGCATCACTCTTGCCTTACCTTCCGTTGATGTTTATGAGGTCTAAACGCCTACTTACATGAAGATTGAAGCAACCACTTTGTGTTTAACCATTCAACTAATAAGCCTTAGTCAATTGGAAATAAGAGGAGAATTCTTGACTTAGGATGAAATAAGATATCTTCAACTAGTAAAACATTAACTGGTTAAATAATAATAAAAAGGGCATAAAATGTTAGTAAATTATCTAATCCTAATAAAATTTGTGAATAAGATAAGGATGATCAAACAAGATCCATGGGATCTTGAATGATCAAGAACAATAAAAATAAATAAATACTTTTTGATGATATATATAAAAAGGGCAGCCCCAGTGCACAAAGCTCTCGCTTATGCGGGGTCCTGGGAAGGGGCGGACCACAAGGGCCTATTGTAGGCAACCTTACCTTGCATTTTGCAAGAGGCTGATTCCACGCCTCTAACCCGTGGCCTCAAGGTCACATGACGACAACTTTTACCGTTGCGCCAAGGCTCCCCTTCATATATATATATTGCCTGAAATTTAGATCAAATAGAATAGAAGATCTGAAGCCCTAATCAAATATGATTCAAGGAAGAGAACCAAGATCATCCTCCTTAAGGATGATCAAACAACTGAGCTTAGATCAAAGAAGATCTAGATGATAGAAGATCTAAGCCCTTGATCTTTATCAACAAGTATAAATTGTTGATCAGAGGATCTGTGGAAGATCAAGATCAAAGAAAAGAATACACAAAGACTCAGAATAGAAAATACTTAGATCTAAAAGATTAGAAGATCATGCTAACCATCAGACCCATTGATCAATAGAATAAACACTATTTGAGAAAGATAGATCATGATAGGACATAAGATCTAATCCTTTATATCAAAAGACGAGATTAGACAAGGAATATAGATAGGATTAAAAAATATAGGATTATTCAAATTACATAAATATATTAATAGTATGTATGGATTTAAAGATTACATACGTCAGTCAGGATCAGGGAAGATCTGAAGAGATGGATCACTACTTGAAGGTAGGAGGATTTTATGAATGAATATACATGAGATATACATGTTGAATACATGATCTTATGTTTAGAAATGTTGACAAGTGTAATGTAAATACTTGTATTAAATCCCTTGAAAACCCTTATGATCCAACCAAAACACATATGAAATGGTTAAGTTAGAATTGAGAAAAAAACTCTAAGTGAATAGGGAATTAGAAGATATTCCAGCCCTAAGTAAATAGACAGATTGTTTGATACGTATGAGAATTACTTTACATACAAGCATGGAGGCTTGTGGTTTTGTTTTAAACAGAAGTAGGCCTAGGGATGCTATGCAAGGAGAGTTAGTAGGGTTTGGCCACCCCCTCTCTGAAACTTATTATGATATAGATACCAAGCCTAAGTGAGGCTAAAAGTTGAGTGGGGCAATTATGGGAAAGCTACCACTGTGACAATCATGCCCTTCCCCCCATACGGACATGGATATTGTGATTTTCACTAAGGATGGTATAGGGGGATTATTGGGCAGTTATCCGAACGCGCTGGTATGGATTCTAACTACATGCATAGTAGTCCTTTGAGTATTTTTGCATTATAATGCATGGCATAGTGAAATGCCTTATGATATGGTATGATGAGATGCCGGGTAATCGTGGATTACTAATACTACCTAAATGAGGGAGTATGTCCAACAGAGTCTGGATGATCTATCAACTTAGTATAAATTGGGTATGATTATGCTTTGAGATATTAACTATTTTTCACAGTTTTAACTGTGTATATATACAAAGTATACATTACGTATGTGTAAGGATGTACATATATGACCAAGTAAAGAGATTGATCCATGAGTATGAATAATGGGATTATGAAGTATTAAGATTATACTGTCAAATTATTATACTTTTTGAACCCCCTACCACGCATAGCTTGCTGAGATATTGTAAAAGCTTCAATGTTTCCAATATCTCAAATACAGAGAAGGAGAATTAGGAGCTCAAGACTTAAGAAGACTTGAAAGAATAATCAATTGAGGTATATCCCTTGAAGACATATATTTTATTTGAGAGCATTTAATTGTATTGAGAATTTTTATTGTATGTTGAGCTTCAAAATTTGGATTATGTAATTTGGACAAGTATTGTACCGACACCCGAGCTGTACTATGAACCACTGGATGGATTTTGGAATTTAATAAAAGTATATTTCTTCAATGAAATTTTATCTTATACAAAAATTCTACTTATATTATGTATGAAGTGATGACTTGTGTTTTTCAAAACAAGTTCTAAAGAAAAGAATTTTTGTTGCTTTGTTTTGCAAAAAAAATTTACTACTAAGGGCCCTGCCTTTCAAAAGTGTAATACAGAATGTGTTACAAAAACCAGAGTCTTCTTTGTTGGTATCATGGTATCAGAGATATTCATCCAGTCATAGTATAGTACCTTTATGTCCAATATGAACATGACAATCCAATTAGAGGATGAGAAATAGTGAGTGAATAGGGAAATAAGATAGTATTTGATGAGAATGAGTAGAGAATGAGTTATGTGATTAACTCATTAAACTCATTAGTTAAGAATGAGTATAGGAAGAGTTATGTAATTAACTCATTAGTTAAAAATGAGTTAATGTAATTAACTCATGAAGTACTAGTGGAGTATAAGTAGATATTACTTAGTGAAATAACTAGGAGAACTACTTAGTAAGTTAATGATATCAATACAGGGAATAGTAAGTATAGAAACAAGGAAAACATTACAGTAGAGGAAGATGTACTATTCAGGTATAACCTAAAATTTTAAGTAAAGATACTTGTAGAAATAAAATACATTAATTCTAGTTTGTGTGTGTGTGTGTGTGTGTGTGTGTGTGTGTGTGTGTGTGTGTGTGTGTGTGTGTGTGTGTGTGTGTGTGTGTGTGTGTGTGTGTGTGAAACTATTATTACATGAAATAATGGAGATTAAGAGAAAAGGATGATAAATTGGAAAAATATGATGGAAAGAATGAAGAAGGATAAAATCCAACCTTTATAGGAAAAGTGAAATAGAAATTTATGAGAAATAGATATTAAAGATAAGACCTTAGAATTATTACAAAATTCAAAATCAATAATAATAAACAATAAATATAAATGTAAGAGTTACAATTGCTACATATATATAATATTATGACAATTAGTTAAAGGATTTAATCATCAAAATAGAGATGATCGTACTTGAGAAGAATTTAAGGAGATAGGTAAATATTTTCAAAATTGGTGAATGAGAAAAGAGTTTTAATAAAGACAAATAAGGAGATAAAATTTAGAGGAACATTGATCCAACTATATGATAGAATAGAAATATGGAAATAATTGTGGACTATAGTAAAGAGAAGTATATTTTGCATTGATGATAAAATGGAAAGTGAAGACCTATAAATGAATATGGATATTAATATGATGAATTCAGTGAATATTGATTCTACTTATATGATAGATTTAGTGATATTGAAAGAATTATGGAATATAGTGAGGAAAAATACATTTTCCATGAATGGGAAAATAATCATGAGGAATGAAGACCTATAAACAAATATAGGTAGCTAAACTTAAGTTTAAATTTGGACAAATGAGATAATTATAAATGATGCATCTATAGATTTTAGAGAAATAAGTGGTTAGAAATTTTAAGATATTTTGGAGATTTTCAATCTAACATAAGATTGAATAAGGAAATATCTATAGTAGTTGAGGAAAATGACATCAATTGATCTGAATAAGTGGAAAGAACAAATTTTAAGGATTAGTAGACAAAGGAGTGATTGTAGTAATAAGTTTACGTTGGGAATTAACAATTTTCTTGAGAAAAGAAAAAGGAAGGTCAATGTGAGGATGCCTTGAACATAAATGATATTATTGGGGAAATTAAGTCCCCTTTTACTCTATAAGGACGAGTAATTCCCAAATTTATTATCATCAATTGGGAATCTGAAATGAAACATAATAATATGAAATCAAAACAAATTTTGAGTCATAATGAGTTGGATAAATGATATTCATGAATTTGAGGAGAATGAAATATATTAGATGAATTGATAATGATATATGGAATTGATTTAAGAAAATCAAGAGCATTTATAGAATATATGATAGACACTTACAAAACTTGTCAACTATCTGGTAAGTGTACATGCTGATTGAAGAAAGCAAAGTTTAGGGTCACATAAATTCTAAGAATGATATGGAAGTTGAACCAACAAAGATTGGAGATGAAACTGAATTGTGAGATAACTTTGATAGTTATAAAAATTTATCTCTTATTGATTGTATAACATACTATAAGGACATTCTTTTAGTATAATTTTGACATTGATTACATAAACCATAAAGAGTTTAAGGTAAGTTATTGAGACTTGAAGAATATATGTAAATTATGGAGTTTTAAAGGCTTGGGAGTGGATGACTACAAAGTCAATATAGACTCATTTAATAGGAATTATCAAGAATACTTCAAATAAAGGGTTAGTATGATATGGAAAAGTTATGAGGTATGCTCGAAAGAAGCATGAGGAAAAACATAATCTTAAAATGGAGGAATAAGAAAATTAAGTGCTATGATTAAAAAGGAAATCATAGTACAAGAATAATAATGAAAGTTGAGGAAGAAGTTATTACAATGAAACTATCAGTTAATATTAGGATATGAAAAGAAATTTTCAATAGAAAGAAAGAGTAAAGGAGTATGATTATCTAGAACAGAAATGAGATAAGTACTTCCAGATAATGGGAGAACTAAGAAGAGATAATTACTTCCAAATATTGGAAGATTGTTAAAAATAATAATAGTTGAAATTATAGAATCCAATCAATATGTCATTTTGGTAAATAGTCTAAGGACTATACATATTAGAAAAGATATGTCAATACTTGTATAAGTTGAAGAGGAATGAGGATGAACAATATAAGTCAGAATGGAAAAATATGAAGTATTCAAAGATTGATGAAAATGAGGAGTAGAAATTTTGCATGCTAGTCAAGAGAAATAAGAAGTTGTGAATAACAAGATAACTCAGTTTAAGAGTTATTAATCCTTTTGGAAAGGATAGCATAGAATTAGGATAAGTGATTAATGCATTAGCATTATTAGTGAGATGTGTGCTTACATTAGTAAATGACCCCAAAATATAATTTTTACCTTTGAGGAGAAGGTAACATGAACTATAAATGAAAGGAAATAAAGGTTTCTTTAAGTGGTAAGGCCACATGAGCAAATTTATGAATGAGTTAATGAAAACTCATAAGTAAGTTGAAATGCAAATTTCGAGGACAAAATTATTATAAGGGGGAAAGATTGTAATAACCCCAATTTTTGTAAATTGATTGAGAAAATCAATATAGTTTGAATTTTCAAAAATTCTGGGCTGAAATATTAGGTTAATGGGAATTCTCTTTTTATAGAGATTAAAACATGATTTTAAACTCACAAATTATGAATGTACTCAAAAAATCGATCGAAATGACACTAAGTATGTTCAACTCCCAATTCAAATGAAAACCCCCTAATTTTCTCCACTTTTATGAATAAAAGGGTAAAATAGTAATTTTACCTATGACCAAGATCTAAGACATCAATATTTAGAATGTACTCAGAAATATGATTCTAATGCCACTAAGTACGCTCAATTCCGACTTCGAGAGAATAAAACAAAATTTTCTCCATAAAAGGGCAAAATGGTCCTTTTACACTCCTATGAGGCCACAAGGGGCCTACAAATGAACCCAACAGCTAGAAAAAATGCAATGAGTGGTCAAACCACTACTAGCTAATAGTGGAGAAGGAGCTGGTAGTGGAGGATCCAATGTTAATTTAATATTCAAAAGAATTAAAGCATAATTATTACAAGTAATTATGAAAATTTCAAAAACATCTATAAATGCAACCCCAAAAATCCTTCAAAAATGTTCAATAAAATTCCCATGAAATTATCTTGCTTTCCCTAAAAAACCAAATATAGATTCATTCCCAAATTTCTAAAACTCCCAAAAATCTCTCTTCGTTCACTTTCTCTCTCCTCTCTGTAGATTAAACAAGAGACCTAAATTCAATTAGGCACGATGTTCCAAATCAAATCCCACCATTCCTATTGTACTAGACTACCTAATCTACAAAATTTCAAGATCTAATGGTACAATCAAAGATAAAATAACAAAACAAGCGGTTATTAGGCGATCTTATCATCAAGTGGCTATTTCTTTTAAATTAGGTTGCAAAACCTACGTTTTTCTCTAGTCAGGTAGGTGGAGACTCTTCCCATACTTATTTTAGGTTATTTTATATAATTTTTATTTTTCTAAAATTAAGTTTAGGTTAAAAATTATAAAAATCAAGTAAGGATAAGAACCCTTCAATTCTGTATGAGGGCTCAAATGGAAAATCTGAGCCTTCCAATCGCTCCAGAAGGGTCCAAAACCTCTAGGGTAGAATTTTCAAGAAATTTTATCAAGTTTTGAGCCCTTGATTGAAGAGGATTGATTGGACAGTCCAAAACAGACTATCCAATCTTCTTTATAAGATTGGGCTCTGGGGACGCCGCTGTGGGATGCCGCACTAAAACACATCCTGCTAGAGCATCTCTATGTGTGCGCTCCGCTTCCAACACCGTCCCAATGGAAGCAATAGCGCAGGTCCCAGGGAGTATGTTACCACATGCATCCCAGTGACGGGAGGGCAGCGATCGCTCCACCTGACTGGACCCCTCTACCCGAATAATCAGGATCGTCCATTCTGTAGGGCCCAGATCAAATCTAGACCCTCGAAATGACTGTGAACTTCAAAGTTCAATTACGGAGTCATCTGAACTCCAAATTAAGATCAGAAAGAAGCTATAAAAAGAGTGTAATGTCTATTTTGTTCTCAAATCATAAAATTGATAATATATTTAAGAAAATTTCTATCTGCAGGAATTAAGCTTCTAATTTTCATTATCTTTAAGATCTGAGATGATCAGATCTTGGGGATCTAATGCAACGATGATATAATGTTGAAATCAAGTAATATCCATGATTTATTTTGATAGATCTAACATAAAATGAGGAATCTACCCTTTATGGTAGAAAAACCCTAAAAATACAAAGGGACCCACTTGATCAATAAGATCAAGCATGATCAGACCCTTTGGATGGGTTGTATGAATGGGATTATGATGAAATCCAATTAGATCATAGATTAAATGTGACAAAAACAAGTGGATATGATCTTTGGATCTTAATAGAGTAAAAGCCCCGAATGTAATTAAAACCCTTGATCTAAAGAAAAAGATCTAAGATCTAATGGTTGGATCATAAGTAAAAGTTTTTAATAATCTTAATCTAACTAGTTTAATTGTATTTTATTTTATAATAGAATTGTAAATGTGATTTATGTTATAAAGTTGGAAGCATGATAGTGTAATTCTTAAATTTTAGCATGCTATGCTCTAAATGTTATTAGTTTGTTAATAGGTTGGTAGATTTAATTATCGTAGAGTCATGTTAGTTAAAATTTGAGATTTTAGCATGATTCCATTAGATTAGTAGTAAAATTTTATGTATTTGATAACTTAGGATCATGTTAGTTTAAGTATAGTTTTATTCCATTAGGTTAAGTTACATTCATAGGAAATATGTTAGTATAAATGGTTGTTAAACTTAATTGGAGTTATGCTTTAAAGTTTATGATTTAATTGTTGTCAAATTTTATTAGTAGATTCAATTGTTAAGTTGTTGTTATGATATGATGAGCATAAATCACCAAAAATGTAAACTAATGGAATATAGAGATTTATGGACAATTACGATGAGTGAATGACTTTGACTTAATATTAGAAAGGGCTATAGTTAGTAGGACAATATAAGGATTATCAAATCCTTGGCCCAAACTAGGAGAATAATAAACCCCATGAATGACATTTTAAATATTCCTGAATTTAATTAAAATTAATTAGAAAGAGTACTTAGGGTTAAAATGCTCATAGGAACCTTATGAAAGGTTAAGCTAAGGTCACTCTAGTGAATGCTAAACTTTGTGGTTAAAGGAGTTCTCTAATAGAGCCTCGCTCTTTCCCTACCTTCCGATGACGTTTCTGAGGTCTAAATGCCTCCTTACATGAGGATTGAAGTAACCACTTTGTGTTTAGTCATTCAGTTAGTAAGTCTTAGTCAAATGGAAATAAGAGGAGTAGTCTAGACTTAGGATGAAATAAGTTATTTTCAACCAGTAAAACATTAACTGGTTAAATAATAATAATAAGAGCATAAAATATTAGTAAATTATCTAACCCTAATAAAAATTGTAAATAAGATAAGGATGATCAAACAAGATCCATGAGATCGTGAATGATCAAGAACAATAAAAATAAATAAATACTTCTTGATGATATATATTGCTTGCAATTTAGATCAAATAGAATAGAAGATCTGAACCCTTGATCAAATATGATTCAAGGAAGAGAACCAAGATCATCCTCCTTATGGATGATCAAAAAATTGAAATTAAATTAAAGAAGAACTAGATGATAGAAGATCTAAGCCCTTGATCTTTATCAATAAGTATAAATTATTGATCAGAGGATCCATGAAAGATCAAGATCAAAGAAAGGAATACACATTGACTTAGAATAGAAAATACTTAGATTTGAAAGATTAGAAGATCATTCTAACCATCAGATTAGTTGATCAATAGAATAAACACTATTTGAGGAAGATAGATCATGATAGGACACAAGATATAATCCTTTATAACAAAGGACAAGATTAGACAAGGAATATAGATAGGATAAAAAAAAATAAGATTATTCAGATTATATAAATATATTGATAGTATGTATGGATTTACAAATTACATATGTCAGTCAGGATCAAGGAAGATCTGAAGAGATGGATCACTACTTGAAGGTAGGAGGATTTTATGAATGCATTTACATGAGATATACATGTTGAATACATGATCTTATGTCTAGAAATGTTGACAAGTTTAATGTAAATACTTGTATTAAATCCCTTGAAAACACTTATGATCCAACCAAAACACACATGAAATGGTTAAGTTAGAATTGAGGAAAAAACTCTAAGTGAATAAGGAACTAGAAGATATTCCAACCCTAAGTAAATAGACAGATTGTCTAATATGTATGAGAATTACTTTACATACAAGCATGAAGGCTTGTGGTTTTGTTTTAAATAGGCATAGGCCTGAGGGTGCTATGCAAGGAGAGTTAGTAGGGTTTGCCCACCCGCTCTCTGAAACTTGTTATGATATGGATACCAAGCCTAAGTGAGGCTAAAAGTTGGGTGCGGCAATTATGGGAAGGCCGCCACTATGACAGCCATGCCCTTCCCCCCATACGGACGTGGATATTGTGATTTCCACCAAGGATGGTATAAGTGGATTATTGGGTAGTTATCCGGGCGCATTGGTACGGATTCTGACTGCATGCATAATAGTCCTTTGAGTATTTTTGCATTATGATGCTTGGCATAGTGAAATGCCTTATGATATGACATAATGAGATGTCGGGCAATTGTGGATTACTGATACTGGCCAAATGAGGGAGCATGTCCGGCAGAGTCTGGATGATCTATCAACTCAGTATAAACTGGGTATGATTATGCTTTGAGATATTAACTATTTTTCACGATTTTGACCATATATATATATACATACAAAGTATACAGTATGTATGTGTAAGGATGTACATATATAACCAAGTAAAGAGATTGATCCATGAGTATGAATAATGGGATTATGAAGTATTAGGATTATACTATCAAATTATTATACTTCTTGAATCCCCTACCAAGTATAATTTTGTGAGAAATTGTAAATGTTTCAATATTTACAATATCTCATATATAGAGAAGGAGAATTAGGAGCTTAAGACTTAAGAAGACTTGGAAGAATAATCAATCAAGGTATATCCCTTGAAGACATGTATTTTATTTGAGAGCATTTTATTGCATTGAGAATTTTTATTGTATGGTGAGCTTCGCAATTTGGATTATGTAATTTGGGCAAGTATTGTACTGATACCCGGGCTGTATTGTGAACCACTAGATCGATTCTGGAATTTAATAAAAGTATATTCCTCCAATAGAATTTTATCTTGTACAAAAATTCTACTTATATTATGTATGAAGTGATGACTTGGGTTTTTCAAAACAAGTTCTAAAGAAAAGAATTTTTGCTGCTTTGTTTTGCAAAACAATTTTACTACTAAGGGCCCTGCCTTTCAAAAGTATATTACAAAATGTGTTACAAAGACCCAAGTTGTCTCACCTTAGACTTGCAAAATAGTATAATTAACCCTAATTAGTGATAATCAAGTGATTTATGAGGCTAAAACCTTCTAAATATGGAGGTATGTATGTAATATTTATATCCATCATCTATTTCATTTATCAGTTTTAGTTTGATGGCATTCCCATTGTAGACTCCTTCGATGATGCATGACCCTTTACATTTTGGTTGGAACTTACCCCTAGGGTCAGATGGTTTGAGGGTCTATCTTCTTTGAGAACTATTTCTCCAATTTGTAGCTTCTTTAGCATGACCTTCTTGTCGAATAACCCAGAGAATCAATTTTGATACCCTTAGTGTCATAGAGTGCTTTCAATCTTGCTTCATCAAGGAAGTGCAACTGATTATAGAGAGCATTGATCCATTTTTGTTTTGCAAGGCTACTCTTTAAAACAATTGTAATGATGGACAAAAGGTAGCTTCTCAATCAACTTTGTGGTGATGTGGTCAGCAATTGCCTTTAGAGGAGTGAAAGAGGTGATTGGTGCTAATGAGTTTGCATATTGGTTGAGTGCTCTTAGGATATACTAAAATGAGATTCCCTCAAATTTATGACATAATTGTTGCAAAATGGTCTCTGTATGGAACAAGATCCTCTTGTTTAGTCTACCACTATCCTATTGCTTAGTTTGAGAATTAAGGCAGAGTATCCATACACCATAATTTTCTTTGTATTAAATGCAATTGCTACTTCTTGCTAGCTATGCATGCTATATTCGGCCATGTTATTAGTATAAAAGTAGAGTAGCTTATCAACAATCGGGTGATACACTCCTTAAAGAGAAATGAGTATCACTCTAATTCATGTCCAATAGTATTAGATGCTCTATCAAATTAAAGTCTCCATGTATCAGGGTCAAGGTTTTTTGGATTTAAAGGGTTTGATGAGGTGGACATTAATTTGGTAGGATTATTGGTTGGCTCTTAGATAAGTCTTTTTGGTGGAGTTTTCTGGGTAATGGTAGGTATGTAATTTCCATTTTTGAGGATTTCTTCATACGAAATTTTTTTGAAGACATGGGAAAGGTCAATGATGGGGTCTTCTACTAGAAGGTTTGAGATGGCTCGCCCTTTGATTGAGTTCTAAGAGACATATTTGACTTCAAGTGTGGACAATAGGAGGAACCATTGTGCTACTCTTTTGGATAACATCATTTTATTTTTTGGAGATATTTGATAGGATGTAGTTGGACAACAATCTCAACTTCATGTGAAACCATGTAATGCTAGAGTTTATGTGAAGTCCAAACTATGGCAAGGCATGTCATGTCATTTGGGATGTATCTCGTCTCATAATCCAGCATCTTCTTATCAATGCAATCAAGTACTTTTTCTATGTCATTCTCATCAAGTTGGGAAAGCATGCTACACATTGTAGTGTTGTGGACTAAGGGATCCAATGGCAAGGGTTTCCCTCATATTAGAGGCATTAGGATCAGTGGAGAAGAAAGTTAATTTTTGAAGGTTTTGAAGGCTTGCTAGCATTCATCATTCTAGGTCATAGCAACATTCTTGTTTAAGAGCTTGATGATGGGTTCATTGATGCTACTGAGTTGCGAGATGACTCTATTTAGATATTGAGTGCAGCCTAGGAAACCTTGAATCTCGTTCTTATCCTTGGTTGGAGGCATTTCTTGAATGGCATTGATCTTAGAAGGGTCAACCTTAATGCCTCTTTGAGTGATCATAAATTTGAGTAGCTTGTGCATGTGACCCTTAAAGCCCATTTTTTAAGATTTAATCTTAACTCACATTGGCAGAGTGTCAAAGAATTTCTTTAAGGCTAGAACATGTCCTTCTCTTATGTGTGATTAACAATCATGTCATCAACATACACCTCTACTACCTTATTTATTGGGGCATACAACAAGGTGGTAACCATTCTTTGGTAAGTGCTTCCACATTATTAAGCTCAAAAGGCATTACTTTATAACAATAGGTGCAATATTGAGTGAGAAATGATGTCTTAACCTTTTCTATGGGTGCCATCTTAATCTAGTTGTATCCTAAGAAGTCATCTGTGAAGGAAACTAAGGCATGTCTAAATATATGGACAACTAGGAAATTTATGTGGGGAAGTGGGAAGCTCTCTTTGGTTTGGTTTTTTAAGTCTCGTAAGTCGACCTAGACTCTAACTTGGCCATCTTTCTTTAGGATGGCGACAATGTTGTCCTACCATTCTAGATAGTGAACAACTTCTATAAATCCTATTTTCATCTACCTCTGTACTTCATCCTTGATCCTCTCTTTCCATTCTCTTCTCATTTTGTGGGATTTTTGTTGGATAAGTTTAACATCAAGGAAGGTAGGGATTTCATGTTTGCACAATGTTTGTGTTTATTCTTTGCATATCCCCATAAGAACAGACAAAGACATTTTTGTATTCTATAAAAAAAGGCATGTCTTGACTTTTCATCTTGGGTTAAGTTAGTGCTATTTGAAAGCTCATATATATTATCTTACATCTTTACATTAGTATTTGAAGTTCATCATCACTAGGTTTAGTTTAATTTATTTTTTATTGTTCAATTATTTTTAAGAGCTTGTCTAGAGGATCATCATTATCTTTCGATTAATCAATAGAGTAAAGATATTCAAAAGATGACACATACTTAGTCTCGAGGTTCATTGATTCAATAGTTGGGAGTACTTCAAGATTCTCATTAAAAAGGAAAAGCAACATCTATAGGAGTGAAATAATCCATGACCCAATTATTCAGAGGGCCAATTGACAATACAGTGGGAGGTGGATGTACAATGGTAATTTTAACAACTAATAGGTGGTATCGTTTATGTCGAATAACTTTCATATCTTACCATATCCAAACTCTTCCATGATCATATCCTTACTGACATTGCTTAGCATGCTTTTACATATCCAAAGTGAGATCTTTGAAGAAGATTTTAGAACTTGGCATCATTGTCTGAGTCCCCTCATCAAAACATGGTTTTAGGAAGCCATAGAATGGTTTTGTTTCTCCTTTCTTCTGAAGTTGCCCATTGAGGGTCTTCTCATGCAAAATCTTGAGCTAACATTCTATCGCTCGAGCCATGAGGGCCTTGCTTGGTACTCTTGGACTTTGAACGCTCATTGGTTCCATTTCTCTTTGCTAGGGTGGTGCCTAAAAAGTATCCCATTATCAATATGATCTTCAAGGCTATCTTATTTTCTACACATGGAAAAGTGATGGTTTCATAATAAGAGCGATTTACTTGAACATTCTTGATCTTAAAAAAAGTGAACTTGTTAAGCTGCACTTTATCTTAGCTTTGATTAACCCCAGGCTCGAATCTTTCAGCTTCTAGGACACTAATGAAACTATCATTGTGCCCAAGAAAGTGATAATGCTAGTCTCTTAAACAAATTTGAGCTTTTTGAGGAGTGAAGAAGGCACAACCTTTGCTGCATAAATCCATGATCTCAATAATAGGAGGTTGGAAGAGGCTGATATATCAACAACTTGAAAGGTGACCATGTGTATAATTGGCCAAAATAATACTTCCATGTTCATGACCCCATATATTTGATTGTGCTGTCATATGCTAGAATCCCTTGAGATGTTAGTTTAAGTTGATCTGAGCTGATTCTTATCTTAAAGTTATTTGAAGAGGACACAGGTTAAGTGCTAAGCCATTATCCAATGGTACTGTTAATACAATCATCCCTCAACATTTGATGGCAATAAATAATGGCTTATTGTGATTGATTCCTTTTGGGGCTAGATTTCCATCATTGAAGGTAAGGGCTTTCAACATGTGCATTGCTCCTATAATAGCATCTCACTACTCTAGTGAATTGTAGGTAGGAACCTGAGCTTAATTCAACTGTTCAAGGACTATTACCTAGGCCTTTGTGAGGCCATGAGTAATATTCATACTAATATCTAAGCTTGGATCATTTTTAGCTATTTGATTACTTCATTATCATTTTCTATGGATTGGAGGAACATTTTTTCCCTAATAGGTGGTTTAGGTGATCTTGAGCAAGGTTGGATGATTTGAAACTGCGGTGCCCTGCAAGTGATATGTGAGATTTTTTGGGAAAACCTAGTGGGGGTGAGATTAACTTCAAAAGTGTTGCTTACAATAGTTGGTGATAAAGGTGGTTTGGAATGAAAGCTCATTGTTCTAGACTTGGGATTATGGTGAAAGTTTGCTTTAGGAAAGCTTTGACCTTGTGCTCCTAATTCAAGCGAGGACTCTAAAATGGACCATGTGGATGGTGGTACATTTGAGGTTATGAGACTTGAATCCAGAGGAATAGGTGTGGGATAGTTGATGTGTGCTTTGCCTTTGCCAAATTGAGAGGAGATTTCATCCATGCAGCTAGGCTTAGTTTTGAGGGATAGGGCTTTGATGCACTCTTTGACGAGTCATGTAGGTGGTTCCTCAAAGAGTGGGAGTGGTCCAACATTTGGTGGCAAGATTTTAAAGAAAGGGAATCAAACAATGATGATGTCAAGAGTGACACATTCTTGAAGGAGATTACTAATGAGGTATTTCATGATCCGACATTAGATTGCCTTAGTAGATGAAGTAAGGGTACCATCACCAGAATCATTATGCCTTTCTATGATAAGTTGGATGTTGCTCAGATATTTGATGAGGAACCAAGGATGCAAATGCAAGCCATGACAATAGTAGCAGGGGCTTAATAAAGTGAGGCAACTTTTATGTGGCATATAGGTTGGGTCTCGTAAGGTGAAATGATGTGACAAGGTCTCTAACATCAATGTAATCCTAGAGAAGCTCATTGATATGTGTTGTCATGGTAAGGAAATCTTGTGCCTTATGCCCAATGGCATCATAGTAAATGCAAAGGGTTGTGCACTTATATTTTGGAATAGAAGAAGTTGCAACGAGTTTTGAAGATTCATAAAGCTGACCATTTAGAGCCAAGGCTTTGACATATGCTTGGATGAGAGTCTTTAGGTTGATGTAACTCATGGGTTGCTTACAGACATATAAGAGAGGTTTGTAGAGGAAAATGGGGAATAATTATTTCCCTAAGAACTCTTTTTTATAACAACTACCATATCCGAGCCTTTGGATTCCAACAATGTTCAGCATCATGGTCATTCATCTTGTGGTAAACACAAAAGTGCCTAGGATCAGTTTCTTCTTAATGTTCAACTTCTTGAGACCTTGTTTGTAGTACAAGGCTTCTTTGACAGTACATGTGTACATTCTTTTAATAATTGCGAGGAGGGCTTGATGAAGTTTTCTAAAGGTAGCTTCATGACATACGCTCATGGTTCATCTGCTAGCACAACATCAATAATACTTTCTCTACTTAATCCATTGAAAATGAGTTCCCATATATGTATCATCATACCATAACACTTCTCTATTTCATGGCCTTCTTGTGTATGATACTAGCAGTATGTGGGAACTAGTATGGAGCTAAGTTGGACGTGTGTGGTAGTCTTTACGATGGTAAAAATAAAGGGTTCTTTTTGAAGCTCTTGGATGCAATCTCAGACCAACTATTTTGGAGGTTCATTCATGATTATTGGAGCATGAATCATGTATGCAGCTGGTAAAAACTTTGAAATTTTTTTCAAGACCCCATCAATAAATACATTCTCTTCCAAAAGGTTGATGATATGCAAATGAAAAGCCCAATACTTATCAATGTCATCCCTAAACATCCAATGGTAAAATACAATATGACATTCCTTGAGCCATTATTTTTCCAATCGCCTCTATACCAAATCATTATATTTCTACAATCTCCGAAGAAGGTACACATTGTTGAACACTTTCCTAGATATGTGATTTGGAGAGCCAAAAATCGGTTGTCTTATAACCATAATTCTAGTGGTTGTCACAATACTAAAATTTAGGGTGATCTTTTGGATGTGGCCAGTATTTCCTCTTAGTTGGCCCTATATTTGCTTTGATATTCCTGTATTTGTAAAGCCCTTGAAGCTTGATCTAAAGGCAAAATACTTTTCAGTCTATTGACCCAAATTTCTTGTGATATTCATAAAAGGATCATATTGAAAACCCCAAGGGGTAAGCTAGGGTAATAGCTATACTTTAGTGTCCAATGGTTCAATGTGGTCTCTAAAGAGGTGGAAGCAATGCTGGGAGGGCAACGAAAGTCAATGTACTTTTTCATATATTTGGTTCACCACTCTGTTCTGGATAAGAAACTAGGATGGATGCTTGGGAAACCTTATTACACATCCTTCATTTGCTCTTTCAACCTTCTCAACTCTTGACAAGTGGCATTGGTTGTGTCCATCAAATGGTCCATGCTCTTGGGTGACTCTATGCTAAGAGTTAGTGAGATATTTTTCTTGAAAAAGTGATTTCATGGAATATTGAACATTTTTTACCTTGGGATTCTAACTTGACTAATCAAACTTTTTAAAGAAAAACTCACTAGGTTGAAATTGGTAGCGTAGATCAAGAATTAGTACCATAGCTAGTAAAACACTATATGAATCCCAATGCTTTTCAAATTTTGATTTCATCTTAGTTGCCATGCAATTAACAATATCAATCTTCACTCTTAATTTAAGAAGAAAAAATCAATACAAAGAATTATGTTATAGCTGTTTCTCATAAAATATAAGCAATGGTTACATGCATTCAAAGAAAAGAAAAACAAGAATACTTAGGTTACCTCTTGAAGTTAGTACAACTAAATCTTTCACACATTTGAAAATAAAGTTTGATGATGGGTGTTCTAGCCCTAAGAAAATACTTGTAAATTTTTAAAATGGTTTTAGAAAATTGTGTATTTTCTTCTCTTTTTTTCAAATGATGGAAATTACATCTTATAGACACATCCAAATATGAACCCATCAAAACTGTTAGACCTACTTGATCCAATAACTACCCATATTTGATAAGTCTTGACTCGAATCCCTTAATGTATTTCACACTCTCTCATATCTTCTATATACCATCCTCACAAGCTTTCAAACCTTCTTGACCACTAATATTGAAGACATGTACACAGCATTATACAATGAAAATTGTCTGTGCACAGCAAATACCATTGCACAATAGTTGACTCCTCAAGATTTATCTATTTATTTATTTTTTCATGCAATCATTGTTACTTGTATTATCCAAGGTAAAGAGAGAAGATTTTCTTCTCTACTCCCCAATCTTTCTGGAACTTAAACAATTTCTCAACGAACTCTACAAATGCATATGGAAGAGGAAAGTGACAAAATTTAAGAACGTTGTTGTGCAACACCCATTTCTTATTAGCATATTGTGTAGTTAGACAAATATAGCCCAACTTATAAGAGAAGACCACAAGTCATAAGTGATGCATTTCCTACTAAGAACATTTTCTAACACATGCTTCCAATTTCCTTTGTCTCCCTTATGTATTCTCATACAATCATACTTAGCAGTGTTCGTAGAATAGCATTTCATGTTCTCATTCATATATTTAAGAGCTTCGCTTGCCCCTTCATGCTCTACTACATCAAATTGATAGTTATATTTCATGACTGAAATAACCATTTTGTCACAATAAATATTTTGATCAAATGTAGCCCTATGCAATTGCAGCTCATAACCTAAATGCAATTGATTTAGGTCTTGGTTACATTTCCCTAGCCACTTCTCAATGTGACACTTTAAATTTGTAGTACCATTAGTACTACTACCTATTGCATAAGTGTCCTTGCAATGTTTACACTGTCCCTCTCTTTTCCTTCATCATCTTTATATCAATCAAATTCAACCCAAAATTAGAAGTAGGCTAATCTAGAATTTTGTGTGGATGCAAGAATATTGATTATGCCTTCATCTCCAATTGAATCCTCTAAACATATACCTTCCATAATGCCTAAATGACATAGATGAGTTAACCAAAAGCAAGCAAAAACATTCAATTATGAAGAGAGGAAAGACTACAACTTCACTAATTTTTCTAAAATAAAATATCCCTCGAAATTTAGCTTGAAGACCATTAGACAATCTTCTAACCTATATGTAAAGGATAATAGCATAGAACCCTACGAAATTGAATTCCTTCACTTGCATAATAGGAGAGGGATCAGACCTGGTTTTGATTATAGTAAATTTTGATACGCTTTTCTAGTATGAGCTATACAATATGCAAAATGGAGAATAATGCAAATGCATTCATGTATAAAGAGCAGGAAATGCACAGGCAACCATTTCTTCCACTATGCCATCACATTGTGTTAGATAAAAAAAAGAATAGCAAACATCGAAAAAAAGCTCACATCAAATACTGATTACAACATATTTACTATCCAAATTGTATAAACAAATTTTAATTCCATAAATAAGTTGAAGATTTATACTGATTAATTTATTACCTTAAGTGATCTAGGTTTCTTATTGTGCAAATGACAAACGACATTTGCAATTTTAGAAAACCATTAAAAAATGACAAATAGCACAAAATTAACAAAATATACAGAATGATAAAATCTAAAGCCTTAGTTCTTCGAGGATGAAATGACATTCGTGGTACTCATGAAATATAATTGTAAGGAAAAAGAATGAATACGAGAAAAGAAAGGAATAAATATTTATGACAATTAATAAAACTTACAAAGCAAACATTAATGATCTCTAGATTCCAATCACTACTTCCTAGTAGTGGTGGATACTAAGAATTTCATTAGTTTATAAATTTACTAAACAAACATAAATGATCTTTGTATTCCAATCCCTACTTCCTAATAGTAGTGTGTACTAAGAATTTGATTCGTTTATCTCAAACTGTTTTCCATAAATTATCTTTTCATTAACTAATTTATTCGCACAAAATAATGCAAAGAATAAGTTATTAGAGATAGCAAATAACATGATATTGTTAGATTTGCAAATTATTGGATAGTTTTGATCCAACTCAATATCAAAATTAAACGAGCATAACAACAGTGGTAAAGAGAATTTTGATAGCCATAGTAAGCCTCAACCCTTCTAATGAAATAAATTGAAAACATCGACCACACATCTATCCTACAAAAATGAGAGAATTGTACTCAAAGATTATCCAAAAGGCTTGAGAAAATAAACTTAGTCTACTGGTCACCCCATCTTGATACTTAAAAAAAGCCTCTTAGTAAAATAAGAAATGTCCTAAAAATAAATGAAACAAAATACCTTCTATCTACAATATTCAAAGTAAAAATGTTGATATCGGTAAAATGGACCAAATGAAGATCAAATGCTTACAAATAAAATGAAGATCAAAGAATTAGGATTTCTTACTTGAGGACTTGATTATTTCACATTCATATCGGAAGACCTATAAAAGATTCATGTAATTAAATAAATGATAAAAAAAAATATTTGAAACTAGAAACTACCAAAGATAGAACTGGAATTCGATAAAAAAAATGATATTGAAATTGAAGCAACTAGAGAAAATTAGGAAATCCTTGCCTTAGATTAGAAGATATTCAATAAATGATGTTGAAATTGAAGAAATTAAAAGAAATCTTCAATGAAATGTGGGATCACATTCAATAAAACTATGCTTCCTTTTTGAGTATTTCCAACCAGATTTGCCATTAAAAGCAAGATGAGGGAGAAGCACACACATGTACATCAGAGAGAGAGAGAGAGAGAGAGAGAGAGAGAGAGAGAGAGAGAGAGAGAGAGAGAGAGAGAGAGAGAGAGGTAGACATCCTTGCCAAAGAAGATCATTGGGTAAGAAAGGCAAAGGGGTTTACCATTGATCATAGTATGGGGAGAGAACCATCTAGAGTTGGGACTTGAGGGTGTTCTCGCAAAGATAATAGCATTAATAGGTTAGATTCTTTGGTTTTCCAGCAACAATAGGCAGACAATGCCATGATTGATGCATATAGAGTTGTTGGATGAAGGATGCAGAGAGCCAAGTTTTCTAGCCATCTCACAAAAATAACAATGAGAATAGGCCAAATTCTCTATATTATCAACAAGAATAGGCCAACCATGCCATGACTAATACATAAGGAGTTATTGAGAGTTCCTAGACAAAGGACAAAAAGAGTCAGGTTTTGGTTGATTTGAGATTTGAATTCATATTTTGTTCTATTAGTGGAGAATTAGGTTAAAATTTGACAGCACGTAAGCAAGTAACCTACAAACTTTCCTGTTACATCTTGCCCATGTATGAGGCTGGCAAGTTAAGTTATAATTAGATTTAAATGGGCTACAAAAATAAGACGCATGATCGGCTTTATACATGTGTTGGTCATGGGTTTAGCTAGTCACATGCTAATTGATATATCCAAGTATCGGGTTGAGATGGGATTGTCGGTTGTTGGGCAACAACTGACCCCCCACTTGGGATTTTAGATCCTGCAGAATGGCCGTAATGGTCAATCGTTAAGATCAACAACTAACCATACATGCCATATAGAAGGGCTTCAACACCTGAGACATTGTTTGACTATTTCTTTTCACTTTTTCTTCTTTCTCGTGGATCTTTCGCTATAATTACAAGCATAAACATTCAAAGATGATACAAATGATACAAAATTTGATTTCCCATTCAATCTTCTAATAATTACATGGCTGGTCCTCTGTTTGAACATTACAATCTCTTTATTTCATCATCACAATCAATAGAGACAACAAAAGAGGGATTGCCAATACAATTGAAACAAAATAAGTGACATTAATTGTTTACTTAAAAAGCTAGACAATTTCTTCATTTGAATCCTTCCTAGAGCTCCCTAATAATAACCTCTCTACCACAAGCTGTCTCTCAACATGCCATTTGTCAACCCATCCGAGATACCTACAACCATACTCCCTCTCCTAATCAAGAAACTTATGAAACCTCTTTCCAGGATTTGACTTTGTCCACGAAGTATAGACCTTCAAGAATCTACACAGGCACATCAAGGATGGAGGTGTTATTTTGTTGTTACCTTTCGCATTTATCGCATAGTCTATGTAGAAAATTAGTTCTTAAACTTATTCTACCCCTTCCAACAAACATTGCAAAACCCTAAAATGGATTTTAGTTTGGAGATTAAGCTGGACAATTCCAAAACAAAGGATAAAGAATGAGAGAGAACAAGAGGGCTTTGGATTCTAGACGTTCAAGTGCAGACTTACCTTCTTTCATTGTAATAGCTCAGGGAAGAAGGAGATTTCAATCCCATTTGTGTATGTTTACATTTTCATTTTTCATTTTTATATCCTATTCTATGGTCGGTCAATGCCAAGTAATCAGGTCAGCTGCTTACTAGACAAGCCACGTCAACACCGTCCCCAACCCGCTCCAGCATGTAACTGTAACAGTAATAATTCCAGGGTGCAATCGGAAGAGACAGAATCTTGAATATAATTAAAAAAAATTCGAATAATTTAGGGTTTTTTCTTCACTAAGCCTTCTTACACTTTTTCCACGTTGGTTGCATTTTAATTCGTAATCCTTTCAGGTCCCTCCGCTCGCTAAGCCGTCGGGAAGATGGAAGAAGGGGTCTCTTCGATCTCAGTCCAATCTCTTTGCCGATATTATTACTTTTTCCATCTGCAATTTCGATTATGCTCTCACTTTCTTTCTTTCAGGATGATGAAGCTCGCTTCAAGCAATTGCAAGAAACCCTAGATTTGGATCCAGACAACCCTTCTCACCACTATAATCTCGTATGACGCCTTCAGTTCGCTGACCTTTAACGATTTCTACCTGCTAAATTTGATTTCCTTTTCTGGATTTTTTTTGCCAGGGGCTTTTCTTGTGGGAAAGATGTGGAGAATTCAAGGATAAAGCGGTCGAGCATTTCGTCATTTCTGCAAAGCTAAACCCTAGCAATGGCCCTACTTTTCGTTTTTTAGGGCATTACTATAGCCAAACTTCGGTTGATTTGCAAAGAGCTTCAAAGTGCTATCAGAGAGCTGTTACTCTAAATCCAAATGATTGGGAAGCAGGGGTAAGTTAATTCGTTTCCTATTTCTTCGAGGCCTTTATACTTGTTGTTCTCTCTTATAGGAACTTTGACGAACGGTAGATGGAACAAAAGACATTGATTCTTCTTCGACAGAGAATGTACTCCACCACGAACAGAAATTCTGGATAAAATCCTTTACTCTGTTCTCATGACAATAAACCATTTTTAAGCTGTACAAACAAACTGCAAACAACTTATCCCAAAATTAATCATCTCTTAAGAACTGAATGACACCTTGCTCAACCTTCGTGGTACTGTTACCATAGTTTAAACTATGTAAATTCAGTGGAAACCTTATTGGCCAGGATGGGACATCCCTACCTACAAGCAGAACACACTTGCCTTCTTTTGCAACCTACTAACAGAATTACTTACTCTAGCACCGGCTGGATAATTCTGATTGTGTTATTCCATCTCCTTACATTAGCCTAGTCCACCAGGTTGAAATTTAAAATAGTGCTTCATTGGTGAATAATATGATTCAGTATTTTGCGGGAATAAACCTGCTCATTGCTTGAAGTGTCTTGTTGCCTCTGTCTGTTCTTATTTGAAGTATGGATACTGGTTCTGGCTGAGGAACTTCCTCTTCAGTATGTTAGCAAAGTCTTCTGAAACTGTGAATCTTATCCAACCCTGGGATTTGGCAGGAAATGTGAAAGACTGAATGCACATATGAACCTGCTGGGAGTTCCCAACTTATAAACTACTGGTCAAATCCTTTCAATGATCCAAAAGGACTATCACATTGCGGAGGCAACTTGTGTTTCCTTGGTACAACTGCAGATGTGTGTCTATAAGGCTGGTGAAGCCTCAAAAACCCCAATACCTGTAGAGAATCATGCCTGAGGCAGTGCTTTTTAGCTTGCCTTTCAACCTTTCTTGAGCAGCTGTTATATTGTGCTTGAGGGTGATAGAATGTGATCTGATCTACCCTTGCTGTGTTTCACTGATTCCACTTTGAGAGGTGCCAAGCATGTAAAAATGCAATTTTGGTGGCAGAAGCCCATAAATGACTATGAATGGAGTACGTTGAGTATGAGAGCAGTGGCTTGTACTCTACTGCCATTTAGTCCAAAAGGTTGAAGATCAACCTATAAATCACTTGAAATGTGAGATCATATAGCTCTGAAGACAACTATTAACATTTTGACAACCTTGATATGCCCATCAGTCTGAGGATGTGTTTAAATGCGTGTCATGGAGAAGGAAGCTTTCCTTCCAAAGCAAAATGGTGGAAGAGGGTCTTGGTCACTAACGATGACACTATCCATACCATGCAATTGGAATACATGATCAGAGAATGTTGGGCTGTGGCTGCTTTATGAGGATGAGCCATATCAATAAAATGTACACATTTTGACATGGGTGTGTCTCATGGTTCCAAAATTGATGGCGGATATAAGAAGATCAATGATGATGTAGCTTCTAATGGTGAAGATCAACCTATAAATCACTTGAAATGTGAGATCATAAGTATGACTGGTCATGGATGTAAGGCATCATCAACATGGATGTGTTTAATGGTTTAGATCATCCAAAATAAAAAATTTTGGGCCAAAATCAAAAGACTCCTATTTTGGCACCTATGGACGTCTTGATTAAATTTGTAGAATTGCTTAAGAAATGATGACTTGGACGATCCGGATGGGTGCCTTGGAGATAAGAAAGAACCAGGCAAAAGTTTCTAAAGCTTGGCAGCAAAAAAAAAGTCCCTACATGGCTTGCTTGATCAAGGGGCCATTGGCAGCCTGGGCAAAGATTCTTACCCTTTGATTTTGGAAAGTCTTAACTAGGGAGATCTAAAAGCTAGGAACTTACTAATATCTATTATAATATTTTAGAAGTTGCTTAGATATGTTTAGTAATGCTCCAAAGCAGATTTAGCATGTGGAAAAGTTTAGAAAGTTTTCAATATTAAGGATCATATGTTTAGAAACTATGCACGGGTAAAGCAGCTTGTGTAATTGAAGGTATTCGTGATAGATTATACTTGCCTAATGTGGGAGGCCTGTTCCCATATATAAATATCCAATTGTACATTGAGAATGTAGGCTAGATCAAGTTCAATTCAAGCATAAAAAACGTCTTCTTCTCTAGTGTGTTTTAACGCTTTTTTCAGGGCTGGAACATGGATGTGTTTTCCATTACAAGTTGAGATAGGCCAGAGTGCATCTTAGCTTGGATGACTCTGTATCACTTGTGGAGTTCAAGTGTGGTGAGATGTGTTGAAGCTCTTATCTTCAAGGTGGTGCTATTGTATTCTTAAGATGGCGAGTTTCTTTCCTCCCCAAGATCTATATCTCTTAGTGGTGTGGCTATATCCAAGAGTGGTGGACTATTTCTGCTTGAATCTTGACAGTGGTGATCCTTTATTTGTTTAAGACTAATCTCAATCCTAAAATGTAGTGTTGCTTTTTGTATCCACAGATAGCTTGGATGTTTTTATCTTCATTTAAACCTCTAAGTTTGCGCAAAATTTTTAGTACTCCGTTATCTAGTACCAAATTGGTATTAGAGCAACGATGTGTTCCTAAAGTTCTTCAATGGCATATTGAAGAAAGGTATTGCTGCTGTCGACATGGATGCTAAAGATCTAAAGATAGACGATCTACAAAGACAATTCGAAAGACTTAGAGGAACATCTTGAATAGCTTAGCAGCCAAGGAGGACGAGGTGAGAAATCCGAACTAGCTTCTCTGGTGAGTCCTTAGACGACTTCAATTCTTTTTCTTCCAAAAGACAAGCTTCCAGGTAAAGATCGTCCTCAAGTGGTGCTCTAAGGATATCATGACTATCATCTTTTTGAAGTAAAAGTAAACATTCCTGAGTTTGAAGGAAACTTACAGCCCATTAAGTTTCTTGATTGGCTGCATATAGTCTAGGGTGTCTTTGTGTATAAAGATTTTCTTGAAGAATCCAAGGTAAAACTTGTTGCCCTAAAACTCAAGAAATATGCTCACTTTGGTGGCACAATTTAAATAAGCAAAGAGTAAGAGAAGGGAAAGGTAAAATCATAATTTGGGATAAAATGAAAAAGGAACTGAAGGAAGGTTTTCTACCCAAGAACTATAGGATGGAAATGTTTCGTATGTGGTTGAGTTGGAAGTGCAAAACATAACACGTTTCTTAGGCTGGTTGAGATGAGACATTGGAGACACAGTATGCTAGCAACAATATTGGTTCAACGATGTCAGAAAGTTGACATTGATTGTTGAGAAGCAACAGAAAGAAGATCTAGAAGGGTCTTTTTAAATTATATGATAAGAAGAGCACTTTTTATTCAGGGAGTGATTCATCTTCAAAGTAGATGCCTAATAAGACTCAACAGAATCAAGTAAAAAATGAAAATAATAAGCAGCCAGGACCCTCTAATGCCATGCCTAGAAGATGCTTTCAATGTCAAGGGCGTGGACATATAGCCTTAGAATGTCTAAACTGCAAATGGTTATATTAGTTGAAGAATTTGAGCATGAATAAGAGGATTCATTGTCAATTTTTGAAAAAGAAGAAGTTGCTGTTCTTGCGGCTCCAGAAAATTTGTTGGTGGTGCAACGGAGCTTGAGCGTCATTCACAAAGATGATAGCTGGCTACACTATTCTATCTTCCGTACGTGATGTACTTTGAAAAGAAAGGTATTTAATATGATCATAGATAGTGGTGCATGCGAGAATGTGGCCTCAACAAAATTAGTCAACAAGTTAAAACTAAATACGTAGTCACTTCCTTAATCATGCGAACTCAAGTGGCTGGATAAAGGATATCAATTCAAGGTAACCTGTAAATGCCTTGTTTCAATTTTTATTGGCAATCGGCATAAAGATGAGATTTGGTGTGATGTTGTATTGATGGATGCATGTCACTTATTTTTAGAAAGACTATGAAAGTTTGTCAGGAGAGCCCAATGCAATGGGTTCAAAAATACTCATTCTTTTATGTTGCATGGTAAAAGATAATTCTTACACCCTTAAAATCTGAAGTCATTTAAAAATCTTCTAAGTGATTCACTTTTGTAGAAAAGCAAAAGATGACTCTTGTGTAGAAGTTTTTTGTGTCACATTCAAATATTGAGACAGATAATGAATCTGTTGTTGATGATTTACAAAAAGACACTTCCATTGTACTTGATATCTCAGCATGAGAGATTTCATATCCATCATCATCCATTCCATACACGGGGGATTTCGACTATGATTAAGAACCTTTCTTTGATAAGTATACTGATGATGAAAACTTCTTGAGTAACTCCTTGTTGGAAGAACTTTGGTTGAAAGAAGAAAGCATTAAAGCTGTTGAAGTAACAAAACAAAACTGCTTTAGAATCTAATGGGGAATCAAGAGCTTGCCAATGTTTCATATGCAGAAGAACTACAAGCATGGAAGTGGTACTTGGCTTTTTAGAGATCATTATCACTTGAGACATAAAAGAAGCATCTCTCCATCCAAATGTTTCTATCACAATACATAGATGTATCCTTGATGGGAGTGTGCTGTCTTCTTTCTACAACAATGCTATCACATGTCTTATTAAGGTATGTGATTCATTGAAAACATGTTTGAAATTTACTGATAAATTTGAGTTCTGTGGTGTATTCATAGAACATGTTAGCTTTGATAATTTCGTGGTGCAACAGTATGATAAAACTTGTAAGGAGTGGATTCCTGTCTTCAATGGCATCAATGGAGAATCACATGCAGGAAGCAAACTTATTGGTGCATTTTTTCCCAAAGCCAATGGAGAGTAGAAAAGACCTTGAGTTTCTCAAGACTGCAATTACTACAATAGATTATACTAGTTGTAGTTCTTTTGGTGTAGTGAATTTTGTTGTTGAGCTGTTGATAGTGGTGCAGAATAAAGATTAGTTGATGATAAACCCCAAAAATCTACGAATTTCAAAAAGGAGATCTGGTATGATTCCTTTGCTTCTTGAAGAAAATTGGAGAAGACAATGTGGATAACTCAAGGTCTAGTTTTTTCAACTTGGGAAAACTACACGGGTGTGTCGCATGGTACCAAAATTGATGGCAGATTTAAGGAGATCAATGGTTATCTAGATTTGAATGGCCAAGATCAACCTATAAATCACTTGGAATGTGAGATCATAAGCGTGATTGGTCATGGGTGTAATGGAGTCATCAACGTGGATGGGTTTAATAGTTTGGATCATCCAAAATCAACGTTTTTGGGCCAAAATAAAAAGATGCCTAATTTAAAACCCATTGGATGTCTTGCATTAAATCTGGAGAATTGCTTGGGACATGATGACTTGGATGATCCAGATGAGTGCCTTGGGGATCAAGGAAGGACCAGTAAATTTTTTTTCTAAAGCTTGGAAGCCAAAAAACATCCCTACATGGCTTGCTTGATCAAGGGTTCAATAGTGGACCGGTCAGAGACTCACACCCTTTGATTTTGAAAAGTTCTAAATAGGAGGATCTAAAAGCTTAGAAACTTAGCAACATCAATTGTAAATCTTTAGAAGTTGTTAGAGATGTTTAGTAACGCTCCAAAGTAGTTTTAACATGTAGAAAAGTTTAGAAAGTCTTGGAGATTAAGGATCATATATTTAGAAACTATGCATGGGTAAAGCAACCTGTGTAATTATAATGTATCTTTGGTAGATTGTGCTGGCCTAATGTGGGAGGGCTGTTCCCATCTATAAGTAGCCCAGTTGTACATTGAGAATGTGGGTTAGTTCAAGTTTAATTCAAGCATGAAAATATGTCTCTCTCTAGTGTGTTCTAACATTTTTTTCTTTTCGGGGTTAGAACATGGATGTGTTTTCCCTTACAAGTTGAGAGAAGCTGAGTGCTTCTTATCTTGAAGTTTCTATATCACTTGTGGAGTTCAAGTGTGGTGAGACGTGTTAAAGCTCTTATTCGCAAGGTGGTGCGATTGTATCCCTAAGGTGACGAGTTTCTTTCCTACCTAAGGTCCATATCTCTTGGTGGTGTGGCTGTATCGAAGAGTGGTGGACTGTTTGCTTGAACACTACCGGTGGTGATCCCTCTATCTGTTTAGGACTAGTCTAAATCCTAAACTGTAGTGGTGCTTTCTGTATCCACAGATAAATTGGGTTTTTGTCTTTGTTTAAACCTCTAATTTCTGTGCTAAAATTGTAGTACCTGGTATCCAGTGTCACAGTTTGATAGCCTGTCTATTATGATGAAGGTATCGTGTTTCTGCCTTGTAAAATGGGCAGACCTTCAACAAACTCCATTTAGATTTAAGTCGAAATCTAAATGGATATAACAAGCAGTTGCAGCAATACAGTTGATGCAAGATTGCCAGCCTTGTTCCTCTAGCGAATGTCACATGCCCACATGTACTGTTCATAGGAAGATAGCTTACTATGCCATTTAAAAGTTCTAGCAGCATGTTTCAAAGCCTTATTGTATAATGACCTCCACATGGCATCTCATGATATAATAATAATAATAATCTTTGAGGAGAAGTTTGCATAAAAATTAGTTGCTGCCGATAATCAAAACTATCTCTTGTAATAAAGTATTCCATTGGATACTTTGTACCACTGACCAAGCTTCCTTTTCCATGTCATTATCAATCTTAGCTTATATAGTTGGGTCGCGTTCATTCACGCTCATCATATGTGGCAGCCATGTTTGTATGGGAACTGACATGTACACAAAGCCAATTACTCGATTCTATAGAGTGGATCAGGTGCATGGTTATTGTTTCCTCTGATGTATTTTAACTCGAAATCATAGCCTTAAGTTTGGTCATCCACCATTATTGAGCTGCAGTATCAACTCTTTGATCCTACAAGTCTCAGATCCTTTGTTGATATTTTTTTATTGCGAATTGTTGCCCAAGCAACTGGGGCCACTATTTGCCAGAGTCATTGGATCATTACAAAGATGAGTAGCTTCTTCTCATAAGTGGAAAGTATCAAATTCTTCTCCTTCACTGCCTGGCTGATAAATGCTACAGGGCCACCCTTCTCACACGACAATCGTCCAGTCCATTATTTGATGAATCAATTTGGGAAAAAAATTGGTTTTGGTAAAATCTGGCAAATTCAGAATGGGGGACTGTCTCATAGCATGATAAAAAGCCATGTCCACTTCACGAGTTCAAAGGAAAGCATGCCTTTAAAATGGACGTTAAAGGAGTAGCTATTGTTGGAATCATTAATAATAAATTTTCTCCAGCTAGAGTCAAACCCAAAGTCTGATATTTTTTGGTAGTATGATGCTTAGGCACTTCACCATGTCAGCGGCTATCTGATCCTTGGAAAATGATTTGACCCAATCACTCTACCTTTTCCCAAGTGTGGAGCTTCTGGGTCCTTAGAACTGCAATAAGACTCTTATTATATCCAACGCTATAAAAGAGAATGTCGTCATAGAAAACCGATGCAGATTTCGTTAATTGACTTGTAAAAGAATCTTTCATTAAGACTTGAAACATAAACTGCACATTTGTGGATCCAAAAGTCATCACTAAAGATTCATAGCCATTGTCTTGTGTCTGTTGATAGCCATATCTGACATCCAACTTAGATTCATCTAAAGGTTCATCAGTTACTGATATCAAGCTTGTAATTAGGATAGTTGCGGAAGAATACAGATAGGAACTTGGGCTTATGATTCTGGGCTTCAATATTTCCTTCACTATATGTTCAATATCATTCTTCTGGTATTGGAGGTGTCAGTAGGGCCATACACTAATGGGTTGTGACCGTTCTATTAAGTAAATGTTGTGATCATGAGCCTGTTCTGGATGCAAGCCAGTAGGTTCCCTAAACACGTAACTGTTGGAGTGGGCTGTAGCTGTGGATTCACTAGCAGGTGGGTCTCTAAGTGACTAAGCATTGGGTGTAGAAAGCTAAAACGATTTGTCCTTTGCTCCATGTAGTGGCATCTTCCTATAATCTTGATTCTGGATGAAAGTCATGGCTGTGTTGCTCCTTTCAGCTGGCACCTTACTGCCTCATTTCGAATTTCATTTCTGTTCATGAGAAATTCGAAGAATAGGGCCTAAGATGCACAATTAATGAGTTCAATGAACATGGCAGCATCTAGCACAGGGCATTAACTAAAAATCAGTGGAAAGATCTAGGCCTTGCACCTTCAGCACTGGCTGCATATGATCCATGCTTGATAGTCTCTGTTGGCATCTGTGACCTCAAGTTGTTCTCCATATAATAACCCAATTTTATTCTTCTTGATAACTACAACATTGAGTAGAGTTTGAGCATTGTGCATATCTATTACTGACCAGAAACTGCCGAAGCACCTTCTCATGCTCATAGTTTGTGGGTTTTGTGCTGCGGAAACTGCATAAACAGAATTTTCTTAGCTGTCTTTGGACTGGTTCTGCCGTCTCAGCCTCCATATGGTCATTTCTTATGCTTTGTCAGTACATATTTTATGCAAGGACCTGCAGTTAAGAAAAATCTTGTTGTCTTGCATGGTGGCCAGGTGTGATCTTCTCACTTCAGTGTAAACACAGGCCTTTCTTGCTTCTCTCTTTCATTCCTTATGGAGTCATCCTTTGAACTGGCAGTTATGACAGTTTAGCAGGATTAGAACTCCACTTCCTGTTGCCAATGAACCTTGCTGTCTGCCACTAGTTCTGAAGTTTATTTTCTTTAAAGCGTGCCTGTTCCAAGGCCACAGTTTAAACTTCTAGAGACCTACCTTATTCTTCTCTATAAGTTCATTCACAAAGCAGCTGACTTGTTGGGACCGAGGGAGTTCTTTGTAACAACTGCTCAAATTGAGTCTAATACTAATTATGTGGTTTATTCCATTTTTGTCAGATTGGTGAAAAAACAGTATTATGGTGGCTCAAAAATGGCTACAGAAAGCTTGTCTGACCCCTTCAAGTTAGTTATAACTTTCTTCTTGTAGCATTAATACCAGGCAATGCATCTATATCTAGTTTTACATGAGGTCGGTGGTAAGCTTTGATTGATGGGTGTCTGATAAAATCAAAGTATAGTCCAACTTGACAAAGCTTAGCTGGCCGGATCACCATAAAAAAACCTTGACAGTTGGACCTAACTGTTCTTGGTGAAATATATCCTTGAACTGTGTACTAAAAAGCCCTTCTTGGTGTTTGATCCACTTCCTCAACCTTACCTAGGTGATTGTTCCTGCTTAATAGAATGATCGGCGGTTGGTTATTCTATTTTTTCATTGTATCAGGCGTTTGCTTGAAATCCCTTAAGACGCCCTATATGTGTATATATAGCAAATAGCCGTCCACGTTCACTTGCTTCTGGCACACGTCATGCTAATTGCACTTTGATCTTGCTGACTCTAGGGTTCACCAAGCTTGGCTATGATACCAAATTGTTACAATCCTTGTTCTTTTCATTATATGTCTTAAGAAATTCAGCAAATAGAAAAGAAATGTAGAACCTATCTCCAACACAAACTCATATTCCATATAAAATTCCTGACATAATTCCCACCGTATTTAAAAGAGTACAAAGTAAAACAAAGAAACCCACAAGTTATTGCTAAATTTAATACACTCCTTAAGAACTGCATGACGCAGTTGTCAACTTCCCTAGAAACTTGTTAGCAATGTTAACAGCATTGCTGCTACTGCCTTATTGGCTAGACCCCTACATGACTACCAACTAACAGTATACTTATTACGTGCGACCTACAAAGAGAACATATCTGTGTCGTCACTTGTCTGATAATTCTGACAGTATCAAGCTCCTTTGTTTCTTTTGCTTTGGATTTGGAAATATGATTAGGGAATTTCTAACAGGAAGGGCTTTGTGACTTGCTGGATGAGGGAGGAAAAGAGACTTTGGTGGTCGCTGTTTGCCGTGAAGCTTCTGAGAAGTCACCGAGGGCTTTTTGGGCTTTTCGGAGACTAGGTTACATGCAGGTATCATATGCTTAGTACTTTCACTTTCAGCTGAGAGTGTTTCTTATTTTTGTTTTACGTCATTCCCTTGTGAATATTACTGCTTTGCATTTTTACCGACAAATGAGTATATAAGATTTTTGTCCGCTAGTTCCAGAAGTAGATTACAGCAACTCCTGTTATCTTTTCCATTCAAAGAGGGTAGTTATAATTGATTAGGTATTGGCATTTTTAATTGATAACTTTGCATGAACATCACTAAGTCTGTTACTTGAAATTTTTAGGTTTATCAGAAGAAATGGTCAGAAGCAGTTCAGAGCCTTCAACATGCTATTCGAGGCTATACAACATGTGCAGACTTGTGGGAGGTATGTTGTTCTGCTTGCGTACTATATCTGTAGTTATTCTGAATATATACTTCATCCATCTAGTTGTTGGTTCCTCCATTTCAGGCATTAGGTCTTGCTTACCAGCGGTTAGGCATGTTTACTGCTGCCATAAAGGTGATGTTTCTCATTACTAACTGTTATGATAGCATCTGATTCTGTGGGGATAATTGCTGAAGCGAGAACTTAAAAGCTCTTTCTTATTTGATTTGCTCAATTAAATAAGGTGGTGAAGTGCATAATTCTTTTGGTACGATGAGATTAAAGTTAATTAATTAGTTGAAACTGAGTTATAACTTAACACTGTTATGATATTTATAGTAAAAAAGAAGGTACTATTTTGCTAACAAAGATTTCTGTATCAGTCATATGGACGAGCAATTGAACTGGAGGATTCAAGAGTCTTTTCATGTGTGGAGAGTGGAAACATTCTCATTATGCTTGGTTCTTTCAGCAAAGTAAGATACTTATCTGATCATGTTTGTCGCAATACATTTAACTGCTTCTCCAAAATAGGCAAATTTTAGGCAAGTCTCATATTCAGCATTGTGTCTATTCTAGTATGATTGTTCTGTCTTATGTTCGTTTTGATACTGTGTTCGACATTGATTTGAAAACTTTGCACAAGTTTTTAGCTGTATGTTTCTCAAGAAAACATGTGAATGGGGAATGGAATGTTCAATGGAACATATTGCATTCCCGACCTATGGATTGGTCTAATCTTATTGGCACATATGACAGTATGCTTCAGTAGTTCCCCGATTGAAGTAGAATGAGGCACACCACTTCTGTATATTGAGCTCACCAATAAATGATCCAGACAGTGCGACTGCATAGAATACTTATGTTGGACCTTTGCCTCAAACAATGTTATGCCAATATGAATGTGGTTAAATGTGTTTTGGTTGTCGAGTGTGCATTGTTGCTTATACGCAGCTTCAAATGTTGACTCTCAGTGATCAAAAGAACATTTAATTGTATAGTAGGGACTGTCTGATTGGCTGATTTTTTGGGTAATTGGAGATCTAAAATTGGATTTATTACATGAGTGGTTTGGATCAAGAATAGGTGGGGCTTTGTAAAAGTGGGCATCCTCATTGTATTATGATTACGTCATAGCAAACTGAAGCAATCTATTTATTTCAGTAGTTATTGAAACTGATTGAGGATGCTGTTGAGTTGCTGACTTGGTCAGAGATTGCTATCATGCACTTATTTAAGATTTTGATTTAACTTGCATCAGTGGCATATATTCAGGGTAGAAAAAGTATATGCAAGCAACATCTTGCATTTGTCTTGGTGCAACAGTAAAGTTGTCGTCGTGTGCCCTTGAGGTCACAGGCTCAAGATGTGGGAACAGCCCAAAAATGCTAGGTAAGGCTGCGTACTATAGACCCTTGTGGTCTGCCCCTTTCCCCGACCCCGATATGCAGGAGTTTTGTGCACTGGGGCTGCTCTTTTTAATCTTGCATTTGTTTTATTAAGCTTTGTACACATTATTTGTTCATGTTACAGTGGAAGGTCCTACTAAGAACTCTGCATGGAATGTTTTGTTGACTAAAGTTTTGGTGGCTTGTTGTATATGTATGAATTTCATGTTGACATGCCTTCATGCGTATGGATCCTTGCAAAGAAGTGCACACACACATCTGCCGCTGCATGTTTGATCATGCCCAAGTTCATATCTGTGACTGCATTTGGACGCTTGCATTCCTGACCTGTATAACCTTGTCTATATCTATTTCTATCTTTTTTAGTGAGTGAATATAATTAGATTTCATTTGTCATTTTGTTGTAGGGAATTGAGCAGTTTCGTCATGCTTTGGAGATAGCTCCTGATAACACTGCTGCATACTATGGTCTTGCTTCTGGGCTGCTTGGGTTATCCAAAGATTGTGTGAATTCTGGTGCATTTAGTTGGGGGGCTTCTTTATTGGAGGTCTGTCTATATGTACTTGCTGCATATATGATTTCTGCCAAGCTAGTTTTACAACCCAAGTACAATGATTCCATAAAATGAAATACCTTTCTTGAGACTGTAGGAAGCATCAAATATTGCAGAAGCTAGTGCCTGTTTAGCCGGGAATCTTTCTTCTACGTGGAAGTTGCTTGGGGACATTCAGGTATATTTTCTTGTATGTGCTTATCTTAATCTTGTTGTTTCCTACTCCTTTGATTCAATTAGCTTTGTTGATTGTGATCTTTTTTAACTCACTGAGACAAAAATGCTTCATGCTGCACTTTTGCTTGTTGCCATTGCCTTATTTGCAGCATATGGGGGTGCGCTTGCAACTGTTTTTTCATTTCTATTTGTAGACCCTATAACCATAAATTAAGATGCAATTCTCATTTCTCTACATTTTGAGGGGGCACACATGAATGATTCTCCAAGAAAATGAAAAAAAAAAAGGTTCTCTAGACGCATTTCTAGTGTTTCCTCAGAAACAAAAATATGAGAAACACTGGAAACAGATTCCCCTAGCACACCCTAAGATTTTCAAGGATAACCATTTGTTTCTAAGCATCAATGTTTCAATAGGAAGAACTTGTTTCATCTAATCTGCTACATTTATGACTCAAGTAGATGAAAATTTTGATTAGGGCTGGCAATAGGGTGGTTAGGTGCAGGCATTTTTGGCTGCCCCAGCCCTGTCTCTGCTATTGATTTCTCCTGCCCCACCTAGTGACAGGTCAATGGACTTAAAGCCCAAGACCAGGCAGGTACAAATTCTAAAACCCTGTAATAACCTGATCTGGTCCCTTATCATAGATGAATTTTTTTTCTGTCTGATTGTTTAGATTAATTGACCATTTCTTTTTCATGGTAAACACACACACCGTGCACAGTTTAAAACACTGGTCACCCATTTGAGAGACTCCTTGTGCCATTGCACTTAGAAGTCTTTGGTGTCATTTTATCCTATTGTTCTAGATGGAAAAACAATCTTTTTCCCAATCACAATAGTATTGACAATTTTTAACATTGGTTAGCAATTTGAGAGACTCCTTGTGCCATTGCACATAGAAGTCTTTGGTGTTGTTTTATCCTATTGTTCTAGATGGAAAAACAATCTTTTCCCTCAATCACAATAGTATTGACAATTTTTAACATGGGTTAGCAATTTGAGAGACTCCTTGTGCCATTGCATGTAGAAGTCTTTGGTGTCGTTTTATCCTATTGTTCTAGATGGAAAAATAATCTTTTTCCTTCAATCGCAATAGTATTGACAATTTTTAACATCGGTTAGCAATTTTTTAAGGGGCAAAAGAAAACCCAATAACATAAAAAACCTAATTCCTGACTGAACCAAAAGAAAAAAAGGAATTACTTGTATCCAAGAAACCAATTGGAAAGGGGCTAAAACTAGAGAAATCGATGGGTATAAGCTCTGGTATATAAAGAAAGAACAATAATAGAAATGAAGTAGTGATAGTAGAAGAATTAAAGGATAAAGTTGTAGACATTAAAAGAACTAGTGATAGAATTATACTAATAGAACTTGTTTTAGGAGAGATGATCATAAATGTTTTGAGTGCATATGCACCATAAGTAGGGTTAAAAGATAGAATCAAGAGATAGTTTCAGGAAGATATGGTGGAAGTCATACAAGATATTTCCAATATAGAGGGAATATTTATAGGAGCAAACCTTAATGGTCATGTAGAAAAAGAAATGAAGGATACGATAGGGTACAAGTCTTGGAGAAAGAAATGATATGGAAGAAGCTATCCTCGATTTTGCTTTAGCATATAACCTAGCTATAGCAAACACATACTTTAAGAAGAGGGATGAACACTTACTAACCTTTAAACTAGGCCATATAAAAGACAAATAGACTTTTTCTACTTAGTAATACCAAAAGATCAATGTGTATGGATTGTAAGGTGATACCCAGTGAGAGTCTAACCTCATAACATAGGTCAATGGCTATAGATATCTAAATTAAAATACTTAAGAAAGAAGATGAACTTATTAAGTATCTAATAACTAAGTGGTGGAACTTAAAAGGAGAGGAGATACTATCATTTACGAATAAGTTGATGATAGAAGGAAACTAGAACAATGAAATAGAAGGAAACACCGTGTAGACTAATATGACTGTGTCTATTAAGAAAGTGGCAAAAGATGTTCTAAGAGTATCTAAAGGTAGAAGACAACTAATAAAGGAAACTTGGTGGTAGAGTGAAAAAGTGCAAAAAGTTGTTAAAGAGAAATAGGTGTGTTTTAAAACATGACAGGCGACTAAAAATAATGAAAACTTTGAGCAATATAAGAATTGTAAACAGGTTGCTAAGGGTGTAGTAAGTGAGGCTAAGCTCAAGGCATATAATGATTTTTATAATAGATTAAGATAAAAAGAAGGCGAGAAAAATGTGTTTAAACTCCCAAAAGTAAGTGGAAAGAAGAGTAAGGACTTAGATCACATTGTGTATTAGAAGTGATGACCAAAGGGTACAAGTCAAAGAAGAACAAAGGTGGGAAAGGTACTTTCAAAAATTGTTAAATGGCAATTACATTGAGAATATAGGGACTAAAAGTATCGTAAACCAAAATAATGTGGGACATTATAGATACAACCATAGGATTAGAATACTTGAAGTGAAGGAGGCCTTGCAAAAGATGAAATCAGGAAAGGCCCTGGGCTATGGTGGTATGACAATAGAGGTTTGAAAGTATATGGGAGATACTGGAGCAATTTGGTTGACAAAGTTGTTTAACAAGATTGTAAAATCGAAGAGAATGCTGGTTGAATGGAGGAAAAGCTATGTTATACCAATTTATAAGAATAAAGGAGACATCCAGCGCTGCACTAATTATAGGGAGATATGAGCCATACCATGAAACTTTTAGAAAGAGTGATTGAGAAAAGGTTACGGAATGAGGCAAGTGTATTGGAGAACTAGTTTGATTTCATGTGTAGGAGATCTACCATAGAACATATTTTCATGTTAGACAATTGATAGAGAAATTATAGGAAGAAGTAGGACCTTTATATCGTCTTTATTGGCTTAGGAAAGCTTATGATAGGGTTTCTAGAGAGTTAATATGGTGGGTGTTGGGCGATAAAGGGATTTCGGGGTATATAGACATAATTAAGGACATGTATGAGGGAGCGGTAATAAATGTTAGGACAACTAGTAGAGACATTGGTGATTTTCCTAGCACCAACAATTGTCATTGATCTTGCACCTTTTCATGTTGGTTATAGATGAGTTAACAAAACATTTGCACTAGGAGATTCCATAGTGCATGTTATTTGCAGATGATATAGTTTTGATTGATAAGACAAGGGAAGAAGTAAATACAAAGCTAGAGTTATAAAGAGATGCATTAGAATTTAAAGGATTTAAAATTAGCTGAACTAAGATAGAGTATATGGAGTGCAATTTTAGCGAAGAGAGGAGTGGGAGTGGAGAACCAGTAAAGATTGATAACCAAGAAGCCTTTCTAAAAGAACACTTTCGACACCTGGGATTGTAATTCATAAGAGCGGATAGATTGAAAGAGAGAGGTTACCCAGAGAAATCAAGTGAGTTGGAACAAATGAAGATGTGTCTTTGGAGTTTTGTGTGATCGGCAGGTGTCAATGAAATTGAAAGGAAAATTCTATAGGATGGTGGTAAGGGCAGCTATGTTCTATGGATCAGAATGTTGGGTAGTTAAGAAACAACATGTAAGTATGATGAGCATCGCTGAGATGCGGATGTTGAGATGGATGAGTGGCAAGACGAGAAAAGATAAAATTATAAATGAGAACATTAGAGGAAAATTAGGAGTAGCACCAATAGGTAATAAGATGAGGGAGATTAGACTTGGATGGTTTGGACATGTCCAATGGAGATCGAAAACGGCACTAGTTAGGAGTGAAGCAAAGTCGAAGGTTCTAAAAGGGCAAGGCCCAAAAGAATGTGGATAGAAGTGGTGAGAAAAGATTTAAAAACTTTGGGACTAAATGAAGCCATGACACTTAATAGAGAGGAATGGAGGTAGCATGTATTCCCATTTGTGTCGCAACTGATTCTGTAAGCTACGTGCCCGGTGCACGGAGAACTGCCTTCAGTCCCCCAAACTGACTTATGGCAACCTTTTGGCTGCCCAACGACCTATAACTCTAGTCACTACTCCCATTTAGTCCTAGTGTATCGATCCAAGAATGGAGCTTATATACTTGAAAGAGTACTCAGAAAAGCATTTCAGATATTTGAATTTTTATGTTATTTCTTTTTTTAGATGGAATTAATCTTTACATTGGCTGGGATGGGGGCTTTGGGTCAAACACCAGCTCCTTGCCACATGTCACGATCTCTAGCCCCAGCCCTGCCACAGGTCATCATTTTTGCTGCCCTGCCCTGCCCCAAATGGGAACAGGGTGGAGCAGGGCCCAGGTGAAACCCACTGCATTTCTTGTCTTCTTCCTACTCAGAATTTTCTGTTACATTTACTTTATCCAAATTCATTTGCATAAATTTCAAGCTACTATTCTCATCCAAAGACAAATCTCCATCTATCTTTTCAACATGTACTCTTATCTGATGCTGGATGGTGAAGATAATTAATGTAGCTTCTGTCAATATTCTGCATCTAGGTCTAAAAAGAAGAGATCACTTTGGATGAGAAATATATCGTCCTGTGCCCCAACCAGTGCTCTGTCGAGAGCTTGGAATTTCACGCAGTATCTATAAAAGTGATAAGTGATGTCTGGGAATCATGAAAAGTATGAATAGTTGATTAATGAGAGAATGAAGGAGAGAAGATAGTTGTGATGTCAGGATACTTGAATTATGCTGTTTATTTTATTTGATTGTAAAATGATTAACATGACTTAGTCACAACTTATTAATTGGGACTCTTGAGAAACCAAAAACAAATAGATAGAGACACTGTTTAGACTAGAAATATTGAAGGAGTGAAAGAAAAGAGGCTAGAAGAATAAAGAGCTGGAGAAGGGGAGGCGAGATGCGAAGATCTGTTATTTGATCTTTCTATCTGCTTTCTCAAGTCTTCTACATTATGATAATGTGGTTTTTTTTTTTCTTTTTCATGTGGTTCAGATGTTAAAAAGACAGCCTCATTGATTTAGAAAGCAGGGTCTAGCTATTTTGTTTCATGCACCTCTTAAAAAGGGCAAAGCAAAAGCAATGGCCCTACAGTCTAAAGTTGGCATCCAACTGAGGGATATTTTTGCCATTACACACCCTAGTTTGGCTCTGTTGTTATACATTTTAAGAGGTAACTCTAAGAAATGAACTGGTTTAATGGATTCTTCTCCAAAAAGTTTAATTCTTCTGACATTGTCAGTTCCTAGGTGGCTATCTGGAAATCAGTCCGGGTGAGTCAATCCAGATAGCATTCCTCTGTTGACATCCTCACCAATGGACACAAGCTAGCTTCATGTATAACTGGTTGACAAGCTGACCATGGTTTGAGGTACACTAAACTTGAGGGGGAGTGTTAAGTTTGTTGAGGAGGCACGCAAGATGGGCTTGTTGATGACGTTGTCCATGATGCATCCAGGATGTCCAGTATCCTACTATCATTTTCCTTCTGAAAATAATTGTGAGACTATTGGGAGCACAAATCACACAGACTCTGGCAGTGGTCCCTGCTAATTGGAATGTCTAGTGCTTGGGAAAGCACCTTGAATTGAGACATGATAATAGGTAGTCCTTAGCAATCAACGAATACCCTAGGTTCTTCTGCCAATAGTGGACTCTCTCTCTTCAACCATGGTAGAACCATGCATCGTTCTTTGAATCACCTGGAAGGTTGTGGATTAGGACATTGAGATTATAGAAGATATTTTTTTAAGGGCTATGGGTATGATTTGACACTTTAAAAGAAGAAAGTTGTCAGTCAAGAGTCTGAGAAGAAAGGTGTCTATCAAGAGTCTGATATCTACGAACCTGAAAGCAGAAGAAATGGCTGAAAATAGTAGGAGTGACATCGTTGGAAGAAGTCAAATGAGTAACAAGAAAGGAATAGAAAATGATAGGATGATAGTGATAAGCATTGATAGAGATTAGGAAATCTCTCTGTATGAAAAATTTGAACTTTTGGCTTTTGCAAATCAGAATAGGAGGGATTAGGCCTTGAACATGAAATTTGAGGTTATCACAAAGTAGGCCTTTTGGTGGAAGGAGGATGGTGTGAAATGAAGTTGCAAAGAAAGGACTTCTAGAAAACTTGGGTTTTGAACAACCAAAGCAAGAACGATAGAGACAGCTAGAACAAAGACAGTAACAATGGCGAAGTACCTTCATAGAATACCTCTTGAGATTCAATTGGTCTTGGATGTTTGATGCTCGATGCCACCCAAGGCATAACAACCTGATTGATAAGAGAGTGAAGGAGCTAATAAAAGTAGTTGTGAGGTTGAGAGCCTTGAAATTTCTCCAGATGTAATAATATGGTGTTTATATGACTGAAAGTGCATGGAGAAATCTCAAGTACTGACCTTAGTGATGAGAGGGGCATCATTACTAAAAAGGATACTTAGAAATTACAAGAAAGAAGAAGAAGAAGAAAAGGAGGAACAGAATGACTGTTCATGTGAATTGTAACACGAGCAGAAATCACAACATGGTTTTAGGTAGTTCCTATGTTTAGTTGGAAAATTGTGAGATGTTTCTTTCAACTAGAAGTGCCGAGAATTTCCATCTACTACCTTTAGCAGTTTCTAGTTGTATTAGGATTAATATTAGGAAGTTTCTTTTTGCTAAAGTTTAGTTTCTCGATGCTGAAGTTTTGTTTCTTAGAAGCCTATACAAGTATTGAATGTTATTGTTTTCTTTTTATTTTCTTTGTGTTCATGTTCTTTTTACTGGTTCCCGCCTTCTGATTGACTGGAGAAGATGATCAAAGTCAGAATTGGCGGAAGCTCTAATTCTGTATTCTGGAAACCTTTCAAACCCTTTGTTTTCTTCCCATGGAAAACCGTGATTCATAAATTACATACAGTTTTATTACATTCCATAGTGTCAAATTGGTACTAGAGCTGGTGAAGATTATCCTCTACTGCAGAAAATTTTTAAAGATGAAGAAATCAGGCAGATTTCAACTAATATTATGACTCAAGCAATGAAGAATCTTGCTATGCAGATGCTATTGCTTTTTGAGCAATATCTACTACCTCAATCTGATGTCCAAGAAAACCAAGGAAATATTTGAAAAAGAAGCTATTGGAGATAGTCTTTTGCTGAAAGATACACAAAAAGAACTGAGGAAGTAAGCATTGGAAATAGTCGTTCAATGAAAGATCCTTTGCTGGTATGTAATTCTCTGTTGAAGAAGGAACCTTTCTCAAGAAATTACCTTTGAAGAAAGAAGCATTGAAGAAAGATTTTGTATTGAAGAAATAATTAGTCAGAAGATTTACATCATAAGAAACCAATTGTTTATGGAAACTGGGTGACCCAGGTTTTAGTTAAAGGAACAATGATAGAATGTTCTTTTGTAGCAATTTCGAACTTGAGGACAAGTTCTTTTGAAGGTGGAGTGAATGATGCAGGACCAACTAAAAGGATATTTCTAAATTACTAGAAAAGAGGAAGAGGAAAAGGAGGAACATAATTACTGTTCACATGTCACTATTCATGTGAACATAAACAGGAACAGAAACCATAGCATGGTTTTAGGTAGTTTCTATGTTTAGATGGAAATTCTAAGAAGTTTCTTTTAATTTGAAGTGCTGAGATGTTTTGTTTTACTACCTTTAGCAGTTTCTATTTAGATTAGAATGTGTAAGGACTGTAAGTTGATACCTGGTGAGAGTTTAACCTCACAACATATGTTAATGGTTATGGATATCTACATTAAAGATGGAAGAAAGGAAATAAACTTAATAGGCATCCAAAAAACTAAGTGGTGGAACTTCAAGGGGAAGAAAATAATCTCACTGACATATAAGTTGATGGTAGAAGGAAATTGGAACAATAAAATAGAAGTAAACACCATGTGGATTAATATGGCTGAGTTCAGTAAGAAAGTGGCAAAAGATGTTCTAGGAGTATCTAAAGCTAAAAGGCAAGTTAGTAAAGGAAACTTGGTGGTGGAGTGAAACAGTGCAAAAAGTTATTAAAGAAAAATGGGGGTCTTTTAAAGCATGGCAGAAAACTAGAAATAATGAAAACTATGAACAATATAAAAATGCTAAAAAGATTGCTAAGAGAATAGTGAGGCTAAACTCAAGGCACATGATGATCTTTATAAAATACTAGGATCAAGATAAAGTGAGAAAGATATGTTTAAACTTGCAAAAATAAGATAATAGAAGGGTAAGGACTTAAACCATATTAAGTGAATTAGAAGTAATGATCAAAGGGTATTAGTCAAAGATGATGAGATCAAACAAAGTTGGGGAAGTTACTTTTAAAAATTGCTAAATGACAATTGCCATGAGAATAGAGGGATTGAAAGTACTGTAAACCTAAATAACATTGGACATATAGATTCGATTGTAGAATTACTATACCTGAGGTGAAAGAGGCCTTGAAAATAGATGAAATCAGGAAAGGCCCTGGGGCCCGATGGTATAACAATAGAGGTTTGGAAGCATATGGGAATATTGGAGTAGATTGGTTGACAATGTTGTTTAATAAGATTATAAAATCAACGAAAATGCCAGATGAATAGAGGAAAAGCATTGGTTTATCAATTTATAATAATAAGAGACATATAGAGCTGCACTAATTATTGGGGGATCAAGCTCATACTTTGAAACTTTTTGAGAGAGTGATTGAGAAGAGGCTACGGCATGAGACAAGTGTATCGGAGAACCAATTTGGTTTAATGCCTGTAGGGTATACCATGGAAGCTATTTTCTTACTAAGATAATTGATAGAGAAATATAGGGAGAGGAGGAAGGATCTCCACATAGTCTTTATTGACTTAAAGAAAGCTTATGATAGGGTCCCTAGAGAGTTAATATGGAGGGTGTTGGACAAGAAAGGGGTTTCGCAGGGGCATATAGACATAATTAAAGATATGTATGAGGGAGCGGTAACAAATTCTAAGACCGCTAACGGAGAGATTGGTGATTTTCCTATCACTGTCTGATTGTACCAAGGATCGGCATTGAGCTCGTACCTTTTCACGTGGGTATGGATGAGTTAACATTTGCATGATGAGATTCCATGGTGCATGCTATTTACAGATGATATAATTTTAATTGATGAGATAAGGGAGGGTATAAGCACAAAGCTAGAGTTATGGAGAGAAGCATTAGAATTTAAATGATTTAAAATCAGCTGAACTAAGAGTACATGTAATGCAATTTTAGCAAGGAGAGGAGTGCACATGGAGCACCAGTAAAGATTGATATCCAAGAAGTCCCTGTAAAAGACCACTTCTGGTACTTAGGATTGATGATTCATGAGAGTGGAGAGATTAGGTGGGAGGTTACCCAGAGAATCCAAGCGGGTTGGAACAAATGGAGATGCGCATTTGGAGTTTTGTGTGATTGGTAGGTAGCACTCAAATTGAAAGAAAAATTCTATAGGATGGCTATAAGGCTGGCCATGCTCTAGAATCATAGTGTTGGGCAGTTAAGGAACATCACGTTCATAGGATGAGTGTAGTGGGAATGAGGATGTTGAGATGGATGAGTGGCAAGACAAGAAAGGATAGAATTAGGAATGAAAACATTAGAAGAAACTTAGGAGTAGCACCAATAGATAACAAGATGAGAGAGATTAGACTTGGATGGTTTGGACATGTCTAACGGAGACCGAAAATGGCATTGGTTAGAAGGAGTGAGGCAATGCAAGTCAAAGGTTCGAAAAGGGCGAGGGGAAGGCCCAAAAGAACTTCGATAGAAGTGGTGAGAAAAGATTTAAAAACTTTGTGACCATATGAAACCATGATACTTAATAGAGGGGAATGGAGGAACAGGATTCATGTGGCCGACCCCTAATTGGGATAAGGTCTTGACAATGATGATGATGAGAAAGTTTCTAATTGCTAAAGTTTAGTTTCCTGAAGCTGATTTAAAAGCTTGAATAAGTAGAGTATAAAGGGGATAGAGGACAGTTGATTGATTGAATGATACTTTTTTCTTTTAGTTTTTTGTTCATGTTCTTTTACTGATTCTCATGTTTTGATTAATTGGAAAAGATGGTTAAAGTTGGAATCGGAGAAAACTGTTTCGTTTTGAGAAACCTTTCAAACCCATGGTTTTCTTCCGTAGGAAACCGTCTTTCATGAATTGCGCATGGTTTTCTTACATTCTGCTGTGTCACTTAGCATGGGATATATACTAATCTGGTGTTTCTTTTGAAATTTAATTTTTTGCACCTGTCTTTCCCTCTAAATGAAAGACAAGAAAGAAACTTGTCATTGCTGGTTTTCACTTGAGCCTATTCACATACAACCACAACTGCCAGCATCATGTTACTAGGTGTTGCCTAAAGTTGCCACCGCTGTTTAAAAAGATGCTTTTCATTAGACTTATACAGTGATTAGCAGTCCTGGGGAAGAACAGTTTCCAGTAAACATTTAATTGCTTTTAGGAGGTGATGTGTGCAGAAGGTTCTCATGATAATGAAAATGTTTTTATTGTAGAAACATGCAATAGTCCTTTAATGAAAGATCCTTTGCCGATACGAAATTGTCTGTTGGAGAAGGAACCTTTCAAGAAAATACCTTTAAAGAGAGAAGCACTGAAGAAAGATTTTCTATTGAAGAAAGAATTAGTAAAAGAAGATTTATACCTAAAGAAACCGACTGTTTACACAAACTGGGTGACCCAGGTTTTAGTTAAAGAGACAAGTATATAACTTTATTTTGTTGCACTGTTGAACTCTAGGACAAGTTCTTTTGAAGGTGGAGTGAATGATGCTGGAGCAAATTAAAAGGATATTTATAAATTACAAGAAAAGAAGAAGAAGAAATGGAGGAACAGGATCACTGTTCATGCGAACAGTACGTGAACAGAAACCACAGCATGGTTTTAGGTATTTTCTACGTTTAGATGGAACTTCTGAGATGTTTCTCTTAATTGGAAGTGGTGAGATTTTTGTTTTACTACCTTTAGCAGATCTATTTAGATTAGGATTAATTTAAGTTATTAGGAAGTTTGTTACTGCTAAAGTTAGTTTCTTGACACTAAAGCTTTGTTTCTTAGAAGCCTGAATAAGTAGAGTATAAAGGGGATAGAGGAGAGTTGATGGATTGAATGATAATTTTTTTTTTTTAAATTTTCTCCTTCTTCATGTTTTTTTTAATTTTTTAAAACTGATTCTCGTGTTTTGATTGATTGGAAAGGATGGTCAAAGTTGGAATTAGCGAAAACTGTAAGTCTGGTTTCCGAAAACCTTTCAAAACCCACGGTATTCTTCCCTATAAACCTGTCTTTGACAAATTGCATTTGCCTTTTTTACGTTCTGTTGTGTCACTAGTGTGGCATATATTCTAATCTGGTGTTTCTCTGCAAATATTCTTTTGCGCATCCCTGTCTTCTCCTTTCAATGAAAGACAAGAAAGACACTTATCATTGCTGATGTTCACTTTGAACCTATCCACATACCACACCTGCGAACATCATGATGCTGGGGGTTGCATAAAGGTGCCACTGCAGTTTAAAAAGATGCTTTTCATTAGATTTCTATGATGATTAGCCGTACTAAGGAAGAACAGTTCCCAAATGAACATGCAATTGCTTTTAGGAGGCGATGTCTGTGGAAAACAAATTCTCATGATAATGAAAATGTCTTTACAAAAAACATAATTTGATATGTAAATTAAGCTGCAGAGTGTTGCAACTTCCAGAACTGACATAAGGATGCTTGTCTAAATGATCAGGAGAAGTGGTGCAACTTGTTGTTTGGATACCTGATCATTAGCCCGAGGCATTGGCTAGGCTTAGTTCCATTACTGTCTGCAGTGTTTCTGGTATTTATGGCTTGTATCATTCTGCCTCCCCTAGAGAGCAAATTTCTATTGGCTTGGTGAACACATGTGACATGTTTTGCCATACACTTTGCGCCCTAACCTTGAGGTCATAGTTTTTCTCCCAGCTTTGCGCCTCAACTGTGGGTCTCTATTGCAGCTGTACCTTATACTCACAAACAGAAACACATTAGAAAGGATAAAGACAAGAAAAAAATTTCTTATCATACTTGAGAAGGTTGTTTTTTGTTCAGGCTGCTGTTGCCTTTTGTTTTCCACTTATTAGTAACTATGTGGGGCATTTCTTGTAGAGACTTTTTGAAATTGGTTTCTACCATTTGAATGTGCTGTGTCTGTGTGCTGAGATGATGCACTTAAATTGACTCCTGGAACATTTAATCTGAAGTAAGTGGTCTCCCCTGTTCCAGATTGCATACTCAAAATGTCTTCCATGGAAAAGGGTAGGATGCAGCTTAGAAGTTGATGAGGATTCTTTCAGAGCTTCTGTGTATTCTTGGAAAAGGAGGTGTCTTTTGGCTGCAGTTAGTGCCAAGCAGTCTTATCAACGAGCATTGCACTTGACTCCATGGCAAGCCAATATCTACACCGATATCGCGAGCTCTCTAGATCTTATCTGTTCTTTAGAGGAGAAAAGTGTACCTGATCTGGATGCTTGGTAATTTCTATTTGCTGTACATTTTCATTAAGTCTGTTTATTTGTTTATCTGCATGGTATATCTTTATTGACCTCATTATTCATCAGGCAGCTACCTGAGAAGATGTGTTTGGGTGGTTTGATGCTTGAGGGCGACAACAGCGAGTTTTGGTTAGTTTTGGGCTGTTTGTCAAATCACATTCCGTTGAGGCAACATGCACTTATCAGGGGATTGCAGTTGGATGCGTCTCTTGCTGTGGCATGGGCATACTTAGGAAAGGTGTTCTTCAGATAACTTTTCCTCTTTTTTGTACGTTTCATATTTCTTGATATGATCTTTTCACAGATTTATAGAAAAGAGGGGGAAAAGCTATTAGCAAGACATGCATTTGATCATGCTAGAAGCATAGATCCTTCACTTGCATTACCGTGGGCAGGCATGTCTATTGATACTCAGGCTCGGTAAATACTTGTCCATTGTTTCCAGAGTAAAGATTTACTTTTTTGAGGGTTTTCTGCTGCAGTTTCTTTTATTTGCTGCTTATGTTGATTCTATTTCCAAATTCATTTCAGAGGTTGCACTCACGATGAGGCTTATGAAAGTTGTCTACGGGCTGTGCAGATATCACCTGTACTTTCCTATTCCTCAGCTCTCTGAATTGATATTTCCACGTCCTGTTAAGCCTAAGAAACAAAGCAATCGATCTTGACCATAATTGCATCTAAGATCATTGTACACTAGATATGGCTTTTCATAAAGGACTTCTTGAAGCTTTATTATGTAGAAGACTTTGCTTCCTGAGATATCACATGTTTCAGTCCATGGAATCTACTTTCATGGCTTTGCTGACAGAAAGCTTTCATAGAAATGGAAAAGGCTGATCTGGCCAATAGCCCCATTTTTCTGAACTTAAGATTAGTGCTTGAATTGAAGGGGAATATTGGGTCTTATAGTATGAACTTCGAGGCATATAGAACTTCTTTTGGACCTTTTGGTTAGTGTCTCTATCTAATTTTGTGCTCAAGGAAGTTGTATAAGTTACCCATTAGTTTGATGTGCTGCTAAATGCTTCTCCCTTGTACTAACAATTCTGATTAATAACAGGTTGCAGAATTTCAAATTGGTCTTGGAATACTTTCTATTTCTTCAGGTCACCTTGCCTCTCCACAGGTACGGTTATCTGCTAATTGCTTGAAATAAGACCTTTTTGACGAGTTTAAAATGTCCCTCCCTTTTTATGAAGCAGTAGTTGGTCAGATATGTTTTACTCTATGCTTGCTGAGTTTGGAAGTATCAACTTTTATAAAGTTCAATAGCCGATGCTGCTGTCTCCTTTAGTGAATTTGACATGCTAATGCAAGTGTAAATTTTCTGTTCTTTTGTTTTTGAATTGAATCTTGTATGCACTGTTCTTTGAGATTAGATTTGCAAGAGTTGCTTCTTATTCTATGTGATCTTTTTGTCTTAAGTCTAACTGGCCAGGATGTAGTTTCCACAAATTGATGTAGAAGCTTAAACTGCTGGGTGAATCAAGTAATGCATTTTTTTGCTTCGATAAAATTGTACTATATGACAATATGTTTTTTTAGCCTACTTTTGTGTTGACTATAGGCAAACAACCTATTCTTGAAGTTGAGAAAATACATGGCATTTGCACGTGTACCCCTTGACAACTGATGTGTAATCACACAGAAAAGTATAGCTTTCTGGGGGATAAAAGAAGCGAGAAATATAGCATAAGGGTTAAGAAAAGAGGTAGAAAACCAAGTTATTTAATATCACATCAAAACTGATTAATACTTCATAACACGTAGCTTAAGAAAGTAGTTAAACTTTTTGTAGAAGTTGAAGATGATTTCATTGTTTTCTCTTCTTACTTACAAATCAATATACATATGTATATTCCTTTGTAAGTAAGAAGAGAAAATAATGAAAATCATCTTCAACTTCGTCACGTATGGCAAACCTATCACAACATGAATCGATCATTGACATTCCCTCAAGCTAGGGTGTCTCCCACAAGTGAAGCTCTGCATCGGATCCTGATTGTAGTGGAAAATGGGCAAGGGATGCTAGGGAGTTCCTTCGAAAGTGATGCCTATGTTGGATCCCGGGTATAGTGGAAAATGGGCAAGGGTTGCTAGAGTGTTCCCTCGGAAGCAATGCGTTGCATCATAATTTAGGTGTAGTGCAAATAGGCATGGGTTCTTATCATGGGCGTCGAGAATTGTGTGTGTAAATAGGCTAGTTTGGGAGAAATAAGATTCGTATTGCCAAATGGAATATAGGAATATTGACTAGTAAGAGTCTGGACTTAGTATACAATGAAACGTAGGAGAGTCAACATTGCTTGTATTTAAGAAACCAAGTGAAAAAAGGCTAAAACTAGAGAAATTGATGGGTATAAGCTCTGATATGTAGAAAAGGACAATAATAGAAATGGCGTAGGGATAGTGGTGGATAAAGAATTGAAGGATAGAGTTGTAGACATTAAAATAACTAGTGATAGAATTATAATAATGAAACTTGTTCTAGGAGAGAAGATTACAAATGTTATAAGTGCATGTGCACCACAAGTAGGGTTAGAAAGAATTAAGAGAGAGTTCTGGGAAGATATGGGGGGAGTCATGCGAGAAATTCCCAATACCGAGTGGATATTTATAGGAGCAAACTTAAATGGTCATATAGGAAAAGAAAAGGAAGGATATAATAGGGAACATGGAGGGTATGGTATTGGAGAATGAAATGAGATGGGGGAAGCGAGCCTTGATTTTGCTTTGGCATATAACCTAGCTCTGGTAAACACATTATTTACGAAGAGTGATGAACACTTAATAACCTTTAAAAGTGGACTATATAAAAGCCAAATAGGCTTTTTTATACTTAGGGACACAAAAAGATCAACACGCAAGGATTGTAAGGTGATACTTGGTGAGAGTTTAACTTCACAACATAGGTTAATGGTTATGAATATCTACATTAAAAGATAGAAGAAATGAAATGAACTTAATAGGTGTCCTAAAACCAAGTGGTAGAACTTAAAAGGTAGGTAACTAAAACTTTTAATGTAGATGACTAGAAATGACCAAAACTTTGAGAAATATAAGAATGCTAAAAAAGTTGCTAGGAGAATAGTAAGTGAGGCTAAACTCAGGGCATATGTTGATATCTATAATAGATTAGTATCAAGAGAAGGTGAGAAAGATGTGTTTAAGACCACGTTAAGTGCATTACAAGTATCAAGAGAAGGAGAGAAAGATGTGTTTAAGACCACGTTAAGCACATTACAAGTGATGAGCAAAGCATACTTGTCAAAGATGATGAGATCAAATGAAGGTGGAAAAGTTACTTTCAAAAATTGCTAAATGACAATTGCCCTGAGAATATAGAGTTTAGAATAATGTAAACCGAAATAATGTTGGACATCATAGATATGGCTTTAGGATTAGAATACCTGAAGTGAAAGAGACCTTGAAAAAGCTACAATCAGGAATGGTCTTGGGGCCTGATGGTATACTAATAGAGGTTTGGAAGCATTTGGTACTGGAGTAGTTTGGTTGACAAAGCTGTTTAACAAGATTATAAAATCAAAGAAAATGCCAGATGAATGGAGGAAGATCTCTATTGTACCAATTTATAAGAATAAAGAAGACATATAGAGTTGCACTAATTATGAAGGGTTCAAACTTATGAGCCACACTATGAAACTTTTTGAAAGAGTGATTCAGAAGAGGCTACAGCATGAGACGAGTGTATTAGATAACTAGTTTGGTTGAAGCTACATTTGATACAGGAATATGGGGAGGGGAGGATGGACCTCCACTTGGTCTTTATTGACTTAAAAAAAAGCTTATGATAGGGTGATAGAGAGTTAATATGGTGGGTGTTAGGTGAGAAAGGGGTTTTGCGGGGGTATATAGATATAATTAAAGATATATATGAGGGAGTGTTAACAATGCTAGTATCACATGCAGAGATATCAGTGATTTTTCTATCATTGTACGATTGCACCAAGAATTGACATTGAGCTTGTACCTTTTCATGTTGGATATAGATGAGTTAACAAAATATTTGCATGAGGAGATTTCATGGTGCATTTTATTTTCATATGGTATAGTTTTAATTGATGAGAAAAGGGATGGCATAAACACAAAGCTAGAAGTATGGAGACACATTAGAATCTAAAAGATTAAAAATCAGCCGAACTAAGAGTATATGGAATGCAATTTTAGCCGTGAGAGGAGCGGGCGTGAAGCACTAGTAAAGCTTGGTAACCAAGAAGTCCTTGTAAAAGACCACTTCTGGTACTTAGGATCGATAATTCATGAGAGTGAAGAGATTGAGAGGGAGGTTACCTAGAGAATCCAAGCAGGTTAGAACAAATGAAGATGCGCATTTGGATTTTTGTGTGATCAGTTGGTGCCACTTAAAATTGAAAGGAAAATTTTATAGGATGGGTATAAGGCTAGCCATTTTCTATGGATCAGAATGTTGGGTAGTTAAAGAACATCATGCACATAGGATGAACGTAGCCGAAATGAGGATTTGAGATGGATGAGTGGCATGACCAGAAAGGATAGAATTAGGAATGAAAACATTAGAGGAAAATTAGGAGTACTACCAATAGGTAACAAGATGAGGGAGATTAGACTTAGATGGTCTGGACATATCCAACGGAGACCGAAAACGGCACGTAGTTAGAAGGAATGAGGCAATGCAAATTCAAGGTTCTATAAGGGCAAGGGGAAGACCCAAAAGAACGTGGATAGAAGTGGTGAGAAAAGATTTAAAACTTTGGGACTAAATGAAAGCATGATACTTAATAGAGGGGAGTAGAGGAATGAGATTCATGTGGCCGACCCCTAATTGAGATAAGGTCTTGATTATGATGATGAACATGTAGCTTAAATAGGCTTTTAACCTTTTAAACAGGGCAGTCTGGTGACAAAGCTCTCTCTTATATGGGCTCTGGGGAAGGGGAGGACCACAACGAATCGATATTATGCAGCCTTACCTTGCATTTTTGCAAGAGGTTGTTGCCATGCCTTGAAATCATGATCTCCAGGTCAAGTGATGACAACTCTACCATTGAGCCAAGGGCTCACCTTCTAGGCTTTTAACCTAACAAAGCCCTTACTAGTAAATTAGCAACTTGACACATAACATTACTAAAATAATACTACTAAAAAAAATCGAAACGAGATGTTTGCATCGATCCTCCTAGGTTGAGAAAACTTGACCTTGTCAAGTGTAACACTGGTCATACGGTTTCCAAGTTTCTAGCCATAACGTAGTGATTGGGGGCGAGAATCATTGTCTTCGTGTATATACACGTAATGGGTGCACATGGTTGGTGTCGACACTCCATTGGCGAAACTAGAATGTTGTTGAGGACTGGTCTGGTGGTTGCAATGACACTGTCATAGATCAGGATCCAACTGCTGCAAAGTATCTTTGAAAAGTCAAGTGCAGTTAGACTTTGGTTGCCATACCCAGTGCATTAGGAATTGTTGTACTTCACCTTTCTTGGTAAAAATAAATTGCTCACCTCTAATAGCATCAATGTGTTCTTTTCTTTAACAGTGTCGCAGGTAAAGGAACAAGGTTCAAAGGTGTAGCTGATGGGATGTCAGGTGAAGTGAAGTGTTGGGTGATAGATCAAGATCAATAGGGTTACTAGAAAATGGGTTAGCAGGAATGATAAATCAGCCCTTAAATGCAATCAAGTTCTCAACATTAAAAGTATAGCTAGCCATAATCGGGTGAAATATCAATAACAAAGCATTAGGCTTAATCCTTTGCAATACTTTGTGAACGGTGCTTGAAGGAAACAACTTAGGTTTAATTTGAATCATGACATAGTCACCCACATTAAATTCATTATGAAGTTTTTGTGCATCAGCTCTAAGTTTGTATTGGGCTTTGCTTGCTTGAATTCACTTGGCTATCTCAACATTCAAATCGCGGATCCTATGTGTAAAAGACTTAGCTAACTTGGGCACCCTATCATGAGATGACTGGGAATAAGATCTAAAGGCCTCATATGTTTGTAACCATAGACAACTTCAAAGGGACTCATGCCTATAGACCTATTCACAGAATCATTATATGCATATTGAGCTGTAGGGAGAAGCAAATTCCAATTTCAATGGTGATGACCAACTAGACAATGGAGAAGGTTGCCCAAGCTCCTATTAACTACCTCAATTTGAGGGTGGTAAGCTATATGGAATTTCAGTCGAGTGCCAGCTAGGTGCAAGTGGGTCTTCCAAGAGTAACTCATGAAGTGCACCTCTATCAGATACGATGGCTTTTGGGAGACCATAGTATCACTATCTCATCAAAATAAAGCCTTGTAATATCGGAAGCATTAGAAGTTTTGGCATAAGGATAAAATGGGCCATCTTAGAAAAGTGATCAACAACAATAAAAATGGAATCATGTTTCTTAGCTGTGTGGAAGTCCTTAGATGATATCAATGCTAACATCCAGCTAAGGACACTCAGGGATAGGGAGGGGTGTAAAGACCCATGTTTTACTTCCTATTCTTAGCTAACTGGCCCGTCTTATATTTTCCTACGAACTTGGCAATGTCTCTCTTTAAGTTTGGCCTATTAGAATTAGAGCTCGACCTCATTGATAGTTTTGTTATGCTCAAAGTGGCCAGACAAGCCTCCTGCGTGGACTTCACTAACCAAAAAGTCCCTCGTGGATGTTTTTGGAATGCAAAACTTACATGCACGAAACAAATATCTGCCCTACAAGTAAAAATCATGAGAAGCAGGGTGTAGTCTGTCTTGCAAACTATCAAAGACATCTCCAAAATCAGGACAATACTCATGCTTCTCTTTGAGCTTCTCAAAACCCGTCACTTGAATACTCAAGGTGATTAACAAATTAACTGTATGACTTAATGCATTTGTCACCTCATTGTCAACCCTCTATTTATGCTTCAAGATGAGGGAGTATTCTTGTAAGAACTCTAACCCACCGACCATGTCTATGATTCAACTTCTTTTGGGATTATAGGTAAAGGAGGGCCTTGTGATTGGAGTATAAAACAACCTCCTGTGGTAGTAGTGGTGTCAATGACACAAGGTTTGTACAATCGTGTAAAACTCCTTATCATAAGTGGAATACTTTTGTTTGGCCTCAAAGTTTCTCACTGTAGTATGGTATGGGGTGACTCTCTTGACTAAGCACTGCACCTATACTTATACCTGATGCATCATATTCAACTTCAAACGCTTCAGAAAAATTAGGTAATCTCGTAATGGGTGCCTTTGTCATTCTTTGCTTAATCTCAATGAAAGTCCTAGAGATGGGAGATATGATGGGATTAAGCTCCTTGATAAATTGGCGGTCTAACATGGCAAGACCATGAAAACTATGCTCCTCACGTAGAGTACTGGGTTCTAGTCACTCAACAATTGCCTTGACTAAGGATCAGCTGAAATTCCTGTAGAGGTTACTAAAAACCCAAGAAAACCTCACTGTTAGTAAAAACTAAACACTTCTTTTGGTTGATGTATAGGCTCTCTTGGCTAAGGGTGTGATACACCTAGGAAAGATGATCTAAGTGCTGTTCTTTTGTTTGGCTATATATGAGATTGTCATCAAAATATGCCACTAAAAGTTTTCATGAACGGCCTACGGATCTCTGTGTGATGGCTCTCGTAAAGGTATCAGGTGCATTAGACACTCTGAGTGTCATGACTAACCGCTTGTATAATTTATCCTTCGTCTTAAAAGTAATTTTCCACTCATCTCTAGGACATATCTGGATTTGATGATAACCACTTTTGAGATTGAGTTTAGAAAATATCATGGCACCTGTCATCATATCTAGCATATCATTCAAGCGAGGAATGGGAAAATAATAATTAACTATGATCTTATTAATGGCTCTACTATTCATATACATTCTTAAGAGTTGTCCTTTTTGGGGGTCAATAGAGTAGGCATTGCACATGGACAAGCCTTCCTGTATAAATCCCTTCTGGAGGAGCTCTTCCAACTGTCTCCATAACTTTGCATGTTCCATGGGGCTCACTGTATAATGTGGAATGTTAGGTCATGTGGCCGTGTTTATGGCATGTTGGAGGTCACCATAGTAGGTAAAGCATCAAGGAGCTCCTGAGGAAAGATATCCTGAAACTCGCTAAGAATGGCACTAACCTTTGGAGAGTGTTCTGTTGGATCATTGGAAGAAACTTCTTTAGATTCTAAAGGGTGAATGCTGAATCACTCTTAAACTTGCGCTCTAGTGCTTTAGGATTGATGTATGCAACCCCTACTCTTCTTATTGTCTTCACTTGTCTTTGTTAACAACCCTTGGTGGTAAGGGCTTGAGTTGGATGTCTCTGCCATTGAAAGTGGACCAAATGTTAGGACGCCTATGAATAGTAACATTCAAATCATAGAGCCAGTCTCTGCCCAAAATAATGTCCTACATCTATAGTAATCATTTCACACCATATCTCTTGTATTTAGCAAACTGAATAATAATTAAGCACTGATCCTTTGCATAGATAGCCATGGAATCAATTTAGGAGGCACTATAGGATGAGGGTAAGAGACAAATTTTAGGCCTAACCAATCTACGAAGTGAGATGAGACTGCATTAATGCAATTACCACAATCAATGATGACCCTACAATCCTTATCACCACATTTTGCTGTATGTATGAAAAATAGTGGTCCTACGCTAGTCATCTGGCTTCCTAGGTTGGGTCAAGGTGCATTGCACTGCGGTCATCCTATAGGCTGGGGTGGTCCATGCATTCTACATGATCTGAGTCATCCCTACCAAAAGGGCAGCCCCGGTGCACAGATGCCTAGGCGGTGGGAACGGATGCTAATGATGGAGGGGTGGATGCCTAGGAGGTGGGAACGGATGCTGGTCGTGGGGGGCTGATTTCCCTTCCTCATAACTTTCCTCTTCTAACTGTTTGATTTCTTTGGTGGTGACTCAATCGGTGAGGGTTGTCACTTGTGTCCTAAGGCGATGCAGTTCATCTAGGATTAGTTTTTGCAATGTTAGTTTGGATGTCTAGGACAGAGGGTGGATGCAACTCTTGACATGATGCGGCCACTAGTTAACTCATGCACTATGAAATTCTAGCAAATAAAGCCCAACACAAATTTTAAACTATTGCAAATTTTTTTTTGATGACCAACCACAATTCAAATATGCAGGTTGCAAACAAATGTGAAGGATACACTAATTAATATCCCACACTAAAGCACACTCGACAACTAAAAATCAAGGATGATCAACAAAAGACAACAGGGCTAATGCTGACTGGGTATTTTTTTAAGATGTAAAAGCTGCCGTAAGCTATTCGACACAAAAGCAAACACTTGCTAGCGGTAGTGACAATGTAGCAGCCTGATCTACAGACTTTTATTTATTTATTATTTATTCAGATCTTCAGAAGCCAAATGAATTATCTCCGACCTCTCTTTCTCAGCGATGACAGATGAATTCTTTTCCCGAGGGTCGTCTGAGAGGACAGCCTACAGAGAGAGAGAGAGAGAGAGAGAGAGAGAGAGAGAGAGAGAGAGAGAGAGATCACTGAAGAGGATGAAGCAGAAACAACCGATGTGGACAGATGATGCTGGAAAATCTTCGTACGTAGTCTCTGGTGGGATACGAATGCCGGAACCCTAAAGAACGTGTTCGAAAAGTATGACAAGATCGAGGATTGCAACTCATTTTGCGACAAGATCTCAAGGAATCCATGGGCTATGGGTTCATCCTCTTCAAGCACTGAAGCAGGGCCTGAATGGCTCTGAAACGACTGCAGAAATGGATTTGGAAAGAGAATCGAAGTTTTAGATTGTTCTTGCCCTTGTTTCTGTGGTTATGGTTTTGATCTTTTCCTCCCTTTCTGTCGTGCAAATTGGAAACCTCATGACATACGGAAATAGAATCAAAGTTTCAGATCCTTCTTGCCCTTTTCTCTGGGGTTATGGTTTTCATCTTTTTTCCCTCCTTTTCATTTTGCAAATTGAAAACCTCTCAACAAAGGGAAGATTATCAATGGGTGCGGACCGGGAGTCCATATATGGTGCTCGAACGGATGGAAATTTGCCATACAAATGAGTCTTGATGCCACCGTCAGAGCTTTCAAAACCCTTCTTGCTGGGAATTGCAAGGTGCCTGCAGAGCAACAACAGTTGGTTTACATGAGGTGGATCTTGCAGGATGGATGAGACGCTTATGGTCTTGTTGATTAGACTGGATTCTATTCATGGAGTTCATTCCAGTGTGAGGGATTGCTGGAAGATGGTGATTTTGGATGCTGATTGTTTTGGAGGAGTAGAATCCAGGATGCAAGGATCAAACTTGGCTTTGATACCAAATTTGATGCCAAATCACACAAAAAGTATAACTTTCAGAGAAAAAAAAGAAGGGAGAAATATAGCATAAGGGAAAGAAGGAGGCAGAAAACGAAGTTCTTCAATGTCATGTCAAAACTGATTAATACTCCTAACATGTAGCTTAAATAGGCAATTAACCTAATAAAGCCCTTAAAAGTAAATTACTAAAATGAATCTACTAAAAAACCAAAATTACAAAATTGTCCTGTCACAAACAAAAATGCATGTAAGTCAATGTGATTGATGTAGAAAACCCAATATCGATCTTTTGGGCCAAATCATAGATCAATGTTGGACGAAGTAGCCATTGATCATGTATGTCAGAAACTTGCAAATGGGGAGGATAGGGCGTTGGCTGAGGATTGGAGGAATAAAAAATGGTTCTAAGGATGCTAAACTCAAGGCTATCTCAGAGGAGGCCTTACTAGGATGGAGAGGTGACTAAAAAACACACTAATAATTCTTTTGTCAATTTTTAGTTGCAGTCAGTTTTGTGTTTCTTGCTAGTCTTAAGTGGCTAAGCATAGTGGTGGCAGAAGGAGGTTGGGTGGCTTCATGAACTGAATCCAGATGCTAAGTATTGGGGAGAAAAACAAGTTCCAGGGTGCTTTCTGATACATACAAAGGGTCAACATGAAGGAAACAAGCTTGTGATGAAAGAGGAAAGAGGACCAGATCATTTGAAGGAGTTAAACAAAGAGATTGAGCAGACATGGGTTACCTAGAAGAGAGGAAAGTGTTAGATTCTTGGGCTTAGTTGTTGATGCATGACCATCCTTTAACATCATTGAAGACGCAACAGAGGACTTCATACAACACTCTCATCCTAAGAGAGCTACCAAGGTGAATTGGAGTAAAAAAACGAAGTAGTAAGAGCTAAATGATGTTTTTCTGTAGGAACTGGAAAAAAAAAAAAATCTTTCAGGAAAATTCAAAAATTTTAACTGTTCTTTAAATTGAACTTTGATGGAGCTTCTAAGGAATCTGGTTTGTACAAGAGGACATGCATTTAAAATTGTCATTGGCACTTACTCTGGGCTCTCTCCACTGATTGGAGTTATTCAAAATTTCAAATGATGCAGAAACTAGAGCACTATTCATGGACTAGATATTTATGCTCAAAGGTTTAGTAGTAACCTTCTCACAGAAGGGAAGTTCTGCCAGTGTTATAAGTTTGGTTGTTGTGGGACTGTGTGGTTTAGTGTTTATCCAAGAGGTTGAATATATGTGTCCCTGGAGGGTTGACATCTGAATGTCATTAGTAAAGCAAAGTGTTGTGGACTATATAGTTAGAGGCGCGCCTAGGTGCAAGTCGATAGGTATACGCCTGGGAGAGTGCAAGGAGTAGAGGAAAAGAAGCGCGGTCACCTAGGCACGCGCTTGGGTGCGCCTAGAGGCTCCTTTCAGGTGTGCCCCCGACTCCAGGCGCAGACTACTTAACTGGTAACTTATAAGCCTCAATTTTTTTTTTTTGTTTTTCATCTTCCAACCCTAATTTCAATCTTCCAACCTACTAAGAAGGTGAAAACGACCATTCCTCTCGATCTTTCATAGATCTAAGCAAAGAAAGGTATGGATTTACGAATCTAAGCATTTATTTACAGTTTCTATAAAAAACGTAGAAAGCAGTACTATTTTTTCAAATTTTTTTTTTTTTTTTGTTAACTATTTTCCATAGATCTTGATGGGTTCTAATTCTGTATGTATAAAAAAACATTCCATTTGAGTTTTATACTTCTTTGCTCTAGATTTGAGCTTGTTTTTAGGTTTTTTACTGTTTTTCCTAAAAAATCAGTTATGAAAATATAAAAGTCTTCGTTTTTTCGTATTTCTTCATTGAAACGTATTTCTATCCACATATATAGCTTTCCCATGCTTGTGTCTTCATGTGTGATAATTTTTTCATCTTTTTTTTTGTATTTTAGGGTTATTTTTTTAAAATTTTTCTGAAAATAAAAGTTACGAAATTTTGAAAAATTTTGTTTTTTTCTTTTTATATTTATTAGTTAATACCTATTCTTATCCACATATATAGCTTACCCATGCTTGTGTCTTCATGTATGATGTATTTTTCATGCTTTTTTTGTATTTTTGTGTTTTTTTTTTCTTTCAATTTTTCCAAAAATAAAAGTTACGAAAATTAGAAATTTTATTATTATTTATTTATTAGTTAATACCAATTCTTATCCACATATATAGCTTTCCCATGCTTGTGTCTTCATGTATGATGTATTTTTCATGCTTTTTTTTTTTTAGTTAATTTTTAATTATTAAAAATATAATTTTGCTCCTCATGATTCAGGCGTGAGCCTAGGTGCCCCAGGCTCTAGGCACACCCCTTTGCGCCTAGGTGCTCCATGCGCCTCTAACTACATAGGTTGTGGATATGTTGTCAAAATGGGAAGCTGAATTTTGTTACTGAAGGGCACCTGCTTCCCTTTCTGTAGTTTCTTTAGCTGTAGGACACCCCTTTTCATTCAATTTGTTATTGTTTCTTTCTTTCTTCAGAAAATTAAAAGAAACAAGAAAGAGAAAACACAAGAAATAGTCTGCTTCATAGTTGCTCTCATATGTAACAACACACACACACACACACACACACACACACACACACACACACACACACACACAAATTTTCGCCCTTAACTTTCCTTGCAGCCCAAAGCATTGAAGAATTTCCACTTGGCATTTGTATCTTAATTCTTTCAATTTCTGATTCAATTAGATACCCACCTGTATGTTAATCTCAATTAATCCTACAAATTTTCTCATAAAATCTCTCTCTCCCCCCACCCATCTCAATGGATTTTTCTTTTCTCTTAGTCATAAAAATGTGATCTCCATCTCTTTCCTAATTAATTTCAAACATTTCTTTTAAGTATGTTTTTAATCTTGTATTCTATATATTGAATATGTGGGCTTCTTCCTGGTTTTCCTTTACCCTTTAGTATGTTCTCTTTTATGTTTCCTGTTTAGTTTCCTTTGTTCTAAAGATACAACTTTTCTAGAGTTAGTTTCCCTTTTTGTACTGATAAATCTCGCATTAGCCTTAGATTGAGAGCAAGGATCATAGAGGACAATGCTGGGGAAAAGTAGATAGAGAAGGAAAAGTTGAATAGAAGAACTTAAATGTGTGATAGAAAACATTTTGATATGATGTAAGATAAGCCCGAACTTCTCACAAGCAAATATGCCTGTAGACATGATATCTGTATGCATTCTATGCTCCCGTGTCATTATATTTGTTCATATATATTACAGTTCACCGGAAAATGTAGTTTGATGCTTGGGCAACTTATTCCAGCCCATAAACTGCTTAGCCATTAGAATCTAGTGGTTATGGTTCAGCATAAAACTAAACCAGTAGGTGATTGATGTCACAGGTATTTGGGGCCTTACAGCAGGCTGTTCAACAGGCACCAGACTATCCCGAGTCTCATAACTTAAATGGTTTAGTATTTGAGGCGCAATCAGATTATCAGTCCGCAATTTCCTATTATAAGCTGGCACGCTGTGCAATCTGCAGCTTCGCCAGCACTGCACCAAAAACCCTTATGACTGATGTATCAGTTAATCTGGCGAGATCACTTTGTCAGGTAAATACTTCTATAACAAGTCTTTTATAAACATATCTATTGCATGCTCATTATGTAATTTATGTACAGATGTTAGTGCAGGAACATTTTAACTGAGAATTTCTTCACATATACAATGAGGAGCTTTTACTTGTTGTCTTTATTGTATTTAGCAATATATTTAAACAATTTTTTGGAGTGCAGGCAGGGTATGCACTTGAGGCAGTGCATGAGTGTGAAGATTTGAAGACAGAAGGTATGGGCTATGGATCTATAGATGGACACCCTTAGATGCTTGCTCTCTCTTCTGGAAATATCTGTTGCTATAAAAGAGTAGCCTTGCCATCATATATATATATATATATATTATGAGATCAATCTTTGAGGAAGCTATCTTGAAGAAAAAGAGGCTTATGATAAATGTTGATGCTGTAATTTTATAATTATTGCATCATTTTTCTTTGAACAATCAAAGGATTGAAGCTAGAGCCTAGTGGTTGTGATTTGTATGAAATGAAGCATCTTCTGACCAGATAGGTGCTGGCACCCAAATCTAGCGGTATCATCAAGCAACTGATTAGGCTTTGGGAACAGACTTTTTTTCTACTTGTTTAACCAACTCAATCTCCTCCCTATTTGTCATTGGTTTGTTAACCTAGTTATATACTTCTGTTATTTTTCTAGGCTTGCTAGATAGCAAGGGCCTACAAATATATGCTGTTGCACTCTGGCAAGTTGGCAAGAATGACTTGGCCCTCTCTGTAGCAAGAAATATATTTGCAAGTGTTGCAGCTATGAATGGGGCATCTGTGGCGGCAGCTCTGCAGTTGGTCTGCAAATTGCTTTACTGCATTTCTGGTCAGGACTCTGCAGCATCCCTCATTTTAAAAGTGCCTAAAGATTTACTCCAAAGTCCAAAAATCAGCTCTGTTATCTCTGTGGTTTGTGCTTTGGACCAGAGCAAACGGCTTCTGGCATTTTTTCCTGGTAGCCTTCATAATCTAACATCTTATGAAGAAGTCACGGGACTGTACTCTTTAATTGCCATTCTTAAATTGGTAAGTTAGTTATTTAAATTGAAAATTTCATGATTTTCCATCTGAGTTTTTATTTTCTCTCGGTGCTCGCCACCTCGCTGAAGTGAGTATATGGTCGTATAATCCTTTTGCCTTTTTTTCAGCTCCAAGACAGGTCAAAGCAAAGTCTGGCAGTTAATAGTGGGGTAAATTACCTGAAAAATGTTCTTCATATGTATCCAGATTGTACTTTGATAAGGTATTTTCATTTGTAAGTAGACGTTCATTTTCTAGTGCCCTGCCAAATTGCAAATTGGCATTCTTCCATCATGTTAGATCTTCTTGCCGTGCTCTCTTCATTAGTAAATGTTCTGATCATTTACCTTTAGTTGTTTCATCTGAAGGGAATAGAAACCAAGTTCATTGGAGTTATCTTGTATGTTCTAATTGACTATTCTTTGTATCCATGACCAAAATGCCCTCCAAAAGTGCAAGTTTCAACTCTGATGCAGTATTAGCTGCTCTCAATTTTCCTTTGATAGTGGATTCCTTTGACCATTCTGCATCAATCGCTGTATCTATTCTGAAGGCAATCAGAGCCAATATCAACTGTGGAAGTTCTTTTATCACTAGCTGGATTGTTCTTGTCATATCCATTTCAAAATAATGATCGATGCCCCTAGACGTTAGCAAACAAATATAATTTATAACTATTCTGGTGATACTGGGCATCTGCTGCCAAAACTTACTGGGATTTCAACACAATCAGTATGTTTGCCTATCTGCAGCAATGGCAACCTACTTTTGAGACATAATATCTAGCTCTGAAGATAAAAGGTAGAATTGATATACTGGTAGAAACAGAACTGGCTTTCAGGAGCAAGGACTTGGGTAGGACAACCTGTCTTTCAGATGGTGACCTTCAATAGGATAGTTCCTTTATCATTTGTACTTTGCTGACTGGATTGGCAGGACTAGCAGAATGCTACTTATGTCAATCGATAGATAATTGTGGAATTGGAGAGAAAGAAACAATTATTCTCTTTTATGAACAGAGGGGCTTTCATTCTTAACCATATTCTTTGGTGAAAATACCATGATTTAATCACACTCAGTAATGCTTTCTGCAACTCGTGTTTCATGTCAATTTACCTCTCTGAGGTCATCAGATGGTAAGCTTGCTGTCACTATAAACAAAAACACTTAAACCACCATATATACAGCAGAACTGTTGATGATGTGGACCATTGAGCACATGGTTCTACTAGATGACAGTTAATTATGGTTCATGCCAAACGAATACTTGTCTTCTAGATTAACACCCAAAAATAACCAGGTTAAATGGTTTTTTTTTCCTTTTGAGAGAAAACTTCAATGATATCGTTTTTATCACCCTTGACCGAGGTTGTAGGAACATTCAAGCATGGTGAGGTTAGATAAAGTGAAAGGTTATATGGGCATTTGTTGATAGGTACCACAAATGGCATTTGTTGCTTTTCTTTTCATATTCTTAGATCTATTTTGATACTGATGAAGCACCATATGGTACCAGTTGAAGAAGGAAAACATGCATGAGAATGTGTGTGGCCACTTTTAGGTTTCTGTTTCTGGCGAGTATCGCATGAATGAGAAGTGCCTGCTTCCATGACAAGATAAAGCTCTTGTGATCTATATCACAAGGAGGCTGATTGACGCCTCGGAAATTGAAAGCTAAAGTTTCATTGCCATACAGTTCTGATGAAAAGAAAATGCAGCATGATGGTGGTAGGATGGTCAAAACCAGCATCCTCCAAGGTTGCCATATAGAGAATGTGCTTCCAATGTTGAACTTATTTCAGAGCAGGATTCTTGCACAAGGATGAAATGTTTATAGAATGCTACCTGAACCTTATTTTTTGTCAGAACTGCCTTTCTTCATGTTTTATGAAAAAGATCTTGTTCCAACTGCTGTTTTTCTAGTGACAGAAATTGGGTAACTTCAAGGTTATGGCAATCTAATCTAATCTTAGCTCATCTTAGCCCTTTTGTGTCAACTATTTCCTTCTAATCCGTTTTCAACAATGCTCAAAAGTAGTCTATGACCACAATGCAATCTTAGTCAAGTACTACATGCTGTTGAGTGCAACTTATCTATTTGTGAGATATTAGTAACACCAATCCCAAACCGCTGAACAGTTCTTTTGGATGCGTTCGCAAAGTTTCACGCCTAGTAAGTGCCCAAGATTGCACTGAGGTCATAAACTTCTTTTGACTATTGTTAAGGTAAAGATCAATTCAGTAACTTCTCATAAGTTGCTTTTGTTGTCCAATGAATGGAGTAATGGACACAGCTAAGAAAGGCATCTAAAAGTTGGTTGGTGAAACTAAGCACTGTTCCAAAGTTTGAAGGTGTGTGCAAGGTGTTTAGCCTCTCTATACTTGGAACTAGGCATAATTTTCATATAATTTAAAATTTCAGGAATTATATAAGAACAAGTAAAGATAAATACTATGAAGGTAGGCCAGATATAGAAGACTGTATTTTGGTTTCTAGAACATTCAACTTTTGATAGTTATACTGTTTTAACAGAACAGAACACATAGTACTTGTGAGATGCCAATGCTATATCCTTCTTCCTAGGTATTTCATAGAAAGTCTTGGTTGTCCTCTTACATTTAGTTTAAGGGCTCTTCATTTTTCCTGAATTAAACAGTGTGGACATGATCCCTGAAAGAGAAAAGGGGGACAAAAGGAGTTATATTTAAATGTGGCCATTACTCTGAAACCAACTTCACGTCCTAACAAATTGATGAAACTGGTATTGTCATTGCTATATTGGACTCAGTACTGGTCTCGCGTTGGCATGTTATTTACCTATATGTGTCAGTGGTACATAATGGCATGCAATTGAAAAATAAAAGACAAAAAGTTTGGTAATATCAAAATTTTGACTGGTATTCCCAGTATTTGACTGGTACTTATCAGGGTTGTACCGTGCCACTTTTTTAGCCTGTTCAGTACTGAGTATACTGGAATTGCAGCCAGAACTGGATGTTATTGACTAAAATGGATGCAACTATGATCCATTAAATGGTTGAAATTTTTTTTGAAATTCTTAGTAGTGGGTGTTGCTCCCTGTTGGTTTTATTTTGAGGCAGATGCCTCAAACATGGTATCCTTCCAGTTCTTTAATCATTCAATCCATAATTTCTCTTCCTTTTTACATGCCTTGCTAACTGTTATGTCTGTCCTTTTGTTGTTAAGCTTAAAGTTTTTTTATTATCTGAGGCTAATACAAGCTACATGTCTATGTTGTTTTATTTTACTTGGTAGCTATATCATCCTTTCCTTTGTTTTCTGACTTGAATTTGCTGCTTGCAGGAACCAACTTAGTTATCTTTTGCTATCCACTAAAGAATGGAGAGCTTGTCATATTGCAACTAGATGTGTTGTCACATATCCTCTCAGAAGTACACTTGTGAGAGGTTCAAAATCAGCATACGAGATTGTTGGCTCTGCAGCAGTTGCATGTTATTCTAGCTGTGCTACAAAACTGAAATATTCATTCCCAACCTGTAAAGATCAGTTTATGCGTGGAAGAGGAGCAGTACTGGATTTGCAAAAGTATGCTACTCCTTCCTTTAGTGAGTTTGTTGCATTTTAGTTGTGTCTGAAGTGGACAGTCTGGTACCAGCACATGTAAATGATTATTAACCCCCTGTGGATTTTCTAAAACTGTTATGTCCAAAATTGAGATAGGAGTCAATTATTTGCATTTCATATTAATGACACCCATTGAATCTGATATTAATGAAATATTTTCCGATCTAGATATTGCCAAAAGGACAAACATTATTGTGAAATAAACAAATCATCACTGTTTTGGCAAAATATTCATTTTATCTGAAAGCTAAGAATAAAGCAAATATACAGTGATGATTTGTTAATCTACATAGCATGAAAATTTAGAGTAGTTCCAATGTTTTGTTTCTATCGTATGGGCAGATGGTTGCGTCAAGAACCGTGGAATCACAAGGCACAATACTTTCTTGTGCTCAATGTTCTACAGAAGGCACGGGAAGAGAAATTTCCACCACATCTTTGTGTTACTCTTAAACGTATGCTGTTGACTGCCCTTTCCAATGATGTATATTTAAGGACGGACCGGCCATACCACTATCAGAAGTTTCAGCTGCTACTATGTGCTTCTGAAGTCAGTTTGCAATGTGGAGACTATTCTGTCTGTATAAATTATGCTAAGGATGCAATGGCACTACCATATCCCAATGGCAATCCCTTCTTCTCACACTTGCAATTATGCCGTGCATATGCTGCACAAAACAATTTACTCGAGCTGAAAGATGAGTACATAAAATGCCTGCAACTCAAGACAGATTATGAAATTGGTTGGATATCTCTCAAGTTGATTGAATCCAGACACAAGCTACAAAATCATTCAAATTCTATAGATTTACACTTCAAGGGGTTGTTGCAAGAGAAAGGGGGTTCATGGAGTATCTGGATGTCAATCTTTGAACTAGTACGTACTCAGAGCTTTTTATTGGATCAGGACTTTATTCGTGCAGAACAGGCTTTAGGTCGTGGTTGTTCAATGGGGAATGCTGATAGTTGCCTCTACCTCACTCATGGTATCTATCATCTTATTCGTTGTACCTTTTCTTTTATTTGGTTTTTAAAGACCTCAATGCTAGATGGTGTGGCTGCAACTTCAAATATTTTGCACGGATTAGAATGGTTATTATCAGTTATGTATTTGCGTTTATCTTAAGCCGTTTATGGATGCAGTGCCATTCTTTGTGCACCATCGTCTGGATGTTTCAGTATTCAGATACTGCAGTTAATCGTGTGTGTCTATATATATATTTACTAGATACCTTGCTTAGAAGATAGTCCTTAAAGAAAGTGTTCAAATCGACGTCCTTAAAGAAAATGTTCAATTGAGTGTGTAATTTGAAACACAGAAATGGAGGAAACACTGCCTATCACTGAATTGGACTATAGCCCAGTGGAAAAAATGTTTCAAGAGCTGAAGACGTCTATGAGATGTCAGCCTTATGACTATGTAGAACTTGACACAGCACTGATGCAGTTCCTTGAGATTAGAAAGACGTGGCATTATTTTGATTGTCATTAAATAGAAACACAAGCAATAGGAAAAGGCATCTGGAGAAGAATCTCTAAATTTAATGAAATGGTCTAGCTAGCAGCTTGGGTTCCCTGTGACAGTTATTCACAATAACTTCATTGTTTCACTTTTTCTTTATAGGAGGACACTGTATTCCTGTTTTATAAATTTTGTGTCCAATATCTGTAAGATATATGGATAACCACTATAGGAGGGGTCCATTAGAGAACATTACGAAGATTCTTTATTATTACATCATTAAGCATTCAGTGAACCATTTAAATTTGTGTCTTTTGTAGAATAGCTTGAATTACAGTACTGGTTTATGCCATCCGAAGATAAAGGTGTGTCTGAGGGGATTTGTTTCAATAAGATAGCTATACTTGATCTTCTTCTTATTGTTTCATATGTAATGAATTGAACATTTACTTGTGCATTACAGATTATTTTTGGTCACTAATTGTCTCAACTCAGATTTTATGGTTAGAATATAGTTGCATGAAGGTTCTATTGCAACCCCAGTATGGCTATGGAACCCTGTGATTCCCAAGCCAAGTCTCCATTTTTGTTGTTGATCCCACTCCCACTGTGCTGCTTCTGTCATTGCCATATGCTTTCTTGTTGCTCTTGGATTGCCTTTTCTTTCTACCTTTTCTCCTTGTTTTACTACTTCCTTTGGATGTTATGCAAACTCTCTCTCTCTCTCTCTCTCTCTCTCTCTCTCTCTCTCTCTCTCTCTCTCTCTCTCTGCATTTGGGCGTGCTCAGGATGTAGCGTGTGCGTGCCTGCTTTCGGGTTGAGTGAAACTATGGAACTCTAAAAAACTGCTGCTTGATATATAAAGAATTGAAACTGCAGAATTACTTGCTGTTTCTGCCAGTTTTTATCTTCCTGCTCTATAAATTATTGGTATGAAGACCAACCAATTTGCAGTATGAGACCATGAACAGTTAACCAGTTTTCCCAGAACACATACCATGTTTGAGGAGAAAATTAATTAGCAGATCCAGAGCTTCATTTTGTGCATGTCCTAGAAAGTTCAGGGAGTTTCCTACACTAATCTAGTGCTGGATTGGCCAACATGGCCAATAAGATTTTGAATTGGCACCAAATTAGTGATGTGCAGCCAATATTATATGACCATTGCCATAGCAATGATGAGGGTCCCATGTCATATTCTGTCTTCAAAACCAATTTAATTGGCTGATGTTGCCAACCTTACTCAGGACTAACTGTATATTATATGTTAATTCATAAATCTGACTTGGATGTTTGATAATTTTATTATTAAATAGACTATGGTCTCACAGGTAATTTTCCTAAGTTTCTTCCCTGGCTTGTGTTAAAAATTGGTTATATGGTAAAAATGCATTTTGTTCATTGCTTATTTCTGGTATATTTTCTACTCTCACTCTCTCTCTTTGTTACTCTATAGCTACACCTAATGGTTGCATGCGCACTTTCTTTTTTCAATTTTTCAATTAGATATTATTGCTAATGCTACCAATGATAGGCTGTGTCAGTAGTGACTTTATGTTGGGTACTGTTGGTGGTCATCCTAGATTGGTTCATCTTTAAGAAATGCCTCAAATTTCTAGTCTCAGTTATGAGGACTAAAAGAGCTCCTGAGTAGCTATGTGACAAGATTGAAATAATTTTGATCCTTTTGATGTGTGACAGATTTAGGTTACTTTGTATTAATTGCAGAGCTTTACATAATTAGAGTAGAAGAGTTACCATAAAGAGTACAGCGTTTAGTGTGTTTCTATAAGCTGCTTTGTAGAAATCATCCTCTCTATTCATCTTCTCGTTATTCTGAGTTGCTGTCAGTTTCCTGCTGCATAACCGGAACCAAAGAGAATGTTCAAAACCTGATCAATTTAAAATTGGCCAAGTTGAATGGACTTGATTGGACTCGGTTCAATCTCCAACTCTGTTAAAAAGTGCAAGTTTACCACTGAACTGGCAATGTAATACTCAAAATCCAGTGAGTTACTTCCACTGTGTTTCTCGACTTTGGATTTAAGTAGGTGGTAGAAGGGAGAGCCACCAAGCATTGACATTTCTCTTTGGTTCTGGATGTGATGGTGCAGTTTCTCTATCTGATCCGGAGCTTGACTGTCCACTGTTTAATTCTAATGGTCTAATGGTGAATGTAGTTTGCGTAGTACTTCAGAAACACAAGATTGTTTTAACTGCATATGGTTAACAACACCACCAACTTTTGATATTTTCAGTTGCATGAGCTTTCCCTGTGATCTTCTGATAGGCACTTCCAATCTTAGAATATATAACTGTGTGATTTGCTATTTTTGTTAACGAAGTTGAAAAGAAGCAAAGCTCAAAGAATTGGATGAGTGTTAGCTATGTAGAAGATATAGGTGATTTTATTGTGGATCCTTTCTTCATTTCATTAACTTGGAGTTTTATTCAATAGGTGCCATCTGTATGGAGCTTGCTAGGCAGCATTCAGGTTCTCAGTTCTTGTCTCTTGCTGTAAGCAGCCTTACAAAAGCTCAAGAGAGTTCCAACATCATTCTGCCCATTGTCTCATTACTTCTGGCTCAAGCAGAGGCTAGCCTAGGTGCAAGAACAAAGTGGGAGAGTAACCTTCGCTGCGAATGGTTCTCTTGGCCAGCAGGTTGTTAGCCTTTCCAGTAAAACACATTAATTTCAAAATGTCTTTATTGATTGTCTTTTCTCACTTTTTTCTATTTCTTATAGAAATGAGGCCTGCTGAATGCTATTTTCAAATGCATTTGCTCGCAAGACAATCAAAAGGTGGATCTGACCCATTATCTAGTGTAGAGTTGTCTCAAAGCCCGGAGAGATGGATTCTTCGAGCAATTCATTTAAACCCATCTTGTATGAGATATTGGAAGCCTTTGCAGAAGGTGAAAGAATAGCTGGCCTCTACTGCACCTACATTGTGTGAGTTGTATCAATACAGTACATAGTTATTTACTGTGCCTGCAAATGATTGATTTCTTTCCTGTTTCTGATCAGTTTTTGATCTCTCATTTACTTTAAGAATCAGCAGTTAAAGCTTGGCCGATTAGTAATACAATTGGCTAGTTTTACTGTTGAATCTGCTTGGTTAAGCCCCAAAAATCCCCTCATTAGCAATTCTCAAGAATTTCTGAACACTGATATTAAGTCATTAAACTGTAAATGTTAGCACTTTAATCTGGTAATAAGACAGAATTGATTCACTAATTGGACTACCATAGAAATCTAATGGTATGGTTTTAACTTTCCTGCTTCTGCATACACTGTACATATTATACCTTGAGTGGGTGATTTTCCCGTCTTATGAAGGATGTCAGACTGTTGTAGTGTTTGAGGCTAATGTTCTGTGAACTTGTTCTTTAGAAGGTGGTTTTATAGTGGGTTTGGTTATCATGTTCATGGCTAGATACCATGCTACTCTTTTTTCAATGATGATTGCCAGGTTTGTCCAATAGAAACTGATGCATATTCGTTTTGATGGATACAGAAAAAGTCCCATAAATTAATAGCCTTGGGCAGCATTTCTTTGTTAACTTAGTGTGATTTTATTTTTTCTGAATATTCCAACAAGTTACATATACGGGACAATTGTTGTTTGCATTATTTGATGGAAAATCACAATCTTTTTGCCCTTTCTTTACTCTCTTTTTCTTCTCTCTGAAACTTCCAATTATATATCTTTCTTTCGTTTTCGATTGAGTCAGTTTAGTCTCCAATTTTCTTTCCATATTTCTTTTGGTGGGGTATTTTCTCTCCACTGCTGAACATCTCACTCACTCACTCACTCACTCACTCTCACAAATTACTATTCAAAAATTTGAGCTCAATTTTCAGTTAATGCAAGGTATATTTGTTTTGCCCTTTTGCTATCTAGAATATTAACTTATGTAACATAACAGCCCTTAAGGAAAATTTAAAATGTATTATCTTGTAAGTTTGCCGAGGTTATTAATTTGCCACATTGTCCCTAAGTTGGGCCTGTTATATTATATTTTCTAAGCCTGATTATCAATTTGTCGATCATTACTATTATACTTGTGCTACTAAGTATTAGGAATGATATATATTCATATTTGAAGGGAAGCCTTGGTGCAACAGTAGAGTTGTTATCGTGTGACCTTGAGGTCACCGGTTCAAAAGACATGGAGACAGCCTCTTGCAAAATGGAAGGTAAGGCTGTGTACTATAGACGTGATCAGCCCCTTTCCTGAACCCCGCATACGGGAAAGCTTCATGCACTGGGCTGCCCTTCTATATATACTCATTTCTCAGAAAAGTTAGAACATCGGTTTTGGTTCATTCATGTAACTTAGTAGAGGATACAACTTAGAGGATGTCATAAATGTTTTGCTTCTAACATCTTCCTCTCTACAATCCGGGCAGTTGGCAATTGTTGAAGTAGAGGATGATGAGATTAGTGGAACAAGAGGTCGACCTCATAAGTAGCCTCACTTGTTTCCTTTTCTTTTAACTTAATTTATTATTATTATTATTATTTTTAAACATAACTGAGCTAAGTAAATTGGCATTTATCACCGTCTCTAATAGCAATTTTATTTGAGTCCTGATAAGGGTACACGCTCCAGCAGACAGGAAAAAGTACATGCCCCAATATTCATGCATGATTCAACATTTAATGCAAAACGAAGCCATTCATTATGCTTAGAATACCAAAAATAGGTAACTGAAATCAATGTATTTGGACAATCCTAGCAACTAGCTTAAGATCTTGAAAAAATTAACAAAAATGGATGGTCGTGATTTTTACCCAAAGAAACATAGGCTAAAGACATTTGATGGGTATGAAATTTGATGTCTAACCTATCTAATCTGTTCCTTTCATGATAAGTAGGTTGGATCTAACAAAAATAGGTTCAACATGCAGGAAATTTGGGGCCTGTACTCCTTCCTCTCTTCTTGAACATCTACACCTATTGGGACTTATCGGTCGTTCTATCTATGTAGTTAAAGGCACGAGGCGCACTGAGGAGCAAAGGGGTGCGCTTGGAGCCTAGGGTGCCTGGAGCGCGCTTGGAGCTTGAGGAGCAAAATTATATTTTTTATAATTAAAAATTAGCTAAAAATAACACTAAAATACTAAAAAAGCATGAAAAATACAGCATACATGAAGACACAAGCATGGGAAAGCTATTTATGTATATAAGAATAGGTATTAACTAATAAATATAAATGAAACAATTTTTTTCTAATTTTCGTAAGTTTTATTTTTGGAAAAATTGAACAAAATAACACTACAATACAAAAAAAGCATGAAAAGTACATCATACATGAAGATACACGTATGAGTAAGCTATATATGTGGATAAGAATAGGTATTAACTAATAAATATAAAAAAGAACAATTTTTTCCTAATTTTTGTAACTTTATTTTTTGGAAAAATTAAAAAAATAACCCAAATTACAAAAAAAAGATGAAAAAATTATTACGCACGAAGACGCAAGCATGGGAAAGCTATATATGTGGATAGAAATACGTTTCAAAGAAGAAATATGAAAAAACGACAACTTTTTTTATTTTCGTAACTGATTTTTTTAGAAAAACAGTAAAAAACTTAAAAACAAACTCAAATCTAGAGCAAAGAAGTATAAAACTCAAATGGAATGTTTTCTTATACATATAGAACTGAAACCCATCAAGATCTATGGAAAATAGTTAACAAAAAACAAAAAATTTGAAAAAACGGTATTGGTTTTTACGATTTTTTTCTACAGAAATTGTATGCACATGCTCAAATTCATAAGTCCATACCTTTTTTGGCTTAGATTTGTGAAAGATCGAAGAGGAATGGTCGTTTTCACCTTCTCAAGAGGTTGGAAGATTGCAATTAGGGTTGGAAGGTGAAAAACGAAAAAAAAAAACGAGGTTTATACGTTACTGGGTTAAGTAGTCTGTGCTTGCAGTTGGGGGCGCCCCTGAAAGGGGCGCCCAGGCACACCCAGGCGCTCGCCTAGGTGACCGCGCCTCATTTCCTCTGTGCCTGGCCCCCTCCTAGGCGCTTACCTGTCGACTAGCGCCTAGGAGCGCCTTTAGCTACATAGCGTTCTGTTAACAATTGGTTGAGAGGGAACTTGGAGTTAATTTTCATGATTCTAGAAAGTGAAGTTCATCCCGTTTTATTATTCTGTTGACTGAAATATTAGAGACTAAAAGATTTGTTTCAATTAGAAGCGTTTTATCCTTAAGCCCTTTCATTATGACTTTAGGAATTAGAGTTCGAAGAACTTTAAATGAATTCTGTAAATTATAGCGATTGTTTTTTTTATCCTTGTAGAAAATTATAACCATGAGTTTTAGTTTTTAATGTCTTAAACATATTAGGATCAGTGTGGGAAATGCTTAAATCTGGGAATGCATTCATGTAAAGAGGACAATAATGGAGACTTGTCTCTATTGTCCCTATTAATGAAGTGCTCCAGTTTAAATCTCTCCCATCTCTAAGGATGACTATTATTGAGCCCTCACGACCTGAAAGGGTTAACAATTTAAACCCTATTTGGATGAGTCCTGTTTGAAGCTAATTATATTTATCTTCTTTAGTGTATTATTTTAATCCTTTTCTTAGAAAAGTTCTATTAGCTCCTCCTCTTGATCAAGGCTTATAGATTACTCCATCTTTTAAATTCTTTTGATTAGAACTAAAATCAAAAGTTCCTATATGGTATATTTTTTAGGCTTAAGGAATAAAACATTTGTTAAGCGATTCAACACTCGTAGGGTATTCTACCAAATTAGAGTTTTTTATTTTCTTTTATCTCTAAAAGATAACATATGTCATGAGAGTGAGAACTAATGCTTACAGTATTTTATTATAATCTAAAGGAATAGGTTTTTGGTTTATAGTGATTAAGGATTCTAGTATAATCTCTATTTATTTCAACTGTCAAGCGATACACCGAGCAGAGTCGTAGACTTTATCTATTTACTCAATTGTCAATGATACCGAGCCGAGTCACTTCGTGCACTCCCTGCGTTTACTGACTTGTGATCATTGCAACTTGGATGTCGATCCATATACAAATCAAGCAATAAATCTCAAGGCAATCCCTGTCCTAAGAACATTTAAGTTCATTGCGACTTATAAACAATTATTGTAACAAAACTCTTAATCATTATTAAGCAAAAATCTACTCATATAGACTAGAACATCATATTTGACAAGCCTTAATTCTTATGATCTCATGTATATATAAAGCTGAAGTAATTTATTGTAGGTGTAAGTTTTAACTCACACCCTATTAAATGATAAAAAGTAAAAAGCATAAAAGGATAAAGGATATAATAGTTTCTTACTTTTCATCTTTTAATAATCAGGTAGCTGTATCTTACACCTGCAATAATTTGTTGTTGGTGCTAGCTGCAGCAGTTTATTGTATGTGTAAGGTGAAGTTAACACCCCATTGAATGACAAAAAGTAAAAAGCACAAAAAGACGAAAGACATAATAATTTTTTGCTTTTCATTATCTAATGAGGTGTTAGCTGCACCTTATATATATATAAGGATTTATCTTAGTCCAAGTATGCTTTAGTTGCCATTACTTACATTTTGTGTATCTAAACCCTTCACTATGTTGGTAAGTTGGAGGCTAAGTACGTACTTTATCGTGTGTCTTTTTTGCTCTGGCTTATAATTGGTCCCCACCCTTTGGTCTCTGTTTGCGTGTAGCCTAACTACTTTAGTTTGTTCTCAAGTTGCCCTCACAATATAGAATTGTTCTTGGAAGCCCTCTTAAAGGAAGGCATCACCTTTGACCAGTAAGTTGGGGTAGTTTGGTCATTTCAACTACCTTTTTTATTCAAACCAAAAGACCTATGGCGGTAAAGATGAAAATTTTATAGCTGCTCTATGGCATCTTCTTCATGTAGGAAATTTGGCCAGCAAAAGCAGGTGGTTAACAATCATCAAATCAAGTGCATAGTCTCTCTCTCTCTCTCTCTCTCTCTCTCTCTCTCTCTCTCTCTCATCATCATCAAGACCTTATTCCTCCATTCCACTCTATTAAATACCATGGCCTCATTTAGTCTCAAAGTTTTTAAATCTTTCCTCACCACTTCTATCCACGTTCTTTTGTGCCTTTCCCTTGCCCTTTTAGAACCTTCTACTTGTATTGCCTCACTCCTTCTAACTATTGCCGTTGTTGATCTCCTTTGAACATGTCCAAACCATCTAAGTCTAATCTCCCTCATGTTGTTACCTATTGGTACTACCCCTAAATTTTCTCAAATATTTTCATTTCTAGTTCTATCATTTCTTGTCTTATTGCTCATCCATCTCAACATCCTCATTTTTGCGACACTCATCCTATGAGTATGATGTTCTTTAACTGCCCAACACTCTAATCTATAGAGCATGGCCGGCCTTATAGTCATCCTATAGAATTTTCCCTTTAGTTTGAGTAGCACACGTTGATCACATAAAACACCCGATGCACATCTCCATTTGTTCCAACCCGCTTGGATTCTCTGGGTAACCTCCCTCTCAATCTCTTCACTCTCATGGATCAATGATCCTAAGTATCGAAAGTGGTCTTTGACAGGGACTTCTTGGTTATCAATCTTGATTGGTGTTCTACTCCTACTCTCCTTGCTAAAATTATTCGACTAATTTTAAATCCTTCATATTCTAATGTTTCTCTCAATAACTCTAGCTTTATGTTTACACCCTCCATTGTCTCATCAAGTAGGACTATATCGTCTGCAAATAGCAAGCACCAGGGAATCTCCTCATGCAGATGTTTTGTTAACTCATTCATAACCAATGTGAAAATGTATGGACTCAATGCCAATCCTTTGTGCAATTCGACAGTGACAGGAAAATCACCAGTCACGCCACTAATGGTCTTAACATTTGTTACCGCTCTCTCATACATATATTTAATTATGTCTATATACCCCTAAGAAACCCCTTTACCACCCAATACCCTCCATATTAACTCTCTAGGGACTCTATCATAAGCTTTCTCTAAGTCGATAAAGACCATGTGGAGGTCTTTTCTCTTCTCCTTATATTTCTCTACTAATTTGTTTTAGTAAGAAAATAGCTTCTATGGTAGACCTCCTAGGCATGAAACCAAATTGATTTTCCGATACACTTATTTCATGTCGTAGCCTCTTTTCAATCACTCTTTTAAAAAGTTTCATGGTGTGGCTCATAAGTTTAATCTCTTGATAATTAGTGCAGCTCTGAATGTCTCCTTTATTCTTATAGATTGGTATAATAGAGCTTTTCCTCCACTCATCAGGTATTTTTTTATTATTTTATAATCTTGTTAAACAACTTGGTCAACCAAACTACCCCAATATCTCCTATATGCTTCCAAACCTCTATTGGTATACCATCAGGCCCCATGGCCTTTCCTGATTTCATCTTTCTCAATGCCTCTTTTACTTCAGGTATTTTAATCCTACGTACATATCTATAATATCCAATGTTATTTAGATTTATAGTATTTTTAATCCCTATATTCTCAGGGCCGTCTTTGTTTACAACTAACCTATTTAAATTAACTTTATCTCTCTCAAAAAAAATTTTTTTTGGGGAAATTTTCCTCTCAATGATGCGGAATCAACAAATGCCCACTTCGTTGAAATTGTAGCAGATGAAGAACGTCAACATTGAAAGCTCTCTATAGAATCTCCATAATAGAACAACATGCATTATTGGAAATTACCCAAAGCTCTCAAACTTGGAAAAAAGAAGACGCTGTTTCTCGAAAAATCACCATCAAAGAAACCCGGTTAGATAACATCAAGTGCCAAGTCTTTCAACTTTGCTGCTTCTTCTTCACCTTCCCTGTGTTGTTTCTAACCCCGCTTTTAAATTTTGTTGTTTCTTTTTTGACCTTTTATGGGTTTTTTTTTTTTTTGCTAACTCACTTTTCATTTTTTCACTCTATTAGTAAGAACCCACTTGCAAGGAATGGTGGAATACTTCAAGTTTATGTTTGTTCAATTCTCTAGTTATAATTTTCATTTTTTAGATAAAGCTATTCAAACATGTGAAGGTTTCACAATCCTATGCAGAGGGAAAAGGAGTAATAATGGAGCACTTTGTGAGATGTATTCAAGATTTGAGAATAACGGGGTGAGTTTTGATCTCTTGAAAGAGCTGCAAATAGCGAGGCGGATGAAGAGTTGAGTGTGGAGATCAATTGCTCTTATGTGGTGTCCTAATGATAGTTTTTTTTTTGTTTGAGAAAAAGGAGGCAGTTGAAATGACCAAGCTACCCACTTACCTGTGTTCCTTTAAGGGGGCTTATATGAAATAATAATTTTTAAATAAAACGTAAGCCATTGTGCACCTGTCCTTCCTAAAATTTTGAGGGCTAACTTGCGAACAAACTAAAGTAGAGAGGCTAAGTGCGAATCGAGGCCAAAGCTTGGGGGCTGATTGCAAGCCAGAGCCTATCTTTTTGGGTTGTAAAAAAATATAGGTTAAAGTATAGCTAGAACTTTTAAACTAAAGAAACATGGGATGATTTATCTAATGAGTCTGAAATTTGGTTAATAGCAACTTTGCCTGTGGAAATGCCCAGGAATATAGAAGAAATGAAAGAAAAGATTAATATAGAATAATATCAGATGAAAACAAATGTGAGAAATATATAAAAGTTTTGAAAGTGGTTTTAATGAAAAGTTTAAATTCTTAAAATATATTGCTATCTATATTGATGGTTTAGTATTCGTTTATTGATCCTAGAGTATTTTGACCACAAAAATACTGAAAATCTATTTAAAAGTTGCAGCCCAATAATTAACTTTTGTAGCATGGCTTATGTTTTTTTGGAAGCGCATGATTGCTAACACGATTAAATTAAAATTTGAAGTTAAGAATCGCATTATTAAGGAATGTTTCTCTAATCATAATATAGCAATAAATTTATATAAATAAGATGCATAAAAATGACAAGATAAAGAACTAGAGCAAAACTCTAAGTGTGAGATAGTAAATCCTAAAATTCTTTGCATAATTGATTTTTTTTTTTAAAAGTTCTAACTTTTTAATGCATTGACCTTTTTTTTTTTTTTTTCAAACAATTCAAATTTTCTTAGAATTTTCAAATTCAAGGCAAATTTCAAACAATTAATGTGATTTATCTAATAAAACTCAATTTACAGAAATATTTTCCTAGTTATCAAGTATTATTTTGTAAATTTAGTTAATAAAGTAATTTAAGCTTCCAATCACATTTCAAAAATTCATTTCCCATAATTTCTTTGCAATTTTTTCACAAATTGTTGTTGAATTTTTTGAATATTTCCATTGCCCAAATTTATTCCTAAATTCCAACTTTGTAGATATGAGACAACTAAGTGGAGGAAAAATAGAAAACGATGGGGAAAATGGCTGAGATATGCATTGTCAATGTTTCAAGATAGGATTAAGAGGTAGAAGAAACATGGATCAAAATAAAAAAAAAATGGTAATGCTCAAAAAAAGAAGAAAAACGCTTTTGCTTTTGGTATAGTTGACTAGTAAATTGAAAATCCAATATAATAAATAATATAGATTACTAATTAGCAATAAAAAACGCGGTCACTTGTTAGCCCCAAGCCTAGATAAAGAGGGTTTTGTGTCAGGTGTCAGCCGGCAAGTAAAATCTATGGCAAACCCCATGCATGAATAAATTTTTGACATCCCCTGAGGCTAAGGAGTTCCCCATAAGCGATACGTTGCATGAGATCGCGGATGCAGTGAAAAATGGACAAGGTTGCTAGGGCGTTTCCTTGAACGCGACATGTTGCATTAAATCCTGGGTGCAGTGGAAAATAAGCAATTGTTATTAGAGCATTGCCTTGGAAGCGACCCATTACATCATAACTCAGGTGGAACCGAAAGTTTGCATGGGATCCCATGCCACTCAAGGATGGGGTGGTTAAAAGGCTAGGTCAGGAGAATATGATTCGCATTGCTATATGGAATTTTGGGGCATTGACATATAAGAGTCTAGAGTTAGTGGATACTATAAAATGCAGTAGAGTTAGCATCACTTGTATTCAAGAAACTAAGTAGGAGGGGTTAAAACTAGAGAAATAGATGGATATAGGTTATGTAATATATGAAGAAAAAATAATAGAAATGGTGTAAGAATAGTGGTAGATAAAGAGTTAAGAGATAAAGTTGTAGATGTTAAGAGAATCAGTGATAGAATTATATTAATAAAACTTGTTCTAGGAAAGAAGATTATAAATGTTATGAGTGCATATGCACCACAAGTTTAGAATATAGAGTCAAAAGATAGTTTTGGGAAGATATGGAGGGAGGCATACAAGACATTTTCAACACATAGGGGATATTTATAGAAGTAGATTTTAATGGTCATGTAAGAAAAAAAAGGAAGGATATGATAGGGTACATGGATCATATAGTATTGGAGAAATAAATGAGATAAGGAAAGCTATACTTGATTTTTCTTTAGCATATAACTTAGCTATAACAAAATACATACTTTGAGAAGAGGGATGAACACTTAATAACATTTAAAAGCCAAATAGATTTTTTTTCTACTTAGGAATATTGAAAGATCAATATGTAAGGACTGTAAGGTGATATTCGATACGAGTCTAACCTCACAACATAGGCTAATGGTTATGGACATTTACATTAAAGTTTGCAAGAAAGGAAATGAACTTACTAGATGTCTAAAACTGAAGTGATGAAACTTAAAAGGAGAGAAGATAACATTATTTACAAACAAGCTGATAGTAAAAGGAATTTGGAAGAATAAAATAAAGCAAACACCATGTGGACTAATATGGCCATGTTCATTAAGAAAGTGACAAACGATGTATTAGGAGTATCTAAACATAAAACACAACCAACAAAGGAAACTTGGTGGTAGAATGAAAAAGTGTAAAATGTTATTGAAGAGAAACAAGTGTGTTTTAAAGTGGATTAAAAACAACGAAAACTTTGGGTAATATAAGAATGCTAAAAAGGGTGCTAAGAGAGTAGTAAGTGAGGCTGAACTCAAGGCATATGATGATATTTATGATAGATTAAGATTAACAGAATGTGAGAAAGATGTGTTTAAACTTGCAAACATAAGAGAAAAGAAGAATAAGGACTTAGACCACATTAATTGTATTAAAAATAATGACCAAAGGGTACTAGTCAAATATGACGAGATCAAACAAAGGTGGAAAAGTTACTTTCAAAAATTGCAAAATGACAGTTGCCCTAAGAATATGAGGATTGAAAGTAATGTAAACTCAAATAATGTTGGACATTATAGATACGACTTTAGGATTACTTGAAGTGAAATATGCATTGAAAAAGATGAAATCAGGTAAGGCCTTGGGGTCCGATGGTATACAAATAAAGGTTTGGAGGTATATGGGAGATACTAAAGTAGTTTTGTTGACAAAGTTGTTTAATAAGATTGTAAAATCGAAAAATGTTGGATGAATCAAGGAAGAGTTCTATTGTATCAATTTATAAGAATAAAGGAAACATACAGAGTTGCTCCAATTATTGTGGAATCAATTTCATGAGCCATACCATGAAAATTTTTGAAAGAGTGATTGAGAAGAGTCTATGACATAAGATGAGCGTGTTTGAGAACTAGTTTGCTTTGATGCCTTGAAGGTCTACCATGAAAGTTAGTTTCAACTGATAGAGAAATATAGGGAGATGAGGAAGGACCTCAATATGTTCTTTATTGACTTAGCAAAGGCTTATGATATGGCACTCAAAGATTTAATATGGTGGTTATTGGGTGAGAAAGGGGTTTCATGAGGATATATAGACATAATTAAGGATATGTGTGAGGGAGTAGTAATAAACATTAGGACCATTAGTCGAGAAACTAATGATTTTTTCATCATTATGGGATTGCACCAAGGATCAACATTGAGCCCGTACCTTTTCACATTGGCTATAGATGAGTTAACAAAACATCTACACGAGGATATTCTATGGTGCATGTTATTTGCAGATGATATAGCTTTGATTGATAAGACATGTGAGGCATAAATACAAACTTAGAGTTATGGAGAGATGCATTAAAAATCTAAAGGATTTAAAATTAGCCAAACTAAGACAGGGTATAGCAAGGAGGGGAGCAGTAATAGAGTACCAGTAAAGACTGATAACCAAGAAGGGCTCCTAAAACAACACTTTCGATACATAGGAAGGCCCAAAAGATCCTGGATAGATGTGGTGAAACAAGATTTAGAATGTTTGGGACTAAATGAAGTCATGATACTCGATAGAGGGGAATGGAGGAATAAGATTCATGTGATCAACCCCTAATGGGGATAAGGTCTTGATGACAATGACGATGCCTAATTGACAATAAAAATTTGAATTTAGATTATGCAACTGATTATAAAGCATAAAAAAGTGTGTAGGACTATCAAGTATGTGAAGCTATATAATCTCAATTTGGAACTTGAATGTTGAGAGAAGGAGAAATAAGAGATGAAGCTCAATGCTTGATAAAATGGAGACAAGTAGGAAAATTTCTTATACAATTTTGGTTTCATAAAAGTGACAATAAAGAATGTAGTTGCTAAGGAGAAACCCACTTACTTGCAAGGGTAGCAATCATCTTTTGGGCCCACATATCACACATGAGCAATGATGAATTAATAAGTTGAGTAGATGATGGCAAGCCAATTTTGCTGATGCTTATCCTATCTTGATTGATTCTTGTTGGACTACAGCTTGCCAACGAAATATATGTTTGTCTTGGGACCAAGCCAAGTGGGTATGCTGTTGATAATGTAAAAAGTTTATCAGTATGGATTCATGGATCAACTATAGACTTCAAATTTAGGCCCAAAAAGTGCCCACATTTGAAAGAGAGAGGGACACTCATATGGGAAAAGTGCCTTGTTTAGTAGAGGGGCTTACAGAGGGAAGAGCAAGGGAGAATAATGGGAATGGTTTTTTAAATCTAAGGCTATTGAGATAGAGAAGGTCATTATTGACTCAGAAAAGAAAAGAGTAAGAAGTAAGAGAGTAGCTACCTAAATTTAAGGCAATTAAGGTGGATAATATAAGAACAAATAAGGTGAAAAAATAAATATTTCAAAAAAGGAGAAAAGGGATAAACGACAGAAGTTTCATATGTAAAAAATTAGTGGTTTGCTTTGGGTCACCTTAACCACTTGTCTTGCGCATGCCAATTTTTTTTAATAAAATAGATATTGGCGCTTTGCACCTAAAAAAATAAAAACATACATAAAAAGCATCTAATAGGCATGCAAATTTTTCTCTAGCCTATCCAAGTTACGGTTAACATGATGAACTGCTCAGTTCCCCAAACCAATTTCACTTCTAGCAATTAGAAGTGTCAACTCTTACGTACACACACACACAAGGATATAAAATCCTAGACATTCTTTTCATTTTCCAAGGAATACTCCTACTGATCAGACCTCACCGAAGGAAGAAATTTCTCTTGATGCAGAGTCTAAAACCTTTCCTACATGTTATATACCTATATTTCCAGGACAAACATCAAAGCTAGATGACTTGGAATCATCAACAGAGATCTCTAAAGTAGAAAGCTTTTAAGACTATTTTTGACAAGCATTGATAGGCATAGATCAGGAAATAATCTTCTCTAATCACCAAAATGAAAACGTCATAATTATATTCTTGGTGAGTTTTAACTTTCTTGACTATATAACTTACAAATTTGATCTTCTAGTAGACACTAGCGCTAGAGGTTCTATATCATTAGAATGCTATCCCATCAACCAAATAGGAGAAAATGAAAACCCCTATCATGGCCAGAGGCGTTGATGATAGAGCACACACTTTTATTGAATACAAACTAAAAAATATCTCCGTATGGAGAATTCTGTTAGGAATGACCATGATTTCCTCTATCGTAAAAGGTAATCCAGTCCACATTCCATTTCTATCCAATCATAAATTTAGACGTGAATTGGTTTTTTACACCCAAACTACATGACCAGCATTGTGATATGTGTGAAATTGATTTTTCCCATGATTTACAGAGTTTTAAAAGAAAATTTTAGTGAAAACCCTTTAAAATTACAGTAAAAAAGTCTAAGATATGTAATCTAGAATTAGAAAATCTTTCAATGAAAATAAAGATCAAAACAATAATCTATACAAGACAAGATATAGATGAATTTGCTGTATAAATAAAATATTTTTTACAACAAGGACTGATTAAGCCAACCATTAGTCGTCACTCTAGTGCTTTTATGGTTAACAAACATTCAGAGATTAAAAGAGGAAAGGCCATAATGGCCATAGTTTAACAAAATCTAAATAGCAACTTAAAACATGATGGATATTTCATACCTAGAAAACAAGTATTGGTTAATCAAACAAAAACTGTACTTTATTTTGGTGAATTTGATTGTAAGTTAGAATTTTGGCAGATAAAACTAACAGAATAATAACAATCCTCGGTAGCTTTCAGTGCTCATAAAGGACATTATCTGTGGACAATAATGCATTTGGAATATATATAAAAAATTTCAAGATAGATGAAGAGCATTTTTAAAGAATATAAAGATTTTAGTGTAGTGTACGTAGATGATATTTTAGTTTTTTCCAAAATTGTTAAAGAGCATAAATAACAGTTAAAAAAGGTTTGCAATAAGTTCATAAAACATGGAGTTATTTGTTGGAACTACCTTAAAAATTTTCCTTAGATCTAAATTTCATGCACGTGCCTGAATAAGGTCCATCAAACTGAATGACATTCTATGTGTAAACTGTCAAAATAATTACTTGGGTTGAACCCTAGGAAGAAGTCATGAAATTTTAGAGCTTTCGGAATGGGCTCACATTCTTGAAAGATGATACATTTGTGTTGAAGCTTTTGGAGTGGACCCGTGTTTCGCAAGGTTATTTTGGGGGGTTCTGCTCAAGAAGGGCTGATTCACACGCTAATTGACATAAGTGGTGGCGTAAGGTTCTTGTTGTTTGGAGAGAACGAGGACAGCTGAACATGGAGACTAAGTTGGTTATGGAAGAGCGGGAGTTTGCCAGAGGGGGTTAGAGTGGGGGAAGAGGAAATAAAAGAGAGGGAAACCAGGGGAATGAGGAGGGAAGTGAAAGGGTGGTTCTAGCTCCTCGAAAGCTAAGGATTGGTGGTTTTTTTCTTCTTTCTTAAAAACATCTCCTTGTTATCAAATACAATGCTGTAGCTATTTTCTTGCATTACTTATCATTGAATCTCTATTAATGAGAATCGTCATTTAGATTCATCATAATATTTTTGTTCCTACTAATTGATCTATCAATTGGTATCAGAGCAGTTCGATCATGGGGCATGGTTAGAACCAAAATGGAAAGAACTGAACTACTAGAGAAGGAGATTGAGGGAGTCAGAGGGGAGACTGGCGACATGAAAGAAAACATCGGTCGATTACAAACCAATGTTACGGCTTTTGGAGAATACTTGTTGGCTATTAGAGATTGGATAAAAAGGAAAGAGGAGTTGGAGGAGGAGCGTGGACGTACGAGGAATACTAAGGACGTCGAGACTTCCAGGGGTGGTAGGCAGAGTCCATTTGTATCGATGAACTAGACTCGTTTGGAACATCATTTTCGGAGATTGGATCTGTCGTTATTCTCCGATGAGGAACTGTATGGGTGGCTTTGTCGTGCAAAATGTTGCTTCCAGGTGAATTAGATCACTGACGAGGAGAGGGTGGCAGCAGCTGCCGTTCGTTTAGAAGGAGATGCTCTCCATTGGTTTCTGTGGTTAGAATCCTGGACTCCCTTTCGATCATAGTGTTCTTTCTGGTCGTCCCTGCTTCAATGCTTTCGTTTATCACAGTCAGATGATGACTATGAATCATTGCTGGTGCTGAGACAACGAGGGAGCATTTCTGACTACCTCCGATCATTTGAGCTTCTTTTCGGTCCCCTCGTAGATCTGCTGAGGGGAGCTTTCGTGAATGGGCTTAAAGAGGAGATCAAGTCGAGGTTAAGATGTTCAGGCCTCTATGTTAACTGCGCTCACGGAACTGACCCACAAAATTGAAGAAAAAATTAATGTGGTGGATTAGATAAAAGGCCGCTTACATTGAGCGAAAAATGGGCCGCGAGTATTGGGGCCCAACACATTTACCCGAAACTCCTGTTGATGGAAGAGGGGTAAGAAGGGCAAAATTGTAATTTGCCTCCCTCACAATGTTGATCGTTTGAAGGGTTTCTGCATAGAGTCTGACTACGATCAATGCATTGATGATCCTATAGTCGGATGTAAGTTATCTCTCTAGTGACTAACCAATACAGAATTGTAGCAATGTCGCACCCAGGGCTTATGCTATCAATGTGATGAGAAGTACCATCTCGGACATCGTTGCAAGAACCATCAGTTACAGTTTCTGCTACTTGCAGGTGAGGAGGAAGATGACTCTTTAACGTTGGCATAACTCTTCCATCAGAAGCAAACAACCACTAGGATGGGGAGAATCAACATCAGGAGTTATCCCTAAACTCCATAGCAGGATTCACAGCCAGCAACACCATGAAACTAAAGGGGCTTGTCGGAAACCGTGAGGTCGTCGTACTGATCGACAGTGGTGCCTCTCATAACTTTCTTGCTAAGCGTATAATCGATGAACTACAATTACCCATGGATCATTCTTGACAATTTGGAGTCTAGGTTGGGGACGGGCACTGCATTAGAGATGAAGGTGTATGTTGGGAAATAGTGATAACCTCTCGGGCACTACAGTAACCCAATATTTCCATCCTTTTTATCTTAGTGAAACACAAGTAGTCTTCAAGGTTGCTTGGTCGAATACCTTGGGGAAAATTGTAGCCAATTTCTGTGATCTTATGATGTGGTTTATAGCAGATGGGCATGTGGTTGTAGTGATGGGAGATCTAACCCTTTTCTACTCCCCGGTTTCCCTCAAGTCTATTCTAAGGGTTATCCTTAAGGCAAATTTGGGCTACATGGTTGAGTACTAGGATATGGACGCCAACTTATCACAATCTCTAAAAGAGTGTCAGCCGGCGCTGGCTTCTCTCTTGCAACAATTCTCTCATGTTTTTTATTGATCTTAGGACTACTAGTTGCTTGCCCCCACGACCATGCCATCCAATTGGTACGAGGGAATGTAGCGTCCACACGTCAGGCCATACCGCTACTTGCATTTTCAGAAAAACGAGATCAAGAAAATCATTAGACAAATGTTGATTTCGGGTATCATTCGGCCTAGTAAGAGTCCTCTTTCTAGTCTGATTTTATTGGTTTCAAAGAAAGATGGAGGGTGGAGGTTCTGTGTAGACTATTGCGTCTTAAACAAGGTGATAGTGCTTGACAAATTTCCCATCCCTACCATTGATGAACTCTTAGATGAATTGGGAGGTGCAATATTATCAAATCCACATCAAGGAGGAGGATATAGCAAAGACTACCTTTAGGACACATGACGGCCATTATGAGTTTTTGGTTATGTCTTTTAGCTTAACCAACGCCCCAGTGACATTTCAGGCACTCATGAATGAGATATTCTGACCCCATCCATGTAAGTTTGTTCTCGTCTGCTTTGATGATATCTTGATTTCTAGTTGTAATTTCAACATCACGGTTGTCTTACAATTACTTGGGGAACACCAACTAATAAAAAATAGAAAGAAGTGCTTGTTTGCACAGCCATCTTTGGTGTACTTGGGGCATGTTATTTTTGTGCTTTGATGATATCTTAGATGAATTGGGAGGTGCAATATTATCAAATCCACATCAAGGAGGAGGATATAGCAAAGACTACCTTTAGGACACATGACGGCCATTATGAGTTTTTGGTTATGTCTTTTAGCTTAACCAACGCCCCAGTGACATTTCAGGCACTCATGAATGAGATATTCTGACCCCATCCATGTAAGTTTGTTCTCGTCTGCTTTGATGATATCTTGATTTCTAGTTGTAATTTCAACATCACGGTTGTCTTACAATTACTTGGGGAACACCAACTAATAAAAAATAGAAAGAAGTGCTTGTTTGCACAGCCATCTTTGGTGTACTTGGGGCATGTTATTTTTGTGCTTTGATGATATCTTAGATGAATTGGGAGGTGCAATATTATCAAATCCACATCAAGGAGGAGGATATAGCAAAGACTACCTTTAGGACACATGACGGCCATTATGAGTTTTTGGTTATGTCTTTTAGCTTAACCAATGCCCCAGTGACATTTCAGGCACTCATGAATGAGATATTCCAACCCCATCCACATAAGTTTGTCCTCGTCTGCTTTGATGATATCCTGATTTCTAGTTGTAATTTCAACATCACGGTTGTCTTACAATTACTTGGGGAACACCAACTAATAAAAAATAGAAAGAAGTGCTTGTTTGCACAGCCATCTTTGGTGTACTTGGGGCATGTTATTTTTGTGGATGGAGTAGTAGTTGATACCTCCAAGATAGATTGTATGCTTTCTTGGCCCATTCCTAAAGACATCAAAGCACTTTGAGGATTTTTGGGGCTTATAGAATATTACAAAAAGTTTGTAAGGAACTACAGCCTCATTGTGGCTACTCAAGAAGGACATCTTCACTGGGTCACTAAAAGCCCAAACAATGTTTGATGCATTGAAACACTTCATGGCAACCATTCCTGTGTTGGTCGTACCTAATTTTTCCAAAATCTTTGTGCTGGAAACTGTTGCATCCTACAAAGGAATTGGTGTTGTCCTAATCCAAGAGGGTTGACCGGTGGCCTTTTTCAGTCAAGCCCTCTAACTTCAATCTTAGTCTAAATCGGTTTATGAAAAGGAACTTATGGCCATAGTCATAGCAGTACACAAATGCTGAAATTATCTCATGGGTCGTCATTTTTTTATTCACACCGATTAGAAGAGCCTTAGATTTTTGATGGATTAGCGGCTACTTAACGAAGAACAACAAAAATGGTTAACAAAGCTCATGGCGTTTGATCTTGTCATCCACTACAAGTTAGGATTTGAAAATAGAGTGGTTGATGCTTTGTTTAGGTGCCAGGAATTTCATACTTCCAACACCATGCTTATGATACCAATGATGATCGGGCATGTAATGTAGCTCCTCCATGCCCTTCATCCCATCCCAAAAGGGAATAGGACCTACTTCTTTGGCTCCTTGCTATCTTTGTTGCTCAGTGTTCTAATTTGGATTCACTAATGTGTGAGATACAAATCGACCCCCTACTTCACAATATCATTCAAGATCTTCTAGTAGATCAAGATCGTCTCTCGAGATACACCCTTAAATAAGGTCTCCTACTATTCCATCGTAGACTGGTTATTCAGAAATCTTCACCTAGTATTATAGCATTCTTGTATGAGTTCCATTCCACAACAGGAGGGAGACATTTCAGTTTCATATGTACCTATCAACATATCTCCAAAGTGCTCTATTGGGATCAGATGCGCCAGGATATCCAAGTATTTGTTTCTACATGTGATATCTGTCAAAGGAATAGATATGCTCCTACAAAGCTTGCTAGACCACTTCAACCCCTTCCTATTTCTGAACTAGTTTGGAGTGACTTGTCTATGGTCTTTATTAGTGGTCTGCTTAAAGCCCATGAATTTGTCACTTTGTCAGTCGTAGTTGATCACCTCACCAAATTTAGTTACTTCTTCTCAACCACCCTTACACAGCGAAAGTTGTGGCCCATCTCTTTATCAAGGAAATTATTAGGTCACATAGTTATCCCCAATCAATTGTCTCCGATCTTGATCATGTATTCATCAGCCATTTCTGAATTAAGCTTTTTAAATAGGTTGGAACATTAAAAATGAGCTCAGCTTACCATCCCCAAACGGATGGACATATTGAGGTGGTTAATTGCTGTTTGGAAATGTATCTATGTTGCTTCATTGGCAGCAAGCCTAAATCTTGGCCTGCTTGGATATTTATAGGAATGACACCCTTTAAGGCCTTGTATAGTCGAGACCTTCCCACCTTATTGACATTGACTGGTGGTGAATCCCTTGTGGAAGAGGTTAATAAATAGGTGGCTACTCATGATTCAGTTCTGACTAAATTAAAATAGAACTTAGAAGCAGCCCAAACTCGCATGAAGAACTAGGCTAATTAGTATCATCAAAATCTTACTTTCCAACTAGGGGATTTTGACCTATTTGAAGCTTCACCCCTACCTCCTCAAGTCCTTGTCAACACAACTCAATGAGAAACTGTGTCCTCATTATTATGGACCTTATGCCATACTTGAGAAGATTGGCTAGGTGGCATATCATCTAGAGCTACCCTAGCATGCCAAACTCCATCCTGTCTTCCATGTCTCCCAACTCAAATCAGCTCTTGCTTCTACCCTGACGCCTCAACCATTACCAGCTTCTCTTAGAAGATCTTGAACTAAAGGTATATATTGTAGCAGTCAAGAAAGTTCATCATTCTCCTATGGGACATTTAGAGGTTTTCGTCCAATGGGAGGATCTTCCTGAGCATGAAAATACATGAGAACTCTTTGATGTCATCAAGATGTAGTTTCCTACCTCTCCCCTTGATGACAAGATGGTCGTTTTAGAGGGGTGGGGGTGAGGTATTGTTACATTTGTTGCATCGCAAGGTCATTTTGGAAAGTTCTACTCGAGAAGGGCTGATTCACACGGTAGTTGACATAAGCAGCAGAAGGTTCTTGCTGTTTGGAGAGAATGAGGACAGCTTGCACATAGAGCATAAGTTGGTTATAGAATTCAATTAGAGAAGATCAAGGAGAATTTGTGAGGGTGGGAGTTTTACTAGGGGGAGGGAGGGAGGGAGGAAGAGGAAATAAAAAGAGAGGGAAAGCAGGGGAATGAGGAGGGAAGTGAAAGGGAGGTTCTAACTCCTCGAAAGCTAGGGACCATGGCTTTTTTCTTCTTTCTTAAAAACATCTCCCTCTTATCAAATACAGAGTGCTGTAGCTATTTTCTTACATTACTTGTCATTGAATATTTGTTAATGAACATCATCACCCCAATTCATCATAATATCATTGTTCCTACCAATTGATCTATTAGCCTGCATTCCTAAAAGATGAGAAAATTGGGTTGAAGTACGGTGTAAGAATATAGAAGATATTTTTAGTGTTATCACTTAAAGGGATATAATTATTTCTAAAATTTTAAGTGAGTGAGGGGCAAAAGTGTTAGGGTTGCCTCTCATTATACCTCTTTTTTTTTTTTTGGGGGAGAAATCAAGTGGAGCTCCCCATCATTCCCTTTGAAGGCCCTCTTCTTTACTTTTCCTTCTCCTATAATCTCCCTTCTTCCCATTCCCTTTCTTTCTAATTCTCTTTTCTACTCAAAACCCATTGGTATATGTGAAGATTTACATAGGAGGAGCTTTGATTAAAGATTGGGAGGAGAAATTTTGAAGAAAAGCTCAAAGAAGAAGGAGAAAGAGACTCTTGGTGAGGTTTTCTTTGAATCTTGATTGTAGGTCTTGCTAAAAGGGTTAAGGAATAGTTTTTTCATGAATATATGTTTAGGATTAGATGAATTTATCATTTTGAAAGACCGAATCTAATTTTTCAATTTTATCTAGGTTTTTCAAGGTTTAAAAAGTATGATTATGATGTGTTTTTATATTGAAATCATGTAAGAAGTGGTGAATGATTATTTAAGATCTTAAAATTCGTATTTCTATGAGCCATTTATCTTTAAATGATGTATGCATGTGTTTGGTTTTTGAGGAAAATAATGATATATGTGTCTTTTAGGCTTTTGCTAGACTTAGATGGTAGAGAAATATGTTTTAAGGGGTGTAGTTACTTGAAAATAAGGCTCAATGTTGATGAATGGTTAGGATCACCATATTTTATGTACTACTATGTTTATTGCTTAATTTGTTAGTAAGCCAGGTTTTCATCTTTGGTTAGAACTTTGAAACTTGGAAAGCAATGATTTATGGGTATTTAACCAAATAAATGAGATGGGCATCTTTGGTAATGGGTTGGATTATGGGAAGTTATGTTTCTACAACAATAATTAGTTGAGTTTCATCTTTTTAAGTTGTTGATCCATGCTTATATGATGTGAAATTTGGCCAAATTGTTGGTTTCTAATGATAGCTAAGGATGTAAGTTGGTATACAACGAGTCTTAATTTAAATGGGTTCAGCTTTATTTCCTTTTTGACCCTTCATGTGTATTGGCTTGGGCTTTCTTTTTAAGTCTTGAAAATGGGTTTGTGATTGTTGAATGTTACCCAAGAAACAAGGTGGGTGAGATTGATACTAAGAAATGAGTTGAATTAGACAAATAGCTTATACAGTGTCCAAATAATGTATGTTTAAGAAATTGACAATTGGGTTTTAGCATGAATGAAAGAAATTTCTTATACTGGACAAACTACTCTCCAAATGTCAGTTCCTAGTAAGATCATTTATCGAATAGACTTTTTTCTTATTTCAAGCAAGTTGTTATCCCTGTGTTGAAATGAATTGGATTTAGCTCCTTTCCTTTTTGAAATTATAACCTCATCGAGTGTTAGTGGGGCCTTGGAAAGTAGACTCAGAGTGGCTCATGGATGATCATCTCATGTTGGGATACTCTAGGTGTAATGTTTGATAGAATTTCATGCCAAGATTTGGTTAGTCATAGTCTTTGTTTGTGCTTTGAAAACTTGGCGCTTGATAAACGGTATTTCCTTGGGACACATGAGGCATTTATGGTGGTATTTTAGTGAGTCAAACCTGATGTAGGATGGGCAAAGACCTAGGTTTGGTAGTGTCTAGTTTGGGCCATTGACATGTGCTAAAACTTGGACGTTCGCTATAGTGTTCTGAGAGAATGCTATATGCATGTCTCGACATTTAATCTGTTAACCCTTAAGTTAAAGTGTCTTTTTTTTTACTTCTAAGACTAGTTCACATTCTTATAAAAATACGAAGCTTATTTATTTTGGTTAGATGGTAAAATTGGTGATGGATCATATTATTTGTTTGATTTTTGCAAGTGCACGAGCTATTGCAGTATAGTTTGTGCAAGTACGGGTAGATCCTAAGGGGACTCGACTTGAAAAATAGGAGTTTAAATGAATAGTATAGTTTGTGAATAGCAATGTACTAATATAACTCAAATTTATTAACTAAATAAAAGGTATATAGTTTTGAATTTAAATGAACAGGAATTAAGCAAAATAATAAACTAAAGTCAACTTTTTAACCTTAATAACTTCAAAATTCTCCAAATATATTCACATCTATGTTGAACAACCCTTATGAATCCTTTATTGATGTCTTTGATTACTGATTCAATGGTTGGATTAAGAAAATCTTCCAAAATACTAATGATCTTGACCAATGGAAGAAATCATGAATTGGATGGCTTAGATTGACAGTCTGGACTTCAGATATAAGATCAGAAACATCAGATCAACCAGGAATTGTATTTTTGGAGTGTATGGTGTTGAAGAATTGAACTTATTTAGTCTCAAATTTCTTCTTTTACGTGTTCAATTTCCTTTTTGGAGTGTATGGTGTTGAAAAATGATGGGATTTATTTTATTGTGTCTAAGATCGATATGTTGGTCTTGACTTACTTAAATATCTCCATAATCTCATCATTGGTGGTACTTTTTGTAACTTAAGGCAACCTTTGAGAGAATGGAATAGGGATGAGATATGATTCAACAAGTGGAGTGGGGTCCCTTTCTTTAGATGTTTCTTTATTTTCAGTGGCTCTTTCTACCTTATCAATCTTTGGTGGCTTGTCTTTCATATTCCTTTTTACCTCTCCTAAGAATGGTGATAGCTTTAGTCTGTTCCATGGTAGAGCTTGATTATGCATTAGGTGCATTATTGCCAATGACATGCACACCCTTAGGTTAGCTTGTGATTGAGCTAAAAACTTTTCCTTTTTCATATTTTGCATCATTTGACTTATCATATTTTTCATTTTATTCATATATTGGGTGGCTTGTTTTACCTAGATTTCTAATCAAGAAGTTTCTCTCTCTTGATTTTGGATAAGTTGATGTATATTATCCTCTATAGGCCTTTTGAATGGTATAAGTAATATCCAGGAGTAGGAGATTGATGAATTTGATATGAGGTTGGAGTAGGAGGTTCATGAGTTTGGTAGTATGGGCCTGAAGTAGTGTGTCCTTGATTTTGTTGATAAGGCTAGTATGAGCCAGTTTGTAAGACATTGGCAATGGGTCCATTTTTCCAATTAAAATTTGAATGATTTCTCTAGTTGGGATTATATATCTCATAGTATAGGGAGAAATGTCTTTTTATATGCATTTAGTGCATTAGCCTGATCATGAAGTACCTTTTGAAATGTTGGATTGGTAGGATATTCTTGAGTAAGATGTGTGGTACTTTCACAAATGCTACACACTTGCTCATATTTTTTAGAGATATTCTTCCCCATTTCTATGGCCACTAATTTTTCGGTTAGGGACGATACTCTGCCATTAAGTTCATCTTTTTCAAACATTGTATATATGCCTCTCCTAGCAGATGTGGTAGTCAGCTTGGGCTTATCCAGGTGTTCAAATCTTTATAAACTAGCCTAAGTCTGTGCACTTTCAACCAGCCAATTCAAAATACTCTTCTACATCCTCTAGTTATTTATTTAAAAAGTTGTCATTATGCATCATCTCTATGAATTAGCTCATGCTGGAATTAAGTCCCCAATAGAAGAAGCTGATAATGCGCCATGGTTCATAGCCATGATGTAGGTATGTGCATCAAAAATCTTTGAAGTTATTCCAACATTGGTAGAATGATTTTTTGTTCTTCTTGGTAAAGTTCATTATCTTAAGGTGGAGTATATTTGTTTTATGTGTAGGGAATTTTTTTTATCTTTTTCAAGAATTCCTTAGTCATTTCATTTTAGGTCCTTATGAAACCTGCTTGCAGTGCATTAAACCACATTTTAGCTTTTTTCCTTTAAAGAGAAAGGAAATAACTTAAACCTTACAGTATCTAAACCATTGTTTTCTATACATGGGATACTGCATACCTCATCAAACTCTTTAAGATGCAGGTAAGGACTTTCACTGTCTAGCCCATGAAATTTGAGAAGTAATTGGATTACTCCCATTTTCAATTCTAGTGCACTGGCATTTTGAGGAAGAATGACATGAGATGGTGTATTGGTGTTCATGGGTTGAAGGTAATCTCTTAAAGTTCTTCCATGAAGATTTTGATAAAAATCATTGTCCCCATGGTCACTTGTTGGTCCCACTCCATATTGTTATTCCTTCTCCAATCTCTATTTGGTGGTGATTATTCCTCCTTGGTGGAGGTTAATACTCATCATCTATTAGAGGTGGTGGTCCATCATTCAAGATGAGTGGAGGACCTTAATCACCTCTAATACTTCCATGGGGTGAGTCACCCTAAATTGTTGATCAGTTATTGATGGTGATTGATCTAGTTGTATGTCATTTTGGTCTCAATTGACTAATCGTTTGGTTTTGTCACATATCCAAAAGTACATATAACGAAAGAACTTGCTTTTTCTTTTTTCTTTTTTTCTTTTCTTTTTTTTGTATTGGAAAGCTACTATATATGATGCAACCTAAATGTTAATGATGGATAACAAAAAAGCACACAGTTCAAATAACCTTAAGGCTAGCAAGCAAATAGTTTGATTCTCTTGAATTTGTTTAGGGGAGAAGCTTTTAGATTATCCTAATCTAACACTCCTCATATCTTTAGACTTGTCTTGCCACTTATCAGTTAGATCCTAACCTAACCAACCAACCATGTCATACCCTCCTTAGCTAGCCGTAGATAGTCTAAGTCATTGAATGTGCTAGCAGAGCTAATTGTTTAAATACCAGTACAATCAATTAGACAGGGAGCACTAGAGCGACAATGGGTCGCCTCCTTTCAAAAGGATCCTATGAGCATGTGATAGCCTCTATAGGTCTCTTCTTATTGATTTTAAATTAATTTTGGAAGGCTAGGTTATGTGCTTGTGGTGATTGTCTTAGATGGGCCAAGAGGTGGTGATTAGATCCATTATTGATTTGATGGGGTTGATGTCCTTATTAATTAATTTTCACACTCCATGGTAGTTCAATAAACATATAAATCACCTTAAATTAATAGACATGCCCTAAAATGCTATTAAAATAATAAAGTAATTTTAAACCTAAAATGCAACAGTTATCAAGTATGCTTATCTATATGCATTTACACTACTAAACAATGAAAAATTATCCTAATAATGCAAACCCTAATCTAGGAATTATAAGGAGTTAGGGTTGGTCACAATGGAGTTAGGGATAAAGTCTTCTCTTATAAGGGTGGGACCATTTATGTTCCACTTGCACTTCTTGATTATGATGGCCCACCTTTAACCTATATTATTACAACCCTTTTTAAATGAATTGTGATTAAAAAACTACTGTGTTCTCAATACAACATACTCAAAATATATCCTAATTGAGATCCTCTTTTAATTCCTTCTCCAATTTCCTACACAATAAAAAATAGCATTAAGTACCAAATTTCAAGAAATAGAGTGACTATGTACTCACAAAATTTGAAAAATGCACTTAAAAAATGCTTAGAATACTAAATGAATTCAATTTCTAAAATTTTTAATTTTTTTGAACTTTTATTAAATTTTACGAAAACTTTGTTGCAGGTCTAAGGTAACAACGCTAAAACCTTATTTGATTTTTATAAGTGCATGGGCTATTATAGCATAGTTTGTGCCAGTGCGCGTCTATCCCACATGGACAACTTGAAAAATAAGAGTTTAAATAAAATTTAAAAGCCTAAAATTGACAAGAATTGGAAAAGTGGGTAGCAATGTGCTAAAATAACTAAATATATTAATTAAATAAAAGGTACATAATTATTATTGTAAATGAAAATTAATTAAGCAAAATAATAAACTAAAATAAACTTTTTTAGCTTGATCATAGCAAAATTCTACAAATCTGGTCACATCCAAGTGGAACAACCCTTGCCAATCCCTTATTGATGTCTCAATTACTAATTCAACGGTTGGATTAAAAAAATCTTCTAAAAAACTAATGATCTAGATTCATGGAAGAAATCATGAATTAGATGGGTTAGATTGATTATGTGGACTCCAGATGTAAGATCAGAAGCATTAGATCAACTAGGAATTGTTTTTTGATGAAGATTTGAAATAAAAAAATAAATTGAACCAAATAGAATTTGGATTGAGTAATTTAGGGATTAAATGAAAATATGACAAAACATGCTAAAAGACAAATAAGGACACAAATGGAATTAAAATAGGTTGAAATGGGCTAGTATGAAAATTTTTGTTGAAAAATACTATTCTTTGTATAGTATTAAGGGAGGAAGATGACGAATAGATCACTGCTCCATGTAGCTCCCTGTGTTTGTTTCAGTAGTTGAAATGAATGGGAGAAAACAAAATTAATGTGAAACCCAAAGTGGGTTTTTGCTAAAATATTAGGAGATTGCAAAAAAGAAATAAGTCTGGGGAAAATTACAAAAAAGAAATAAGTTAGGGGAAAACTATGGTACATCAGAGAGAATCGATAATCAAATTAGGGAGAAAATGATAGCTGAAACATGGACTGCTATGAAGTAGAAAACAGGTAGGAACTATAGTGAGGACAGGAGATGAGATGATTGTGTAATAAGTAATGGAAATGATAAAGAAATAAGCAAAAATATGGACAAAACATTATGATAAAAGCACATTAATGAAGGATGATGAATCAAAGAGAAAAATTGTGTAGAAAGCAAAGACTAAAAGTGGTGAAAAGCAGGTGATGAAACAAAGTAAAACATGGACTAAAATAGAGAGGAAGAACATTGCTGTAATGGTGGAGATAACGATGAAATAGAAGAGAAATACCAGTGAAAAGTGTTTATTAATTGTTCCTCCTGAGATGTTTCTAATTGGGAGAAAATTATGATAGGAAAAGACTCTTTTTCTAGTAAATAAGCACATTTTAAATTTGATGGTAGAGATTTCAAATCTAGCTTAGGAGGTTACTTGCCTCAAGGCAAGATACTGAGTGATATCCACAACCTCAGTACAATAATTACTATTCCTACTTTGAACTACAATATCCCACTTCTACATGGCCATCTAGCTCTGCATACAATGATTATAATTAGGAGCCAGTGGATGCAACCGTTGCATTCACACATCATAGCAATGACTACTCTCCTGAGACAAATTATGAATGGGCTAGGCATCATGAACGACCATGGTCTTAGGATTATAACAAGTATCAGGAAGAACCATCATGGTCCCACCCTAATCAACACTATCATAATTATTTAGATTATTAGGAAAAACCATCACGAGTTCAAGCTACTCAGCACTTTTTCAATATCCCAATGCCATGGCAATACCAAAGCTCTCAGTCAGTTCCTCTAAAACATGAAGAACCATCATTAGAAGAGGATGTACAACAACTTAGTAAACTAATGGATCCAAGTCTTGCTGCACTTCAAAATGGGGCTAAGGAAATGAAACATATAAGGAAAGAGAGTGAAAGAACACTTAAAAGAATTTCAAGGTGGGAATTACCAATTCCTACTAAACCTCAGAGTTTTTCACCAACCTTGACCATTGATGATGATAGGATGGAAATTTCTTACGATTATTCTGATCCAAAGTTCACAACGATCCATAGAAATGTCCCACTCATATCTACTGAAGCCATGTCCTGCTCCTTGCTATGATTATGATGAAGAGACTTCCATTGATACAGAAAATGAAGTCATAGAAATGCCTAGCCCAGATACTCTAAAATAGTGTCTTGCTTGATGAATTGTTGGATACTCTGTCATTAAAAAACACTTCTCAATGGCAAGCTTGAGTAGAAACCCCCAGAGAGACTGGAATTTTAAATGAGCCTTATAATGTAGAAGATGTACTTGATTGGGACCCAGAAACCTTATTTGAACATTCACAAGATTGTCATATAGGCCCATTTGAAATCTTACTTGTGCCCACATAATAGAAAGAAGGAGAGTCAGTTGATATACTAACCCTACATCAACCTACTCTAGGGTACACCTTAGAAGATAATCAAGGTTTAAGTCAAACCATGTCCCTGCCTCTAGTAATATAGGAGCAACTTTTTAGGGAAGTGCAGAGTTAGCTTATACCCCTATTCTAGGACAACATAAAGAAAGTGAAGGAAAAAGATAAACTGAATATAGTGGTCATTGTTCTCCTTAAAATTAGTCTAGAATGGGACAATTCATCTCAAATTGATCTCAAGCAGTCCACGGTAGGTCAAAATGTCATTGTATTACCACTGCCTCAAAATATGAGGTGGAGGGATTATATTGACTATTGTGAAATACTAAAAATGGGGGATTATTAATATGATTCCCAACAACTCAAAATCATGGTGGTCTATGGTGTCTTAACGTTAACACCACCAAAAATCTCTAGGTGGAGGCAAGATTTTGAAGTGGAGTAAGAAATCTTGCCATTTCATTCTTAGGGTTAGGATTAGGAAAAATTGGTTTAACTAGTTAAGCCTCCGACAAATAAGGTTAGTTATAGGCCATGTCTAGTTGCAGACGTTAAACTTAGTGCTCACTTGGAGGCAACCCAAGGTATTTTTTCAAAAAGGCTCATTAATCTGCATTACCCATTCATCATTTAGGTGTCCTCTATTTCAAAACATTGAGGACAATGTTTAGTTTAGGTTGGGGGTGTAGATATATATGAGATTTCTAAATTTTCTTGTATTTTGATTTTGATTTTTTTGAAAAAGGATTCCTTAAAAAAGATGAGAATTTAGGTTTTTTGCATATTCAGCTATCTATTTAACTTTAACTTATTAATAGAGCTACATACAATTAGTTCACTATTTTATTCTTTTTCTGAAGTATCATTAGAAATTAAACTTGGAATATCAATTGCACAAAATAGCTATACATAGTTTATGTTGAAGAGCAAATATAACTTAGAGACCCTTAAGAAGATTTGTAGAGACATAACCCAAGTGAATTTTGTGTCATTCTACCTTTTCTAAGGGTTATAATAAAATAAAAAATTTCTTCAATAGACATTATTTATTAGTTGGTATCATTATTGCTCATCATGGTCAACGATTGAGAAATCACAAAAGACTATAGCATCTTAAGTTTATGATCATTCTTAAATCATATGAAACTTAGAAAATGATAAAGGCCATCATTGGAAACCCAAAGCCTTTAACCTTCCCTAAGTTATTTTCCACCAGTTAGCCCATTGAACCTTTAAAATACAATCCTCTTTCTTTGTTAGCCAAATAACCTTTACCTATATTGAACCGCTATAACATATATCTATTGCCCATTTGTTTTCAAAAAATGTATAGAAGATTGAAGAATATCTTGAAATAAAATATAAACAATACAATTGAAGAGATAAACATAAAAAAAATGTTTAAAAGAAGAAAAATTTCAAAAAGGCTATATATACAGTCTACATTCAAGTGAAAAGAAAAAAACATAGTCAATGACAAAGAAGAATGTTCACTCTTGTGAGGAAAAGTAGAAAAGTTGTGAATACACTGATAGAAGACCTTTACATATTTTTCAAACAATCTTTGTTTACCTTTACACCCATTCTTTTGATAACCCTTATCCAAGCCTACATTTCATCATAATAGAAGTCTAACTTGATCTTAGGAGAAGTATGGCTTGGATATGGTTATAAATGAATAGGGAGTTTAGTAGAGTGTAACATTCTTAGTAGTTGATATCTTTCCATGAGACCATTATTATCATTCTTTTATATGGAATATGTTAGATTTTTGGATTTGATGAACAATATTCTACTCACATATTAATGTGAGATTAAAACCTTTTTGAGTGACTTCTTTCTAAGTGTCACGTATATCCTGCGAGAATTGAAGTCAAAGCATACATTTTGAAGGTAATTTAGGTTATATTTGACTTGAAAACTACAATTATATATTAGTTATAGCACATACTCACTTTCTGAAGTTTAATAAAATAATGGGATATCTTTAGCTTAAGGGTAGGATTTTGAACCTTTGTTCATCTTTATTAGCAGGCTAAAGTTAGGTACCTAAAATATGCTGGATAAAAGAAAAAATGTTCTCATATTAATAAAGGATTTTCATAAACATTTTGAGAATTTTATAAGTGTATCCACTACAAATCCTCACGAGGCCTAACTCATCCACTAAGGATAACCTTGGGGTTCAAGGGCTTGTTGCATGTGCTTAATGCAATTGTGATTACCTATGAAAGTAATACTTTGAAGTAGTTTTTGTAAAATAATTTTTCGCATGTTTTTCTTAGGATTAGAAAAATGCTGATTGGGGGTGTGATAAGAGTTTAATTTTGTATAAAAACCACCAATTAGTTATCCATGTGTTGTAACACATGCAGTTTTGACCTAAAAGACCAAAAATTTGATATTGTGTAGGTCCAGAGGCTAATCCAAGGTAAGTATGTGATTAATCATATTTTTCTAGGATTTAATTAAAGTTTTTACATTTTATAGGAAGTGAGATGGCGATCCAATAGTCAAGATCGATTGAGAAGAAAATGGAAGATCAAGATCGAAAGATCGAGTCAAGACCGAAAAATCATCAATCCAAAGTGAGATCAACTATCAAGATCATCTTTAGGACATGCAATGGATGTAATTAGAGGAGCCAAAGGTGGCTAAAGTGGGCCCATGCATAAGCCATTCAAGGTTCACCACCTTTGCATGGGTTTCACTTAATCCACATAGCCATGAAGAAGGTTACAAGCTAAGAAGACTGGCCAGCCACCACACTAAGGATTTGAACCATCAAGCTAAGCTAAGAAATCCATCTAAGTAAGCCATGGTGCCAAACTAGTGAAGCTCTCAAAGTTAGCCATCAAGCTACATAAGCAAAGCTACATGAAAGGCCATGATTGGAGGAGAATCCAATGAATTATGCTTGAAAATTATGGGAATATTTTGAAGATAATTGAGAGAAATTTTACTAGGATATGGTAGCATGTGAACTAATAGAAAGATACCTCTTCAATTTTAGTGTTTTTACATGTTTTTCCCACATTTCTTTTTTCACTTTCCACTTCACCACAAAGGAGCACTATGAATTTCACTTTCCATTCAAGAGTCCTATCTTTCTAAGACTCTTCCACCTTCCTCAATTTCTATTCCAACCATCCAATCAATCCCCACTTTCTAAGAAACTACCTAACCAATTATCTTCAAAATATCCCCTCCTAAAAAAGAGGCGTGTCCTACCTTAATGCCTTCAAAAGTAGCTCCCTTATTTCCTCTTTGTTAAAAACCCTAGGTACACTCCTATATCTAATCCTGGCCATCCAATTCCATTCTTTTTTATCCCTACTCTACCTTTACCTTAGGTCACCCAATAAAACTTAGGAGACAAATTATAAAAGAGCAAAAAGGATTCAAGAAAGAACTTTTGAAGGAAGAAAAGAATGCCTCCTCCAAAGTGAGGTGGCGTCCTACTCCTTCACTTCTTCCCTTATCTTTTTGCATTCAAAATATTCTCCTTGGGTGGCTGCCATCTTCTCCTAGTGTTTCATGCATGATTCTAAGACTTTGTCCTCTAGTTCTTGATTAAAGGTTAGTGGTTTATCCTTCAATCTTCATTGCTTTTGAATCCTTTTTAGTTCATACTTAGGAAGTTGCCTTGCTCTTTCATTCTTTTGCATTTTCGTGCTTAGATCCAAGGTTATTTCTCTATTGAAGTGGTAGCTAAGGAAAAGTCGCTTTGAATCTATTCTTTCCTTTCCTTTTCATTGCTATTAGATATCCTTTGGTTTCATTGAATTCCTTCTTTCTTATCTAGTGTTCCTCAAGCTTTGCCTTTACTTTCTAGTGAATTTTCCATTGATTTCAATGCATGCTTACTTAGGATTGACATTAGAATATTGAAGGAGGTTTTGCATGTATTTTTGGGTTGTTTAAGAACAAGAAGAATTCATTGCAATATAACACAAATTTCAGATTTGGGTTACATGTATGTGCTTACTATGTTGATGGATTTTAATGTGATTCAATGAAGTTATTTGGAGTTTTTGGTACATACTTATTTTCAGCAGTTAATGATTTTAATTCTTGAATGTCTGATTGCATTAAAAAGTGTCCAATTAAATGTTTTCCATGTCCCATTAATTGAAGGATTAAAATAGTATGCTGCTATAATTTTTTTTTTTTTTTTTAATGTATTGTTTATGTTTAATTTCTAACACTCTATACTTCATATTTGCTTGATTTTTCAAGAAACAAATTAGAGTGTTAGATTGCTTAGTTAATGCTTCAGTTAGATTGCATGTTTTAGGTTTTTAAATCAGTTAACTAAGTTCATTCCAAATCCATAAATCATGTGCACCATTCTATGGTCATACACATGATATTTGGGTAGTTCTCTTTTACTTGATTGATTAGTTGTTGTTTTTCCTTATTTTTCTTGTTTAGTTTAGTTAGACTTCATTGTTCAATAATTCTCTTCTTAGTTAGTTTCTAATTCATAGTTTGGGAAAGTAATTGATTTTGTCGCTAAATGTCATGTTTAGAATATTTGTTTTAGGAAAGTTACTCAATTTCATTTTTAGGTAGTTTTCAAATTAAGAAAGTAATAAATGTAGAAAGTTTTCATTTAGAAGATTTTTATTTTTAGAAAGTGAGTTTTAGGAAAATTGTTTAGTTTAGCTTCTATTTTAGCATAATTCCATCTTTCATGTGTTGATCTTCCATTTGTAGTTTAGGAAAAATATCTCCTTAATTTGCCTTGGTTGAATGATTTAAGGACCGCTAATACCACATCCGTTTGATTCCTCATGGGATCGACCTCCTTGCATGAATTACTGCAACTAATTCATGTGCTTGCAAGTTAAGACTTAAAATCATAACAAATAATTCACACGGCAAGGTCGATCCCACACGGAATCAAATGGTTGTGATACTAGTGGTCTCTACCTTAAATTATCTAACCCATCGAAATCAAGGAGATCTTTCTTAAACTAAGCATGGAAATTAATATATGAAGATGGAAATTATGTTAAAATCAAAACATGCTGAAATTAACAACTTTTCTAAAACACATTTTCTAAAATAAAAATTTCCTAAATGAAAACTTTCTAAATTTATGACTTTCCTAAATTTAAAACTTTCCTAAAATAAAACTTTCTAAAAATAAAAATTTAACAACTTTAACAAGCGAATCAAATAACATGCTAAGCATGAAATTTCGTAATTAATCTAAGGAAACATGCAACTAATCAACTACTTTCCTAATCATGCAAATCCTAAAGAATGCAATTGTATTAATGGGAATGAAAAATTTAACAAGCTAATCAAATAACATGCTAAGCAATCTAACCAAGACTAACATTCTAACACTAGTTAAACTAACTTTTCCTAATATGAATGGATTCAACTAACTTGAAAATCAGCACCACCAAAACATTCAAAACTATGCGTACCACTCATGGATTGCATGCATGGTATCAAAATGATTTGGAAAGTATTCTTCATGCTTGTTGAGATGAGTAATTAAACTAATGAACTATAAACAACTATGGAGGGTTTCCAATGTGACCCAAGTTTCAGCCTAAAGAACCTTCAAAGATCATGCATTCAATATTTTAAGTTGTATGCATGGTTTCCTTAGGTCTTTGATTGAAAGTTTTGGGAATTTGAAACAATGAGTTCAATTAACCATCATACTTGAAATCAACGTGCAACAAGTAAACAAGAAGAAATCATTGCCTTCCATCAATCGAAAGAGATTCCATTAATCATCAACATGTATTGAAAAAAGTAATGCTACAAAAGATGGTGCATTCTATTCATGGAATAGGTGCACCATATTTTATCACATATGCTCAAAAGTAAATCCCCAATACAATTTAATCAATATCCAAACCTCTAGAAAGTTACATGTGAACCATTAAATTTGGAAAAGAAACATGAGAATGGAAGCACCAACAAAAGATCTAAGCAAGGAGGAGAATAGATTCTATGTGACTTTCCCTTAGGATGTCACTTCAAGGGAAAAAAATACTTGAATCTTGAATCATAACCAAAAATAACTAAGGCAATGAAAGAAACATTCCACTAACAACAATGAAAGTTTAAAGCAATTCAAAAGAGAAGATTAAAAGGAACTAACAAACCTTTCAAGGAAGAACTCCAAGACTAAGTCTAGGTGTGGAGCACTTGGATAAGAGTAGCCCACCTTGGAACAGAAAGCATTCACCCAAAAGAAATATTTATCAAGGAAAAAATAGTAAGAGAATGGTGGAAGGAAAAGGACACTGTTTCCAAAGTGAAGGAGGCGTCTTTTTCTTTCAAATGTAAAGTTACCTATTCCTTGGTTTTTTATGGTCTTTTATACTTTTTGTCCTATATTTTCTAGTGTGGCCTAAGATAGAGCTGTGGTGGGGATTAAAACAACGGAATTGGATGGCTAGGATGAGTGGTTAGCTAGGGTTTTAAAGTGGGATAGATGGCTGCCTTTTTGGTTGTCATTAGGTGGGAGATGCCAATTTTTTAGGAGAAGGCATCTTACACCTTCAAAAATCATTGATTCCATTGAAATATGGAAAATGTAATTGGATGAGAGAGAGAGAGAGAGAGAGAGAGAGAGAGAGAGAGAGAGAGAGAGAGAGAGAGAGAGAGAGAGAGAGAGAGAGAGAGAGAGAGAGAGAGAGAGAGAGAGAGGAAAAGATAGAAAAGAGAGGTAATGTGGGAAAAAGTGATTGGCTAGGTGGTTTCTTAGGAAATAGGGATTGGTTGGATGGTTGGAATTGGAGTTTAGGAAGGTGGGGACGACTTAGAAAGATAGGACTCCTGAATGGAAAGTCAAATTATTAGTGCATCTTAGTGGTGAGGTGAAAAGTGAGAAAAAAGTGGGAAAAACATAAAAAACGGAGGGGTCTCTTCCTATTGGTCCACATGCTGCCTTATCCTAGTAAAATTTTCCTCAATTCTCTTCAAAATGTCCCCATAAATTTCAAAGATAATTATTGAATTATCCTCCAGTCATATCCTTCCATTTAGCTTGGCTTATGGGACTTTTGATGGCTCACTTTGAGAGCTCCATTGATTTGGCTTCATGGTTGGCATAGATGGCTTTCTTGGTTTAGCTTGATGCTCAAATCCTTGGTTTTGGTGGCTAGCTTGGCTCCTTAGCTTGTCACCTTGTTCATGGCTTGAATATGGTAAGTGGCTTAAGTGAAACCCATGCAAAGGTGGTGGACTTTGCATGGCTTGTGCATGGGCCCACTTTGGTTGCCTTTGGCTCTTTTAATTGCATTCAATGCTTCTCCAAAAAATGATCTTCATCCTTGATCTCATGTTGGATTGATGAGTTTCAGGCTTTGACTTGATCTTCCATTTTCATCTCGATCGATCTCGGTCGTTGGATCACCATCTCACTTCCTACAAAAAGTTAAAAACTCTAGTTAGTCCTAGAAAAATATGATTAATTATATGTGTACCTCAAATTAGCCTCTGGTCCTTCAAAATATCAAATTTTGGAGTCATTAGGTAAAAAATGCTTGTGTTATGAATTTTGGTTAAAAACCTTATTTGTCCCTTTAAGTTATAACACATGGGTGACTAATTTGGTGATTTTTATGTAAAATTAGACACTTACCACGCCCCTCAACCAACATTTTACTAGTCCTTAGCAAAATGTGTTAAAAAATATTTTACAAAAAACAAATACAAAGTGTCACTTTTGTAGGTACTCACAATTGCATTTAGCATATGCAACAAGCCTTTAAACCTTTAGGTTATCCCTAGTGGATGAGTTATACCTCATGAGGGTTTGTAGTGATTGTATCCACAAAATTCACAAAATTTTTGTGAAAGTCCTTTATTCATCTAAGAACATTTTTTTCTTCTGTCTAACTTATATTAAGTACCTGACTTTAGCTTGCAAATAAAACCTAAATTACCATCCAAATATATGCTTTGACTTCATTTCTCACACAATATACCTGACACTCAGAAAGGTTTTAATATCTCATTAATATATGAGTAAAATATTGTTCATCAAATCCTAAAATCTCACATACTATACAAAAGAACAATAACTTAGAAAGGATGATAATAATGTTCTCATGACAGGATATCAACTACTAAGATGTTATACTCTACCAAATTCCCTATTCATTTATAACCATATCCAAGCTAAACTACTCCTAAGATCAAGTTAGGACTTCTATTAGGACAAAATGGAGGCTTGGGTAAGGGTTATCAATTGAATGAATATAAAGGTAAACAAAGGTTGTATGGAAAATATGTAAAGGTTTTCTATCAGTGTATTCACAACTTTTCCATTTTTCTTTGCAAGAGTGAACATTCTTCTTTTTCATTGGCTATTTTTATTATTATTTCTTTTTCACTTGACTTTATATATAGCTTTTTTGAACTTTTTCTCTTTTTCACCTTTTTAACGTTCATCTTTTGAATTGTATTGTTCATACTTTTTCAAAGATATTCTTCAATTTTCTCTACATATTTCTAAAACAAATGGGTAATGGATATATTATAGGGGTTCAATATAGGTAAAGGTTATTTGGCTAATAACGAAAAAGGCTTATATTTTAAAAGCTCAATGGGCTAACTAGTGGAAAATAATATATGGAAGGCTAAAACCTCTGGGTTTAACAAGGATGGCCTCTATCATTTCTTAGGTTTCTTATGACTTAAAAATTGATCCTAAACTTAAGAGAAATATAGTATAGTCTTATATGATTTCTTAATAGTTGACCAAGATGAAGAATAATGAGACCAATTAAGAACAAATGTCCACTGAACAAAATTTTGAATTTATGTATAACCCTCAAAAAAGGAAAAATGGCTCAAAACTTGCGTGAGTTATAAGTCTCCACAAATCTTCTTTAAGATCTCTAAGTTATATTTTTCTCTTCTACTTAAACTATATATAGTTATTTTGCGCAATTAATATATTGAGTTTAATTTTTAATGAAATACTCTAAAAAAAGAATAAAATAGTGAAATAATTGTATGCAACACTATTAGTAAGCTAAAGTTCAAAACATAGCTGAATATTCAAAAATTTTAAGTTCTCATCTTTATAAAGAAGCTTATAAAAAAAAAAAAAAATACAAGAAAAGTTAGAAATCTCATGTATATATACACCCCCAACCTAAACTAAACATTGTCCTCAATGTTTGAAATATAGGATGCTTAAATGATGAATGGGTAATTCAAACTAATGAGACTTTCTAAAAAACTCCTTGGTTGCCTCATAGTAAGCGCTAAGTTTAACTTCTTTAGCTAGGCAAGGCCTATAACTAACCTAATTTTCTAAACCTGGACCTAACTAGATTAGCTAATTCTCCAAATCCTAACCTTAATAATGAATTGGTAAGATTTCTCAATGCACCTTAGAATCTCACAGTAGTCTATATATTGACTCCACTTGGAGATTTTTTGTGGTGGTAATAATAAGACACTATAGAGCACTACAATTTTGAATTTAGTGGGATCATATTGAGGATCCCCCATGTTTAATATTTCATGGTAGTCAATATAATTCCTCCACCTCAAAAATTGAGTTAGTGGTAATACAATGACAATGTGAGCTACCATGAATTTACGTTGTGTTAGACCATGTGGAGAATAGTCCTCTTCTTGACCAAATTGAGGGATAACATTGACCATTGTATTCAATTTATCTCTTTCCTTTATTTTCCTTACATTATTGTGAAATAGGAGTATAAGTTGACTCTACACATCTGTAAAAGGTAGTTCTTGTATTACTAGAGATAGGGACATAGTTTGACTTAAACCTTGATTATTTTCTAATGTGTACCCTAGCGTAGGTTGATGTACGGTTAGCACATCAACTGACTCTTCTTCTTCCTATTTTGTGGGCACGGGCAAGGTTTCATATGGGCATACATGACTATCTTATGAATGTTCAAATAAGGTTTGTAGGTCCTAATCAAGTTTATCTTCTACATTACAAAGCTCAATTGGGATGTCATGCTCTATAGGAGGTTTTACTTTAGCTTGTCGTTGAGTAGTGTCCATTAAAGACACAACATCCCACAACTCGTTCACCTTCTCAATGGATGTGTCTTCATAAAATTCATAAAAATGAGCAAGACATGATTTCAGAGGATCTGGTTTGGATGTTTCTACAATTTCATTCTCTTTAGCAATGGAAGTGTCTCCATCATAATCATATCAAAGGGCGGGACATGGCTCAAGTAGATATGAGTGAGAGGTTTCTATGGATGGTTGCAGGCTTTCTAGCTCAGACTGATCATAACAAATTTCCATCCTATTATTGTAATAAATGGCTCTTCATTATCCCCAATTGGTTTCGTTTCCTTAATCCTTTTCGTAAATTTAGCAATGTTTTTGTCAATATTTTCCCATACTTTTTTCATTTTTTCTTCCTGTTCCTCCCTCTCTCATTTCATTTCCTCATTGACCTTTTCAATGAAAACCATGCTTTGTTCTATACCCTAAAACATTTGCTGCATATTCTCCTCTAATGGTGGTTCTTCATGCTGTAGAGGGAATGACTAGTAGGGTTGGTATTGCAATGGCATTGGGGTATTAAAAAGGGGCTGAGTCAGTTGAATCCATGATGGTTGACCCTGATATTTTTGACAATCATGATAGAGTAAATCAAGGTGGGGCCATGGTGGTTCTTCCTAGTATGGTTGATAATCCTAAGACCATGGTTGTTCATGATGCTTAGCCTATCGGTTAGTCTTGGTAATTTGTCTCAGGATAAAAATTGTTAGGGTGTGTGGATGCATTGGGTCATCCACTAGCTCCTGATAGTATTCATTGCATGTGGAGCTTGATGGCCATGAAGAAGTGGGATATCAAGGTTCAAAATTGGTATAGTTATTATGATACTAAGGCTATGGAGCAATTCCCTTAGAAGTTATCATACTAAACAATTAAATTTCCGTAATACTATTATATTTATTGATGTATCGAATCTATCTTCATAGGCATTTGTTCTCAACTTTGCATACAAAGAAACAAATCATTATATATAATGAATGAGTTTTTTTTTTTAATATGAAAATCCCATAACTACATGAAGCCTAAATGTTAGTCCTAAGCTAAATGATGAACAAATCAAATCCTGATATTTACTAATTGAACAATGTCTTGATTATCTTTTCATACAGTATAGGTGGTAGATTCATAGACTTAGATCTAAATAGCTCCTTCTTTTATCTAAATTTGACTACTACTTACCAATTGGGTTCTACTTTAACATGGTCAATACAATCCTCATGTTGTGAGGCATTTAGACCTCAACTGGCATCAACAGAAGGTGTGGAAAAATTACTTGGATTTTAAGACACCCACTATAACTACAGTGGTCAAAGGTCACTGAACAATAGATCACATCCTTCTAAAAGGATCCTATGAGCTTAATACCCTAAGTCTCTTTTTACTTGATTTTAAATTATTGTTCAAGGGTTGGGATCATGACATATAAGAATGTAGATTGATTGCTAGCTGTGCCAAGGAGATGGTGATGAAATCTAGTCCTTATCTTTTAAGGATTCCTATGGGTCCCTTACTAGCATTAAGTTCCATTCCACCATAAATCTATAAACATGCAAAGCAAAACACAAAGCAAACTAATGCTTACCTATATGCTACTTAACAAAGGGTCAGGCACCTTAACAGATGGGACATTATAATCATGCAACCTATGCTTTGGTTATAGCTGATCTCAGGCTAGCCTTTGTTGAATAGGTGTTTGAACTAAAGTGGTAAGCCTAAGTATTATGCAACATTTATAAATGCATGACCCTAATCTATATAAATTATACTATTATCACAAATGCAAAATTATACTAAATACACTTTATCCTAAAAATTTAAATTTGGGTGAGGATTGCTTACAATGAGGGGTTTGATGATGATCAAGTGTCGGCCATCATACCCCACACTTGCCCTATATTAGTACAACCCAATGAAAAATTAAATAAAATCAAAATTATAGGCCTCACTACAATTTCACTCAAATCCTAATATAGGAAAGCAATGAAAACCTAATCTATGTTGATAAAGCTATGGCCCATAGGATCATTGCTGCTCCTTTGCAAATTTCCTTCACACAAAAATCAAACAATAATGGTAACTATGAGGAAAATAGAAAATAAATGCAAAACCTTAAACTAATGCACCCTAAACCTAGGCAGGAGGTAAATAATCTAAGGTATGATCCACCTACACAAGCCTTTGCGATTCCCAAGCAACGATGCCAAAAACATTATGATTTTAAGTTAAAACTTGCAAGCACATGAATGGGTTGTAGTAAACCATGCAAGGAGGTCGATCCCATGAGGAGTTGAACGGTTGAGATACTATTGGTCTCTACTTTAAATTATTTGACCTAGCCAAATCAAGGAGATCTTTCCTAAACTAAGAATGGAAATTAACATAAGATAGAAATTACATCAAAATCAAAGCATTCTAAAATTAACAACTTTTCTAAAACACATTTTCCAAAAATAAAACTATCCTAAATGAAAACTTTCTAAATTTATGACTTTCCTAAATTAAAACTTTTTAAAAATAAAATTTTCACAACTTTCCTAGATCAAATTTTCTAAACATGAAATTTAGAAATTAATCTAAGGAAACATGCAAGTAATCAACTACTTTCCTAATCATGCAAATCCTAAAGAATGCAATTGTATTCATGGGAATGAAAACTTTAACAAGCTAATCAAACAATATGCCATGCAATCTAACCAAGACTGGCATTCAAGTACTAATTAAACTAACTTTTCCTAATATGAATGGATTTAACTAACTTGAAATTCAACACCACCAAATCATTCAAAACCATACGTACCACTCATGGATTGCATGCATGGCATCAAAATGATTTAGAAAGTGTTCTTCATGCTTGTTGAGATGAGCAATTAAACTAATGAACTATAAACAACCATAGAGAGTTGCCAATATGATCCCAGTTTTAGCCTAAAGAACCTTCCATGATCATGCATTCAATATTTTAAGTTATACGCATGGTTTTCATAGGTCTTTGGATGAACGTTTTGGGAATTTAAAATAAGGAATTCAATTCTCCATCATACTATGAAATCAACATGCAATAAGTGAAAAAGAATAAATCACATCAATTAAAAAAGATTCCATTAATCATCAACATGTACTGGAAAGAAGTAACACTACAAAAGATGGTGCATTCTATTCATGGAATAGGGGCTCCATGTTTTATAACATATGCTCAAAAGTAAATCTCCAATGCAATTTAATCACTATCCAAATCTTTAAAAAGTTGCATGTGAACTATTGATGATAACTACTAGAAAAAAGGCATGCGAATGGAAGCACCAACAAAAGATCTAAACAATGAGGAGATTAGATTCAAGGTGACTTTCCTTGGTGGTCAATTCAAGGGAAAAAACAAGTTGAATATGGAATCACAACAAAAAAGAATTAAGGCAATGAAAGAAACATTTCACTAACAACAATGAAAGTTAAAAGCAATCAAAATATAAGATAAAAAGGAACTAATCAACCTTTCAAGGAAGAACTACAAGACCAAGCTTAGGCATGGAGCACTTGGATAAGAGCAGCCCACATTGGAAAGGAAAGCATCCACCCAAAAGAAAAGATTTGTCAAGGAAAAATGGGTAAGAGAATGGTGGAAGGAAAAGGATGCCCTCTCCAATGTGAAGGAGGCATCTTTCTCTTCCAAAGGGAGAGATGCCTATTCCTTGGTTTTTTGTGGTATTTTATAATTTTTTTCCTATATTTGCTAGGGTCACCTAAAATAGAGGTATGGTGGGGATGAAAACAAGGGAATTGGATGGCTAGAATGAGTGGTTAGCTAGGGTTTTAAAGAGGGATAGGTGGCTGCCTTTTTTGTTGTTTTAATGTGGGGAGATGCCTTTCTTTTTTAAGAGGAGGCATCTCCACCCCTTCAAAAATCATTGATACGCTTGAAATATGGAAAGTGTAATTGGATGGGATGAGGTAGAAGAGAGAGAAGAAGATGGGAGGAAAGACAGTGACAGAAAAAGATACAAAAGAGAGGTGATGTGGGGAAAAGTGATTGGCTAGGTGGTTTCCTAGGAAATGAGGATTGGTTGGATGGTTAGAATGGGAGTATAGGAAGGTAGGGAAGTCTTAGAAAGATAGGACCCTTCAAAAAAGTGAAAAAAAAAAAAAAAACCCATAAAATGGTGGGGTCTCTTCATATTGGTCCATATGCTACCTCATTCTAATAAAATTTTCCTCTATTCTCTTTAAAATATCCCCATAAATTCCAAGGATAATTCTTGAATCCTCCTCCAATCATAGCCTTCCATTTAGCTTGACTTATGTGACTTTTGATGGCTCACTTTGAGAGCTTCATTGGTTTGGCTACAAGGCTGGCTTAGATGGCTGTCTTGGCTTAGCTTGATGGCTCACATCCTTGGCTTTGGTGGCTGGCTTAGCTCCTTAGCTTGTCACCTTCTTCATGGCTTGAATATGGCTAAGTGGCTTAAGTGTAACTCATGCAAAGGTGGTGGACTTTGCATGGCTTATGCATGGGCCCACTTTAGCTCTTTTAATTGCATCCATTTCTTGTCCAAAAAATTATCTTCATCCTTGATCTCATGTTGGATTAATGAGTTTTAGGCTTTGACTCAATCTTTTGATCTTGATCTCCATTTTCATCCTGATTGATCTCAACTGTCTGATCATCATCTCGTTTTCTACAAAAAGTTGAAAACTCTAATTAAATCCTAAAAAAACATGGTTAATCACTTGCTTACCTCAAATTAGCCTCTAAACCTACAAAATATTAAAATTTTGAGTCATTAGGTAAAATATGCATGAGTTACGAATTTTTGTCAAAAACCTTATTTTTCCCCTATAAGTTATACACATGGGTAACTAATTGGGTGGTTTTTATGCAAAATTAGACACTTATCAATTTGGATCATTAAATTATCAAAAAGGTTCAAAAGGAAGGGGTTTAAGTGGAAAAAATGGAATAAGAAGAAATATCCAATTAAGAAAAATAAAATATCTAAGACAAAAATAATTACTCTATAAAGAAAATTCTCCCTAAGTGTGTGTTCTCACACGTAGACATAGAGTTAGCAGTTATATAACAAGCATGAAATTTGGTAGTTGGACCATCTAAACCATTCCTAACATGGTGAATGACTTATATTAAAATATAATAAAAAAAACACAATGTAGGTAAAGCTGCACTTGGATGACCATCTAAACAATTCCTAACATGGTGAATGACTTATATTAAAAAAAAAAGAAAAAAGCACGAGGTAGGTAAAGCAGCACTTGGATTAAACCATGTCCAAGGGGCAATTGTGTGTGTGTGTGTGTGTGTGTGTGTGTGCACTGGTCCTCATTTTTCCACAAGTTTTCTCTCCAATAAATATCAAATGTATGTGTGGAGACTTGACCCTCACATGCAAGAAAGTGGTTTGCGAAATGGACTATTAATTTATGTAATTGGTGGGCCTTTAAAGAAATTTTGTAAATATTTATATCATAATTTTACTACAAATATTAGGTTACAAGGTTTGCCTAGATTGATGGGAAATATTTGTATTAGCTTACAGCAATAATAAATAAATAAATAGAATCAATATTCTACAATAAATATGGTGCATGCACATATTTTCAGTTAAAATATCAACCATCTAATATACAAGGGTTCACTCTATGGATAAGCCATTCATAGAAACATAAAGTAATCTAATTACTTTAGGCTTTTGATTGGTTGGAAGCATCCAAGATTAATGAAAGAACATAAAAAGGTAACTACTTACATTCACAAAATACATACTAATACTAATCCATGTTTAAAGATTTTGATATTTACTCTTTCATTGCATACTCTGCTTAACAGTTTATTTGGAATTTGGATGATTGAAACAATAAGTTTTTTTTTTTTTTTTTAGAGTTAGAGACACTCACACCATGCACAATCTTGAACCTTGGTCACTTAGGTGACAGACTCCTCTTGCCACTATGCTAGGAAGCTTTGGTCCAATTATGTATAGAAAAAAAAAAAAAAAAAATCCAACACAGAAATAGATTTGAAAGGAGTGGAGTTAAAAAACTAACATACCCACCCTAGCCAGTTACCTCATCTTCCTCTACGAGTGAAGCCCTTTATAGAGCATGTAAAAATTAGGGATACATCATATAAAAAATAATGCAAAAAGAAGGGGACTTACTTTTAGTCGAACGTTGTGCTAATATTGTTAGAAATCTTGCACAAAAGAAATTTTGATGAACCTTAGCTTAGGCACTCAACAAAATGCACTTCTTGAAAATAGTTGAATTCTATAGAATTGTGACAGGGATATGGCATCTCTATATGTGGGATTCAACCAAGCTAGTCTCAATCTTTATCTTAATTGAATTGCTCAATTATAATCAATTTATATTTTTGTCTCCAAGATGAACGCCTTATAGTAAAAGCTTCAAGTTTGTCCTCAAATCATAATTAATCTCTTAAAAAGAAACAAGATCAGAACTCAATTCACTTTAGAAAAAATATTAGAAGTGAGTCAAGATCTGATGTTTAAAGAGAAACTAAAAAATAAGAAGAATTTCTAAGTGTAGAAACTCTAAAAATAAGAATGTTAAAAAGAGATACTCTTAAACCTCATCCTTCTAACTTGAACTCTAAAACTAGATATCTTTACAAGTGGAAGATTCCTTGAAGAGAATACCACTAACTAGGTACTCTTAATCCATGAAAGTAGAGAATGCTTCTAACTGTGCAGACAATAGAGAATTTTTTAATTGGACAGACAATAGAAGAGAAGAGAATAGAGAATTTTTAAATTGAACATACTCTAGAGAGGAGAGAATAAAGGATGTTTTTAACTGGACATACCTAGAAGAACTAGAAATTAGAGAGCTTTAGGATGAGACAGAAGTTGGTGCAAGAGAAAAGGTTAGGCTCATCTCCTTTATATTGAGAAGGGATGCTTGGGTATCAAGTTGCTTAGCTTAGTTCCTAAGGTATTCCAGAATTTTCCCTAGGTAGACTTTAGTAAAGTATAGCGACTTTCCTATTTCTTCATCTCTCTATTGAGCTCCTACAAGTTGGATAGGCCATGATGGTCAAGTTGTCATTGCAGCAATGGGCTAGAAATCTTGGACCTCACCCTATGGACCGACTTAACACACACATGCCTCAACTCATGGACCATCCATGCTAGTTGTCTTCAGCTACATCTCACTTAAAATTAGAAGAGATTAGGATGGCTCAAAAGTGGCTGGTGGTGAGGCAAAATACAAAGTGCATAGTAATGTGTACAAGCACAATTCCCCAATGACAAATGCCTAGTGCTCGAGTATAGAAACAATGTGAGAAAAGGAGATATTGTTTATGAGGAAGGAAAAGCTTTTCTCACTTCAAAGGTGGGACAAAATTTTGTGTATTGATCTCAAAACCAAAAAGATAAAGACAACAAGTTTAAATCAAATGAAATTTTGGTTCCCTCAAAATCTAGAACACTAAATTCTATATATGCCCATTTTGTTTCAAACAATCTTACATGAGTTGGTTTTACTTAAAATGCTTTCACAAATCCCCTTCTTGTTTGAAGTTAAAACAATTCTTAAAACATTCTCCCACTTGTTTTATATTAAACAATAGTTAAGTGCAAATCATAATAAAATCAATGTAAAGTAAATAAATTAAGGCATTCAATAAGGCCCTTTCATTAGAGAAAATGAACAAAATCTTAAACACCCTCCTAGTGTACACACTTCAAGAAGTACCAAGGCAACTACTGAACTAAATCTTGAACTACTGCCTAAAGTAAAAAATATAACACACACTTCTCTAAAAGAAGATAGTTATGCATAAAATGGATGCTTTTTCTATTGGCCATGCACTAATCCCATAATCTTTTGAGTGATTCAAAGACCAATCTAAATCCCATAAGACACGGCCAAACCTCTGCACAAGGAATAGGTGACTCCATAAATGGTACACGTGTGTACACCATACTTCAAAAGAAGGTGGAATTATAAACTCATTAAACATAAATCACACTTGATACTACAAGTCATAATGCATGCAACTTAGGAATGAGAATTACTTTTATTTATAACTAATTACAATACATTCAAACTAGATAGCTTGCTTTTCAATGACACCAAGTAAGTTTGCCACTATGAGTCAATGATAGGTCTTTAAGCCCATTCCTGATGGTCTCTCTACCACTAGCTCTCTTCCTAGGTCTTTAGAGAGAGGGTTGGCTAGATTGTGCCCAGATTTCACATATTTGGTCAAAATGACATAATATTTTATCAATTCTCTCACACTATCATGATTTAGACCAAGTTAGTGAGATTTTCAATTATAATCTTCACTGTATGCTTCCGTAATTATAGCATTATTGTCATAATAAATAGAAATAGTAGGCACTAGCTTTAACCATGCCAACATGTCTACGAACAAGTTTCTTAGCCAAAGTAATAAATTCAAATTCCATGGTTAAATGAGCACTATTTCTTTGATTTCCAAGAAATTACACTAGCACTAAGACCAAAGATCCATGTAGATACTAACTTTGAATCGTCAGGGTCCAAATTCCAAGTCAAATTGCTACAACCTTCTGAAGTAGCTAGTTGCCATTGTGTGAACTATAATTTATAGTTTGTCAAAGATATTGCATTACTCTTCAAAACCTTCCACTACAATTCCCCAAGATTGCCTGCATAGTGGCTCAGTTTTTCATTTTTCAATAATAAAGGCTATGCTCGATCTAATACACAATATTGTATCCATTAAGAAGCAAAGTAAAATTGCATACTTCAATTGATCAATAGGATGACCATCATTCTTCAATAATTTGATGTTTGGATCAAATGGCACATCTAAAGAATTACTATCATTCATGTCAAACTTTTAGAGAATTTTCTCAACATAACTGAACTAAGTAAGTGTGAGTGTTGATTGTTTACCACAAGTGCATGGGCTATTGTAGTGTATCTTTTGCAAGTACTAGTTGATCCCATGGGGACTTGACTTAAAAAGATGGAGTTTAAATAAAATTTAATTGTTCAAAAATTTTAAAAATGATAAAAATAAAATAAAAATGAATTGTAAACCCAAATCTATTCAATAAATAAAAATTACACCAATCTAAGTTCAAAAGGACAGAAAATTAACCAAAAAACAAACAAAATTCACTTTTCTAGCATGATTATGACAAATTTCTTCAAATCTGATATCATCAAATTCAATTAGCCTTCATCAGTTTCTCACTGATATCTCTGATTAAGGATACAAAGGCTAGATTAAGCAAAAATTCGATGATCTGGACTAAGAAATGATTTTGGGTTTTGGACAGCTAAGATCAAATTTTTTGTTTTTAGATTGAAGATCAAAACTAATGGATAAGCTAGGGATTGTCCTAAGAATAAGATCTAGGAATTGATTGAAAATCTGATATGAAAAGGATCAAGAATTGAAGAATCATGTTTATTAAAGCTAGACCATTGATTTGGTTAAGCTTAAGTAAAACAAGATTTGAATAACTTAGTTCTTAGATTAATCTAATAATAGCATAGAACTTGGATAGCACAAATCTGGATAAAACAAAATTGGAATAAGATCAAAAAAGGATTAAAATGGAATCAGAATTAATATCCTAAGGGAAAAACTAGAAGTTTCTAGTTTTTTGGTTTTAAACAAAAAAATAGAGGAAACTTGATGAAGAAGATGATGACATGGAGATGGGGAAGAAAGGAAGGAGGGGAAAACAAGGAAAACTTTACTTGGGTTTTCTCAAGAAGGAGAAACAGAATTAGAGAGGGAGATAGAGAGTGCGAGAAATAGAGAGAGATTGAGAAAGAGAGAAAGACAGGAAGGGAGAGTGATCACAGAAAACCAATAACCATTTCTAGCATATCTATCACGGGTGAGATGAATAACCAAGAGAAGGTACATGCAAATTAGATGTACAAAAATCTACAGGTGATAGCAATGCTTACTACTGTGACAGTGACTCACATCGACTCTTGGTATTAGTCGATGAAAAGAAAGAGCTGAGAGAAGAGAAAGGTGATCGAAGTAGAGAAGGGAGGATGTTGAGGACAGCAATGGTCAAGCACCGATGGAGCTACATGGACGACAAAGACATAGTAGCTGCCTATTGTAGGAGGAGATCAATAGCTGAGTTGCTGTGCCCACTACTTGGCAATGAAGCTGTCGAGCACCAGGGAATGACTGAGAAGAAAAGAGAAAGAGGGGCTGGATGAGAAAGGTGCTGGTGGTAGGGGAGATGAGGAGGAAAGAGAAGAGGGGTGCGGTTTTCTTCAACAGTAGAGATAGTCCAAGATAGGTGGAAAAATGTTGGCTGGAGGAGAAGAGATTCAAGAATAGTTTTGGATTCCAATTTCTAACTGAAAACTAAGAGAAGAAAAAGAACGAGAGAGAGAGAGAGAGAGAGAGAGAGAGAGAGAGAGAGAGAGAGAGAGAGAGAGAGAGAGAGAGAGAGAGAGAGAGAGAGAGAGAGAGAGAGAGAGAGAGAGAGAGAGAGAGAGAGAGGTGCAGTGATGGGGGGTGGTGTGGCTAGTCTTCCTACGACTACCTCCCTCGGGTTCCTCTATAGTTCTCCGGTGGAGAGGCCCTAGTTGCAGTGTCTTGCTCTATTTTTATAACATCCCCAAGCTTTCTCTTTTCAAGCATTCCTCTTTGGATCTCTTGCCTAACTCATCCTCCTAATTTTGTTTTACCCCTCACTTTCCTTCTTTTTATGCAAGGCAATGCCTTCCTCTTTTAGTGTCTTCTTTTCATGGGTTTCCTATTCTTTCATAGTGTACAATTAGAAATTATTCCCACTTGCCTTGTGAGTGATATAGTTCATTCATTTGATCACAACCATTAATGCTCTTTAGGATGATATGCACCATTAAATTTTTATTTGAACTACACAAGCCACAATTTGGTTGATCTGCAAAATATGAGACTAAATTAGAATCATCTAAATTGTATATTACACCTTTTATTAGCTCTGATGATCACCTGATAATTAAATTTTACAAATCAATGGTTGGATGGTCAATTGGTGCTAAAATTCATATTTTATCTAAAAATTACAAAATTTATCGAGGAAAACATGAGAAAAACTAATTTACAATATTTCAAAATTTATTTTCAAGTCAACTCCACTTTTTCTCAGAGAATCATCTTCAATAAATCTATCAACTTTAGCATACTAATGAAGAATTAAAAAACCTACCCATATACTAAAAACATTCAACATAAGCTCAGATCTCAGAGTGGGTGTGGGTGTGTGTGTGTGTGTAGTCTACATATAGAATAATCTCTATCTTTAAGTAGACTTCTAACTTTTGAACTCCATTTAAAATATGTTTCACCTCAATCCTCACTAATGAAATACACTTAGAAATAGAACTCTCAGAAAAAGGGTCCAATCATATCGCTCTTTTAAATATGTAAGCAGAGTCAGTAAAAGCAAATTTATCTCACATACACTCATGAAGGAACAGGAGTTATTAAGGAATTTAATTTTGATCCCTCTAAAAAGGATAAGATGTCATTACCTTTGAACTTTTAAAAACACTACTCTTTAAATCCTATATTTTAATATCCTCATCAAGACTATATTCCTCCTAGAAGTAATGGGTCTTCAACTAGGACGAAACGTAGGCTTAGGATTGGATACAAAAGAAAGGGCGTAAAGGGTATTCAAAATTTCTTCAAAAATAAGCTAAGGTCTTCTAAACTTGGCAATTCTTCCTTTACTTTGTTTGCCTAAAGTGAATATTTATTTTTCCACTTTTTTTTTTGTTTTTTAGTACATTTTCTTTCTTTTCAACACTTTTGAATCTCTTTGAGAACATTTCTTTTCTTGATATTCACTTTTTTACTTTTATTGCAACTGAACAGTATATTTTCATTCATCTCTAACTCATCTTTCAAAGAAAATAGGTAATGGATATATTTATATTGGGTTAATATGGGTAAAGTAATTTAGTTGACAAAAGAAAAGGCTAATAAAAAAGGCTCAAATTGGCTAACTAGTGGTAAAAATATTTCTAGGTAGACTTTATGTCTCTAAGTTAATAACAAGGATGAGCTAAATCATTTTCTAGGTTTCCTATAATCTATTAGATTAAATGAACTTTCAAATTTTCAAAGGTAATACTCTAATAATTCAAGTAAGTAACCAAATTTAAAAATTGATGGGAATAAGTTTACTTTAAACATGCTGAAGAAAATTAGAAACATTTATAACCTCTCAAAAAGAATGAATGGCTCTAAAACTCACTTAGGGTATAAGTCTCCACTGAATTTCTTTAGGATCTCTAAGTTATAACTATTTATCAATTTAGACAATGCATATGCTATTACGTGTACAGATTTGATCTAAGACTTTGCTTTCATAAAATACTTTAGAAAATCAGTAAAATGATGAAATAATCATGTTCAATTTCATTAAAAAGTTAAAGTTATCTAGCCTATACTTCAAAAAATTCAATTTCAACATAGTGTAGAAATTGACCTAAAATTTTCAATTTTGTATATTTTATCATTTTTTAGAAAATCAAGAAACTAAAAAATAATTAAAACTATAATTTGTTAGAATTCTACACACCCCAGCCAAAGTGAAACATTGTCCTCAATGTTTAAAAATTAGGATGATGATAATGAACTGAGAAATGAAGAAATGGGATATGTAAAAAAGGAAAGTTCTAAAAAATTATGGTGCATTATTACAGATAAAATATTTATAAAGTGCAAAGCTTACCTAGGTCCCATACAAAATGAGCTGGACAAGCCTCTAAAAAGGAATGGTGAGAGAATTTATCTTGAAATTTTGAATTTGTCATTTCATCATAGGGAAAGATAAATATATCTCTAGGCTGCTTCTCATAATTAGAGATAATATTGGAAGCTTGATGCAAACTTGATGGAAATGAAGCAAGTATGTCATATGGCTTAGTGGGTGAGAAATTTTCCTTATTAATAAATTCATCTCTTTTTCTAACAAGTTTTGACACTATCTCAGCCTTTTTAGGACTAAATTTCTTAATTGTTTTACCACTATGAATAATGGTAATTGCCTTTGTTTGTTCCATGTTTGTAAATGAAGAATTAATCTCACCTATCACATCCATATCATCAGTGTTTTTATTTGGTGGGATAGGACATTGTCCTTTGTTAATGGTTTTAGCATTTGGGCCATCATGTCCTTTAATTCAGCCATGGATTCTATGTTCTTTTTTAATTAGGCTTTCATTTGAGCAATTTTCTTCTCTTGGTATGGCATGAATTGATGAAAGTTATCCTCCACTTCCCTCTTAGGTGGAGGAAGGTAAGGTCCAAGAGCAAGTGGTCATTGATTTTGGTGATAGGGTTGGTATTGGGCCTTATGTGAGACATTAATATTATTTTTATTTCTCCCACTAAAAGGAGGATGATTATTCTAGTTAGGATTGAAGATGGAAAAAAATGTCCAAGGGGCTCCCTATGGCGACAATAGTGCCCACAAAAATCCTCTGCCCCCATTCGCGGTGTCGTGCCACAGTAAATGCTGCAATACTGCACGAGGAGGTGTCAGAGGGCGCACTTAATACGCCTTCTCAAGCGCACCTTATCCTCTCTGGGTCCCGAGGAGCGGGGGCAAGCCGCCCTCGCGAAGCTTGTGGGGCGATGGCGCCCACCCTCCGATGTGCCATCTTGTTGATCAGCCAATTGGAATGCAAGAGCAATGGGACATTCCTGAGTGAGGTGTGTATTACTTTCACAAATAACACACACTTGTTTGACTTTCATAGAGGAAAATTTTCCCATTTCATGGCCTCAATTGTTCTAGCTAGGGATGCTATTTTAGTATTCATATAATCTTTTTCAATCATAACATTATTCTTCCCACAACCTACTTTTTGGGTAACCTACTTTTTTCAAATCAGCCCAAGTTTGTGCACTCTTTGCCAGCCATTCCAAGACTCTTGCACCTCTTCAAGTTGTTTATTTAAGAAATTGCATCATTTCAACAAATTGGCACACATCATAATTAAGTCTTACATAAAAGAAGCTAATGATACACCAAAGTTTGTATCCATGATGTGGACAAGTTAATAATAATTCTTTGAATCTTTTCTAACATTACTAGAAAGTTTCTTTATTCTTCTAGGTAAAATTCATTATATTTTGGTAGAGAGTATTTTTCTTATGTATAGCAAAGAACTTATTCAAAAATTTTCTAGTCATCTCTTGCCAGGTTCGTATGGAACCTACTGGTAGTAAATGAAACCACATCTTTTGCTTTTTCTTTTAAAGAAAAAGAAAATAGTTTGAGTCTTATCATATCTAATTCAATATTTTGTGTATGTTGGGTCATGCACACTTCATTGAATTTGTTTAATTGTAGGTAAGGACTCTCACTATCCAACCCATGAAATTTAGGAGTAATTAAATTACTCCCACCTTTAATTCAATCATACCAGTATTCGGAGGTAAATTTATACATGAAGGTATGCTAGTATAATTAGGCTTTAAATAGTCTCTTAATGTTCTCCTATGAAGATTTTGGTTATGACATTTATCCTCATGTGTTCTAGGTTAGTTCCTTCTCCTATTTCCATGTGATGGAGAATGATTCATCCATTGATGTATATTATCACTAAATAGAGGTGGAGGATTATTAGCATCAAAGAGAGGATTGCTTGTCCATCGGGAAACATCATCATTATCCAGGATGAGAGGTGGTTCATCATCATTAAAGAGGGGATTGTTTCTCCATGGTAAACTATAATCTGTGTTAATGCTAGGGTGTAAATTACCCCTTTGATCATTATTCATTGAATACAATTGATCATGTGGTTTTTTATTTCTTTTTAATAGAAAAAACTACCCTACATAATGCAACCTAAATGCTATTGATGGACAATGATATAGCACAAAATTCAAACAACCCTAAGGTTAGCAAGTAGGCAATTTGATTTTCTTGAACATGTGTGAGAAGATGCTTTTAGATTAGCCTAATCTAATAATCCTCCTCTCTTTCACATTTGACTACTGCTTACCAGTTAGGTTCTACTCTAAAGTGGTTAATACATTCCTCATATCAAAAGGTGTTTAAACCTCAATCGACATCAATGGAAGGTGTGGGAAATTTACTTAGAATTTAAGACCCCCATTATAATCACAGTGCTCAGAAGCCACTGGAGTGACAATAGATCACGTCCTATTAAGAGGGTCCTACGAGCATGTGATGGCCTCTATAAGTCTCTTCTAATTAATTTTAAATTAATTTGGACGATTGAGTTATGCGCTTGTGGTGATTATCCTAGGTGGGTCAAGAGGTAGTGAATAAATCCACCCTTGATCTTGTGGGTTGGGTGCCTTTACTAATTAATTTTCACACCTCATTGTAGTTTGATCAACATAAAAATCACTTTAAAGCGATAAATGTGCGTTAAGAATGCAATTAAAAATAATAAATTAATGCAAACCCCAAAAATGTAATAATTATAAAATATGCTACTATATGCAATTACACTACCAAACAATAAAAAATTATTCTAAATGTAATTATACTAAAAAATAAAAAGGGTGAGGAAAACTTATAGTGGGATTTTTGAAGAAGATCAAGTATGGACCACCTTATCCCACACGTGCACTGCTTTAATACAACTGTTTTACAATTAAAATTGAAATTGTAAGATACAATGTGCCTCCCTACAACATTCACTAAAAAAATAAGAAGAAGAAAAAGTCCTATTTTAGGAAATCAAGGAAATTCTATTTCTTTGATGAAACTCCACTTGCCATTTTTTCTTTTTTAAATTTTTTGAAAAATAAAAATAGCAATAGGTACCAACTTCAGGAAATAGAGTATTATGCACTAAGAAAAATTAAAAAAATACACCTAAAATGCCTAAACAATCAGCAAGTTTTTTTCATCATTAATGGCAATACTTGGTGCAATCCTACAATGATAAGAAAATCACTGGTCTCTTCGCTAGTAGTTCTAACTTTTGTTACTACTCCCTCATATATATCTTTAATTATATCCATATACCCCGTAAATCCCTCTCTCACCCAACACCCACCATATTAATTCTTATGGAAAGGAAAATAGCTTCCATGGTAGACCTCCCAGGCATGACACCAAACTGGTTCTCTAATACACTTGTCTCATGTCGTGGCCTTGTCTCCATCACTCTTTCAAAAGTTTCATAATGTGGTCTAAGTCCTTACCCTTCTGTTCTCTTATTTTTGCTAGTTTAAACACATCTTTATCATCTTCTCTTGATCTTAATCTATTACAAAGATTATCATATGCCTTGAGTTAAGCCTCACTTACTATCTTAGCAACCTTTTTAGCATTCTTATATTGCTCAAAGTTTTCATTATTTCTGGTTCTCTAGCATGCTTTAAAACAATCCCATTTTTTTTAATAACATTTTGCACCTTTTCACTCCACCACCAAGTTTTCTTCATTGATTACCTTTTACCTTTAGATACTCCTAGTACAACTTTTGTCACTTTCTTATGAACTTGACCATATTAATCCACATGGTGTTTACTTCTATTTCATTGTTCCAATTTTCTTCTACCATCAGCTTATTTGTGAATGCTATTATTTTCGCCCTTTTTAAGTTCCAACACTTAGTTTTTAGGCACCTATTAAGTTCATTTCCTTTCTTCCATGTTTTAATTTAGATATCCATAACTACTAACCTATGTTGTGAGATTAAAGTCTCACCAAGTATTACTTGACAATCCTTACATATTGATCTTTGACTATTCCTAAGTATAAAAAAGTCTATTTGGCTTTTATAGAGTCCACTTTTAAAGGTTATTTAAAGTCCATTCCTCTTCTTAAAGAATGTGTTTACCAAGGCTAGGTTATATGCCAAAGCCAAATTGAGGATAGCTTCCCTCATCTCATCTCATTCTCCAAAAACATACGCTCACGTACCCTATCATATCCTTCATTTTCTTTCCCTTAGCTGCCCATTTAAGTCTGCTTCTATAAATGTCCCCTATGTGTTAGTAATTTATTGAATGACCCCTCTATATCTTCCCAAAATTATATCTTGATTCTACTTTCTAACCCTGCTTGCAATGTGTATGCACTTATAATTTTTCTGAACTTCTCTCTTACAACAAGTTTTATTATTAAAATTCTATCAGTAGCTCTTTAATATTTAGAACTTTATCCTTTAATTCTTTATCCACTACTATCGCTGCAACATTTCCATTATTGTCCTTTCCTACATATCAGAGCTTATACCCATCGACTTATTTAGTTTTAGACCTTTTTCACTTGGTTTCTTAGATACAAGAGATATTGACTCTCCTAGTTTCATCATATCTACTAACTCCAGACTCTTACTTGTCAATGTGTGCTTATTCCATAGACAATACATATCTTATTCTCCTAAGCTAGCCTATTTACCCACGCACTTATCAACCCCCATAAAATGAACCCATACCAACTTTATCACGTCCATAACCAATGTGAAAAGGCACAGGCTTAATGGCAATACTTGGTGCAATCCTACAATGATAAGAAAATCACTGGTCTCTTCGCTAGTAGTTCTAACTTTTGTTACTACTCCCTCATATATATCTTTAATTATATCCATATACCCCGTAAATCCCTCTCTCACCCAACACACACCATATTAATTCTTATGGAAAGGAAAATAGCTTCCATGGTAGACCTCCCAGGCATGACACCAAATTGGTTCTCTAATACACTTGTCTCATGTTGTGGCCTTGTCTCCATCACTCTTTCAAAAGTTTCATAGTGTGGTCTAAGTCCTTACCCTTCTGTTCTCTTATTTTTGCTAGTTTAAACACATCTTTATCATCTTCTCTTGATCTTAATCTATTACAAAGATTATCATATGCCTTGAGTTAAGCCTCACTTACTATCTTAGCAACCTTTTTAGCATTCTTATATTGCTCAAAGTTTTCATTATTTCTGGTTCTCTAGCATGCTTTAAAACAATCCCATTTTTTTTAATAACATTTTGCACCTTTTCACTCCACCACCAAGTTTTCTTCATTGATTACCTTTTACCTTTAGATACTCCTAGTACAACTTTTGTCACTTTCTTATGAACTTGACCATATTAATCCACATGGTGTTTACTTCTATTTCATTGTTCCAATTTTCTTCTACCATCAGCTTATTTGTGAATGCTATTATTTTCTCCCTTTTAAGTTCCAACACTTAGTTTTTAGGGCACCTATTAAGTTCATTTCCTTTCTTCCATGTTTTAATGTAGATATCCATAACTACTAACCTATGTTGTGAGATTAAACTCTCACCAAGTATCACTTGACAATCCTTACATATTGATCTTTGACTATTCCTAAGTATAAAAAAGTATATTTGGCTTTTGTACAGTCCACTTTTAAAGATTATTTAAAGTCCATTCCTCTTCTTAAAGAATGTGTTTACCAAGGCTAGGTTATATGCCAAAGCCAAATTGAGGATAGCTTTCCCCATCTCATTTCATTCTCCAATAACATACCCTCATGGACCCTATCATATCCTTCATTTTCTTTTCCTACCTGACCATTTAAGTATGCTCCTATAAATGTCCCCTATGTATTAGTAATTTCTTGAATGACCCCTCTATATCTTCCCAAAACAATATCTTGATTCTACCTTCTAACCCTGCTTGCAATGCGTATGCACTTATAATTTTTCTGAACTTCTCTCTTAGAACATGTTTTATTATTAAAATTCTATCAGTAGTTCTTTAATATTTAGAACTTTATCCTTTAATTCTTTATCCACTACTATCGTTGCAACATTTCCATTATTGTCCTTTCCTACATATCAGAGTTAGTTTCACCATTCATCGGGCTGAAATTCAAATTCTAGCAACAATGCATTTTTCGGTGAACCTCTGGCATGAAATTCTTGTTTTTAGGCACCAAATGAACACGGAATGACTCCAAAATTGATAGAAGTGAAGGTAAGATCCTGATCTACAAACCATTTTAATTTAGAGTTAATCAGACTTAGAAATTATTACCTGCGACAACTGCGCCTGTTGTCTTCTTCGGCAACAGTCAATTACATAGGCGATCTGATCCTGTACCTAGGACGCACGCCCGTAAAGCATGATCAAAACGCACATGTTGGAGTATCCTTTGGGTGTGTGCAAGTCTATGGGTGTGGTCTTAGTTCGACCGGGATGCACATGCTTCCTGGGAACCATGACTTGCATACACAATCTTGTCAGATCAAGATCGTTTATCTAACCTACAGTACTAAAATTACAATTAAGGAGGCTATATAACTCTGATGGACGATCTGAAAGAACTGTTGCGTTCCTATTAATGATGTGGACCTAATGATACTATAAAATTTAGGATCATTGGACCATTTCATGTGACTATAGCCTAAAAACCATAAAAATCTCATAGATCTATGAGATCAAAGATGATCAATTCTCATAGATTGATCCATTAGGTATGTTAGGAGATCATTATACCTAGATCAAACCTAAATCATATAGATCAACCATTAGAAAACCCACAAATCAGGAATCTATAGCTTATCGCATAGATCTAGCTGCTGATCTGTGAATCTAGAAATAATACTCATATTTTGTCCAAATAACATCTAAGACCTCACCAAGGTACTCTAGGACTTGAATTGAAGAGGGACGTGATTTAAGTGATGATGGTCGAGTAGGTTGTTTGATACAACTACATTTTCAAATGCATTTTCAAACTTTAATTTATTTATTTAATCCTGATGACAGTGTTTAGTATGTTTTTTGCGATTTGATATTCTCAATATGCAGATTTTCCTTATGATCTTGCATGCAATTGCTTATTTGGTAACTAGTCTTTATATAGGCACTACATACATGTTTTGCAACTAGTTGCATGAATTGCACGATCTGTGATGATTGAGATTTAGCATATATGCATATTTATATGCATTGCTCGCATGTTTTGAAACTCATTGCATAGATTGCATGATTTACAGTGATTGAGATTGGGGTTTCATGTATCTATATTTTTAGGCTATTGAGCCTGGTGGGTACTATGCTAAGAGGTTGTTTGTGTACAGGGTTGGCCTTCCGGCCTTTACCACAAAAAGTGGATGGTATCACTGCCAAAATGGCATTGTCCCTTCCTCGATTGCTGTGGTAAACAGGGACGACCATTAGAGGTGTTCACGGGACCCTTTTGGGGACATATCCATAGTCGCCATGGAGGCTATGGTGGATTGGTCTCTAAATACTGGAGACATGATTTTAGATGTGTTCTAGTTGTGAGCATAGTTGGCCCTATGATTTTAGTGTTATCGATATGCATATAGCATTGAGATGGTCATATACGAGTACTCGTGACCAATTGGTGTGATGGGTTCGCCAAGAGAATCATGTGCATGACAGTGATGCTATCATCTGCTTTGACCGATTACTATTTTAAGAATTTCATGATTATGATTAGTTTATGATTCATTGACTAATCAACTTGATATTTTTGTTGAGATCTTCGTACATGGATTGAGTAATCACTACTCTATGATTTTTGTAATATTTATATTCTTGATTTTTTGGATTTCGATAAAAGATCTCATGATTGAAAATGTGCAAAACAAGCGTATGATTTATGCATAACAATGCATGTTTATACAAAAGAAATTGCATGATGTTTCACATGGAAAGCCTCTTTTGAAACCATGTATGTTGCATGCCATGTTTTCAAAATAGTAGTATCAGATCACCTACTAAGTATGAGGAATACTCACCCAAATATATTATTTTTACAGATTAGCTCCACACAGGATTAGAAGAAGCATTAGGATATGTTAGTGCTACTATCACATGAATGAAGAGAAGACAAGCATAAATGTGAGTATCTAATCTATCCTTTGGACATGTATCTGTAATTACTACAGTTGGACTATGAGCTGTGACTGGATAGACCTAAGGTTTATATACGATTGTCTTAAAATAAAAAAAAATTCAAAATTACTTAGTTCGTTTTGAAAGAAAATGACACTTGGGGTTTTCAAAATGAATTTAAAATAAAAGATTTTTCTGCTGCATTGCATTGTTTCATAAAAGCGTTTTCAAATAGGCATCGATCCTGCATTAGGAATTAGTTTTGCATTTAAAAATGCATGTGAAAACCGGGGTCATCACAGTTGGTATCAAAGCCCAATTTTATCCTTTCACAGCCAGTCCTGCATGTCCAAAAGTCATATACGACGAGAATAATTAAGAAAAAGTAGTCTAAATATATGTAGTAGAGATGACTAGAATACGAAATAATATTAGATCACAAAGAAATACACCATAAATAAATAGGTGGAAAGGAGATAGATCTAGCAAGTGCTTAGGTATTGGATGGCTCAAATTCTAGCAAAAAGCTAGGCTAACATACTTAGGGGATAAGGATTGTTGTGCCATGGTGCAAACAAGGAAACTAGTATATGAGAATAAGACTATGATGGGAATAATGAATGAGAAAACAAGATGATACTAGTGGAATCCTTAAGAGATAACTTTGATCAATCAAAGGTGAGAATTCTAAAGAACTTAGATGACTTAATTGGAACTTTATGAAAAGTAAATGGCTATCTTCCAAGAAGAATAGAGAAGATCAAAATATGAGTCCAATAATGGATATATGATCAAGAGAAATACAACATGAGTAAAAGATGAAAGTTGAGGAGAATGACAAGGAATTTGAAGTATAACAGAGTTATTAAAAGATTTTGATGATAATCTGATGGGGATGATAGATCTGTGATAATCGATTGATTATGACATGAACATATGAGGGAAGCATGGTATGAACAAGATGTTAATGAACTTGTTAAGACATTGTATGAATTTATTGAGAATACAGACGATGAAGGAGTTCCATGATATTAGAAAATTTTAACATTTCCTAGAAGTATTCAGTTCATCATCTCTGTTGAACAAAAGTGTGGATGTAGTAGGGATTATATGCAACAAATCAAATGGAGACATTGAATAGTCAGAATAAGAAGATCATGATTTATGGAGGATAGGAAGGAGAAGTATGGAATCAAAAATCTCTCATCTTGAGTCATATTGCCAAATTGAAAGATAAATCATTCCAAATTGAGGGAATAATAGTTGTCGAGTTGGTGATATTATGGTGAAAGAGTATGATGAAGATAAAATAGTAGAAAATACAGTCTTTGAGTAGAGTGTCGAAATTGGGGATAGTGACCAACTAGGAATTTAATTTTACAAGTAGTTGGATGCTTATATCCATTGGTGATATTAGAATTTTATTAGATCCATTAGTTTATGACGAAACACCAGTGGCCGTAATCCATGGAAAGGAGAAGTTGATAAGACCCTACATTGCCATTATCTGATTGAGTGAAGTTATAGCTAGAAGTAAAGAGCAAGAATAGTAACTTGTCCAATCGATCTTCATCAATAAGAGCATCATCAAGGATCAACTTGAGGCCCTAATAGTATAAAGACAAATTGGAAGAGCAAATAGAATTAAGTGTCGTTATCTTTAGAATGATGTTGATTGAACTAAGGTATTCAAATCATATCTAATTAACCATGATAGCATCTAGTAGATAGTAGCCTAAGTTATGAGGAATATTACGGGTATGTAGACATGAGTTTTTCCCTAAAGGAAGTCAATTGATTTGACCAAGTCATTGGAGGACCTAAGAGCTCAATAGATTCAGTAACAATTGAGACGGAGGTGAAATGAGAAATGAACCAAAACAATGACTAAGATTGCTGATATTCCGGGACTGTACTAGATGCTATGACAAGCTATGGAGGTCACTTTGGGTCTGGAAAATATGTTGTTTATTGGATTAAAAAGAAAGGTGGTTAAGCATTGATCACTTTAGAGACCTTTGAGCTTGTAGCCCATAAATCTAGGAAAGGGTATACAAGTAGTCGAACATAATTTTTGTCTATGTCTAAGAAGATGCTCTATGCTTACCTGTGTGTTTCTTAAAAATTGTCACTCCAAAAGCTTCAGCACAAATTAGCTATTGGATGATTATTTTTATTGTAAGATAAGTATGAGGTGGTACTTGAAAGATAAAATTTGAGGAATAGAGAGAATCGCTACTTATGATGATACCTCCTGACAATTAAGACTTAATGGTTGATAACAAAGCCTTAATAAATCATTGAACAATATATCGATATAGGAAATGGAAGGAGAAGAGTTAACATAGTTGTCACACTATATAGTAACATCTGACATTTAATTGCCTTTAAACAAAAGGGTATTTGTTATATATGTACGTATCAAGTATAGAGACCAACTGTAGAAATTAAATAGAAGTAATTTTCAGGGTTAACTTTACTGGATTAAGATGACAATTATATGTATAGAACTTTTGGTCTGGAAGATCCTGAAGAAAAATCATCAAGCAAGGAAAATTTAAGGAGGATAATGGCAATGGATTCAACCATGAACGTAGTAAGTGGACTCTGTTAGAGATAAGAGACTTTTGACATAAGTATGAATATTGCTAGAAATCCTAATGGCAATCTTATGTTAATTAAGCCTCTAAAATGAGAACATTCGATCTATGATGATAGATTCACCATAAACATTTGATAGGATTTTGAATAAATTCTTCGAGAAGAAAATTCTCTGATGGAAATCAATAATAGTTAGGAGATCATATTTGTAGTATGTACTAGTATCATTGAGGGAAGATGCTACTTGATTTGTTTTCATAGTTCTATTATGAATGTAAACATTCATTGAGGAATTAAGTCACATATGAAAAGTGAAAGACAGTTGGAAAGCGAAGTTTGGAGACTAGTATTGAAACACCTTTCCAACTAAAGGATTTGGTATGGAGAAAGCTTCTATTATTGATATAACGAGATGAGGAGTGATACTGTTGTTAAGTGTTCAATTTTGATAAAAATACCCCTAATTTAGTATTTAATTAGAGCATCTAGACCATTAATTTTAAGATTTTACATAAAATATTTTATTTTAGCTTTAATTGGCCATCCAACCGTTGAATTGTAAAATTTAGTGGTTAGATGACTATTAAAGCTAATGAATGGTTTAGATTGCGATAATTGGGTCCTGTGCATTGTAGATCGATCGACTCAGGCGTGGACGCTCCAGATCGAATCAAGGATATTAGATGGAGATCAGACGAAGTTTCATGGAAATAAGATGGAATTTGAAGAATCCTAGTACATGACAAAGTTGAAGACTTGTAGAGTTATAGCAAGTCTAGAATTCTAGTGGGCCCCACCTATCTCTTTAACTCTTACCTCCCTTTTTCTCTTATCTTTTCTCTCTATCTCCCCCCTCTTTTCTCTTTCCCTCTTATGCACCTCTCTCCTACACGTCTCTCTCCATCTCTTTCACGTCACTCACTTTCTCACTATCTCACGTCTCTTTCTCTCTCTTTCTTTATATACCCTTTTCTCCATTCTCCACCCTTCTTCACCACCCTAGCTGGGGGATTTTCCTCCTCCTTCTCTAATCTTCCTCTTCTCTTCCACTCTCTTCTTCAACTGAAACTGATAGACTGGGCTGGGCGGCACGTTCTCCTCTCCACTCTCACAACGTCCCTCTCTTCTTTTTCTCTCACTTTCCCTCTCTCTATCAGCACCTTCCATCTCTTCACGTTCCCTGGCCCTCAAGCCAGACCATTTGCCTCTCTCAAATCTCCTCTCTCTCTCTAGTCTATTCAATGCCCCAGCCACGCTCCCACACTCATCTCTCTTCCTATCTCACCCTGTTTTCTTTTCACTGGTTTTTTTTTCTCCTCCAGCTAGTCTGCCCTAGATCTTCCACACACCAACACAGGTATCTCTGCCTCCAATCCTTCAACCAGTCGACGCCCCACCAAATTAGATCTCTGGTCTGCTTCACTCCTATCTTCACCCTCTCTCGCACTTTCCCTCTCACGCTCTATCTATTCTTCTTCCTCTCTCTACTCTCTATTCCTTTCAATCGCAACAACGCATCCCCATCTCCTCTGCCAGTCGAAGTCAAGACCACCCTGCCTCCTCCCACTCTTCTCATCATCTCTCTCTCTCTCTCTCTGCCCATCTTTGCCACTGCCAGACGACGCCTAGAAGGGGCGTCATTTTTTTTCCACTGAGATCTAGCACCCCTACATCCCTCCTTCTCCTACCATCTCACTTCCCTTCACCTTGCCCAGATCGCACAAAAATGGAAACCCCCTTACCTCTGCCTTCTCCCCTTCCCAGTATCTCTCCCTCTCACTTCTCTTCTCCGGCGGTCTTTCTCTACATCATCGCACAGTTTAGGGGGAGAAAACCTAAATTGGGTTTCGTCCCGCATTCCTCTCCTCCTTTCCTTCTTCTTCTCCTTCCTCCCTCCTTTCTCCCTTCTTCTCCCTTATTCCCCTCTTTCGGTTTCCATCATCGTTTTCTAGGTTTTTTCGTGAAAAACCATAACCCAGGGAAAATTCCGGTTCTGCCCTTGGAAGATCTCAAGAATTACCAACAAGTCCCCATTTTAATACCAACTCTGTCCTTTTTTAGAAATACAGTCTGTGTCCCTAGACTAATTCCATCTGTGTCCCCGATTTAATTCCAACCATGAGGACTTGATTTGAAGTGATGGAGTTTTAAATAAAATTCAATTAATAAAAGAATAAAAACAAAGACTATAGTAAAAATAAACTAAGAATAAACTAAAACACAAATTTATTCAATTTCTGCAATTTGCACAATTATTTATTCAAAAGACAACAGAAAATAAAACTAAAAGGCGTCCTAGATAAGCTTGTCCTTGGATTGCACTGTCCTTGAATTGCACTGTCCTTGAATAGTCAGAATGAAGATAAGGTAAAACCAGAATAGCACAGGGACACAGTTGGAATTAAATCGGGGACACAGACGGAATTATTCTGGGGACACAGTTGGTATTAAACAGGGGACACAGACGGTATTTCTAAAAAAAGGACATAATTTGTATTAAAATGGGGACTTGTTGATAATTCCTGAGATCTTCTAGGGGCAGAACCGAAATTTTCCCTGGGTTCTGGTTTTCACAAAAAAACCAGGAAAACGATGATGGAAACCGAAAGAGGGGAATAAGGGAGAAGAAGGAAGAAAGGAGGGAGGAAGGAAAAGGGAAGAGGAAGGAGAAGAAGAAGGAAAGGAGGAGAGGAACGCGGGAGGAAACCCGATTTGGGTTTTCTCCCCCTGAACCGTGTGATGATGTAGAGAAAGACCGCTGGAGAAGAGAAGTGAGAGGGAGAGATACTGGGAAGGGGAGAAGGCAGAGGTAAGGGGGTTTCCGTTTTTTGTGCGATCTGGGCAAGGTGAAGAGAAGTGAGATGGTAGGAGAAGGAGGGATGTAGGGGTGCTGGATCTCGGTGGAAAAAAAAAAATGACGCCCAGAAGGGGCGTCGTCTGGGAGTGGGAAAGATGGGCAGAGAGAGATGATGAGAAGAGTGGGAGGAGGCAGGGTGGTCTTGACTTCGACTGGCAGAGGAGATGGGGATGCATTGCTGCAATTGAAAAGAATAGAGAGTAGAGAGAGGAAGAAGAATAGATAGAGCGTGAGAGGGAAAGTGCGAGAGAGGGTGAAGATAGGAGTGAAGCATACCAGAGATCTGGTTTGGTGGGGCGTCGATTGGTTGAAGGACTAGAGGCAGAGATACTTGTGTTGGTGTGTGGAAGATCTGGGGCAGACTAGCTAGAGGAGAAAAAAAAACCAGTGAAAAGAAAACGGGGTGAGATAGGAAGAGAGATGAGTGTGGGAGCATGGCTGGGGTGTTGAATAGACTAGAGAGAGAGAGAGAGAGAGAGAGAGAGGAGATTTGAGAGAGGCAGATGGTCTAGCTTGAGGGTCAGGGAACGTGAAGAGAAGGAAGGTGCTGATAGAGAGAGGGAAAGTGAGAGAAAGAGAAGAGAGGGACATTGTGAGAGTGGAGAGGAGAACGTGCTGCCCAGCCCAGTCTAGTAGTTTCAGTTGAAGAAGAGAGTGGAAGAGAAGAGGAAGATTAGAGAAGGAGGAGGAAAATCGCCCAGCTAGGGTGGTGAAGAAGGGTGGCGAATGGAGAAAAGGGTATATAAAGAAAGAGAGAAAAAGAGACGTGAGATAGTGAGAAAGTGAGTGACGTGAAAGAGATGGAGAGAGACGTGTAGGAGAGAGGTGCATAAGAGGGAAAGAGAGAAGAGGGGGGAGATAGAGAGAAAAGATAAGAGAAAAAGGGAGGTAAGAGTTAAAGAGATAGAGTGGGGCCCACTAGAATTCTAGACTTGCTATAACTCTACAAGTCTTCAACTTTGTCCTGTACTAGGATTCTTCAAATTCCATCTTATTTCCATGAAACTTCATCTGATCTCCATCTAATATCCTTGATTCGATCTGGAGCATCCACGCTTGAGTCGACCGATTTACAATGCACAGGACTCAATTAGCGCAATCTAAACCGTTCATTAGCTTTAATAGTCATCTAACCACTAAATTTTACAATTCAACGGTTGGATGGCCAATTAAAGCTAAAATAAAATATTTTATGTAAAATCTTAAAATTAATGGTCTAGATTCTCTAATTAAATACTAAATTAGGGGTATTTTTATCAAAATTAAACACTTAACACACACCCCAACCAGCATTTTGCTAGTCCCTAGCAAAAGATGCGAAGAAATCAACTCAACATTTTTTATTTTTCAGGTCATCTCCATTTTTTTCTCAGAGAATTATCTTCAATAAATCTATCAACTTTAGCAAACTAATAAAGATGATTGAATAATTCAAAACCCTACCCATATGCTAAAAATATTACATTCCAACTCAGATCTCAGAGTGAGTGTGTGCGTATACAGTCTACACATAGAAGAATCTTTATCTCTAAGTAGACTTCTAACTTTTGAACTCCATCTGAAATATGTTTTGACCTCAATCCTTACTAATGACATACTCTCAGAAATAAAGTCTCTCAGATAGAGGGTTCAAATCATATCTCTCTTTTAATTATGTGAGAAGTGTCAATGAAAACAAATATATCTCACATATACTCACGAAGAACGAGAATTACTAAGGAATTTACTTGTATTGATCCCTTTGGAATGGATGTCATTACCTTTGAATATTTAGAAATACTACTCTTTTACTCCTATCCATTCATTTCCTCATCAAGACTATATTCCTCCTAGAATCAATAGGTCTTTAATTGGGACGAAACATAGGCTTAGGACAGGGTACCAAAGAAAGGGTATAAGGATATTCAAAGTTTCTTCAAAAAATAAGTAGAGGTCTTCTACTAAAGTTGGAAAATCTTTCTTTTCTTTGATGAAGTGAATATTTCTTTTTCTATTTCTTTGCACTCTTCAAACTCTCTCTTTTTTTCTTTTTCTTTTTCAGTACTTTTGACTCACTTTGAAGAATATTTCTTTTCTTAGTATGCACTTTTCAACTTCAATTGCAACTAAAAGATATTCTTTCATTCTTCTCTAACTTATTTTTCAAAGAAGATGGGTAATGGTCAATTTATACTGGTTTAACATGGGTAAAGGGTAATTTGGGCGACACAAGAAAAGGCTTATATTCAAGGCTCAACTTGGCTAACTAGTGGTAAAAATACTTTATGGGTAGGCTTTATGTCTCTAAGTTAACAACAAGGATGGCCTAAATCATTTTCTAGGTTTCCTATAATCTATCAAATTCAATGAACTTCTAGAATTTTAAAGGTAGTATTCTAATTATTCAAGTAATTAGCCAAATTTAATAGTTTGGGATCAATTTTCTTTAAGCATGCTGAAGAAAATTTAGAAACATCTATAACCTCTCAAGAAGGATGAATGGCTCTAAAACTCACTTAGGTTATAGGTCTCCACTGAATTTCTTCAGGGTTTCTAAGTTATAACCACTTATCAATTTAGACTATCTATATGCAACTGCGTGTACAGATGTGATCTAAGACTTTGCTTTCATGGAATACTTTAGAAAATGAGTAAAATGATGAATTAATCATATTCAATTCTATTAATAAGCTAAAGTTATCCAGATTATACTTTAAAAAATCCAATTCTCATCACAGTATGGGAAATGACCTAAAATTTTTCATTTTTTCAATATTTATTTTTTTTGAAAAACCAAGGCAAACACCTAAAAATCCTTTTAAAAAAAAAACGAGAATTTGCTAGAATTCTACACCACCCAACCTGACAGAAACATTGTCCTCAATGTTTAAAAAGTAGGACCTAAAATGAATATGGGTGATGCAGAAAACAACAAAAATACAAAATATGGTACAGAGGGATCAAATCCACTCAATCTCGATAAACAGGATCCTCCAAAGTTGTGGACTCAACTTCTGGATTCTCATAATCTAGGAAAGGCTTTAAACGTTGACCATTCACTTTAAAAGAATGACCAGTCCTAGTATTCTCAATCTCGACAGTCCCATATGGAAAACCTTCTTTTACTATATATGGACCGGTCCATCGAGATCTAAGCTTACTTGGAAATAAGTGGAGCTTAGAATTGTAAAGTAGAACCTTCTGGCTTGGAGTAAAGGATTTTCTCATTATGTTCTTATCATGAAAAACTTTCATCTTTTCTTTATATATCCTATTACTCTCATAAGCTTCTTGCATGATCTCTTCCAACTCATTAAGTTGGAGTTTGCGATGTGAGCCTGCTTTATCCATATTGAAATTGAATGTCTTTATTGCCCAATAGGCTCCAGGTTCTAATTCCACAGGCAAATGACAAGCCTTACCGTATACAATGCGATAGGGAGACATACCAATCGGGGTGCGATGTGCAGTCCTGTAAGCCCATAGCACATCGGTCAGTCGAAGAGACCAATCTTTACGATCTGGATTAACAGTCTTTTGAAGGATTTGTTTGATGGCCCGATTAGATACTTTTACTTGTCCACTTGTTTGTGGGTGATATGGTGTTGCAACTTTATGTGTAATATTATATTTTTTCATTAGTGCTTCAAATGGTTTGTTGCAAAAATGTGTACCGTTATCACTTATAATGGCTCGAGGGGTCCCAAATCTAGAAAAAATGTTTTCTTTTAAAAATTTAAGAAGCATTTTGTGATCATTATGCCTACATGGGATAGCCTCAATCCATTTTGAAACATAGTCTACGGCCAATAAGATATAAATATAGCCAAAAGAAGGTGGGAATGGACCCATGAAATCTATACCCCAACAATAAAAAATTTCTATGATAAGAATAGGTTTTAGAGGCATCATATTCCTACAGGTTATTCCTCCTAACTTTTGACATTGCTCACATAATTTACAGAACACGTGTGTCTCTGAACAATGACGACTATAAGAATAGGACTATGTTGATTGTTTAACCGCAAGTGCACGGGCTATTGTAGTGTAGCTTATGCAAGTACAGGTCGATCCCATGAGGATTTGATTTGAAGTGATGGAGTTTTAAATAAAATTCAACTAAAAGAATAAAAACAAAGAATATACTACAACTAAATTAAAATCCAAATTTATTCAATTGTTCCAATGTTCACAATTATTTATTCCAAGAAAAACAGAAAATAAAACTAAAAGGCATCCTGGATAAGCTTGTCCTTGGATTGCACTGTCCTTGAATAGTCAGAATGAAGATAAGGTAAAACCAGAATAGCACAGGGATACAGTTGGAATTAAATCAGGGACTCAGTTGGAATTAAACTGGGGACACAGATGGAATTCTTCTAGGGACACATATGGGATTTCTGAAAAAGGACAGATTTGGTATTAAAACAGGGACTCAGTTGGCATTCTTGAGATCTGCCAGGGGTAGAAACGTGATTTCTGGGGTTCTGGTTTTTAACGAAAAAAACTAGGAAAAACGATGAAAACTGGAGAAGGGGAAGAAGGAAGAATGGGGAGAAGAAAAGAGGAAGGAGAAGAAGAAGGGAAGAACGCGAGTGAGAAAACCCTCCTGGGTTTTCTTCCCTAGTCCGTGCGGTGAAGGAGAAGGAGAGTAAAAAGGTGTGGAGAAAATGGGAGAAAACCCAATTCCGGTTTTCTCTCCCAGGACCATCCGACGAAGGAGATGGAAGAGAAGCTGGCTGGAGGATGAGATGGGGAAGAAGATGGGAGAGTCCTTGGGCCGACCGGTGCTAGGCTTGCTAGTAGCTAACAAAGAAGAGTTTGTAGAGCAAGGCGAAGTAGGTGCGATAGAAAATCGAGGAGCAGATGAGGCGTCGCACGCAGAGTGAAACAGACGCCTGGTCTACCCTACTGGCCTGGGTAGATGGGTAAATTGGAGAGGAGAATGGAGAGGAAGGGGGGTTGATCTGCCAGCCCAACCAGGTCCTGCCCGAGGTTTGGAGAAGAGCGCTGGAAAGGGATCAGGCGAAGATAAACGGTGATGGAGGACCGGATTGTGCAGGGCAGACAAGGGGCTAAAAGAGATGAAACAAGAGAGAAAGCAAGGAGATTGGGCGACTGGAAGCTCTAGGACTAGAGAGAGAGAGAGAGATTGGGAGTGAGAGGAGAAGAAGATGATGCCAGCCAGCCCAGGTGTGTCACGCACACGTCTAACTCTTTAAGGTGGATTATATGTTGATCGAATTGCCATAGTGTGTGAAAATTAATTAGTAAGGGCACCCTACCCCTACAAGATCAAGGGTGGATTTCATCACCACTCCTTGGCCCACTTAGGATAATCACCTCAAGTGCGCAACCCTACCATTCACTTTAATTTAAAATCAATCAGAAGAGACCTATAGGGCCATCACATGCTCGTAGGACCCTCTTAATAGGACACGAATTACTGTCACTCCGGTTGCTTTTGATCACTGTGGTTATTGGGGGTTGTCTAATAGAGCCTCGCTCTTCCCCCACCTCCTGTCTATATTTGTTGAGGTCTAAATGCCTCTTTACATGAGGGTTGTATTAACCGCTTTGGTTAGAACCTAACTGATGAGCAGTAGTCAACTCCTAAAAAGAGGAGGAGCGTTAGATCAGGCTAATTAAAAGCATTGTCCCCACAGAAAATCAAAATATTTATGCTTGTTAGCCTTAGGGGATTGCTTGATTGTGCCCTGTTTTGTGCATCATTTTAGGCATTTAGGTTGCATCATTTAGGATAGAAAAAAAAAATCAAAAAAACTAAAAACCAAAAAGATCTTTCATTGTATGCCCTTTTGGATACGCGACGAAACCAATAGGTTAGTCTCGTACAACCAAAAAGACAAACCAACAATGGTTGATCAACGATCAAGGGGTAACTCACCCCATGGTAGTATCAGAGGTGATCAAGGTCCTCCATTCATCATGAATGAGGACCCACCACCTCTAATTGATGATGAATATCAACCTCCACCAAGGAGGAATAATCATCAACAAAGAAATTGGAGAAGGAATGGAAATAGGGAATGGGACCAACAAAATGACCATGGAGAAAATGATGTTTATCAGAATCCTCATGGACGAACCTTAAGAGACTACCTTCAACCTACACACACCAATACACCCTCTTGTGTCATTCTTCCTCAAAATGCTGGTGCGTTAGAATTAAAAACGGGAGTAATTCAATTACTTCACAAATTTCATGGGCTAGATAGTGAGCATCCTTATTTGCACCTTAAAGAATTTGATGAGGTATGTAGTACCCAAAGAACCCAAAATATAGGTCTAGATACTATCAGGCTTAAGCTATTTCCTTTCTTTTTAAAGCAAAACACAAAAATGTGGTTTAATGCACTGCCACCAGGTTCCATAAGGACTTGGAATGAAATGACTAGGGAATTCTTGAAAAAGTTTTTCCCTACACATAAAACAAATACACTCCATCGTAAGATAATGAACTTTACCCAAAAAGATAAAGAATCATTATACCAATGCTGGGAAAGGTTCAAAGATCTAATGCTTACTTGCCCACATCATGGCTATGAACCATGGCGCATTATCAACTTCTTTTATGAAGGACTTAATTCTGACATGTGCCAGTTTGTAGAGATGATGTGCAATGGTAACTTTTTGAATAAACAACCAGATGAGGCGGAGGAGTATTTGGAATGGCTAGCTGAAAGTGCACAGACATGGGCTGACTCAGAAACAGTAGAACATTCAGATAGACCCAGGCCCACTACCACATCTACTAGGGGAGGCATGTATGCCATGACTGAAAAAGATGAAATCAGTACCAAAGTAGCAACCCTAGCTAGAAAAGTAGAAGCTATGGAAGTGGGAACAAAAACCTTAACTAATGATGAACAAGTGTGTAGCATTTGTGAAAGTACGTCACATCTTACTCAGGAATGTCCTACCATCCCTGCATTTCAAGATGTACTTCAGATCAGGCTAATGCACTTAATAATTATAAAAGACCTTTCTCCCCATATTCAAAGACATATAATCCCAACTGGAGAAACCATCCAAATTTCAGTTGGAAAAATGGACCGAATACTAATGTCTCACAACCAGGCCCATACCAGAGTCATCAACAACCAAACCAAGGACTACATACTCCACCACCATACCAAACTCATCAACCTCATTCTCTTGGACATTACTTGCCCCCACCTAAAAGGCATGTTGAGGATCATCAATACGTTCAAAATCAGGAAAGGAAAATTTCTCAATTAGAAAGTCAAGTAAAACAAACTAAGCAGTCTATGAATGAATTAAAAAACATGATGAGTCAAATGATGCAAAATATGGAAAAAGGAAAATTCGCAGCTCAACCACAAGCAAACCCTAAGGGAGTGCATGCGGTTAGCATTAATGCATCTGATGAAACATCTAGCTCTACCATGGAGTAGACTAACGCTGTTACTATTCTTAGGAGTGGTAAAATAATTGAGAAAGATGAGCCTCAAAAGATTGAAAAGGTAGAAAAACCTAAAGAAAAATCTCAAGAAAAGGACCATGTTTCACCTGTTGACCCATGTCCATTCCCTGCTCCATTCCCTCAAAGGTTGCGCCAAGCCCCAAAGTTTGCCTCTAATGATGAGATTTTAGAGATTTTCAAGCAAGTCAAGATCAACATACCGATCTTAGATGCTATAAAACAAATCCCATCATATGCCAAATTCTTAAAAGACTTATGCACCATCAAGAGAAAATTAAATGTCCAAAAGAAGGCATTTTTGACTGAACATGTTAGTTCTATTCTTCAACATCATACACCACCAAAGTACAAGGATCCTGGTTGCCCCACTCTTACTTGCATTATTGGAAACTACAAGATAAACCAAGCGCTTCTTGATTTAGGATCTTGTGTGAACCTATTACCATACTCAGTATATGAACAGTTAGGTCTGGGTGAATTGAAACCTACATCCACTACGCTCCAGCTAGCTGATCGTTCTATAAAAATACCAAGAGGGGTAATAGAGGATGTGTTAGTCCAGGTAGAACAATTCTGTTTCCCTGTAGACTTTTTGGTTCTAGATACACAACCGGTGGTGAATGAGAAGAATGAAATACCAGTCATCCTGGGACGACCATTTTTGGCTACGTCCAATGCCTTAATCAATTGTAGAAATGGTGTGATGAAATTGTCCTTTGGCAATATGACATTAGAGCTAAACATCTTTAACATTTGTAAGCAACCTGGTGAAACTACTGATGATTTGCACAGTGTTAACATGATCAATTCAGTTGTGCAAGATTAGTTTCAGTCATCTTCCTTGTCGGACCCACTTAAGGCCTGTTTGACCCATTTTAATGAGTTTAATGAGGATGCATTAATAGAGGAAGTTAATGCCCTCCTTGATTCTGTTCCTATCATGGAAACAGAAAAATGGAAACCTCCTTTCGAGGACCTTCCACTGAGGGAGTCCACTCCCCTTCCATCATTCATAGAACCTCCTAAGCTTGAATTGAAATCACTACCATCAGATTTAAAATATACCTTTTTAGGAGACAAAGAGACTTTTCCTGTAATAATTTCCTCCCAATTAGAAATATCTCAGGAGGAAAAGTTAATAGACACTTTAAAACAACACAAAGGTGTTATATGATGGACCATAGCTGATATAAAGGGCATTAACCCTTTAATCTGCATCCATAAGATATATCTAGAGGATGAAGCTAAACCATGTCGTCAAATGCAAAGAAGGTTAAATCTTAATATGAAAGATGTGGTTAGAGCAGAAGTCCTAAAGCTGCTTGATATGGGAATCATCTATCCCATAAGTGATAGCAAATGGGTAAGTCCTACTCAAGTGGTTCTAAAGAAGTCTGGAGTGACAGTAATAACTAACGCCAACAATGAATTGATTCCTACCAGGGTTACTACTGGTTGGCATATGTGTATCGACTATCGAAAGTTAAATGATGTTACAAGGAAGGACCATTTTCCTTTGCCCTTCGTTGATCAAATGTTAGAAAGGGTTGTAGGACATTAGTACTATTGTTTCTTAAATGGTTATTCAGGGTATAACCAAATAGAAATTGCACTTGAGGATCAGGAAAAGACCACATTTACATGTCCTTTTGGCACTTTTGCTTACAAAAGAATGCCATTTGGATTATGTAATACTCCTGCCACATTTCAACGTTGCATGTTAAGCATTTTCAATGATATGGTGGAGAGAATTTTAGAGGTTTTCATGGACAACTTTTCTATTTTCGGTAATTCATTTGAAACATGTCTTGAAAATCTAAGAAAAGTCTTAACTCGTTGTAAAGAAAAGAACCTAGTGCTTAATTGGGAAAAATGTCATTTCATGGTTCCTAAGGGAATTGTCTTAGGTTACATTGTGTCATCTAAAGGTATAGAGGTAGATAGAGCTAAAGTTGATCTAATTTCCAATCTACCCATTCCAAAATCTATTAGGGACATTCGATCTTTCCTAGGTCATGCGGGATTCTATTGGAGGTTCATTAAGGACTTTAGTGCAATATCTAGACCATTATGTCACCTCCTCACAAAGGATACTCCTTTTGAGTGGACTGAGGATTGTCAAGAAGCATTTATAAATTTGAAAGACAAGTTGACCACTGCACCTATCATGCAGTTGCCTAATTGGAGTCTACCCTTTGAAATCATGTGTGATGCCAGTGACTATGTTGTAGGAGCTATACTAGGACATAGAAAAGAAAAGAAGCCATATGTCATCTACTATGCCAGTAGGACCTTAAATAGCACCCAAATGAACTATTCTACTACGAAGAAAGAACTCTTAGCAGTTGTCTTCGCATTGGATAAATTCAGGTCTTACTTGGTTGGATCTAAAATAGTCATATTCACTGACCATTCAGCCCTCAACTATCTTCTTTCTAAGAAAGATGCTAAGCCTAGACTAATTAGATGGATTCTCCTGCTCCAAGAGTTTGACATTGAAATAAAAGATAAAAAGGGAGTAGAGAATGTGGTAGCTGACCATTTGTCTCGCTTAGTCCTAACAGAGCCTTTAGATGAGTTGCCAATTAAAGACACTTTCCCTGATGAGCAACTTTTTCATGTTTCCCATCCTCCCTAGTTTGCTGATATTGCAAATTATTTAGTCACGGGAAAAATTCCTGAACATTGGACTAAACAAGAAAAGAAAAAATTATTTTCCAATATTAAGCACTATTTCTAGGATGATCCATACCTATTTAAATACTGCCCAGATCAAATCATTAGGAGATGTGTCCCTGTGCTATTCTGGTTTTACCTTATCTTCATTCTGACTATTCAGGGACAGTGCAATCCAAAGACAAGCTTATCTAGGGTGCCTTTTAGTTTTATTTTCTGTTGTCTTTTGAATAAATAATTGTGCAAACTGCAGAAATTGAATAAATATGAATTTTATTTTATTGTTAGTTGAATTTTGCTATATTCTTTGTTTTTATTCTTTTATAAATTGAATTTTATTGAAAACTCTATCATTTTAAATCAAGTCCTCATGGGATCGACCCATACTTGCATAAGCTACACTACAATAGCCCGTGCACTTGCGGTTAAACAATCAACAACTGTATCAATTATAGAAGTTTCACGAAGAAAATACGAAGTAAAGTGAGACAATAGAAAGAGTGTAACCTTTTGGGACTCTTACCAGCAAGGTGCAGTCAACCATAAGAAGGAGACTTTAATAATTAAAAGATCACTAGATAAAGGACAAGAGGAAAAGGAGACTGTCCTATACTACTCAAAATGATATAGTATCAATAGAAATATGGAGTAATGATTTTGGGAGTGTGGTCATCTAAGGATTTGTAGATATTAATTATATAACTTAGATAGTAGTTATATACAATTATAAACTAATATTGATAAATTATCCAGAAAGGCAATAAGTATCAGAGTATGCAGCGGAAGCAACTCTTAAGTAATTAAAGTAGATAGAAAAGATATGCTGAATTTCAGATACATTTAAGGCCCTTGTGGAAGGAATTATGAGGATGATAAATTAAGAATATAACTTGAATTGGTTGTAAGATAACATGAAAAGAATTTTAAGGACAAACTCCTCTTGTTATTGGCCCAATTGAGGGATTAGATGAGAGAATTATGGAATGAAGCAAAGAAATTTCCTTAGTCCGGGTCCTAAGGGAGAATATATTCACCAATTGAAAGTAATAATTTGTGGAATTTTGAGGGCGAAATTCTTTGAAGGGGGTAATGATGTAATGACTAAAAAATTTTAAGCTATTTTTGTATCACTTTATCAATTACATGTTTGTCATTTACTAAATTGTTATAGATTATTTATTTTAGAAAGTAATATATATATAATTATATGAATAGGTGGATAAATGTTTTATTTTAATTAAAATATGAAACTAAAGAATCTATGCCTACATAATTAAAATCTACGCTCAAAATGGAATCCAATGCCTCAAAGAACACTAAAAACAGAGTTCGTATGACCAAATTATGGACTTTTAAAGATGAAGGTCATTTTTGTAAATTGAATTTAAAAACAATACGGCTGAATAACGTAGGAGGTCATTTTGATAACGACACCCCCCTTCACTGTCTTCCTCTAACCGATGCATAGCACCGCCTTCCTCAGGCAATAGTGCGGCGCCACAAAGAATGGCGGCATTGCCATTGGGGCAGCACCGCCTTCAACGGAAATAAAAGTCCCTTTCCCCTCTCCCATCTATCATCCTCTTCCCCTCTTCTCCTATAGCATTTTTTGCATTTTTCAACGTCTAGGGTTCCGAAAATAGGGAACATGATTGCCAGTTAGATCTTGAAAATAGCCGTCCAAATGCCGACGGATCGAAGAGTAAACAACACCATTGGATTCCTTGTGAAGAGAGGATCAAAAGCCCTTAAAAAATTTCTAAATCAAAGTTAGTTTCACCATTGATCGGCCTAAAATTCAAATTTTGGCAACAATGCATTTTTCGGCGAACCTCTGACGTGAAATTCTTGTTTTTCAACATCAAATGAACACGGAATGACTCCAAAATTAATAGGAGTGAAGATAAGAGCCTGATCTACAAATAATTTTAATTTGGAGTTAATCAGACTTAGAAATTTTCGCCTACAACAACTGTGCCAGTCGTCTTCTTCTGCGACGGTCAGTTACACAGGTGACTTGATCCTGTACCAAGACGCACGCCCATAACGCACGACCAGAACGCACACGCTGGAGTGTACATCGAGCCTGTGTGAGTCTATGGGTGTGGTCTCAGGTTGATCAGGATGCACATGCTTCCTGGGAACCGTGATGCGCATACACAATCTTGTCAGATCTAGATCGTTTATCTAACCTACATTACTAAAATTGCAATTAAGGAGGCTATATAACTCTGATCGACGATCCGAAGGAACTGTTGCATTCGTATTAATGATGCAGACCTAATGATACTATAAAATTTAGGATCATTGGACTATTTCATGTGACCATAGCCTAAAAATCATAAAAATCTCATAGATCTACGAGATCAGAGATGATCAATTCTCATAGATTGATCCATTAGGTATGTTAGGAGATTAGTATACCTAGATCAAACCTAAATCATATAGATCAACCATTAGAAAACCCACAAATCAGGAATCTATAGCTTATTGCATAGATTTAGCCGCTGATTTGTGAATCTAGAAATAATACTTGGATTTTGTCCAAATAACATCCAGGACCTCACCAAGGTACTCTAGGACTTGAATTGAAGAGGGACGCTAGTTAAGTGACAACGATCGAGGTAGGTAGTCTGATACTACTACGTTTTCAAATGCATTTTCAAACTCTAATTGATATATTTAATCCTGATGACAGTGTTTAGTATGCTTTTTGCGATTTGATATTCTAAGTATGCAGATTCTCCTTATGATCTTGCATGCAATTGCTTATTTGGTAACTAGTCTTTATATAGGCACTACATACAAGTTTTGGAACTAGTTGCATGAATTGCACGATCTGTGATGATTGAGATTCAGCATATATGCATATTTATATGCATTGCTCGCATGTTTTGAAACTCATTGCATAGATTGCATGATTTACAATGATTGAGATTGGGGTTTCATGTATCTATATTTTTGGGCTATTGAACCTAGTGGGAACTATGCTGAGAGGTTGTTTGTGTACGAGGTTGGCCTCCTGGCCTCTACCACAAAAAGTGGATGGTATCGCTGCCAAAATGGCATTGTCCCTTCCTCAACTGCTGTGGTAAATAGGGACGACCACTGGAGGTGTTCACGGCACCCTTTTGGGGACATATCCATAGTTGCCGTGGAGGCTATGGTGGACTGGTCTCTAGATACCTGAGACACACGATTCCATGTGTTCTGGTCATGAGCATAGTTGGCCCTATGATTTCAGTGTTATCAATATGCATATAGCATTGAGATGGTCGTATACGAGTGCTCGTGACCAATTGGCGTGATGTGTTCGCCAAGAAAATCATGTGCATGATATCCATAGTGATGCTATCATCTGCTTTGACCGATTACTATTTTAGGAATTTTCATGATTATGATTAGTTTATGATTCATTGACTAATTAGCTTGATATTTTTGCTGAGATCTTCGTACATGGATTGAGTAATCACTACTCTATGATTTTTGTAATATTTATATTCTTGATTTTTTGGATTTCGATAAAAGATCTCAGGATTGAAAATGTGCAAAACAAGCATATGATTTATGCATAACAATGCATGTTTATACAAAAGAAATTGCATGATGTTTCACATGGAAAGCCTCTTTTGAAATCATGTATGTTGCATGCTGTGTTTTCAAAATATTACTATCAGATCACCTACTGAGTATGAGGAATACTCACCCAAATATATTATTTTTACAGATTAGCTCCACACAGGATTAGAAGAAGCATTAGAAAATGTTAGTGCTACGATCACATGAATGAAGAGAAGACAAGCATAAATGTGAGTATATGATCTATCCTTCAGACATGTATCTGTAATTACTACAGTTGTACTGTGAGCTGTAACTGGATAGACCTAGGGTTTATATACGATTGTCTTAAAAAAAATTTCAAAATTACTTTGTTCGTTTTGAAAGAAAATGACACTCGAGGTTTTCAAAATGAATTTAAAATAAAAGATTTTTCTGCTGCATTGCATTGTTTCATAAAAGTGTTTTCGAATAGGGATCGATAGCGCATTAGGAATTAGTTTTGCATTTAAAAATGCATGTGAAAAGTAAAAGCTAATTCCTACAGTGCTTATATGGGACGGTACATCCCATCTATTTATACCACTACAAAGATATAGAATTAATGGATAAAATCAGCTCACCACATTAAGGATACAAATGAAATCACCACCTTAAAGATATAGAACCATGTGTCTCACTATACTAGGATCCCTATAAGAGATACAAGAGACAAAAAAAGCTAACATTCCAGACATTTCTTCAATGAAAAACATCCATTTTTACCATGGTTTGATTCATGCTGCTAAGGGTATAAATAGATGGAAGCACTGTAAGGACTAAAAACAACTTCCTAAAAGTAAAAGCTTCTAAGTCTTGGCACTTTTCCAACAATGGTTTCTTAAACTTGTGTGTTTCCCAAATTACACATTTCAAGCACTAGATAGTTTTCTAAAACCATTCAAGCAATTTTCATACTTAAATTTACATAGAAGTAGTTTTCTAAATTACTTTAATTTCTATACAAGAAGTTTCCTTAATCTTGGCTGATTTGGAGTCTTGACAAGTCAACATATCTTGACCAAGAAAACCTTCATGAAGAAATTTTAACCATAAGGAAATAGCAAAGCATTTAGAGGACCACGTGATACCTACCTTTGACTGATTTGAGATGTCCAAGTGTTGTGATTCAAGACGTGTACTTCTAGAAAATCCAAGATGTCCATCTATTTAAGCAATGGTGATACTACTTGCACTTGAACAACACATCTTACTTATTACTATTGATAAGAAGATGATGAATATATGCAAATTAGGGATCATATCAGATAGTTCAGTGAAGACTACAACTTTTGGCTCTAAGAGCAACCGTAAATGTGATATTGGAAGTTTGAATTCTAAAGCATCTTAATTTTACAATCCTTGTGCCAAACACCGTCAGTCGTTCAAAGATAAAATTATCTAGAGGCATTTGACCTAAAGCTCCAATTGAATAATAGAAAACCAAATGAGAGTACTACAATTCAATACCATTTAATACATGTTACTTGAGTTCATTTGTAAATCAAGGAGACATGTCGTATTGCATGAAAGGCCCAAAATTCTGAGAGCTCAAAATTCAAGAATTATAAGCAATTAATGTCAATCCCTATTAATCAGCTAATTAGTCACATAACAATTTATATTTGAGAAACTTATCTAAAATGAAATTTTAGTTAAACATTTTACATGCTAGAAATTGTCACTATAGTCATCTGTTGAAAGCTATTGTTCCAAAATCTATATCATTAGAACTTGCTTGAACTTAGTATAAGAGTTAAGACCATAATAATAGCACTTTACCAAATGAAGTTTTTTATTTTCTAAAGAAGCCAAAAGTTTGCATTTGAGATCTTGATGGAGTTGAACCACCATCTCCTTGAGCAATTCCCAAGGAGTCTCCTAATTAGAACTAAAGACCCATATTCACAAAAAAAATATACATCAACAATAAGAACCATAACTTCACCTTCTTTGAAGCAAAATTGTAATTACTCTCAAAGTTATGAAAAATGATACATTCTATCAACAAGACCTTTTACATTTTAGGAATTACAACTACATTTTTACTGATTTATGAAGAGTAGAATTAATGAATTGATGTGAAAACCTACTAGATTAGTGTTGATAAGGTATCGTAAAACTAACTAGAAAACAACTAATGAGTTGAAGCAAGTATTATCTAGAATAGAACCAATGAACTAACAAAGACATGCAAACACCTTTAAATATCAATAATGTAGAAGGGGGACAAAACATAAAGTCTCAAATTCTTAACATTTAGCTTCACATGCTCAAATTCTAAAGTTAGTCATGACATTTGAATGTGTTAGCTGAAGTTTACAAAGTTGGACAAATACTCAAAGCTCTAGAAAATCTAAATGAAAAGACTAAATAAATATTACAGAATTTCAAACCAATATTTTATAAGATGCACAACCACAAACTAAAATCATATTCATAGAGAAGAAAGAAAAATGAGAAGTTCATACAGGAAGCCATTATCAACATCCCCTTATTCTGATGATGGCTCAAATGTTTCTTACTAGTATTGTAGGCCCATTTCATACATAGCCTTCATCCTCAATCTAAATTCCAGTTTGCCACTAGATAAGGTAGGCTTCTAGACATTCCTTAGGTTTAGGTATTCAAGTTGCTTCTCTTAATTTTATCATACATAGTTGAAAATCAATATAAATTTGTTTATCTTTTGTAAGTTTGCTCAATCACTTAGACAACAATTAGATTGATTGATGATATTCATGACACACAAGCATTTAATAGAAATAATTGGAAAGCTCCTTAAACATGGGTATTCATAGTATAGAACTACTTATTGTTTGATGCAAAAATTATCAACTACATCAATTCCAAAAAGTGCATAATCATAAAAAGTTATAGTTGAAGTCACCATTACAGTCACATAAGAGAATAAAATACATCGGCATTTCAGCACAGTGACCTCCATTTGCATAAATTCTAACTACGTCATATCTATCAGATCGACTAATAACTCCAAGGAAAAGGATTGGTTGATCATATCTATAGAAATTCCTAGCTACCCACATTTCATACACTGCACTTCCCAAATAATCTACATTAGAGCCATACCTAATAAGTTTATTGAAGCAATAACACAACCACATTAGTAATCAATAGCAACTAAGAAGTATCTCAAGACCTGGTGATCAACAACTCCTAATAAATATTAGTAATTAAGTTGTAATATAGACTTAAGAATGTACTATTTGAAATAGCCACCACATTATATGTAGTACTGCAAGAAAAGGCTACTAAGGATTTTGTCATGAGCTGCTACTATAATGAAACCTAAATTTTTAAGGTGGTTCCAAACTGAGTATCCAAAAATAATTATCAATGGAAAAGATTATTATAGCATAGAGAAAGAAGTAAGGCTAAGTTCAAGCATGGATACCTATTAAAAATATTTCTATCTTCACAAGCCTCTTAGTGCCCAAGTCCATTGTCTACATTCACAAACAAATTCATAGATCTAAAATAAATCCCTCTATGCATTTTGGTCTATATACATTTGTATTAAGGGCAGTCTGGTGCATGAAGCTCCCACATATGTGGGGTCCAACGAAGGGGCGTACCAAGAAGGGTCTATAGTACATAATCTTACATTGTACTTTTGCAAGAGGATGTTTCCATGCCTTGAACCCATGACCTCCGGGTCACACAATGACAACTCTACTATTGCGGTAAGGCTCAACCTCTATTGTCATACACTATAAACTATTGAACAAAACCAAAAAATACATAAATCATAAAGAAATATATCTTAAGCAGATGGAGTAGGAGACCGAGTTATCTTTAGTTGAAAATAGAGAACAATTTTTCCAGCTTTGTAAAAATAAAGCATGTATTAAAATTACCAAACTATATGATAGTGAAAAAAGAAAAGCACCACTTAAACTAACTGCAACAACTTATTAGTTATTGTCTTAATATGAAATGTAAAGAATTTGAAAGAATGAAGTTTAACATTAAACATCTAATGCAATCCATGAACAAGAAAGGAGTGAATGTTTGGCTTTCTCTGAGTCTTAAACTATTTAGACCATGAGCAAAAATGACATAAAAAATGAACAAGAGCAAGCTTTAGCATTTCAAAGAGTAGTTTATTTCTTGATCACACATAAGTGAATCATATCATAAGAATAGTAAGCATTTCAACAACAAAGAAAAAGGCCAAAATTTTGATCTTAGAAATGAACAATGAACTAAAATGAACAATCACGATCTTTAGATGTAGCATAAAAGAAGCAATTTAAGACCATGCAAACAAGAAATATAAATTTAATACAAAGGTTACAAATTTTCCAGTATAGTAGCTATGAATTATTACAACTAAAGATTTACCAATGTCAATGGAGTACATGGATGGGAAAGACTAGTGAAATCCATGGATGGATAAACATTCCAAAGCAAGGACATGGATTCCAATTCTACTACCTATGCATATGTAAGCATGACAACTTGAATAAGTATTACAAATGACTAACTCATAGACTAACTAAACTTGCTCAACCAACACTCAATACTTAAACCTAAGTACTAGTGATGATCAGATGGAGCTTGAAAACACTTATCCTGAAGGACCCTCCATAAAAGACATCATCATACTTGAAACTGTTTCCAACTATGAGAAGGAAATCAGACCCATTTTCAAATAGATTAGAAATTTCATGTGCAATAAAGCTTTGTTTGAGATTCATATTGTGACAACCCAAGTTTTATCAACAATATAATAACAAATTATAAAAATAGTCGGGATCCCTATTTTAAAAACTTTAATTTTTAAAGTGACAAAAAACAAAGCTCTAATAAAAACATGTATTTCAAAATCCCTAGAGTTATACAACCACAAAACCACAGATTTAACGGTGAAATGAAATCCCATTTTTATCAAAAATTTGGCAGAGTCTCCTTTGTATTTTGGACCATTGCACATAACACCTACAATACAAAATAATCTAATAAACACAATATAAGACATGACATATAGGAGACTTAGTCTCCATGCCCATTCATCTGAATGAAATATTATTTTTGATAAAATGTTTACTCTAGTAGTGGATAAGAAAATCAAGTCATGATAAAATACCCAAGGTCTATCCATATAGCCATCACATTCAACATGAATTTATATTCTCATATCTGGGTCACATTACAATTTATAATAAAGTACAATCCATAAACAAAACCCAAAGTGAGGTCCTGAACAAACCATGTCTTCTCTAAAATATCCTCAACACTCCACTAAAAATTGTCATCACTTTTGTTTACTTTATCAGCGAGTCAACCTGTATCAACTCTCTATATCTAAGGTATTGCAAACAAAGCAATGCCTCTGCAAGCTATGCTTGTATAGGCGATTCACATTTGATAATAAATATGATAAAATGACATGACAATAGGTATCATAATCATGGCGAAATCTCTTAAGATGAATGTATACAAAGTATGTGAAACATCAGACATCTATAATGGATAAATCAAGAAATCATGAACTAACTAAATCATTATCAAATTTGAGTATCATAGCATGCAAGGCGTGAAACACATGGATACACATCCATCACAATAACAAAAGTCCGTCTCCATAGAAAAATATAATGCATGTAATAATTATGGAATGCCATGCACAAACAAGACATATGATTCCCTCGACTATACTCATGACAATGGTAATGAGTACTCATTCCAACCCTCGGTCCCTCATCAGCAACCCGCATCAATCCGTTCCCTACAGAATCCTGTCAATCGTCCCCCGACCTGCCCTCAAATCAGTACAAGGACCCAGCTTACCTTGCTTCACCCAACACACTCCAAACCTGGGTCCCTTACGTGCAACCTGCATCAATTCGTTCCTGATGGAAGCTTGTCATCCATCCCTCGACCTTCCCTCAAAACGATACAAGGAGCCAGCTTACCCCACTTCACCCAAAAGTCTCAAATCAAGATCAATAATGAGGTGGAATCCATCACACATCAAAGCATGAATAATCACATAACCAAATTTCAAATTATCGAACATGAAGTACTGAACATATTTCAATAAATCACGATAGCGTATAAAACACATGCTTCAAGAATTTCAGATAACAAGTCATGATTGATGAAATCAAGAAGAAATCTCAAATGTAATCACCTACCTTAGACGAAGAACCACTCTTATGTACCTCTCAAGTCTCTATAAGACTTCAGTCTAGTTCAATAGCCACAATACTTGTACGTGGATACACATCACATCCAGGTCACACTTAGAATCCAATTTATCTAACTTGGATTCTTAATTATACAACATTGTACTTTCATTATTCCAATATGTAGTGTGTACGATAATCCAATGACTCCCAATCCTGGAATCTTAAGGTGGCTCGCCCTAAATAGCTAATAATTCCAATCATACTCAATCAACCTACTCACAACTATTTAATTGTTATTCTTAATTGTATCATTGCAAATTTCAAAGCTATTAGGCTCAAATCATCTCAATTTTGGGTAATTTATCATTTAAATCAATTAATCAAGTATCATGATATGGATCTCATGCTCAATCATATCTAATTATAGTCAGAGCAATCCATCAAATGATTAAGACAGTAATCTCACCTTATACAAGTCAATCTAATTAACATCCAGCTGTCTGCTTGGTCGGATCATCCACTGATTGCCTCAACCATGCCTGATCATCAAATCTCCATTCTGATCTCATCAACGATCCTCATTTGATCACCCCAGATCACATAACAACTTAGTAATTTAATCAATTAATCCAAATAAGGATTCTAAACAGTTCAGATCATCCAATTAGATCTAATTTCATACTTAATCTTCAATTGATCTTAGCTATTGATCACAATAGATCAATTTATCTCCCTAATTGCTTCTGATCTAAATTTTTTTGTAGCTCATTGATCTACACTTCATGAGGATCACTACAGAATACTTGGATCAGAAAAACGAAGTTAGATCATCACAGAATTTTCAGATCTGACGATCTAACCTCCAATCAAAGGTCTGGTTAAATTGATAGTTAGATCTCCCTTGATCAAAAATGGGAAGGTGGGCATCGTTCCCCACATTATAAGGATCATGAGGATATTCTCAGATCTCTGAGATCCTTCCTGGATTGTCTAGAAATTAGGGTTGAAATTCATGTGCATAATAGGGCGTTCCAAGTCAACTCAGTTCCATCAAAATGAGTTAGGAACGAGTTGGCTTGGTGAGTCAACTCTGCTTGACTCACTAGCAGTAGAGGAGAATAGGGGAAAGGGGAAACTAGTGGCCAGCAAGGCTGGTAGGCTGTTCATGCCTGAGCCTGGTGGAGGGAGAAAATGGAGAGGGCCATGGGATTCTGGCATGCTAGCCTCCCCCCCATAGCCTGGCCGTGCCAACAATAGACAAAATTGGGGAAGATGGGGGTTTCGGGTGGCCGACTTGTGCATGGCGGCCTTTGTGCTACTAGGGGTCTGATTGAGGAGAAGAAAGGAGGAGGAACAAGAGAAGGGTTTCCTCAGGGTGACAAGTCTCCACAGATTGCTGGTGACAAACCACACATGGGTTTTTTTGTCCACGCCAGAGAGAGGAGAAAGAGGAGAGAACATGTATGCTCACTTGCTGGTCGCTCCATTGGAAACCCCCTGGGGTTCTGATCTACCCCGTTGGAGGAGAAAAAAGAAAAGGAAACGAGGAAAACCCCCATGCGTGGCCAGAAGGGGAACTCGATCTAGGTTCTCTACCATCGCCGGAGAGCAAGAGGGGAGGGAGGGTTGCTGGCCGCAGGAGATCTGCCCAATCAAGGGGCCTGATTGAAGGCTCCCTTATGATGCCAATGACAACCTGACTAGGGTTTCGAGAAGGGGAAATCGGGCATTGGGGAAATGAATCTACCTTGGGAGAAGGGAGCAACTCGCACCAGTAAATGGGAGATCTAAGGAGGGGAGAGGATTTTGGGTCACCAAATTTTCCTGCAACCCCCTCTCTTTTCTCATGTTTCAACTATACGATGCGGGAGAGGTGGAGCAGGCAACATGTGGCGACGCACCTATTGAGTCAAGCCACTAGGGGTGTCGTTATCAATTTTGACCCCCTCTAAATTTGTAAAACATTTTGGTCTTCCTACCTCGATCTCTGTTTCTTTCGAAATTAGTATCGTTAAAATTATATCGACGGGTACATTCCAAATTTGATAATCCCAAGTCCAAATTCCAAGCTCATAAAGAGGTCATTTTCATGAACTTCATTTCCATGGAATTTAATTCAAATTTCTTATCCCATTAAAATTTATAATCCAATAAATAGAAAAATGACCTAAATTTGGTGATTGTTACGCATATTGATACTTGTCAACTAATCAAAAAGTTCTATTGAGAATGACAAGCATGTGTTAAATACCATTAAGTCAAATAAAGCTTCCTTTTTTTGCTTGTTAGTTAAGCTATTTACAAAGAGAAATGCATAAGTTGGTTGGAATAAATTTTAAAAAAAATAAAATAAATAACTATTAGAGGATGGCTTTATGGAAAAAACCAAGGAGACTTGTAACTTTAGTATAGTTAGAAAGAGACTATAAGAGCAGGACATGAATAACAAAGGCATCAAATACTAGCAACATTATCTTCCTTTTCTGTACTACTAACTCTAATTGGAAATAAGAACAACATCCATCCTTCAATTGTAGAGATCCAATCAACTAATATTTTCTCTGTTATCATTAATTTTACTCTCAATATACAACAATAGCCTCATTAAATAATTCTTAGGTTAGGCTTTTAAGAGTAACATATCACTAGACTTATTGAACATTGAGTTTCAGTAGTTTTGCCATGCCATATTCTTAGACCAACTTATACTAAAGTAATGACTAGTCTTAAGTCATAAATGAACATCAATTAATAGGTGTTGAGGTTCTTCCTATATTGAGGGGAATCAATAAACTCACACAAACAAAAGAGTTTAATTAGATATAACAAAGAATAAGAACAAAATAAAGCATTATATTCAACAAGAGAAAATTTAAACATCCAAAATCTCAATTCTCCTATGTTACCTAAAATTGACAAAACAAATACTAAGTTAGAATCTAGGAAGAATGAATACAAAATAACAAAAAGAAAAAATTATGATATACTTACCTATATTAATGGGAATCAATCAACTCATAGAAACAAAATATTTCAAGTATATAAAAAAAGGAACAAGTACAAATAAAGAAACTAGAGTCTTAAGCACTACATTCAACAAGAGATAATTTAAGCACCTAACATCTCATTTTCTCTCTCATGTTAGCTAAAATTGAAAAAACAACTACTAACTTTACAATTTAAGAAGAACAAACACAAATAATATAAGGAAAAACTAGCACAAACTTACCTATGGCCAAGCACAAAGAATTCTTGAAAAATTCCTACAAAAATAAGGCATCTCAAGTTAGAGCTCTTCCAAGAACTAGAAACACAAAGCAAGGAAAATATTGGATTCAAATTATTTTTAGTTCATCAATATTTCTTCACCAATCCTAGGACAAGTTTTTTTGTTTCAAAAATTTGATGCGAAAGAATGATGTGAAACATGTCTAATAATTCTCCAATTTCTCAAATACATACAATGGAAATAGCTCTACATATTTATTGAACCTTTTAATCCAACAAAACCAAAAATCATGTGGAAACAAAAGACAACAATTCCTACAACATATAGAAGAATGAATCTCTAAGCATGACAAGATAAATGTGCATTGAGCCACAAATGTGATATAGGTAAGGCACTAATGGGATTATTATCATAATAAACTTTTGATAAAAGTTATGTCTTTGTTTGAGTGAGGATGGCATTTCTCTTATGATCATGGAGTTTTGAAAAATCCAAAATTTTCAGATATAAATATAGAGGTTTTGATGATATGGTTGCTAAAAAGTTTGAGTAGAGGTGAGACAGGTAATAACTCATAAAGATGGACAACCAAGTCATCAACCTTTAATAAACATCTTATATGCAAATGGAGAGTACCTAAATCAAGAGGGCACCAAAAATAGAAAAATGATTGCATCCTTCCATAGTATTCGAACACTAATGCTTGAAAGCAACCTACATTTACGAAGACGTCTTCCTAATTGGGACCTACAATTAGTGATTTAGGTCATATATATATATATATATATATATATGTTTTACATTTTTAGAAGGGGAGCCTTGGTGCAACGGTAGAGTTGTTGCTGGAGGTCATGAGTTCAAGGCGTGAAAATAGCCTCTTGTATAATGCAAGATAAAGCCATGTGCTATAGACCCTTTGTAGTCCACCCTTTCCCTGTACATCACATACACAGGAGCTTCATGCAACAGATTGTCCATATGTAATTAACAACCAAAAAAAGATCCATGGATTTCAAACTAAAGTACTTCTGAGAAACAAATGCAATGTAGGTAAATCATTGGTATGCAGATCATAGTAACCATAGCAAGCTTTGGAACTTAAGAATTAGCCCATGACATCATGCATTTGTCTCTTTTTATCTTTTAGCAAATAAAAGTAAAACGTAGTATATAGAAATTCAAGACACAACATAAAAAATAAAGAGAGAAAAAAATAATCACTAGATTAACTATATTTGTTATAGACAATAATCTCCAAACTAGCATAGAATCAAAGTGTGAGATCAACTTTACATGGAAAAAGTCAATGTCACCAACTTGAAGATATGTGCAATTAATAGATTTGTAGGTGCAATCTCCAACCTGCTTACCTCTAGACATCAAATAGTAGGCATCAAATGTCGGTTGCATGATGGATAACCCTGCCACATATGCAGACTAACCAAAACCTAGATAAGATATACTAAAAATTGGAGAATGCAACAAATACTACGCAATATGAGATGAAGAACGTAAAATACATGATAAGGATGAGATCTAAAGGGGATCTTAGTTAAAAGCACCAATATCCATTGCTTCTAAGCTTGCTCTAGAACCATGAATCCTCATCATCATCATTTTAGGGTTTCAATCTCTTCTTCTTCCTTTCAGACTCTATACAACAATGTGCATGAGTGGACTCTTCTACTTTCTCTTCCTATATGAAAATGGGGATGAGATTGGCAAGAGGGAAGTTCTTCTTCTTCTTCGCTCTTTCTGTGCAAAAATGGAGATAAATGAAGTGAAAGTCAAGATTTATAAACAATGGTGATGAGAGAGAGTGAGAGATAGACAGATAGAGAAGTATGCCTTAGGGTATGGAATTAAAAGATCTATTGTGTGATAAGAAATAGAAAGTTATATGAATGGTTGATTATATGAAAATCCTCAATTATCTTTAATATATAATTAGCATAACGACATCTTGTTACTCCATAATAGAGCTCAATGATATTGCCTATCCACCACTACTCAAGTCATTATATGCTAATGAGGGAGTGGCTACATTTGTGCAGCCACTACTAAAATCTACATTGGCTATTGATCTTCGTAATATGTAGGCTTGCCTAATTAGGTATATTTTCTTCTAATGATATCCTCATCTTAGATAGCAATATAAAAATTTAGGTTTTAAATCTTCTCAAGCTTAAATTAAAAGGATGAAATGTGCCCTTAGCATGGACCACAACTATATATGCGCAGATTGTCATTTTGTTGCGGTAATTTACATGAATTGCCTTTTGAAGGATACAGATCAATGTCCCAATATATATACTCCTACTCAAATGACCTAAGAAGTCATTGATAAGACTGTGAGTATACCTACATAGTCAATCCATTTTCTAAAAATAAACTTTAATAGGAATTTACCTTAAATGAAAGGGCTTAGCAAGCTTGATCTAGGTCCATCACAAAATACATGAATGATCAATAATCTTTGCTTGGGAGGCCTAATTGTTGAGAAAATCAAGAAAAATAGTTGCTTCTACACATTCAAGTTTGTTGCACCTACACTTTCATGGTTAGATCCTTACAAGGTGTTCGTGGTGCTTGCAAAGAGAAAATTTGACTTGAGATGAGATGATAGTGGTCATATAACTATTAGGGTACTAGGGTTGTGATGAAGTGATATGAAAACCATCACATTCCAACTCACTCTTAGTAGAACTTCAGGTGAAATGAGAAATCTCAATTTCGTCTCATCCCACTGCTAGTGGTTTGCATATCACTTCCATCTCAAGCCATCTGATCTCATTCATAGTGTAAAAGAGAGTCATTTCTTCCCATCTCAAAATTCAACCCCACCCTTATATTTTGCTTCAAATGGAAAAGAGCCATACCATATCATCTCAACTATCTCACCCAATTCATTTCAACTATCTGATCCCAATCCATCTCCTCCAACTTATCTCAACACAGCTTAAGTGGTATTCCCAATCATTCCCCTTCATCTCATGCCAAATTTAGGTCATCTTGACCTATCCCAAATAACCTCAAGTCAGATATCATCTAAAGTCAGCTTATTATCACATCTCAAGCACTACTAACACCATGTTACAGATGTTGAGAAGGATGGTTTTCATACAAGTTCTTTAATATCCTAGATTAAGCCTCACAAATCAACTTGTTTTCATTTGAGCTACTAGACTCAAAAGCATATTGTGTTGGACTCGCGGAATAATAAAATTTATAAAGTTTGGACTGAAATTCAAACACAAGCCCTCTCAAAGAAAATTAAACTACTAGTTATCTATGCATATAAAGTCGAGAATTTAAATAATTAAACAAATCAATAAAAAATTTATTTGAAAATCATGCTGGAGTATTTCACAGTGTTAAAGCCACGCGGCCTACTTTCAAGTGGAGTCCAGTTTTGGAGATTATTAAGAGAGTTTCCACGGCCACACGGCCCGCCACCCATGTCCATTCAGCATTCCTCCTCTTATATAATCCCCCCCCAATGACAATCCTAATTGTTTAGCCAATGGTTTTTTTATCATTCAACAGTACACTTAATGGTTCCAAGCGATATTTTAGTCAATCAATGAAAGGCAATGATCAATCATAGACAGCATATGCAGGTTGATCAGCCCTCTGATCCTACGCAGAACCCGTCATCAGGACATATAAAATTCCAACGGATAATTGCGATAATGTACCCAAGATTGTTTCGTTCTCCCGCTTCTTGTTATCCTTTTAATTTGTCTTAACGTCGTGTGTCGAAGTGTCCCGGAAGGCCCGCCTTCCGCAAGAAATGAGAACTCTCTTTCACTGTCGCCTCTTCCCTTTCTTCAAAGTAAGAATAAATCTCCTTTTTCTTTTTCACTTGGGAAACCAAACAAAATCCATTTTCCCTCCTTACAAGAGTCATTATAAGAGCCAGTTATCATAAGTTGCAACAAAGAAGAAGAAATTCATCATCATGGAGTCTTCAATCATGGAGGAAGATGGAGTGAGAACAAGAAGCTTCCGGGATGAAGACTACAACAATAGGAGAGTTTTCTTGAGGAGTTACCCACTTCAATGGGGAGGAGAAGAAGAGAAAGGAGAGGAAACTGTGGGAATTTCTAAGAGAGGTGTGAAAGCAAGATTTCTACCTGTTTTTCAGTGGAGTGGAGGGAAGGTTTTGCTGCTGAGAAAGTTGAAAGACAAGGTGGCCTTTTACCTGGTTGCTTGTCATCCTTTTGGGTTCAAATCCACCACTTCCTTGCTTTCAGATTAATGTTTACAGTCTTCAATGCCAACACAATAGTGTTGATCCTTCTATCGTTTAAAACTATTTACTTGCTTGAATATGGAACAAGTTTATGCTTCAGTGTAATTTCTGTAACTTGATCTATTTGGTCTTTGAATAGAGTGTGACTTTCTCCATGCTCTGATGGTCCTCATCTTCTCCGTTACTGCATCATGTTCATGATGCATGGTATAGTTGTTTTCTTGTAGTTCTTTGATGACTTCTTTATCTGGGTTCTTGTTTTCTGCAATTTATCAAATGCTTGGGTCATATGTTCATGCCCTTGGAGATACAAGAACTTGCATACTTAATCACAGTTCTTTCTTCTTTTTGTCATTAGTTCCCGTAACCATCCTCTGTGAGCACGGTGATCTGTTTTGGTTGTTTCATGGCCTTGCAAGATTTAAATATGCTGCTAAAACATTGGTTTGATAATCACTCCATCTTCCTGTGAACTCATTTGGATACTTCAGGTGTCTGTCAGAATTTCTGAAGTCAAAACTCAAACAGTCCAATGATTTGGGTATGGTGAGCTTAATCACAATACCTTATCACAAATTTTATGTTTATGAGTGGGTTATCCATTTTTTTGGATGTGTTGCTGCAATTATGTTGTGGCAGCTTCTACTTCTGTTTTCTCTTCCTCTGTTTAAGTGGGTTGAAGTTTCAATGGGATGCAAGGCTTTCTTTTTTGTTTCTGACGGGTTTAACAGTGTCTTTTTGTCCCCTGTTTCCTCTTTTCACGAGTTGCTCTTCTTACCATGTTTCAGTGGTCTTTGTGTTCTATTTACGGTCTTCCAAACTTTGGACTATTAAATCTGATTCCTCCGCAGGTTAAGCTAACAGAAACAGGCTTTGGGAGGAATAAACCTATTAATATATCAGTCTCTTTTTTTTTCTTTTGATGCAAATATTAATCCCTTATGATGCATGCGCATGTTCTCACTTGACTTTCAAAATACAAGTACGGGACACTTGCTCTTCGATAAAAAAAAAAAAAGGCAAGCTCCGGTGCACGAAGTTCCTGCATATGCAGAGTCTGGGGTAGGGGTAGAGGCAGACTACAAGGGTTAATAGTACGCAGTTTTACCTTGCATTTTGCAAAATACTATTTTCACACCTTGAACCTATAACCTCAAAGTCAAACGACGACAATTCTACCATTACCCAAAGGCTCCCTTCCTCGTCAATCCAAATCATCTATGTTCTAGGCCACGCTATAGACTAGTCTGGTACCGAACTTATAACCAATCTAGTAATCCTAACTTGTCACGAGGGCTTTCAAAATGACTCTTCAAAAAAGGCGGAAAGCAACAATTTACATTAATCATCAAAAGAACCACATGGAAGGTTATACTCATCAAGCCGTGGATAAATTTTATATGCACTTCTCTCATCAACCGTAGTTTAAAAATTAGTGAGTCAACTTGGAAAATTGTTTAAGTTATCTTGACTCGGTAGCAAACTAGTAGGTTTGGAGTAACTTGTTAACACTCAAAACACCCAAAATTTAGAATTGTGCTTTGATAAGATCTCCCAGACGGCAGGAAAGCTCGTACCCAACTCATCTAAAGGTTATGTTCTGCATGACGAAGAAAATCTTGGATATAGAAAGCTCTCGACTAGTCTTTTTGAAGATCCCACTCAAGTTCTATTGACTTTCCATGGATCAACTCCGAGTTAATTTGACTCACCCAGAGCCAAGTTTTCGAGGTCGCAAACTATGCTTCCAACCCGATGAATGGTCATGATCGCTTCACTTGTATTTTAGCCTATTGATATCTTCCAAATGAAAATATGCACATCCACCGTATAGGAACTCGTTTTTTCTGAAAAGCAAAAGAGAGAGGAAATTCTTATGTATTGTAAGGTGCGCATATTTTGACTTGAAAATACAATCGGGGCCACACAAGAACCCAGAATGGGGTCCTTGATAAAGACCCAAAAATAACTCGGATAAGAGCGGGTGTCGTCCTCTTTCCTAACGTCTAACCTTTGTGGTCACATGTAACACCAAATGAGTGGTCCATTTGTTAATTTAACATGTTTAATAATTTTATTATTATTATTGTATAAGAGAAGTATTACATAGCAAATCACATGTTCTCAATCACAAGTATGTCTAAATTTAATCTCCGTCAAAGGAAAAAGCAACCACTCGAACCTGCAGCCAAGCTTATTTCAAGGGAGATGCCGAGTCTATAACTGTGTTACATATTTGTTGGTAACCAACATATATTCTTATCCTATAATAATTTATATAGTCTTTGTCCAAGTAAATAAAACTTTAAGATGAAAGTTGTCAACGGGCAGGATAATCCTAGCCAAAAGCGATGCTCCGGATAAGCCAATCTTAGAAAAAGGTCATATGTGAAACTTGATCTATGTTCCCAACCCGGGTCTATCCTCTGTTTGTTTATGTTCCACAATTTGCATGCCTGTGTCCCTGAGAGATGATCTTCAAGGCAGTGGAGAGAGGTTATCATGCATATCTTGGATTTGAGGTTACTCTAATCTGTGGGTCTTACCATAAGTTATCTACCTTGAAGGCCAAACAACACCATTGTTAAGATACATATAGGGCCTTTATTACAAGTCTTTCAGGTTAGCTTTATTACCCTTAAGCCAAATAGGGCAAACCAGTGAGAAAAAAGCCACTTAGCCCAATGGTTTGGTGAAAAGTGGCGCTCTTCCTTTGCTGCTAGGTCCCATGTTTGAGGTTGGACCCTGCATCCGATTAGAGAATGGACAGCTGCAGGAGAGTGTGAGTTATTTTCTTTATAATTCTTTACTTGAAAATTTTAAATAAACAGGCAAACTGGAATGGGTAGAAGTATCTAAATGAGGGAGCAAATGCAGCCTTTTTTTTCAAGCAATAAATTGGGGGCGGAAATTCTTACAAGGAAAGCTCCAAGGAGGATTCCTTCTCTTCTCTGGGATAATGTGAAAGTCTTGGGCTTTCCAGTCAAAATTCTCCAAGTTCAAAACTAAAGACAGGAGTTTCAGGACTGGTTTTGTGAATGGGCATTGAGAGGGCCAAGTTGACAGACTTTAGGTAAAAGAAAAAGGGCTGATAGTATCCTGCGAGACTTTGGAAATTGTGGTCTAACTACTTTTCATTGGTTCAGCTGCTCTTAGTTAATTTCTGTTGGGACCCATTCTTCCACCCATGTTGGAGTAGCACGGAATTTTGGTGGTCTTAAACGGACCACTTGGAGAGATCATACAAGCTCCTTGAGGTAACTTTGGTCTTTGGAGAAATCATGCACATCCCTTCGGGCAGGCTATTATTTAATGGATTTCAAATATTTTTTCTTGGAATCAAGAGCATGCCAAAGTACAAGATGGTCAAACTCATTTCGATGATCAAGCGGTCTTTCGATGTTTAATCACGATATTCGAGCCTTCGACGGTTATAAGAGTGAGTCCCCAGTTGTACTTTTCTGTTATTTTTCCTGACTGAAGAATGTGCATCCATTGTATAATAGCAACCAGTAGAGAAGTGCTACAATCAATCGGGGAGATTCGATGATTGATCCAGACCTGTTAGTTCTTGGCACAATGTGGTCATTTTTCTGTGACTAAGATGACCCAAACGAGCTTTCGAATTGACTCGGTAAGGCTAACTCTGGACTTGGCCCAAAATAAATGAAGCTGAAACCTAGACGACTGCTAAGCAAATGATGATTGAGTAAGAAAGTTACGTCGGGATGCTTTCTACTATGCTGTTATAAGTGGAGCTCTACTTGAGGGTCTGTTATTGAGCACCTACTGATCCATGATACTAGTGTCTCTCTAACTAAGCACCAAAGGGGGGTCTAAATCATCAAACTCCAGTTTCTTATTTTCCCCTTCTGCCCTACTTTTGGTGCCCTTATGAGTAGAATGGATTCCTTCTATACGATATGAAACATATTGTTGGAATGTATACTCATCATCATTGCTTTTGTCTGTCAAATCTATTAGCATGTCCACCACCGAAAGATACGAATTCTCCTGCTCTTTGTCCCCAGATAATCCAACTAATATTCTTCATGACTAAAACAATCTCAAATCTTTCACATATTACAATAGTGGCGCAAAACCACTGTTTGTTGATTCATGTTATCTTATAAATATATTTTTTTAATGATAGGCACTACACTTACCTGTGCACAGCCTCCCCAAGTGAAAGACTCATTCTCAAATCACTATAATAGAAGGCTTTGGTACACAATCCTAAGATTTTTCATTTTTCATACTCACATGCACATTGTGTAGCTAGATTTTTTATTTATTTTTTCTTGAAAATTAGACATGCGTTTCCGTGCACAGCCTTGAACCTTGGTCACCTAGATGAGGGACTCCTAGCGCCACTGTAATAGAGGGCTTTGGTGCTGTATAGTCAGATTTTTTGGTGATCAAAACTGTTCATCTGCTAGCTTGATCCCATGATAGATAGGCCACGCGGCAAAAAGTTTCTCCATTGGATGATCCTAATCGATCATAAGTATTTATCATAGATGTGTTGGGACGTATACTTTAAAGGGTAGGCTATCTGGTATGGTGGTTAGTAGATCAATTGTTGGGATCACAAAGTGCTTGCACGTAGAAATCCCTGGCATCACAGTCCAGTAGCATATGATCCCCCCTTTAGAAGGTCTTAGTAATATAGAGTAAACTACGTTTATGTGTGTGTAGTGACACAATCACCAGGCTAAACTTAGAGGAGTGTTAATATGAGAAGCTCACATTTATTGGAAGGTTGAACCAGGCGGCTGGCCCTGCTTGATCTAAGCCGTAGCCGATCATGATGCCATCTGAATAGGTTGAATCATCTTGTAAATATGATTTTTTTGGTTATGCCGTCCATGTGATAAAGCCTAACAAATAAAAGATGGAAATCCCTCTAATATTACATGGGTAGTGCAGGTTAAAAGCCCTATGAACGGACATATTGACATGGTGTTAGTGCTGCTTGAGATGAGACAAGATCTGACTTGAGATGACCCTGAATTTGGCATGAGATGAAGTGAGAGGACTGAAAATGTCACTTAAGCTAGGTTGAGATGGCTTGAGAGATAGCTGAGATGGAATTATATGGCTCATTTCCATCTCAAGCAAAATACATAGCGGGGCTAAATTTTGGGATGAAAAAGAAATGGCTCTCATTTATACTATGACTGCTGGCCATGGTCAATAATGAGGCTTGAGATGATATGGCTGGAGAAGACACACTATGCAAACCACTAATAGTGAGCTGGGTTGAGATTGAGACTTCTTATCCCATCTCAAGAACCACTAACAGGGACCCGTGTTGTGATGATTTTTATCTCAAGCAACAGTGAGATGAGGAGATATCTCTTTCACAATTAACAGTGACGTGACCCATTTCATCTCAAGTCAGCTCATTCAATATCAAGAAACACTGACACCCTGCAGGTTATTAAAAGGATAAAACCCTAGACTTACAGCTCTGGCCAACAGTCATCTGGGGTGTGGCATTAATTTGGTGATTCAAACCATTATATGCAGGAATGCATTTTAGATAGACAACAACCATCTAGTCAAACAAGACCCTTACAGTACTCAAGATTACAATACCTCCAAACTCTATAAGCCAGCCCATTCGTTTTTAGTGGATATATATATATATATATATATATATATATATATATATATATATAATGGTTTGAATCACCAAATTAATGCCACATTCGATGAAAAAGGACTCATCGAACATAGCCATTCTCAGATGGGTTCAGAAGATGAATAGTTTGGATAACCAACCAGCAGGGCCTTACCCTTTCAGTCTTCGGAGATTACACGTGCAGACACCTTATGAAATCTCTGTTACACAGTAAGACTCCTATTTTGAAGGGGAGCCTTGGCGCAGCGGTAAAAGTTGTTGTCGTCTGACCTTGAAGTCATGAGTTCAAAGCGTGGAAACAGCTTCTTACAAAATGCAAGATAAGGCTGTGTACTTTAGGCCCTTGTAGTCCGCCCCTTCTCCATACCCCTCATAGGCGAGAGCTTCGTGCACCGGGCCTGTTCTTTATAGTAAGACTCCTGTTTTAGCCTTTTAGCAGTTGTATTTTAGTGGAGCGAAGTGGGCTGCACGTGAGTGCATGTGCACTTGATGAACGGGTAACAATCTTTAAAACTGGCCCAAATAGTCGGATGATGTCCTAGAGGGTGTTTCTGTCATTTACAAGTACTAGCAATCTGATATATTCATGGTCTATGGCACACTAAACATGTAGACTTTATCTTTGCAATTGTCAACTTAGGGCATGAATGGCTATTTGACCCTTGTTTGCTAACATACCCTATCTTCTGTCTCATCTTTACCATACACACTTGTCTCATCCTCTCAATCTTCACACAAAGCACTACCTTGATTAACCCAACTTTCCTATCACCATACATTCACACATACATACATGTAACTCACACGTGAAACTACCATGCTTAGATATCACTTGAAACTTAAACCATACATGAGAGTGAGGACTGTAGCTTCCATAGAAGCTTGGAAGTTACTTCCCCATGAATCAAGTAACTATATACTGGACAGATATATATTTATCTTCATTCACATACATGGATGTTTAATGGGATATTTACGCAGTGCCAGTCTGTGTCCGAAAATAGTCTGGCTTCTATCAAATCATTAGTGGGTGAATAGTAATTTTACATATATGTATTAATGTGCAGTGTACTGTGTACATGTATGCGTGAGTGCGTTCTATGTGGCAATGAGTAATGGAACTGTCAATTGGGATTCAAGCCCAAGGAGAGTAAGTAGTTACATACGAGATTTTGAGTACCAGTAGTAGAAGTTTTAGTTAACTACCTTCCTTTTGCCATTGGAATCAAGCCCAAGGTGATAGGGAACAGCAACAGCTGGAAACAGAGATAAAAAACACCATGTTGCTACACCCAAGAGTAAAATAAAAACAGCTCTGCTGAGCACCTGGTAACAGTACTTTCTTGTGATCCAAACGATTCAAAACTGGTGAGTTCTATCAGTTTCTTCACTGGCTATTGTTCATGGAAGCTCTTATCAGGAGCTTGTATTTGAGGGCTTTGATCATCTTCATCTGGGTATCCATTATATTCATGAAAGAAGGATTGCTCAAGCAGGTAGCATCAGAAGAATCGAGTGCATTGAACTGTGAAGCCAACACAATAGAACCGTCTGCTTATCAACGTTGTGATGCCAATGGATTGCAGAATCAGTGTTCGACATTCATGTTGTTCTACACCAATTCATACTACTACGCACTATCAAACCTGAGCAGTAACTTCGGCTTCAACCATGCGGCAATTGCAGAAGCAAGCGGCCTTCCAAATGACACAGATATTCTTCCGATGAATCAGCCTTTGCTTATACCAATAGATTGTCGATGTAAAACACAGATTTTCCTGGCTGAAGTGGCAAAAAATGCCATCGAAGGCGAGAGCTTCTATGGAATAGCAGCTTCCTTGGAAGGCTTGACATCTTGCAAAGCGATTAGACAGAAGAACCCAAATCTTTCACCATGGCATTTAAACAAAGTTCAGGTGCTGATTCCCTTCTTTTGTGGCTGTCCAACTACTGTTCAGCTTACTCAAGGAGTGAACTTGCTACTTTCTTATCCTATATATGAAGGTGAGACTGTTGCTACCTTGGCTTCTGTGTTTAATACTACTGTAGAAGCCATAGTCACTGCGAATAACAGTTCAGGAACATTTGAATCTGAAAATTTACCAATAAATTCTACCATTTTGATTCCACTGTCCCAGAAACCAATTCTTAGTCCCCTGCTGAAGGCCCATGATCCAAACTCAGACTTCACTTACACCAGTATCCCAGTAATGAATGTCTCGAGGAACCATTCAAGAAAAGTACCATTGCATGAGCTAGGACTCTATATTGGACTTAGTGGAGCTTCAGTGCTAGCGAGTGCTGCCGTGGGTGCCACCATTTTGGTGATCCAAAGGAGGAGAAAAACAGACTTAGGTAAGACTGGAGACGTGGAGTTGCAACAGCTAAATGTCAAAACTACTTGCGAACTGAAAGAGGCATTAGAGGAACCTCAACACCTCAATGATCAAAACCGTGCTTATACGCCGCACAAAGTAGCAGTGGATACATACTCTATAGAGGAGCTAAGAAGGGCAACAGATGACTTCAATTCAAGCAATCACATTGAGGGGTCTATGTTTCATGGTCGTCTCAATGGGAAGAATCTAGCAATAATGAAGATAAATGCAGAAACCATATCCAAGATCGAATTAGAACTTTTCAATGACACCCACCGCCATTCTAATATTGCTTGGCTTCTGGGCATATGCTATGGCGAAGGCTCTGATTCATATCTGGTCTTTGAATATGCAAAGAATGGGTCCTTGAAAGATTGGCTTCATGGTGGTTTAGCAATGAAAAGCTAGTTCATTGCTTCCTGTTACTGCTTCTTGACATGGAACCAGAGGCTGAGAATCTGTCTCAATGTGGCCTTGGGTTTACACTACATGCACCATATAATGGTTCCAAGCTACGTTCACCAGAACATAAAGAGCACGAATATTCTCTTAGATGAAGAATTCAATGCAAAGCTCGCAAATTTTGGCATGAGAAAATGCTCCGAAAATGACTCAGAAGATCCACAAATCCTTTCAACAAGGAACATGTCCTGGAGCAGAGGGTATCTTGCACCTGAGTATTTAGAGCATGGAACCATTGCTCCAAGCATCGATATCTTTGCTTTTGGGGTGGTATTGCTAGAGGTCTTATCTGCCCAACCTCCCATAGCAAGACCTGATAAAAATGGAGAAAGCACCCAGCTCTCACAGATGATCAAAGGTCTATTACAGTCAGACGATGCAGATGATCTGAGGCATTGGATGGATTCTGCACTGGGAGAGGCCTACTCATTAAAAGCGGCAATTACCTTGGCCAAACTCGCAAGTGCCTGTGTGGAAGAAGACCCGTCTTTGAGACCGAGTGCAGAAGAGGTTGTTGAGAAGTTAGCAAGATTAGTTGAAGATTTACCTGAAGGGGATCAAATTTCGACCTATGAAAGTTCTTCAAAGCCCGGGATAGGTTAGAAAACTAGATAGACACAGTCAATAAGAAGCATTCCCAAACTCTGTAAATTTGCAGGCTCACATCTAAAATGATCCATCGTGTTGTCTATATATAACTATTGAGATCAAATAATACATTCTGTATGCCGGCGGACTGCATATTTTCCCACCAGAAATTCTCTATTGCATATGTCCGCATTCATTGACATAGGATGTCTCTCCCAAAGCAGTTAAGGAAAATGTGACTGATCTCAAGGGCAAAAGCCCTTGTTACTCGGAAGCAAATATAGTCCTTTGCGCTAGACAACAGATTTTCACAGGACTCATAATTCAGTCATGTCTTCAGTCACGTAATCTGATTCCACAGACTACTGGAATGATATGGAGCATTCTGGAGAAGTCAGAGGAGCTTGAACATTCATTGTTCTGTGCTTACGAATTCGTTGATATCTCAAACTCTGGTAAGGGTCAGCATTCATGATTCTAGTTTATTTGCTTCTTTTTCATCGCTGGCTAATCAAATGCATAGTGATTAGAAGAAAATATTCCAAGATTTAAACAGGGAACAAAGTACGACCTAGCACATTTAATCACGTCTAAACCCTCATTTATCTATCTTGATTGGAGTAACGTGAACTGTGGACCATAGACTAGGAAAACTTCCCAAGTTCTTACTTTGAGTCCTTCAATTTGCAAATCACATACAATATTAAGTTTATCCTACTTAACACTTGGACACCTAATGTTGAATCATTGCATTTTCTCCAATGTTGAAACTTTGGGTATAATTCTTAAATGTCTCCTCAGCTACCTAGAGAACTATGATCAATTCCAAAAGCATACATGATAAAGGGACAACAGATACAATCAGTTGCTGTCCCTGAAAAAAAACATATACATTTAGGAAAATCATAACAACGTATAAGACTCTGACCACCACCTACGATTTCAAGTTCCTTTATATTCCAATCGAAGTGGCATAGTTGTTTACTCACCCCAAACTGAAGAATAAGACTTAGGGGGGTTTATTTAACTGTGTATGTTTGGCGTTTCTGAGATATCATGGCATATCTCAAATGTGCACCTTATTTAACCTCAATATCTTTAGAATATGTGAGATATCAAGTTTATTTAACTGCGATATCTTTGGCATATCTGAAATATCAAATTTATTTAACTGCAATATCTTCGGCATATCTATAATATCATGTTTATTTAACTTTTATCATGTTGATATGTTTGGTGTTATTTCAAATATGCCAAATTCTGTTTCAATGTAAAGTTTGCTCCTCTTTAAAGAGAGAAAAATCAAATGAAAACAAAGGTTTTTTAGAGAGAGAGAAAGAGAGAGTGAAGGGCATCTTCTTCATCCCATAAAGGAAGGCCCGAAGAGGAGCAGGAAGCAGGTTCCCTTCGCCGGAGTTCAGATCCAAGTCCCAGCAAGCAGAGGGGAAAAATATTTCTCCAGCACCTTATCCAAGTCCCAACAAGCAGGGTGGAAAAGCAGTTAGCCGGCACCGGATTGAAGTCCTAACAAGCAAGGGGGAAAAAAGTTCGCCAGCAAAACATTCCAAAAGCAACTACTCCACGAGATCTATCTTGGTCGCTTGCAAAAACCCACTTTGCATTAGCTGGGAGAAAATCTAGCATCTCACTAAAAACCCTAGATTTGCTTGGGCACAAAACCCAAATTGTTGAGGGTAAAATACAACTTCCCTGCAATCTCGCACAAGTTGTCTCTCTCTCTCTCTCTCTCTCTCTCTCTCTCTCTCTCTCTCTCTCTCTCTCTCTCTCTCTCTCATTTGCAAGGTATGTTTTTCTTCTGTGAAATCTCGTTTATTGTGGAATGATCTATATTATATAGTTCTTGGTCTGCGATTTGTTGTGGATTTCGCACTTTTTGTTTGGATTGAAGGGTAAAACCAGCTGATTTAAGGGTAAACCTAAAAATGATGCCGCCTGGAGTCTTTTAGCTTGCTTTCCTTGTTCTTCTCCCTGCCTATTCTACAGTCTAAATTTCCCTTTTCTGGACTTTTCATGATCTCGTTGAGTGCATGAATCATATTTAATTCAGGAGTCATAAACAAACATAGTGAAGGTCTTGTTCATTGTATGAAACTAGTACAAGATACAAGATACAATGTCTTTCTCTTAATAGGTTTGCAGTCAGGATGTCTGCAACCTTGCTATTGTATGAAATAAGAGAAAACTACTTGTTTTGGCGTGCTTCAACTTCTCTTTTATTGAACTAGTCTGTCTTAAATCTTTTACAGAACTAGCCATGATACCGCATCTCATAAATTAATATTGGCATTATTGAATTGACCAAGGATAACCCATGAATGAAACTCCTTACCTTGCGAGTAACTGGATGATGAATTTAGGAGTCAATTACAAATTCTGTATCCAATGGCCCAAAAGTCATGCATTTAGGATAGTTGCAGCACTCAAGCATCAATGTGGATTAGTGCCTTATACAGAAATTCTAATCCTCCAACCAGTGACAAGACAAACTTTTAATTGGTAGCTAGAATATTCTAAATAGGTTATTTTTTGGTTGCTAGATATCCACATAGAAGAAATCAGATAAATAGTCTGGATCAATCCCAAAGCAGAGAAATTATCTAAAGTGGGATCTTCCACAGTTTTTTATGTTTACTTGGATCTGATTAGTGGATGCTTCAAATCTACTGCATGTGCACTATACTGTGAAGCCTATTTACTCTTAAATGTGGGAAAACACACATAGTCCCTAGTTTGTAAGACAAGTATGGATAATTTCAAATAGATGAACACAGAATCAGTTAGTGGAATGAAACTCTTTCTTATCTGAACATAGTGTCAACGCAAAGCAGCAAAATATGGGAAAACAAACACGATCCCTAGTTTGTAGGCCGACCAGGATTACTCCCAAGTAAATGAATACCGAACTAGCTAGTAGAATGAAAGCCTGCTTCTCCTTATTTCAAATGCAACTTGTCAAGATTTGATGGGACAATGTAGTCATCGGCCATTGCTTTGAAGTAAATCTCCCATCTTCTAATAAAATTCATCCATTGATACAAAGAAAAATGATAAATGAAAATCCAGTAACTATCAGCCCAGATTTGGAAGTTCATAGTTTTCTAAGAAAGGCAAAAGTGATGGTTTTCCTCCTGAAAATTTGTGTTCTATAGATATTCCTTTTTTTCTTTCTATTGTGCTTGATAATATCTTGCGGTGAGACAATGAGTTTGTAAGAGGACATTCACTAGAAAATTTTATTTTCAGATCCTATTCACTGAATGAGTTTGTAATATGATATTCACTGCAAAATTTATTTTCAGATTCTATTCACTGCAGCATCTTCTGAAAAGGCATGTCTTTAGATTATCTTAAAAATGAGATCCTTATTGTATTATGAATATCTTTGTTTCATTTATTGATCAATGTAGCTACTTGACTTGGGCGTATTTGATTAATCTAGAGACAAAGTTCTTTTGTAGTTTCATGCTTTCTTTCTTTCCACTAATATAAGTGCCTTAACTACTTGTTATCTTATGAATCGTATTCTGTGAAATCGTACAAGGTATGCTTTCTTTCTTTCCACTAAAACAAAATTAAACAAAAATAATGCAGCCAATAACATTTGACCTATAATCATTAAAAAATAGCATTCAAATCAGAAACATGAAGAGCACAAAAACATGACAACCATAATATGTGGAAGAGCTTATATAAAAAGCAATCATTTGTTGGATCAAATAGAACATTATAAATGGGCAAAGTATATAGTGATACCACAAACTGACAAATTTAATATATGTAACTGCAAGCAATGTATTAGTGTGAGTAGTATAGCTCTCCTAAGTAGAACTTAGCCTCCAATAAAGAAATCTTAGAACAAAGTCAATCGCATGCGGTTAAGGGCCTATGTTATTACTCCAGGTGCGTTCAAAGCCTAACCGTGGCAAGTGGTACTTTCGTTGCCCTGCCAACTAACAACATATGGGGTGGTTCATCTGGCTTGATAACTACATGCTAGTTGAGCTACCACCCTTACCACCAATTGGGACTACAATGCGTCGCAGAGAACTATTGGATGATAGGAGGTTCAATCAAAATGTGGTGTCGAAGTCCACCAATGCATTATAAGATAGAGGGAGTGACCATGTCTCTCTCGTATTTAATGCCCCATCGTCATCATTCAATGTAGTAGTATATCTCCTTTGTGGACTTCTACTTGTTATTGTCATTTTAATGATTGTCTCTATGTTTATGTAAAATTTATTTTTAAAAACTACACTTACTTCATCTATGAAGATACTGCTATGCTAATTGAAGAACTCATTATATCCGGAAGGAAGTTTCACCAAGTTAAAGAAATATGGGCTTCTAATGCTACTGACTATAGACCAAGGCGTGAAAACCTTTATCGCAACATACCTTCTAATGCTACTGACTACAGACCAAGGAATTTGGTGAAGTTTGTGAGATGGAATTTCAATATGGAGACTGACAAAGAGTCTGTTGAAAACAGGTAATATTCTACTTACCAAGAAGGAAAAAGATGAATCTTTACTCTTTAAAGCCTTGTTTTAATCTTCTTCCATGTGTTTGTCTTATTTGAATTTCAGGGGATCGAGGGAAAAGAGTGATAAAGAAATATGAGAGAGATTGAAGCTATTAAGCGGCAAATTGCATCTTGCATTACTTGCCATGTTTTATGATTTCACTACTATCTTATTTATGACAACCCCTTCTTGAAAGAATCCCATCAAGCAGATTTTTCTATTGATTTCTGAAAGTTGAAAGTAATGAACTTATTACTACTACCCTAACCTTATTATTGATTTGATCTTCTGCCAGGAAAAACTTCAAGTTGCTCTACACGTCCAAAAAGTAGCACTTGATTTTATCGATGGTATGATCTTCACAACTTATTCTATGAACCTGAAGGGTTGAATGTATGGTATATTTTCCTGAGTTTTGTGTTCATGTTTGCTCTGTATAGCTGGTAATCAAGTTGAAACCCAACTTTTTGCAGAGGTTGCAGAAGCTGGTTTTTACATTGACCCTAATGAGCTTGCATCTATTGTCCATGGGCATGATCTCAAGAGTTTCAAACACCATCACGGAGTAGAGGGGATAGCATAGAAAGTCTCTGTTTCACTAAAAGATGGTGTCAGTATAGGTGATATACCTCACAGACAGAAGATTTATGGCTTCAACAAATATGTTGAGAAACCTCCTAGAAGCTTCTAGATGTTTGTATGGGAAGCACTATAGGACTTGACTCTGATAATTCTCATGGTTTATGCTGTGGTTTCCATTGGTGTTAGACTTGCAACTGAAGGGTGGCCAAAGGGCATGTATGATGGGTTAGGAATCTTATTAAGCATTCTCCTAGTAGCTACTGTTATTGCAATTAGTGACTATAGACAGTCATTGCAATTGAAGGATTTGGATAAGGAGAAAAAGAAGATATCTGTTCAAGTGATTAGGGATGGGTACAGACAGAAGGTCTCTATATATGATTTGGTGGTGGGAGACAATGTTCAAGGGCTCGAGGAAAAAGAGTGATAAAGAAATATGAGAGAGATTGAACCCATTATGCGGTAAATTGCATCTTGCATTACTTGCCATGTCTTGATGAACCTTTTCAGTCTCTATCTCATTGTATTGAATTTCACTTTCTTCTTTGATGTTTTGTGATTGCACTTCCTTGATTTTCAGGTGTTTGATGTGTTAGCATATACCCACACCGAAGTGGCAGTGCCCTTCACTTGGACTGAAAGCGATGCAAAGCTGATCAAGAATCCATAGATGTTGAAACTGCACTGTTTTGATACCAAGGTAGAATTGATATTCCTTCTTATGTTATTTTAGGAAAGTCTAGGTGTAGTGAATCATTAAGCTTATTAGTGTTAATCAGTAGACTTATTTCTCTCTTTTGTGATTTCTGCACATACATGAGGATACACTTGTTTCATATAAGAGAAATGAATAGGATGAAGATTAATTTTTATGTTTCCCTTTTCTCGATTTGCATGTTGTGAGATTGAATTAGTGAATCGAAACCTTTCATTCACATTGTATGTGTGTACTTGAGTAGAGATGATCAAAATCTGCAGTTGAGGCTGCATTTTCTATCATTGTTTTTTTCTACTATTGAATCTATGCCATTTTTTCTTTTCTTACTGTATTATAGCTGTTTAGAAAAAACAACCCAAGAAAAAACATCAATCGCCACAGCTAAAGACTAAGCCACTAACACAAAAAACTGCCAACTCCCATCCCACCGAAGCCAGAGAACTGCATATGAACAGTTTAGTAGCAACAGAGAATCAAATCTCACTCCAACTGAAAAAGAAATCAGAGCATCGTGAATTGATGGGAGAAAACATGCAACTGGAACAAAATGAACTGCAGTAGACACAAAAACATGTGGATCCACTGTAACCGAAATTGACTGTTAAAATCTAATCTTTGTGCTGCTATTCGTTCCTTTAGAACCAGGTAGCGTGTAATTATAAAATCAGTCGTTACCACTCCTTGTCAAGCTAGATTATCAGCAGCCTCATTTGCAGATTGAAACATATGTTTGAAGGTGAAATCTTTGCCTTTAGTCCATCCCATCATCTGAGGGTGGAGCCAGGATTTTGTATCAGCAGGGGCGACATATTAGAGAGCTAGGGTTGTACAAGCTTCAACTTTCCTCTAAAAGACACATAGTTTATTGTCCATAACTAGAATTTCCTATCTACTATCTCAAACAACAAAACCCTGAAGTTCACAATTAATGATTTCATGTACCTAAACCAAGACGAAAGATACACAAACCCACTTGAGGTCCTAGTGCCTAAGGGAGAGAAGGCCAGCGTGATTTCGCAACTTAATAGAAAAGCTGCTGCAATCACTTCTTCGAAGGAATTAGAAAAGCCGAATTACCTCCAATCTCAAACAAGGTGATCCTTTTTATGGATCCCAAGAAATCCATATGGTCTTTGTTAGTTTCCAATATTGGCTGAGTTACCTTGGGCGGTTGAGAATTAGTGCATGGATCATCTGTAGTAAGGATCACTAAATAAGTGGCCACTATATTTTCAATCAGTCATATTTTCTGTTAACGAAGTATGACATCCCTCGTAGAATATGTAGTAGCAGTTGTGCTTTTCTGCCTTATTTTTAATCGGATGGGCTGGTGTCAAGATTCAGATGATGAGCTTAATATCAATACCTAATGGGCTTCATACGGTTTTCCTTCCCATGTTCATATGGGCTAAATAGCTCTCGCATTAGAAGTGGCAGCATTATCAGATTTTGAGAGGATGAATGAGGCAACAGTGAGATTGAATTTCAAATGCTTCCAATGCAAATCTTACTCTGCAAGTTTGGTTTCCCCACGTTGGGCAATTTGCTAACTCTTGATGCAGATAGGCAGGCAAGGGAGGGTGTTTTGCTTCTGGAACTGTGAGAGTGAATGTATTGATCTCGTTTCTATGCTTTGGTGTTTCTTTGATTGTTCTCCGAGTGGGGGAAGCCACCAGGAGGAATCAAACTCTATGCGGCAGGTTTCCTTCCCAGCCCACAAAAGTGAAACTACAAACTGCACAACGCTACTCTGATGAGAGTGGCAGACACGGGAACTGCTCGGATATGCTCTCTCTTTCTCCCTCTCCCAACAGCATTACAGAATGATAGTAGTATTTTTAGCTGCTAGAGTTTAAATTCTCATTGTCCAAAAGCTGAAAATTTGTTGATATTGCATCTGTTGACTGTAAGCAAAGATAACACCAAAAATATCGTCAATGATATCACCAGAGATATCACAAAACAAATGGCATATCTCAGATATCACACAAAATATCACAGAACATATGACTCATATCTCAAATATCACAGAAGATATCAGCGGAAATATCGCAGGAGATTATGCCAACAGAAACATCAAATATACGCCGTTAAATAAACCCCCTTTAGTGGTGTCTGGCGAATTGCTCTCAAGGAAAGAGGAAAGAATTTTTGAGACTGACATGAAGATCTCCATCATGGTTGGACGAGATCCTGGATCTGGGCTATACAGTTCATAGCTAACTAAGGCAAAGAAAAGGCCAAATTGAAAGGATAATCACCTTGCAGACAGGGATGAATAAATTCTTTAACTTGCCCCTTAAGGTTACGGGTTCAAGGTATAAAAACAGCCTCTTGCAAAATGCAAGGTAAGGCTGCATACTAGGACCTTGTGGTTCGTCCCTTTTCTAGACCCACATATGCGAGAGCTTCGTGCATGCACGGGCTGCACTTAGGACTGGCTTTATTGATGCAGACAAGAGAGTCTTCGCCTTTCTCTTTATCGGCACCGGTTGCTGCAGCTTTCCTCCCACACAGAAGTTCCAATTTCACTAGTCCGAATGAAAATTTTGGTGTTAGTAAGCCCATGCTCGAGATACTCTGGCACCATGCAGCCCCGAGTACCCACAACATGTCAACTGCAGAGCATCTTCTTGACTACCTAATGTCCTTGCCAGACCAAAATTCGCCACCTTTCCTCCGAAGTTACAGTCCAACAGATTGTTACTGCTCTTCACGGTGGACCTTCATAATTGTGAAGATAGTTCAACCCATCTGCATCATCATGGGCAATTTGGACTCTTTGCTTCCAGCTGCGAGAAGAGGAGCCCTCATACTTCTTGCAAGCGAATCACTGAGGGAACCATTGTCAGCAAACTCATAAACAAGGTGGGAATTTCCTTCATGTATACAGAAGCCGGACAACCTTTTCACGCTGGAGTGGTTTATCTGTTTCATTATGTCAATCTCATTAGAGACATCGCCTTTCATTCTCTTTATTGCTGCATTGTCCCCATTAATGAGACCATGATAAACAGATCCACTGATTCGACAATCCTCACTGAAAAATGCAGTTGCCTTCTGCAACTCTTCAAATTAATACACCATCAACGACTAAACAAGCTCCCGCTCCTCCACTGTAAGCAGAATCAGATTTCTCTTTGGGTAAACTTCATTCCCAGCTGGTTTAACTGTCTTACCTTCTGGAATAGCCCGAGATATCCGACGATGACGACAAAAGAACCTGTCAAGAAAGGCGCTAACTGCTAGAAGGATAGAAACCAACCCGCACTGCAATTCCAACAAAAGTCCATTTGCTTTTTAGTTCTGTTCCCACTAACAGGAACAGTTTCTGCTTGAGGGTCTCCGTCGGTGGTGGAGGAATAATGGTTTGGTCCCTCGGTGGCTCGCTTCTCAGCGAAATCTAAAGGGGGGTTGAAGGGGGTTAAAGGGGAAATTTTTATCTGTGGCCAACAGCTCATTTGCATCGAGGATACTCTGTTCATCAACACTAAACCTCTTGACAATCGTAAAAACATCGTCACCCCATTTGAACACATCAATTTGCAGGAATTTGACACCATAAGCAATCTGATTCCGAGTAGGACACCTCAATGGGATTAACAGCTGTAACACTGAAGTCAAATTCCTGTTATCATACTTGCTCTGATTCATCATAGATTGGCAAGTAGCAAGGCCCTGATACGTGTCACTTGCTACAAGAAAATATGTTTCACATTTCAACTTGTGCAGGTAGAAGATCCCCAAGCAAGAACAATTCACAGGAGCTATGACCCGGGTGTTTCTGATGCGTCTGAATTCAAGAGGCAGCTGATTTGGACTGCAGTGTCCTATGGGGGCTGTGATCTGAAGATGGTACAAGCCAGCTAGGGTTCTAATGTCATAAGTGGGACCTGGAATTAGATGTCGCAAACAGTTCATCTTTCTGTGCCCCTCTTAGATAGATTATGCTGTGATGATCTTCGCCGCAAGATGATACCTAGCATTTTTCATGGATCTGCACATTTTCCTTTGTAAAGGTTTGGGCGGGCAGAAGTGCAATTCTAAGATCGATAATCTGAATCATCATATGCTTCAACTCTATGAGAGGATTTTAACCCTCTAATGATGGTTTTTAATTGGACAATTAGGAATTGCTAAGACAGCAGTCGACATTCATCAACAGCGTCTCCAACAAGGAGAATTTGGGTGTATCTACGACAAGATTGTAGCGATTCAGCTGTTTGATCAGTTTAAACGTGGGGCATCAATGGCGCTTTGAGGTACTGGCCCATCATTGGAAAGCCTAGTAGATGAATGGTTTGACGACTCAATAGGAATGCCGTATAGGGATAGCCTAGAGGGGCCTGACTTTCAGCAATCACACCATGTTGTCAGCCTAGCCACCTTAGATGGCCATAACAACCTCGCCAATCCTCGGAATTTTCTCACCGTAGAATCCGAAACTTCTTTAACGTATCCACCTTACAGGACAAATTGCTACACGGTAAGACCATCTAAGGGAAAAGATTGATGGGCACAATATGTCCAAGACAAGCCAAGTAGATGAACCGTTTCGATCACCACAGATGACTGTGGACTTACTCAAGAAGACACCATATAGAACAGGTTCTTCGATGCTCATGAGTAAAATTTAATCCTTACTGGTATGTTTCCCATGCCATTTAAGTGGGCTTAAGTGAATCATAATCATAATGGTCAATGAAAACGCATTTACCAGCCGTTGGCTACACCAAAGCTTTTAGACTTAACAAGGGGTCATCAATAGATTCATGGTATGGGTCATGGATATAGCCAGGAGCAGAAACTGAATCCTGCTGTTATCTTTCAAGAAGAAGCCATGCTTCAGAAACGTGATGATGACGATCGTGGACAAGTCCAACTTGAGAATTTATTATTTCTGCAAAGGCTATAGAGGATATCTAATGGACTCAACCAATGGTAGACCAACCATGGCGCTAATTAAGTGACTTCAACCATCAAATCAAGGGACGGAGAAGCAGCCTGCATCCACGTTTTAGTTTCAAAATCTACTAGTCTCGATGACCAATCAAAGCTTAAAATCACCTTATTCTTTCCTTGGCAAACATTATTGTAGACCACACGATAATAGAAGATTCGTCGGATATTGATTGAAGCGATCAGATTTAGACTTCATGAGGAAAGTTGAGCCTAATGCCGCTTAACGTCTAGACCGGGGACGTCGTGTCCTTTACTTTTCTCTATAAAAAATATGATAGAAAGGCAACACGTCATTAAAGAGGCTAACTCAGTCTCCAGAAGGTCTAGAATTCATAAGGGAACAGCTTCAATAGTCCATGTGGTTCGCTTCATCCACACAATATAAGATCACCTCTATTTATCGGGAAAGTATCTTCTAGAAGATGACTGTTGTAGTTGGAGGACTTTTCATCCGGACCGTCCATTTTCTGTCGAACTTCGTCATAGGTCCCGTGACTGAGACAAATGTCACACTGATCATAGATACTCGTCAAAGAAACGGATTCAAGGACAATAATGTTCATCACGGTTAGCAGCAGCAGGTGAGTGGATCATCTTGCTACGGCCAAACTAAATAGCAGTCCACCACCTGAAGGTCCTAATAGACAGGGCTCCAGCAACGGTGCACCTGAATTTTTATTTTTATTTTTTATTTTTTTTTATTGAGATTGCTGCAGCACGCGATAGTCATGGCAACTCTAGTTTGTCATTTAAAAATAGGAAGTGACATAATCAGCTGCGATATATATGTTTGTGTGTGATTGGATAACCCCGAGTAATACCCATGAAAGGGGTAGAGGTAAAGGTAGAGGTCGTGGTAATATCCAAGACTGAAAGAGTGGCCAGTGCTTCAAAGTGAGGCTTCCAAACCTAAGTTAATATCTTTGGGTAATATCCCCCAGTCGATTAATACTCTGACCCAATCTTCTAATAATGAAGAACTACCTAGACTGCAGTTTACCCCGCAGAAATCTGCGAAAGAAATCTTAACAATGACAACAGAGCAATATCTACTCCAAGAACATCAAGATATAATACTCTATCTTAAGCGATCACAAATACTGCAAGTTTGCGACCCCCAAAATCTGTGGGATATTGCATATAGACACTGGCAGAATAATAATTATCCACCGCATTTTGGGGGCAGCCAATTCCTTATGGAAAAATTCCTCTAAGAAATCAAAGCTATGGAAATAAGTCACTTTTATAATCATAACAATTTTGTCATCAATTTCAACAAAATCCTTATTAATAAGGTCCTGCCTCCTCAGGAATGAGATATCAATCTAGGCCAATATAAATTGATTGAAGTCAAGGGCACCCGCTATCCATATAACTGGTGGGATTTCATTGACTCGATGAGTTATGTAATGTACCTCGAGAATGGTTTGAGGAAGCACTCATAGTTCATAAAAATTAATCCTAAAATAATAAAAAGGGATCTTCCTCCATGGTTTTACCATTAGTGGAGGCGACTTAGACCAACTCTGGCAATATTACCGGAGAAGCTTAAAGAGCTTTATAATCAATGGGTGTAATATGCACCTAAAATTAATAACATTTCTCTATGCCAGTTAATAACAGGTCAATGTGGGGCAATTTTCTTTATCAAATTTGATATTCCATGGATATGAAAATGGTCAATGACCATTAGTACTGATGAGCTTAATATCTAGACTCTTAAGAGAATTTATTTTGTCAAATAGTTGACAAAATTTGATACTGAAGGCAATGCCCGAGAAATTGAAAAAGTTATACAACATAATAAAGCAGTTTGGGAGAATGCTCCTAGTCACCAATCTTCAGCCTCTATCGAAGAAATTAAGATGTTTCAACGAAAATACCCTGCAGACTCAAAAGGGCAAATTCTTGTCAAATGCATAGATTACATGAAAAATCAGGTTATGTAGTCCTTTAATATTTCTCCAACAGAATCATCATCAGCAAAATCTCAAGATGCAATGTCCGAAGATAATATCTTTCAAGACAACCAAGATCCTAATGAAGAAGAGAATTTCGAAGATTATTGGAATGCTTCTATGACAATTCTATCCCAGTTTTTGCAAGGTAAAAATACTAAGAAAAATCTCAAAACTAATCCTCCTCGAAAAATTTCTCCCCCAAATATTCAATTCTAGCAACTTGTTGACGAATACGACAAAAGGGTCAAAAACAAACTCAAAGCAATCCAGAAAGTGGATGATGAAGATCTCCAATAATGCGACTTGACCCACCAATAATTCAAGAGAATCTACTTTTCTAAGTAAGGGAATCTTCATTTCAAAAGAACCTCTAATAATTGAGGAATTTACTTTTTACTTTTCTTTATTTAACATCTACTTTTTCTTTATGTCTTGTCTTACTTTTGCTTTTCTTTATTTCAAATCGTGTCTATAATTATTGAGTTCAATTATTGTAATGGATTTCAGCCAATGTTAAGTCCGGAATCCTAAGTCTATAAATAGGCAGTGTCTGTTTGCTCAGCATCGCTTGCTTGGTTACTCTTCTGGTGCTAAGCTTGCTGCCTTCTTGTAACCATTTCCCTCTTTCTGTAATCAATCCCCTTCTTAGGATAATAAAATCCCTTCGGGATCCTTTCTACCTCGGTGTTATTTACATTCTACTTTGGATGAGCGTCGACTTGTAAGTTATCTTTCCTACTTAATTATTTTGCTTCTGCTTACAAATGGTATCAGAGCCAGATTTTGATAGTAATCAGATATGTAATTCAAAGAGCCTAAAAACCTTTGCAACTGCTTATTATCAATCATTTCATCTGCAAATTTAGAATCAAATTCAATACTTCTTTGAATAGGAACAATTCGTCCCTGAAAAATATTATGTCCAAGGAAACGGACTTGTTATTAAAACAGTTTCATTTTTAAAGCAGATAAAACCAAACCATTTTTCTGAATCAACCATTTAAATATTTCAAGATGTTTAAAATGCTGGTCAATTGATTTGAAAAATATTAACACATCATCAATCTATGAAATGATGAATTGGCTATAATAATTAAAGATATCATTCATTATCTTCTGAAATTTAGAATGAGCATTTTTTAAACCAAACAGCATAACATTCCATTCATACTGATCAAAAGGAACAGTAAAAGCTTTTATATCTATCAGAATATATATATATATATATATATATATATATATATATATCGCTTCCATAAAAGTATTAGAAAAACTAAAGGCAATATGGCCAATAAATGCCAAGCGCGGTTGGTCTCAGACAATTCCACATCTCTCCTAAAATATCCTTGACCATAGGTTTCAGTGAACACTTTCATATATATATATATGACGTTTCAGTAAACACTTTCTTCTTTGGGGAGGAATTAGATTTAGAAATATGTGTGAATAAAAGTGTTTGAGTGATTTGCTTTGTAATTCTTCACTTCAAAAAAAAAAAGCGATTTGTTTTCATTTTCTAAAATATTGAGTCATTGCTGCCATTTTCTCATCATAACGGAAAAACAGCAAGCGATAAGAGCAAACTCAAAGCCTGCAAAAGATGCTTTTACCACCAACTACGAGGGATGAAAATAGAGATAAACTATTTATAATTGAAAGATTAATCTATTAAGTTACAGGAAATTATATTCACAAGCTTTTGAATAACCACGCTTACAATGGTGTTGAGCGTGGAAAGAAAAATACCACACATAAAGTACATCAACGGCCAGAGTTAGGCTCCCCTTCTTTTTTTATTCTTTTCTTTTTTTTTAGCTCACACTATAACAGGTTAAGGTGAATGTTTAGCAATCGACATCACACAATGACGCTGATGCACACGCCACAGCAAAGAACAATAATTTCATGTTATTAGTATAAGAAGCGTGGTGCGCTACTGGCCCATTCCGGGCATCCAAAAAAAGCAAGGAAAACTACAGAGTGCTTCAGAAAATGATGCTATTGCCAATCTATAGAGGCAGAGATGATGTTAACATTTCACAAAAGTAATAAACTCTGCGATCAAGGTCCTCAGCACATCAGCTTTTATTGTGCGAAAGTTCACGTGGACAGGGACAAAAGGTTCTGCAGAGCGAATGCAGAGTAATGCAAAGGTGACAAGCAAGGAAAACCAGTCAACTGAACAGCAGGACTGAAAGCATACCTGTAGTTCCTGGTGCAGATTTCAAAATTCACGGGTTAAATGAAAATTCAATGTCATGAACTTCTGCTTCCAATTTGAGTACTCTTGCTTCATTAGTCAACCTTGTATTTATGAAGGCAGCGCGTGCTGACTGATATGATTGTGTACACAAGTAGTGCAAACGCAAAAATCAAAACTGCCAGAAGAAGAAACAGATTACAAGAATCAAGAAAATAAATAAGGGAACTAGCAAATAAAACACCTCCAGTCTACAACAGGGCGTAGTATTTGTTTTGCTAGGTGTCTCATGTTATGCGGTTTAGAAGAGGAAGTACTGCACACTCAGCCAAAGCATGCATGATGTACCATGCTATTTGTACTGGGGCTATGAAGGATTCCAGTTAGATCCTGTACAATTATATATATGATCTTTGGGATCGTATTATGGTTAAGAGAGACAAAGTTTCAAGAGGGGTGAGTTCTGAAGAGGGAAAAACTCTGTATTCTTCTTCAATTGGTGAGTATAGCAGATCATTTCCAAGGCTATTCCATGCACGTTAGCACACAGCCAAACCAAGTAAATCTGTTGTGCTCCTGTGCATGATTGTCTATTTCTTTTGTTCTTTGCCACATCCTGTGTTTTTACACCAATAATTCATACCTTAGACAAGTATCCAGCCAAGCTAAAAGTTCTGCTCAGGAGTGCACATCAAATTCCAAAACAATTCAGCTTTGAAATCTTTTTAAATTATGAGCTGGGACAGTAGGAAGGGAAAATTTTCAAGTTAACCTTTTGATTATTGCTTGATATAAGCTTCTATTTATCTGTAAGAGGTGCTCCCTTGATCTTCTTGAAAACAGCAACTATATGGTGTTAGTGCATGTAAAATGAGTAGAACCAGAAGTGCTTATGGGGCTTCCCAGTTTGAAGGTGATCAAACGGCTTATTTTTGGGGTTGCATTCTAGAGATAAAGGGCAGCCCCGGTGCACGAAGCTCCCGCCTATGTGGGGTCCGGGGAAGGGGCAGGCCACAATGGCCTAAAGTAGGCAGCCTTACCTTGCATTTTTGCAAGAGGCTGATTCCATGCCTTGAACCCGTGACCTCAAGGTCACATGACAACAACTTTTACCGTTGCACCAAGGCTCCCCTTCGGTTGCATTCTAGAGATGATACCCAAAAATCTTCCTCAGAGAATGATCCTAACTCTCCAAGGAGTTAAGAATCTACTAATTGTCATTATAATGACATAAAGTAAAATCCAAAAGATAATATAGACAGACATAAGCAAGTTGGTACAAAAAGTTTTATTTAGAAGCATAGTCTTACCACTAAAATTCACTCCCCGATCATGATAAACAGAAAATATTTTTCCTTTCCTTGGACATATGTCCGATTCAACACTTTGACAGCTAGGTGCCAGAAAATCTTCCCCTTTCCCAGCTCCTTTAGTGGAAAGAGGTATACATAGAGCAACCCAAATGCTTCGAGAAAGAAGACAAGATCTTGTGTCTCAAGATCTCAGCTTAAACAGTTCATTCTATGGACTGAAACAGATCATAGAGTTTAGTTTGACAAGTTGTATCATGCAGTTAGAGGTACTGAATATTGAAAGAAGCAAATCAGATCACATGCTGGTGTTCTAATAACATATCATCGTCATCAAGACCATATCCCAATTAGGCGTCCGTCATATGAATCTTGTTCCTCCGTTCCCCTCTATTAAGGGTCATGGCTTCATTGAGTTCCAAAGTTATTAAATCTTTTTTCACCACTTCTATCTATGTTCTTTTGGGCCTTCCCCTTGCCCTCTTAGAACCTTCAATTGGATCGCCCCACTCCTTCTAATTGGTGCCCTTTCTGGTCTATATTGGACATGTCCAAACCATCTAATTCTAATCTCCTTCATCTTGTTACCTATTGTTGCTACTCCGATCCCTCTAATGTTTTCATTTCTAATTCTATCCTTTCTTGTCTTGTCACTCAATCATCTCAACATTCCATTTCGGCGACACTCATCCTCTGTATATGTTGTTCCTTAACTGCCAAACACTCTGATTCATAGAGCATAACAGGCCTTACAGCCATCCTCGAGAATATTCCTTTCAATTTCAGTGACACCTTCCGATCACACAAAACTCTAGAGGCACATCTCCATGTGTTCCAACCAGCTTGGATTCTCTAGGTAACCTTCCTCTCAATCTCTCTAGTCTCATGAATTATCGATCTCAAGTATCAGAGTGTTCTTTTAGGGGGACTTTTTAATTATCAATCTTTACTGGTGCTTCACTCCCGTTCCTCTCCTTTCTAAACTTGCATTCCATATATTCTATCTTGGTTTGACTAATTTTAAATCCTTAAATTCTAATGCATCTCTCCATTAATCTAGCTTTGTGTTTACGCTCTCCCCTATCTCATCATTCAAAAGTATATCATCCGCAAATAACATGCACCATGGAATCTCTTTATGCAGATGTTTTGTTAACTCATCCACAACCAACGTGAAAAGGTACAGGCTCACCAATCTCTCTGCTAATGGTCCTCAAGTTTGTTACCCCTCCCTCATACATAACCTTGTTATGTCTATATACTCTCGTAAAACCCTTTTCTCACCCAACACCCACCATCTTAACTCTCTAGAGACCCTATCATAAACTTTTTTCTAAGCCAATAAAGATATGTGGAAGTCCTCCCTCATCTCCCTATATTTCTATATCAATTGTTTAAGCAAGAAAATAGCTTCCATCGTAAACCTCCCAAGCATGAAACCAAACTAGTTCTCCAATACACTATCTCATGCCGTAACCTCTTTTCTATCACTCTTTTAAAAAGTTTCATAGTATGGCTGATAATTTTGATCCCCCAATAATTAGTGCAACTCTGTCTCCTTTATTCTTACAAATTGGTATAATAGAGCTCTTCCTCCATTCATCTAACATTTTCTTCATTTTTACAATTCTGTTAAACATTTTTGTCAACCAAACTACCCCAGTATCTCCTATATGCTTCCAAACCTCCACTGGTATACCATCGGGCCTCAGAGCCTTTCCTGATTTCATTTTTATCAAGGCCTCTTTACTTTAGGTATTCTAATCCTACGATTATATCTATAATGCCCAATGTTATTTGGGTTTATGGTTCTTTTAATCCCTATAATCTTAGGGTAATTGTTATTTAGCAATTTTTGAAAGTAACTTTTCCATCTTTGTTTGATCTCGTCATCTTTGACTAGTACCCTTTGGTTATTGCCCAATGTTATTTGGGTTTATAGTTCTTTGAATCCCTATAATCTTAGGGTAATTGTTATTTAGCAATTTTTTAAAGTAACTTTTCCATCTTTGTTTGATCTCGTCATCTTTGACTAGTACCCTTTGGTTATTACTTCAAATACACTTAATGTGATCTAAGTCCTTACTCTTCATTTCTCTTACCTTTGTGAGTTCAAACACATCTTTCTCACCTTCTCTTGATCCTAATCTATTATAGAGGTCATCATATGCCTCGAGTTTAGCCTCAATTACGACTCTCTTAGCAACCTTTTTAGCATTCATATATTGCTCAAAGCTTTTATTACTTTGTCCTTTGTTGTGCTTTAAAAAAACACACATTTCTCTTTAATAACTTTATGCACGTTTTCACTCCATCATCAAATTTCCTTTGTTAGTTGCCTTTTACCTTTAGATACTCCTAGGACATCTGTTGTCACTTTCTTAATGGACATAGCCATATTAGTCCAAATGGTGTTTACTTCTGTTTCATCATTCTAATTTCCTTCTACTATCAACTTGTTTGTAATGATGCTATCTTCTCTCCTTTTAAGTCCCACCACTTAGTTTTTAGACATCTATTACGTTCATTTCGTTTCTTCCATACTTTAATGTAGATATCCATAACCATTAATCTATGTTGTGAGGTTAGACTTTCACTAGGTATCAACTGACAATCCTTACACATTGATCTCTCAGCATTCATAAGTAAGAAAAAATCTATTTGGCTTTTATATGGTCCACTTTTAAAGCTTAATAAGTGTTTATTCATCTTCTTAAAGTATGTGTTTGCTATAGCTAGGTTATATGCTAATGCAAAATTGAGTTAGCCTCCCATATCTCATTTCTTTCTCCAATACTATACCCCTAATGTACCTTATCGTATCCTTCTTTTTTCTTTTCCTACATGACCATTAAAATCTACTCCGATAAATATCCCCTCTGTACTAGGAATGTCTTGCACGATTCACTCCATATCTTCCCAAAACTATCTCTTAATTCTATCATCTAACCCTACTTGTGGTGCGTATGCACTAATGACATTTATGATCTTCTCTCCTAGAACAAGTTTTATTGGTATAATTTTATAATTAGTTCTTTTAACATATACAACTTTATCTTTTAATTCTTTATCTATCATTATCACTATACCATTTATATTATTGTCCTTTCCTACATACCAAAGCTTATACCTATCGATTTCTCTAGTTTTAGCCCCTTTCCACTTGGTTTCTTGGATACAGGCAATGTTAATTCTCCTACATTTCATCGTATGCACTAACTCTAAAATCTTACATGTCAATGTGCTTATATTCCATGTAGTGACATTATCACTATATCATTTATATTATTGTCCTTTCCTACATACCAAAGCTTATACCTATCGATTTCTCTAGTTTTAGCCCCTTTCCACTTGGTTTCTTGGATACAGGCAATGTTAATTCTCCTACGTTTCATCGTATGCACTAACTCTAAAATCTTACATGTCAATGTGCTTATATTCCATGTAGTGATATGAATCTTGTTCTCTTGACCTAGACTATTTAACCATGCATTTCTCGAACAGCACGAGAAACCATGCATACTTTCTACAACACCTAGGTTCTGATACAACATGTCATTTCCAAGTGAACGCTTTAGCAATCTTTGCCTATTTTTCACTATATCTGACATCTGATGCAGCACATCGCTTCCTAGGGAATGCACTAGCAGCCCTTGCCCATTTTTCAACACATCTAGGATCCAAGGCAGCGCATCACTTACACGAAATGCCCTAGCCTAAGGGGATGTGATAAATCGATTTATGCATGGGGTTTGCCACGGGTTTTCCTTCCCGGCTGGCACCTGACGCAAAACACTCCTTTAACCATGCTTGGGACCGACTGCGATAAAACCATATAGAACTAAAACTACACAAGCAGAGTTTTTAAGAAGCATATAAATAAATATTACTTTTAATGATAAAATAGTCTACAAGTAGAAGGAGAGCCTTGCGTAATGGTAGAGTTGTCATCGTGTGACCTTGAGGTCACAGGTTCAAGGCATACAACCTCTTGTAATGCAAGGTAAGGCTACCTCCTATTGATTCTTTGTGGTCGCCCTTTCCCAAGACCCCATACATGTGGGAGATTCGTGCACTGGGCTGCCCTAAAATAGTCTACAAGTGAATCAATTCAACATTCCACGTAATAAGGTTGCCACAATGTTCAAATGAAAGGATCCATAGGGGTGAAAATAACTACTTTTACTAATTAATAGGACTCACTTCTCCCATTTTCAAGATACAAGTTTTCTCCACTCTCTCTCTCTCTCTCTCTCTCTCTCTCTCTCTCTCTCTCTCTCTCTCTCTCTCTCTCTCTCTCTCTGCGCTTTTTGTCTAAGTGAGCAGTCATTAGCTTTCACCTCTTCTATGTGTAGGCACTTATTGAGAACTTATTTCCATGTAACCACCTACATAAGCAGAGGCATAAAATCGTTAGTGACTTGTTTTGGCCACTTGGCTCTTCTCATTCTCATTTATGTATTTCATTTCAATTTCATGCATCCACCACATACATATTTTCTCTACCAACTATCCTAGACAAAACTCTTTAAAAAGTTTGTCTTCCTCTGTATTTCATTCCAATTTCATGCATCCACCACATACATATTTTCTCTCCCAACCTATCCTAGACAAAACTCTTTAAAAAGTTTGTCTTCCTCTGTTTGTGGCTTCCTTTATTATCAATCAAAGATACTGATAAACTTAGTCAATTTGATTCCCTTAGATGTTTGATTCACTTTAACAAAGATTAATTTACATGATTCTATTGTACTCCTATTTTTCACATCTGGGCCAGCATGGTAAATTACTAATCTCAGTGAACCAATAGGATAATAGGTTTCAGAATTTCCTTAAGTGCCCACTAGTTACATAAGTTATATTATCCATTTTGAGGACCTCTTTTTGCAGAAAAAATCTCAAAGTTGTCTACATTTTGACGGAGTCTTGCTGCCTATGAGAAGCCTTTGGAGAGAGAGTGATCAATAAAGACTAATTCACATTCACGCAAGAGAGAGAGAGAGAGAGAGAGAGAGAGAGAGAGAGAGAGAGAGAGAGAGAGAGAGAGAGAGAGAGAGAGAGAGAGAGAGAGAGAGTTTTAGTAGTTATTAAAGAGGAAAACAGGAAAACATAGGATTAAGTCTAAAAATGTTAAACTTTGCTGCTAAAATAACACAAATGATGGTCTAGTATATTTTTGTTTAACTAGATTTTTTTATATTAATTCTTTAGTTATAAACATGGAACAAATAAAGGCAATTACCATCTTCATAATAGTAAAATAATTGAGAAATCTGGTCCTAAAAAGGCTGAGATAGTTAATAAGGAAAATGTCCCACCCACTAAACCATATGACATCCTTGCTCCATTTCCACAAAGGCTGCATCAAGCTCCCACAATCATCTCTAATTATAAGAAGCAGCCTGAAAATATATTTATCTTACACTGTGATAAAATGAAATTTTCAAAATTGCCAGATAAATTCATTCACCATTCCTTTTCAGATGTCTATCTAGCTTATTTCGTATGGAACCTAGGGAAGTTTCAAACTCTGTAAAAAAAATTCCATTTGAAAATTTTTCATCTGTAAGAATAATGTACCATGGTTTTATTTAGAACTTTTCTTTTCTACATATCCCATTTCTTTATTTATCAATGCATTATTATCATCCTGCTTTTTAAACATTGAGGAAATGTTTCTTTCAGGTTGGGCGGTGTAGAATACTAGCAAATTCTAGTTGTTGTTAGTTTTTTCCCTTAATTTTTAAAAAAATTGCTAAAAAAAAGTGAAATTTAAAAAAAAAAATTAGGTCAATTCCTACACTATAATGAGAATTGAATTTTCTAAAGTATATTCTAAATGATTTTAGCTTAGTAATGGAACTGAATATGATTAATTCATCATTTTACTCATTTTCTAAAGAATTCCATGAAAGAAATTCTCAAATCACATTTGTACACACGGTAGCTTATAAATAGTCTAGATTGATAAGTAGTTATAACTTAGAGATCTTGAAGAAATTAAGTGGAGACTTATAACCTAAGTGAGTTTTAGAGTCATTCATTCTTGTTTAGAAGTTATAAATGGTCCTAATTTTCTTCAGCGTGTTTTTAAATCTGGCTAATGACCTAAATTATTAGATTATTAAGTTTTAAATTCTGGAAGTTCATTGAATCTGATTGATTATATAAAACCTAGAAAAGGATTTAGTCCATCCTTGTTGTTAACCTAAAGACATAAAGCCTACCCAAACTATTTTTACCACTAGTTAGCCAACTTGAGCCTTTTATATAAGCCTTTTCTTTTGTCACTCAAATTACCTTTACCCATATTAACCCAGTATAAATTATCCATTACTTATTTTCTTTAAAAAATAAGTTAGAGATGAATGAAGATATACTTTTTAGTTGCAATGAAAGTAGAAAAGTGAATATCAAGAAAAGAAATGTTCTTCAAAGAGATTCAAAAGTGTTGAAAAGAAAGAAAAAGTACTAAAAAAATGGTTTGAAGAAAGCCAAAAAAAAAAAAATGTGGAAAAAGAAATATTCACTTCAATACAAGTAAATTAAGAATTGCCAACTTTAGGAGACCTCTACTTATTTTTGAAGAAATTTTGAATACTCTTTCTTTGGTACCCTATCCTAAGCCCATATTTCATCCTAGTTAAAAGACCTATTGATTCTAAGATGAATATAGTCTTGATAAGGATATGATTTAAAGAGTAGTATTTCTAAATATTCAAAGGTAATGGCATCCATTCTAAAGGGATCAAAATAAAATTCCTTTGTAACTCCTTTCCCTTCATGAGTATATGTGAGATAAATTTATTTATTGACTCTGCTCACATAATTAAAGAAGAGATATGATTTGAACCCTTTATCTAAGAGATTTTATTTCTGAGTGTAAGTCTATTGGTGAGGATTGAGGTCAAAACATATTTCAGATAAAAGTTAGAAGTCTACTTAAAGATAAAAATTATTCTATATGTAGACTGTACACACACCCACTCTAAGATCTAAGCGTAAGTGGAATATTTTTAGTATATGGGTAGGGTTTTGAATTCTTCATTCATTTTTATTAGTATGCTAAAGGTGATGATTTATTGAAGATAATTCTCTGAGGTAAAAGTAAGAGTTGACTGGAAAATAATTTTTGAAAATTTGAAAATTGGTTTTTCCAATGTTTTGCTCGGGCCTAGCAAAATGCTGTTTAAGGGTTGTGTTAAGTGTTTAATTTTGGTCAAAATACCCCTAGTTTAGCATTTAATTAGATCATCTAATCGACCGATTTTGCAATTTTAGATAAAATATGAATTTCAGCTTCAATTGATTATCTAACCGTTGATTTACTAAATTTAACAGTCAAATGATCATCAAAGCTAATCAGAGGACCAGATTGTGGCTTAGATCAAAGTTAACTGTGCCAGATCATCCTCAAAAGAATTAAAAGGCAAGATGGGATGGTTTCCTATAAAAAAATTGGTTATAATTGATGAAAATGAAATGAAAAGGGGCAGTTAGTAGGAGTTTCCAAGTTGGAAAGAGCACTTCACCATTGAAGAAAAGAAGAAAGGCAAATAGAGTCAGCAACAAAAATTAGAAGGGGGAGAAACTAATGAAGAAAGTTTGGAGAATAGGAAAGTATGAGAAAAGCATAAAAGGAGGAGGCAAACAAAAGGAAACCCCCCTCCTCTTGACCGTACAGGGCAGACCACATCCTCCCCTTCACCACTCTTCTTCCCCCTCTCTCTATCGTTCTTCTCTCTCCACCATCTCTGTCTCTCACTCTATCCTTCTCTTTCCCTCTTGGACCGTAGGAGGAAACCCTCCCCCAACCCCTTTCGTCTCTTTCAATCTCCGTTCTCTATCTCCCTGGCCACCCGACACCCCCCCCCCCCTCTCTCTCTCTCTCTCTCTCTCTCTCTGACCCTTCTCCATTTCCGGCTCTGTCACCTCACTCATTTCCAACAAGAAACTAGAATACCCAAACTCCAAACCGACCAGCCCCTGTTTCCACCATCTCTGCCTCTTTCTGTTCTTCTTCCTGCACGACACCCAGCCCATCACCGCACCAGCCATTCCCAAGCAACTGCGCCGTGCACCCCTCTCTTTCTCCCTGTTCTTCTTCTCACCCGCCCTTCTTCTCTCTTCTCTGACCAACTCTCTTCACCACCCTTCTTTGTCACCGAGCCAGTCCCAGCCCAACTTCTCCACCTGCCCCTTCACCCCATTGTTCTCATTGCCGACAGAATTGCTTCTATTCAGCCCACCCTAGCACTTCACCCTGCCTTCATAGCCCAGCTCATCCTCACCTTCGACAGGCTCTTACGAGCTAAAACAGAGAAAACCCAATCCAGGTTTTCCATATTTTCTTTTCTTCCTCCCTTTGTCCTCTTCTTCTCCTCTCCTGCATCATCTTCCTCACCTTTCGCCAGAAGTTTCATGTTTTTTATTAAAAATCTTTTTTTTTCTTTAATTCCATTTTTGCCCTTGGTCTCTTTTCCTAAATTCCCAATCTATCCTTAGTTTTATCTTTTTCTTTAATTCCAGTTTTACTTTATCTTTGTTCTATCTATCTAAGAATTGCACAATCCAAGCTGGTTTGATTAAATCTTAACCTAATCAACAGTTAGCCTTAACAAACAAGATCTCTCTATTTTCTCATCTATTTCTCATTAGATTTTCAATTAATTTTCAGATTTTGTTCTTAGGACATGTCTTAGCTTATTCAACGTCTCTGATCTCCAAGCTGAAATCCAGAAATCAATCTAAGCAATCCAAAATCCTTCTTTAGCCCAAATCTTTAAAATTTTGCGGAATCTAAATAATCCAACCGTTGGATCTTTAATCAAGTACATGTTGGAGAGATTAATGAAGGCTGATAGACTTTTAAGATAACATATTTGTAGAAATTGGTTGTGATCAAGCTAGGGAAGTAGACTTCGTGTTTTTTTAGTTAATTTTTTGTCTTTTTGAATTTAGAATTCTGTACTTTTCATCAATCAAATAGATCTGAATTATCATTTAACTATTAATTAATTTCTGTTTTTTTCTTAATTTTAGACAATTAAATTTTATTTCAACTCCATCCTTTTAAGTCAAGTCCCGGTGGGGTTGACCCATACTTGCATAAGCTACACTACATTAACCCGTATACTTATCGTAAAACGATCAACACAAAAATTCCCTTTGTTGGATGTCTATAAGCCTGCGACTTATGAGTGAATGAAGAGTTGTCCTTTTCCATTTACGAACCATCCACTTAAGGGTCAAATAATTAGAGGGTTATGAGTATTAGATGGAGTTGAATTTTGTTCATAGTTTACTTGTCGAATGGCCCACAAGATAAACACTTCAGACCAGTAAAGAAATAGGTTCCCACAAATGGTTTTTCCATCTCATATTCTTCCAAAGGTGAATAAGTCGCATTTATCATATGAGCTCCCATAATAAATATACATGTCTGTCACTGTGTGTATCAAGGGCATCACATCTTCTTAAAAAACTTGCCTACTAAAGCAGCCTAATACATACATTCGAAAAAGAAAAGGGGAGTCCAAAGGCTTGAGGGAGGAGAAGACCATAAATCTGCTTAGTTCTAATTCTACAAATTAGAGTAGTGCTACCATCTTTTATCATCAAGATATATTTCTTAGAGCACTCTCATGTGGTGTCTGCATGTGTAAAGCAGTATACAGATTAACATGCAGTTAAAGGATTTTGGTGGTCATCCGCTGGGCCACATCTCAGTCAGGCTATGCACCAAACTTCTTCTTTAGCAAAGAACCTAATAAATAACATTCTTTAGTGAAAAAATGAACGGCACAGAAATTTCAAAAAAAAAAAAAAACTTAAATCTTAACCAATTTGTGGGCTAAGATCATCCAATGGAATAGATTTTAGGGTACAGCCGATCTGTATGTCTACTACATGCACAGACACGATATGGTTTCTCTATTCTTACATTGCATGCCTAACGTCATGTCTACATCATACAGAACTGCATTTATATAAATTGAGTTGATATGTTAAAGTTGTATGGCATTGCCCTCTTCATAATGACAGGGACATTCTGATCAATTACATACTGTATATGACAGAATATAGGAACTTTGAATGGATGCTTAAATATGAAATCAATTGATAATGTGAACACCTTGCATAAAGGAATTTCTTCCAAGTTTACAATGTTCACATCACCAAAGAAAGAAAAGCATGTACCTGATAAAGCTCCAAAGAATACAATAGCCAAGCGGTATCTGATGATCCACGGAAGATCAATTTCCAGAGAACAGTGGTGTTGAAGTTCTCCGGCTCGCATGGTAGTCATGCTTGTGCTATTGGGTTGCAACTCCGAGAGCAAAATAGTTACACCCATAACAGGATCTCCATTAACATCTCTCGCTTCAACTTTTACTGTCACAGGAGTAGCATCCCAATCTATCTCAACAGCCCCAAAATTCGGTTGCCCTAAACAAGTTCCATTCCAGTGATTAACTTCAAGATTCTACTAAGTCTCCTTTCAGAAATAACATAATAGAACATGCAATCTTAACTGCTGAAGGACAAGACAGCATTTCACAAGCCAGCTCATGAGTGGTGTATGTCTGTCTCACGTCTCATAAAGACTGATGAGACATTTGAGCAGACAAGACCACTCTTGTGCTTGGCTAAGGAGAAGGTTTTGTTCAGGGAAAAGCAGGAAAATATGGGAAGATGGTACATGATTCAAACAAAAGATATGCATCAAAACAGCATAAAAAATGGACTTAGATATAGGAACTCTTTCCACATGGGGCTGCATTGAAGTGCATACAATTCAGTGATTTCAGTTCAATTTCAATTGTAGCTGTCAAAAAGATAAGCTGCTCTAGGATATTTTTGCAGTTTTGAATTCTGTAATTTCAGAAAGGGGCAACCCCAATGCATGAAGCTCCCGCCTATGTGGGGTCCAGGGAAGGGGCGGACCACAAGGGCCTAAAGTACACAGCCTTACCTTGCATTTTGCAAGAGGCTGTTTCCATGCCTTGAACCTGTGACCTCAAGGTCACATGACGAAAACTTTTACCGTTGCACCAAGGCTCCCCTTCTCTGTAATTTGACATCCTCGAATACTTCTTCAATGATATGGGTTGTCGAATTCAATGTAATTTTCAAAAACATAAGCCGTTTTGGATATTTTTTAGTTTGAATTCTGTAATTTTGAAAAGATAAGCCAAATAAACTTTTTTCTACTCAGGAATATCGAAAAATCAATGTGTAAGCTGATACCCGGTGAGAGTTTAACCTCACAACATAGGTTAATGATTATGGACATCTACAATAAGTATGGAAGAAAGGAAACTAAATTAATAGGTATTCAAAAACTAAATGATGAAACTTAAAAGGAGAGAAGATAGCATCATTTACAAACAAGTTGATAGTAGAAAGAAATTGAAACAATGAAATAGAAGTAAGCACCATGTGGACTAATATGGCCATGTCTATCGCAAAAGATATCCTAAAACTGTCTAAAGGTAAAAGGCAACTAGCAAAGAAAACTTGGTGGTGGAGTGAAAAAGTGCAAAAAGTTACTAAAGAACAATGGATGTATTTTAAAGCATGGCAGAGGATTAAAAACAATGAAAACTTTTAACAATATAAGAATGCTAAAAAGGTTACTAAGAGAGTATTGAGGCTAAATTCAAGGCATATGATGATCTCTATAATAGATTAGGATTAAGAGGATGAGAAAGATGTCTTTAAACTCGCAAAAGTCAAAGAAAAGAAGAGTAAGGACTTAGACCACATTAAGTGTATTAGGGTGATAACCAAAGGTTACTAGTCAAAGATGACGAGATCAAACAAAGATGGGAACGTTACTTGCAACAATTACCACAAGAATATAACAATCGATAGCATCATAAATCCAAATAAGGGTGGACATTTTATATATGACTATAGGACTAAAATACCTGAAGTGTAAGAGGCATTAAAAAGATGAAATTAGGAAAGGCCCTAGGGCCTGATGGTGTACCAATAAAGGTTTGGAAGTATATAGGAGATACTGGAGTAGTTTGATTGACAAAGTTGCTTAACAAGATTGTAAAATCGAAAAAAATGCTAGATGAATGAAGGAAGAGTTTTATTGTACCAATTTATAAGAATAAAGGAGACATATAGAATTGCACTAATTATCGGGAGATCAAACTTATGAGGCATACCATGGAACTTTTTGAAAGAGGATTGAGAAGAGGCTACAGCATGAGACGAGTGTATCAGAGAACCAGTTTGGTTTCATGCATGAGAGGTCTACCATGGAAGCTATTTTCCTGCTTAAACAATCGATAGAGAAATATAGGGAGATGAGGAAGGACCTCCACATGGTCTTTGTTGACTTAAAAAAAACTTATGATAGGGTCCACAGAGAGTTAATATGGTGGGTGTTGGGCAAGAAAGGGGTTTCAAGGGGGCATACAAATATAAATAAAGATATGTATGAGGGAGCAGTAACAAATGTTAGGACCACTAGCGAAGAAACAGGTGATTTTTCTATCACCATAAGATTACACCAAGGATCAGCATCGAGCACATATCTTTTCACATTGGTTGTGAATGAGTTAACAAAATATCTGCACAAAGATATTCCCTGGTGCATGCAATTTTAGTAAGGAGAAGAGTGGGAGTGGAGAACCAATAAAGACTAATAAACAAGGAGCCCCCTAAAAGAACATTTTTTATACTTAGGATCGATAATTTATGAGAGTGAAGAGATTGAGAGGGAGGTTACCCAAATAATCTAAGTGGGTTAAAACAAAAGGAGATGCACCTTTGTAGGTTTGTGTGATCAGAAAGTGCCACTCAAACTAAAAGTAAATTTTATAGGATGCCTACAAGACCGACCATGCTCTATGGATTAGAGTATTGGGCAATTAAGGAACAACATGTACATAGAATGAGCGTCGCCGAAATGCCTATGTTGAGATGGATGCTTGGCAAGAAAAGAAAGGATAGAATTAGAAATGAAAATATTAGAGGAAACTTAGGAGTAGCACCACTAGGTAACAAGATGAGGGAAATTAGACTTAAATGGTTTGAATATATGTCCCTTAAGATCCCTTAGTTGGACTAGATGAGGAAAGATACGTTGTGAGTTAAGGCACGAACACTCCTCTATATAAAACACGAGCAAACTCCTCTCTACTGGACCCAAACCATCATGACCAACGGAGACCAAAAATGGCACCAATTAGGAGTAAGGTGATCCAAGTCAAAGATTCTAAAAGGGCAAGGGGAGGGCCTAACATGGATAGAAGTGGTGAGAAAAGATTTAAAAACTTTGGGATTAAATGAAGCCATGACACTTAATAGAGGAGAATGGAGGAACAAGATTGATGTGACTGACCCTTAATCGGGATAAGGTCTTGATGATATGGATCGAATCTTCAATTCCATAGTAAAATATATCAATCAAGAACATTTTGGGAATTAGAATATATCTTCTGTGTAGATAATTTGCTTGCTTAAGTTGACTTAATTTACCTACTGTTTAACTAGTTCAGATTCTGATAAGAACTAGGGTGAGGCACAACCTAGTTGACTTACACTAGTAAATGATTACTAGTGCAGCACGATTAAATCAAAGGAGTCACTTAAGTGGTTTCCTGGGGCTCCACCAATAGACTTGGCTTCTTCTTTTTTTAATAGAGATAACCAACCCTAAGTTGACACCATTTAAGTATAAAAATTCCAGTCTCACATACCAAGTCATATGCAAAATATATCATTGCTGTGAAAACCTGCATATTTGAATACCTACTCCACACATTCACATGAAATAAACAAAGGAAAAACCAATTTCTAATAACACACTCACTGATATGAGGAATAATAACACTACTGGCTGTATATAATAGAAGATTGTTTTGATCTTCAATCCAAACAACATAAATCAGAAGCACAGAGAGAAGACATAAAAATATTACTATTTTAAAGGAAGCACATTGTTACATTCAAAAAAAAAAGTATGTCGTTCTTCCAATGTATCTCATACCATACGTGCATGATTTATATCGGCAGTTCTGGTTAAAAACTCTCATAGTAGTGGGTGTCAACAATGCCACAACCCTTGCTAGGAAAGCTAAAGGACATGGGACTGCTTTCTCTACAGCTTGAGTAAGTCCGCTTGAAGTAAAGTCATAAAGAGGATATCCAATTCCACAGTCATATTGTGCAATTTCTCCAAAATGAACATCCCCACTTATGAAGAATATACCACCTCTCTGTATGTGAAAGAAGGATTGTCATATCAAGAAATGGGAAGATGATAATGTCAGCACAATGCTTCCTAAAGCAACTAGCCAGTTGTTATATTTCAAGAGACAATTTTTTTGTTTATACAAGCAACCATGAGGCATAAAGCTTCCCCATTATACAGTGAAGAAGAAAATATATAATAAATGCTACAAGCACAGTGGCACTGCTTTTGCTTTGCAAGGAATGACCAACCATTTCAAGCCATCTATCGTCCACATGTTCATGTTCAATCAAGATCCAGTGCTTCATTTGCAAAAGATAAATAACACTAACACCTTGAGTAACATTAGGCAAAACATCTATATAATAAGCAGGGATTACATTGAAACGTTAAAGAATGCTAACTATAACCATTGAATAGAGCTAAATTTTGATGTTTATGGAACTACTGGAAGGGTATGATGTGTATACTGCCAAATGTATCAGTTACATTGAATGCTTAAAGCATCTTATAGGAAATTGTGATGCACCCTTTGTTTTAACTGGACATGCACAAGCAGAAAGGAGAACTGATTCCAATTTTCCGTAATAAAAAATTTGAAAGTATCAAGCAGTCATCTTTTCATCTATTTTGGGGTGGCTACATTGATTAGGAGGTATATCATGCCATTATCTGGTCTCACATAGATTTTCTTGATTTGTTCAAAGTTCTTTTTTGTGGAACAATATGCAGCACATGGCAGTAAATATTAACTTTTAGGTGATAGCTGTTGTTTGCTAGGCATGAATCAAATGGAAGGAACACATTGCTAGAATACTCGACTATTGCAAGATGAATCTGAGACGGTCATTATTGGAAGTGGTGGCTCAAATGGTTTCATGGGAAGTATTAGGAAGGAATACAATGGATATTGAATTCAAGATGTTTATAGGAATTGAAACCCGATCATCATCAACAGGGTCTGGAAGCAAATGAAGCACTTTGAGGGGGCGTGTTGTGGAAATCCCATGGTTGGCAGGCACTGATGGTGTTATTAAAAATCAAGTAGGAGAGTTCATTCATTGTTTTCCCAGGCTCTAATGAGATGGATATGCATGCTACTGCTTTTGGCTTGTGCATTTATAGAGATAAATCTCTGGTGGAAGAAGACTTGGTGAATGTGCTCTTGGAAGGAATGGAAGAATCGGACTGTTGTGTGGAAGAAGACTTGGTGAATGTGCTCTTGGAAGGAATAGATGAATTAGACTGTGGTCTTTCTCTCAATCTCAATAGATATACACACACACACGCACATTCTTTTGTAAATATCTAGCAAGTTTAGAAGATTTGGTAGATTCTAGTGAACTCAGGCACTTGTTTTGACATAATTGTATATATGGTACTTGATGGCCAGCTTGTAATTTTGTCATTCTAATATTTTTTTCTTACCACTCAAAAAATAAATGAAAGAAGGAACTTAAAGATATGAATATGAGTTACAAAGATTTGACCACTTAGCCAAGTTGGTTAAGTGCTTTGTCTCGCACCAAAGAGGAGAATAGAGTTACCAATAGGTTTCACTAGGAAATGTTTGGGGCATAAGGTTATGGATTCAAAATAGTTCAACAATCCTCAGTCAGGTGTTACAGCATGGGAAGTTCTCACCTTGCTATTTGCGATTAATTTAAGTAAGCGATCTCTCTCCTTTGGGAAACGTCCCCAAGATTCCATATAAAATAGCGGGCCAGTAGTGGCAGAAAGATTTGATATGACCTGGATGACAGTAAAATTGTATTCCATAAATCCAAACATTAAATATATCTCTTATAGATAAGTAAGATTGACATTGCTGACTAAAATATATCCCACCAAGCTGACTATTACGTCAGACAAGTGACTCAATGAATCTGGATAACATGAACTCAACAAGAAGGAACTTAATTTGAGAATGTAAATTCTCCAAATAGCATTAACTTTGTAAGATAGGCAAAGCTAAAGACTAATGCATTGCTGTATGATAAATAATTAAAGCAATTGGGAAAGGAAGCATGAACACAGATATTACAGGTGCGTCCAAATGCAATTTATGCAGTATAAAGTCTGATTGATGGAACACATTTCCCATAAATCTGGTTAAATGGAATGAGCTACTGAAAATCAAGCAAAACTCATCATCATGTCATAGCAGGGCTTCAGAAGCGGTCAGCTAGACCTCATGGAGAACTCTATTCCAAGTTATTTGTGACTTCACACAAGCATTCATTATTTTGGCAACTCCAGTTAGTTGATTATAGTCATGCTTCATATCAATGTCTATGCTTCAGTCTGATTTGGAATTTTTTAGGTCATTATATATGTTTAAAAGTATCTAACATCACGGCAGACTAATGGTAAAGCTAGGTACTAGAAGCAAGGAACTGGTTTAGTCAATGCATGTCCCAGAAGTGCATTGTTTCTACAAGCATTAAAAAATCCAAGGATTGAGAGTAGGATTTCAATGTTCAAGGACACCATATGTTTAGATAATCCAGCAGCATTCAATGCAAGTCTAAATTCCTCAGCAGCCCGAGGTGCAAATTCCAATTAGAGAACATAGAAACTAAAGAAACAGCAACAAAAAGATAAGCACGAAGAAGTCTAGCCAAAGCATTTTTCCACTATGACTTTTAAAGAATAAATTAAAATCAAGTTGAAACTGTATGAAGAGACTAAAACTAACTCTGAAAAAAAGTAAACATCAAGGTAAACAAGAAAAACAACACATAAGAACCTAATGGAAAATGTTTGGGGCATAAGGTTATGGCTTCAAAATAGTTCAACAATCCTCAGTCAGGTGTTACAGCATGGGAAGTTCTCACCTTGCTATTTGTGATCAATTTAAGTAAGCGATCTCTCTCCTTTGGGATTCAAACATTTACAAGCAGGACAGTTATCCTTAACATCAAAGAGGCAAATTTCTTCCAGGCACATCAATAGGTTGAACCCTCACTGACCAGTAAATCAGCCGGAAATTTAGCAACCACAAACTAGACACAGATACTTTGTCTTTATTACCAACCTGTTTAAGAAAAATATTGGCCACTATGCAATATACAAACCAAAAGTCCTTGAACTACATACAGCTACAAGCACCATAATTACTGGAAAATGCAATGCATATGACATAGAAGTACTGAAACTATGTTATACCTGAATAGAAGATGTGATTATTGTAATCTGTGATGGAGGACCATTCAACTCTCTCTCTAACCATGTCCACTGCAAATCCCCTAAAATGCTTCCATCACTGAACAATGGATCTCTGTGGTACCTGGTGTCTAAGAGAATAACCTGACGAAGAGTATTGTCTAAGATTAGTAGATTTTATCTTGAGTATTTTGCATGCATTTATTCCATTCTCAGATTATTTTTGCTGGCTCATACTTCATGAATATGATAAACACAGAAATACTACATGTATAAGCAAAGCACGTTTTGAAAATTAACATCCTAGAGAGATCATTCAACTTATAAGGAGATCAAAATGCTAAATACAAACAATTAACACTTGCATGCATGCTGGGAAAAAAAAAATCAGAAGGTTTCTGACCTTGATTTGTTTTCCCTTAGGGCCAAACATATAAGAAGTGTATACACCAGCTTGTTTACGCCTGCAAGAAAGAAGCCAGAGAGACAAGTAGCTCTATCAAGCCTCCAAAAGAAACAATGTTGAAGCATTTAAGTTAGATTACAAGAAAACAAAAATAGATTGGCAGATAATGGTCAAATTCTCTTGTTTCTACATATACAGTGGAGAAGCATTATCTAGTATGCAGTGGAATGCCATTTTGGAAGAAATGAAGGCACTTCAAAACAACGCATGGGGCTGGTAGAGGTTCCCTATGAGTAAAGAGGAGTGTAAATGGATGTCTGTGGTGAACTACAAAGGTCAATCAATGAAGAATACAAAAATACAGTTTGTTGCCAAATATGTAAACAGAGACCTACAGGCTAAACTACAAGGAAAGATTTTTGCATTTAAAGCAAATATGAATCTCATTCAAGTCCTACAGTCTTTTTCATTTTCAAGGTCTCAATGTCTCTGGTAACACATTATTTCTGGCCACTACATCAATTGGTAAAAAGTCCTTAGCTTGCCATCTGCCTTTGAATGAAGTCAAGGAAGGTGTTCTGTTTAAGAAGTTCCTTATACAAGCAGAACCAATCATCAAAAAGTCAGGTTCAATGTGTTCAATAAGTATAAGTTGGTAAAGCAGGATGGCTACCTAGAGTGACATGCTGACTATACACCTTTAATTGAGTTAGTTTGATATTTACCATGGTCTCATGATGCGTATTTATGTATGTAGGGACCAGAATTATAGACCAGAAAGACAAATAAAAAAACTTCGTATCATCTCATTTTAAGATCAAAATCTGGGTAATCTCAAGTATTTCTAGGGTTGAGATGGCCTATTGAAGAAATGAATTTTTGTTTGTCAGTTGAAGTATGTACTCGACCTACAAAGATATAGGTAGGCTAGGAGCAACACTTGCTGAAACGTCAATTGATATAAATTACAGTTCAGAGAACATCAAAGGACAACTATTATTATTGAAAAGCGATAGATTTAGAAGTTCACTCGACCACCATTATTTGTCTTTGACTTGAGCTAATATAGGATGTGATGATTGTAGGCTTTCCCTGAGTGCAGCACATCTTGCAAGCAAATACTAAGGTATTTTAAGGGTGCACCAGAAAAAGGCTTAATGTTTGCCAATACAAACATTCTCAAGGTCAAAGCATACACAGTTGCAACAGGATGGTGCCATTAGTGAAGCAACAAGTACTCATTTGTTGCCAAATGAAGCATTGAAGCTAAGTATTGCAGCACATTGTGTTGCAAAATTATTATGTCTGAGGACTATGTTGTTTGACCTAGGCAGCTCAGTAAAGATTCAGAAGTACACTATTGCCATAACCTGTTCACAATTGCTGCGACATGGCAGAACAAAAGACTTTTTACCACAGCCATGTGATTCTTTTTCTTTTTCTTTTTTCTTTTTTAAGTTAACAGACAGGATAATTATGTAATGTGTTTGTCATAGGTAAAAACATTATCACTCAGCTCAGATATTAAAGAAGCTGCAAAACCAAGACTAAAACCATTTTTAAGAGCATGATTCACTTCTATCCTCTGATTAATTGGGATAAGGTCTTGATGATGATGATGATGATGATTAAGTCTGGCGATGATTTTTCTTTATACAATTTCAAGGGCCTCAAATAAACAATAATAAAGGGCTCAAGTTTTTTTTTAATTTTCCAATTTTTTTCTTCTTTGTTTTTTATCTACTTCTTGTTTAGATCTTCATAACCTTAATCAACCATCTATCAATTATGCATACACTCGAAGTCATTAGGAAGTTCCTTAAGAGGACCGACTAATTACCAACTAATTAGCAATGATAGGGAATAGATGAAAAAATATGCCTTGCAAATCAAAATATGATCCTTTGATAAGCTTTATCACAATCGAATACACTAGAAGATTTTATAGGAAAAGTGAAAGATTCTAGCAAGCAATGACAGTACAGTTCATGAAGGTTAGTAAATACCATGCATGATCCAACTAAAGGATGCAAGGCTTCTTACCGTGGACTATCTTTTTCTTCATCTAAGAAATCTAACAGTAGCCTTTGGCTCACATCTTTACTGCTAAATTCTTTCCCTGCATCATTTAACCCATAATCATGATCATCCCATGTGCCAATAACCTGCAATATTAAGCTAATTTGAGGATGCAAAATATCAAAATCATTGAAAGCAAGGACAAATTGTCAAGCAAATGAAATGGAACATGCAACATAGAATGCCGTGATGGTATCACCAAACTGGAAAGCTAAAACACTAAATTAAGGACTTAGGCAGGGTTAAGAACCATACATATTCAGGCAGCATTGTGGTAATTTACCTCAATGGTATAGTATTTTGGTTAAATATCATGCCGTCGTTTAGATTGTATCTGGATAATGCCTTGATATGCAGATGCGAATCTTGGAGATATTCAAATATCCATTAGTTTAACCAAGGTCAAACCTTATTCCCTAGTCTTGAGCTAGGAATTATCATATTTGATTGTATCACTCTTTCAAGAACTAAGTTTCGAATCAGTACTCCTAAAAAACGACTGTTTCCAAGTAGTAACCTGGGATCTTCTACAGTCAGAAGTTGGCTTTTGAGCAAAGAGAACTAACTTTGTTGATGAACTGCTTTGTTCCCCAACCAAAGGTTATGGACTCAAGTCTACTCCCTCCCAACTTCCGGAGAATAAAGGGAATTGCACATACCATGCTTTGTGTTTTGTGTTTATGACCTCAGCTTGAGTGGAAATAGTTGTCCCTGCCAGTATTCTCTATAAGCAAAGCTTGAAGAAAAGGCTATCTGAAAAGAATGAAAAAGGAAATGATAACATTGGGTAAAAATGGGGGGGAGACAACACCACATGAACAGCTGACCCTCTTCTTCCATTTCTCCCTTGCACAAGTTTGGCAGTCAATATCTCAGTTTTGAGTAAACAGAGCACTGTTGGTGGCCACAGATGATGCCAAAGATATTAAATCCATATGCGGAAAATGTCCATTTTGGACCTCCTCTTTCTATTTTGAATAAAATCATTTTCATATGGATTGGTTATTCACAAAAGATCTGTAAAACTTTGTTCTCCTGTTCTGTTTCTTGAATGGAAAACCATGTTTGATTGTCTCAGTTTTATCTTTGCTTTGTTTCCTTTCATCATCTTCCTATACCCAGATAGGGATGGCTCACGAAGCCCTGGCATATTTTGTTGGAACTATGTTGTTTATTGATAAAGCCATTACCTTCTACTCAATGTTCTTGTTACTGTTAAAGAGGAAACTGCAAACCTTTTGTTTCAGATGTGCTTCCATTCTTCCCTCAGATGGGAGGGGCCAATTTAATACAAGGTGTTTTGTTTCATGAAAATGTTTACTGCAATAGATAAAGCAAAGAAGACCCAGAAAACAAAATCACTCTGTTAGAATTTGTTTCATTTTCCAAATCTACTGGTTTCAGGCCCTGTTCTTTCATGAGAAATCATGGGCATTCTCTATGAGTTAGTCTTACACAGTAGCATATTTTAGAAGTTTATTTGTTGAAAGGAGCAACACTAAACCATGGTCTCTGAAAAACAAAACAAACAACATAAATGAAAGGAGATGCAGAAATAGGGTAGATTAGACAGGGTTTCAGCAGCATTTTGTTTTCTTCACTATTTGCATCAATTCTTAGAAGATGTGCCTGATCTGAGGAAGAAATTATTCAAAAAGAAGGCATTAGCAAACATGGTGACAGCAAGGTACGTGCAATGCAGAATAGCCAGATTGAAAATGGGTGTGCGAATATCAAAATATTGAAAAAGTTAGAAGTTACTCTCCAATTGAAGTATAACTTATATTTCTTGGGACTACAATATAATGGAAGAGACTAAATATGTAATATATGGATGAAAACGAAATAGAAGTTATAAGGACAAAAAAGAAGAATCAAGAGAGCAAGGCAAGTCAATTAAGACTCTATCTTATATTTTTATCCCATTCCTTATGCAAATTGCAAGAAAGATACATGTCCCTAGGATAAAATGCCTACATCTACTGTTAGTCAAGGGTTGTGGACCAAGAAGAATATCAAACCTATTGCTCCCTTGGAATAAAAAAAATTGAGAGAGGGTGAGGGAGAACTCAAAAGAATGTCGATAACTGGGTTTGAAAATGAGAGAAGTGGGTTGTTAAAAGATTAGTGAAAGGACACTTTTGAAAGAAACACAATTAAATATACTTTCTGTTAAGTAGTTATTTTCGTTATCACTATCCAAATAGCCATTCACTTAGGTAGTTTGTTGCCACAACCCTAGTATCTCTTCACTTGGATGGTTATTTACCTCAGCAGTGGCAACCAATTACTTCACCTGAATAATCAAAAAACTAACTACAGGCACAATATTTCTGATGGGCGCCATTTTCAATCCAATCAGCAAATCAAATGGGACCACTTGTTTTCGAGGAAAAGTGTATTGGCGTGACTCTCTTTAGTTTCTGGAGTTTTCTAGTTTCCTTTTTTTTCCTTCCATTTGTTCCTTAAGAGTTGAGGAAATAGAGATAGAAAGTAGACTTACTTGAGAAAGGAGATTACATGCAGCTCAGGCACCTACTGAGTCTAGCTTTTACAGAAACCAATGGCTATAAAAGCATCATACAAGTATACTTTTCTCATATCTGGATTTGTTATTGAATTGGATGAAAATTGAGATTTTCTCTCTTTGTGAATGTGATGGTTAAAATGTTTGCAGGAGTGCAACTCTCACGTTTCTTTTTCCAGTTCGACACTTGGGAAAACCCTCGTCAGCCCTTAGATGTGATGCCTCATCGCTACAAAGTTTCTTCTAAGTGTGATGTCTTATAATATTCTATAGGGACTCATGTGTGACTCCAAGACCATTCACATCAGTATTAAAAGGTGCGACGCTTGTTAATCCTATCCTTTATTCAAGACCCAAAAAATATACTTCAAATTCTTCCTAGTATCATTTCCAGCATTCAAAAGCTCTTGTTTCTAGTTTATTTCATCCAAATCCATCAATATTCAAGAGGGTTTCTGCTAGAAATCAGTTTTTAGATCTTAATTTTCATTTTTCTACTCTGTTAAAGTTGTTGGAAAGATTTCCTACCAAACCAGTGATCCAAATCCTTTGAAATTTAGTGGCTTTAGAGATTACAATCATATTCCAATTGGGTTTCAAATAGATTCTCAATCCAAGTTGTCGTTTGGTTTTGCTTAAACTGAACTTTCTTGTCCTCAAATTTAATTTTCTGAGTTAAATCTTTATCTTCCTCTAAAGTTTAAGCATCTCGAGTACTTTTAAAGATCAGAAATTCTACTAGAACAATTTTTATTCGTCCTGTGTCAATTTCAAGCAAAATATTACATCCTTCATTACTCGCAGAGCTAAAGGCAATGAGCATTCAAGTTACATATAGGCATGGAAACAACTGAGTGAAAGGACAGTTCGGTAGTGGAAATAACTGCCTAGGTGCAAGGATATTAAGGTGATGAAATGAAAAATAACTAATGAATGATTAAGGATATTTCATTAAAATGAAATGGTGCTTAAACTGTCATTTCACTGATTATAGAAGGACCTGCTTCTCTCATTTTCAATGGACAAGTCCTGTCTAAACTTCTCCCTCACCATCTCTGACTCTCACTGTGTTTAACTTGTGCTTTGTCTAGGTGAGTAATCAGGTCAATATTAGTCCTGGGGGCAGCCCTTGACTAATTAGAGGCATCACATATCGAGGACTTATTTCATTGTAGCCACCTGCATAAGTAGGCAAATAAAGTTTTTAAGATACAGTGTTACTTTACTTGGCTTGCTCTTCTTCGTTTCTCTTTCTACTTACCAATTCCATCCATCTTCTACCTGAGTAGCTTCTTCCAAACTATCCTAGTTCCAACAATGTGCAGCCCCGTTCTTAAAAAGACTGCAAGGCATGGAATGGCATTGGAGCCTCAAGTACTTGCTTAGATGTTTTCTTGAGTACTCCTCTCATTGGTGAAGGCTTCATTTGTGTTGCTTGAAGATGATTGATTTCCACTTGTTTCTTCATATAAAAAGGGCAAACAATAGACAAAGATCCCACATATGCGGGGTCAGGGGAAGGGGCGGACCACAAGGGTCTATAGTACGCAGCCTTACCTTGTATTTTGCAAGAGGCTGTTTCCACACCTTGAACCTGTGACCTCAAGGTCACACGACGACAACTCTACCGTTGCGTCAAGGGTTCCCTTCTTACTTGTTACTACATATCATTATTTATATATGTATATTTATACTACAAGCCCTTGTGGTCCACCCCTTCCTCAGACCCCACATAGGCAGAAGCTTCATGCACCAAGGCTGCCCTTTTTTATATTTATACTTGTGTCCCCTTTGCATTCTATGTTCATTTCTAGTTCCTAACGTAGTGCTCCATGTCTTCTTTACAAATTTAGCTGCAGTTCTAGAATTGATCCAAGGTTTCTTTTAGATTTCTGAAGTTGAATGATTTCATTTCTAAAAATCCAAAATTCATAAAACTGTTATCTTGCCATAATAAAAGATCCAAAGATTTCAGTTTCCATTTTGCAAGAGCATAATGCCAGTCTCCAACTCAGATGAAAAAGGAGGAGGGTCTTGCGTCAAGTGCCAGCCGGCAAGAAAGAAGCTGAAGATGATTTTGTTATTTCTTTCTCACTTGCAAATGAATATGCATTTGTATATTAGTTTATAAGTAAGAAATAAAAATCATCTCCAGCTTCTCAAAAGTATGACAACCCTAACATCACAAGAATCGAAAACTGACATTCCCTCAAGCTAGGGCATCCCCCATAAGCGACGCGCTACATCGGATCCTAGGTGCGGTGAGAAATGGGAAAGGGTTGCTAAGGCGTTCCCCCAGAAGCAACGCACTACATCGGATCCTAAGTGTAGTGTAAAATAGGCAAGGGTTGCTAGAGTGTCCTCTTGGCAGCGACATGCTGAATCAAAACACAAGTCCAGTGAAAAGTGGATAGGGGTTCATACCATGGAGGTTGAGAAGTGCGTGGGTAAATAAGATATCTCAAGAGCATAAGATTCGCATCGCCACATGGAATATAGGGACATTGAAAGGTAAGAGTTTAGAGTTAGTAGATACGATGAAATGTAGGAGAATCTACATCACTTATATCCAAGAAAACAAGTGAAAGGGGGCTAAAACTAAAGAAATCGATGAGTATAAACTCTGGTATATAGGAAAGGATAATAACAGAAATGGCTTAGGAATAATAGTGGATAAAGAAGTAAAGGATAAGGTTGTGGAAGTTAAAAGAATCAGTGATAGAATTATAATAATAAAACTTGTTCTAGGAGAGCAGATCATAAATGTTATAAGTGCATACACACCACAAGTAGGGTTAGAAGATATAATCAAGAGATAGTTTTGGGAATATATGGAGGAAGTCATGCAAGAAATTCCCAACACGGAAGGGATATTTATAGGAACAGACTTAAATGGCCATGTAGGAAAAGAAAAGGAAAGATATAATAGGTTACATGAAGGGTATGGTATAGGAGAACGAAATGAGATGGGGAAAATTATCCTCAATTCTGCTTTGTCATATAACTTGGGCATTGCAAATACATTCTTTAAGAAGAGGGATGAACACTTAATCACCTTTAAAAGTGGACATCATAAAAGCCAAATAGACTTTTTCTACTTAGGAATACTGAAAGATCAATGTATAAGGATCGTAAGGTGATACCCGGTGAGAGTTTAACCTCACAACATAGGTTAATGGTTATGGATATCTATATTAAAAGATGGAAGAAAGGAAATGAACTTAATAGGTATTCAAAAACTAAGTAGTGGAACTTAAAAGGAGAGAAAATAACCTCATTCACAAATAAGTTGATGGTAGAAGGAAACTGGAACTTGAAACAAAAGTAAACACCATGTGGACTAATATGGCTGAGTTCATTAAGAAAGTGGCAAAAGATGTCTTAGGAGTATCCAAAGGTAAAAGATAATTAGTAAAGGAAACATAGAGGTGGAGAGAAATAGTGCAAAAAGTCATTAAAGATAAACGGGTGTATTCTAAAGCATGGCAGAAGACTAAAAATAATGAAAACTATGAACAATATAATAATGCTAAAAAGGTTGCTAAGAGAATAGTAAGTGAGTCTAAACTTAAGGCATATGATGACCTCTATATAAGACTAGGATCAAAAGAAGGTGAGAAAGATGTGTTTAAACTTGCAAAATAAGAGGACAGAAGGGTAAGGATTTAAATCATGTTAGGTGCATTAGAAGTGATGACCAAAGGGTACTAGTCAAAGATGACGAGATCAAACAAAGGTGGGAAACTTACTTTCAAAATTGTTAAATGACAATGGCTCTAAGAATATAGGGATTGAAAATACAGCGAATCCAAATAACATTGGATATTATAGACATGAACGTAGGATTAGAATACCTGAAGTGAAAGAGGCCTTGAAAAAGATGAAATCAGGAAAGGCCATGAGCCCGATGGTATACCGATAGAGGTTTGGAAGCATATGGGAGATACTAGAGTAGTTTGGCTGACCAAGTTGTTTAACAAGATTATAAAATCAAAGAAAATGGCAGATGAATGGCGTAAAAGCTTTATTGTACTGATTTATAAGAATAAAAGAGACATACAGAGTTGCACTAATTATCAGGGAATCAAACTTATGAGCCACACTATGAAACTTTTTGAAAAAGTGATTGAGAAGAGGCTACGACATGAAATGTATTAGAGAACCAGTTTGGTTTCATGCCAAGGAGGTGTACCATTGAAGCTATTTTTTTACTAAGACAGTTGATAGTCACATGGTCTTTGTCAACTTAGAGAAAGCTTATGATAGAGTCTTTAGAAAGTTAATATGGACGGTGTTGGGCGATAAAGGGGTTTCATGGTGGTATATAAACATAATTAAAGATATGTATGAGGGAGCGGTAACAAATGTTAAGACCACTAGTAGCGAGACCAGTGATTTTTTGGTCACTGTAGCTGCACCAAGGATCAGCATTAGGCTGATACATTTTCACATTGGTTATGGATGAGTTAACAAAACATCTGTGGTGCATGCTATTTGCAGATGATATAGTATTACTAGATGAAATGAAGAAGGGCGTAAACATAAAGATAGAGTTATGGAGAGAAGTATTAGAATCTAAAGGATTTAAAATTAGCAAGTAGAGTAGGAGTGAAGCACCAGTTATGATTGATAACCACGAGGTCCCTGTAAAAGACCACTTTCAGTACCTAGGATCAATGATTCATGAGAGTGGAGAGATTGAGAGATTGAGAGGGAGGTTACCTAGAGAATCTAAGCTAGTTGGAACAAATGGAGATGTGCATCTGGAGTTTTGTGTGATCGGCGGGTGCAACTCAAACTAAAAGGAAATTCTATAGGATGGCCATAAGGCCAGCAATGCTCTATGGATCAGAGTGTTGGGCAGTTAAGTAACATCATGTCCATAAGATGAGCGTCGCGGAAGTGAGGATGTTGAGATGGATGAGTGGCAAGACAAGAAAGGATAGAATTAGGAATGAAAACATTAGAGGAAACCTAGGAGTAACACCAATAGGTAACAAGATGAGGGAGATTAGACTTAGATGGTCTGGACATGTCCAAAGGAGACCGAAAACGGCACTGGTTAGGAGTGAGACAATACAAGTAAAAGGTTTTAAAATGGCAAGGGGAAGGCCCAAAAGAAAGTGGATAGAAGTGGCGAGAAAAGATTTAAAAACTTTGGGACTAAATAAAGCCATGGTACTTAATAGAGAGGAATGGAGGAATAAGATTCATGTAGCCAACCCCTAATTGGGATAAGGTCTTGATGATGATGACGATAGAGTCTTTAAGCCTTATGCTTTGCCCATACTAGCAAGGTTTCTCAATTATTAAAAAATTGCAGAGAAACCTGCATTTACTTCTACTCTTTAAGGTTTTATACCAGCATAGTTTCTGCATTTTTTAGGAATCACAAAATTATTGCATACAATCCTATACATAAAGTTTCAATTCTACTTTTCTAAATCATTGATTCAATCATTGGATCCTTCAAAATTCGGTTTATTGTCAAGATATCTAGAATCAACCTCTCAGCTGCAATTTTAGTGGTCTTACATTGTGTCATCATATAATTCAATACAAATCAGAAGCATGCTCACATGACAATTCATTTAAACAACCTACACACATATGGCAAGCATTGCAAGTGATGACAGCACTGAAACTAAGCCCCAAAGTGGACATTAGGTGATTGATTCTCAATTCACAACAATCTTCAAAATATCACAAGAAGGTATGTGAGAACTCTTATAGAAGACTTTTACGTTAGAGAAGCAGCATATATGGAAGACATGTAGTTGTAACTGTTCTGAAGATCAAAATCTGAGAGCTGAGCAGAAACACAGTTTCAGTAATAAACATCTAAATTCAAGCTGGAAATCACAAGCTTCCAACAAGTTGGCATTTATCTATCTTTCAAAGTAATGAAGCCAGTAATAGTTGCACTGGCATTTTTCAATACTCACAGATTCTTTCCAAATATGGTCTATGGCTTCTGTGCTAACCAAATCTGAGAGGAAGAGCAACAGCAGCTTCAACTACTTGGGTATATGTAAAGCTCTAATTACCATAAAAAGATTGCTATAGTTGTAGTGGGAACTCCTGCTAACATGCACTTGGAAGCAGCAATTCTTCCAAGCTTACACATTTAAAGGATAGGAATGAATACCTATTATGTAGAACCTTCTTTTTCCTTTTTTGTTTGTGAAAAGTTACAAACTAACATATTTAAGCAGACATTTAACTTCAGGATGAATCTTCCTTAAGTTCAAGCACAATTTTAGGTTCAAATACAGGCAAATATGAACAGCAAAGTTAACAACTCAGCAGGCAAAATTTGAAGACTTTGGAAGAACTCAAGCTAGCCATTATATTTTATATAAAGAAGGACGAGAAATAGTTTGCTTGGGATCTGCACTTAAGGGCATTTACATGTTCTATAAGGTCTTGGTTTAAAATACTCCACTGTGTTTAAATCAGCACTCATTTTTGTAGGGGAAAATGGTTTATGTTAAGTGTTTAATTTTGGACAAAATACCCTTAATTTAGCATTTAATTAGATCATCTAAATCATCAATTTGATAATTTTTTTGATAAAATACGAAGTTTAGCTCAAATTGGCCATCCAATCGTTAATTTCTCAAATTTAACAATCACATAATCATCTGAGCTAAGCAAATGCTTAACGTATGGTTTAGATGACTCTAAGCTAATCTTATATTTTGCAAATCAAATAGATCGTGGTTTGGATGGCTAATTCTATTGTGCAGATCAGTTGGATTGGATATTAGATGGCTCAAATTGTGCTGATTAGTGTCAAATCAAAAATCAACGGTGTAGATTATCCAAAAGGGCATTGAATCAACCAGATCACTCACAAAGCAAGATGGAATGGTTTCCTAAAGGAAAAAGAGTTCTAATTAGAGGAAAGGACATCGTGGAGAAGATTTCCTAAATAAGAGATCAATTTTGGAATGAAGAGGCATAATTAAAGGGAATAGGAGTTTCCTAGTGGGAAACTAACTCTTCACCGTAAGGAACGATGGGGAGAACAAAATTAGAAGGCATCAAGGCTTTAAAAGGAGGGCACTACTGGACGAGGGAATTTTTTACTGTTGTCATCCCTTGCATTCTATTTCTGTTGTTCATCGTCTTAGTTTGTTTTCGTTTACCGTCGTTATCCTCCTCCTATATCTCCTTTCCCTCTCATGCACCTATTTCTCTTAGCACTCTCTTCTCGGTTCACCTCTTCTCTCCAATCTGTCTTTCACACACCACACAACTTATCTTTTCTCATTTTTTTTCCTCTTTCTTCTCTCAGTTTCCAGCAGGAAACCGGAATTCATCATTTCCCTACCACCATTCCTCGTTCACTCTATTTTTTTTACCGCACCAGACTAGATTAATCTCCGGCAGGCAGACACCCATCTCTTCCATTTCTTCTGTCCGTTCATCCCTCGATTCTCTGTCTCTTCATCATCTCGTGTCTCCCCCTATGTCTATATTTACCCAACGCAAGCACCAGTGTCTATCTTCACCGTCCACACCCACCTGAGCCACCCGCCTCCTGTTTAGCCTGCATCACTTTCTATTCATGACAAGGGTTGTTCATGAATAGATTGACAACACTAACTGCAAAGCTAATATCAAGTCTTGTGTGAGACAAGTAGATTAGTTTCCCTGCTAGTCTTTGATATGTACCCTTGTCAACAACAACTGAGTCTTCTTTTGAGCCAAACTTGTTAAAAGGATCCATAGGAGTTTCAGAAGGTTTGCGACCAAGCATACATGTTTCTTTCAACAAGTCCAGAGTATATTTTCGTTGTGGCACTTAGATGCCCAGACTTGACCGTGCTGCCTACATTCCAAGAAAGTATCTCAAAACTCCAAGGTCTTTGATCTCAAACTCCCTAGCAAGAATTCCTTATAGCCGAATCATTTCTTCTTCGTGATTTCCCGTCAAGATTATATCATCAACATAGACGTTAAGTATAGTAATCTTATCTGTCGAAGATCTCTTGATAAACAGAGTATGATCAGATTGCCCTTGAGAGTATCCCTGCTTCTAAATGGCTTTAGTAAATCTCTCAAACCAGGCTCTTGGGGATTGTTTGAGCCCATAGAGATATTTTCGAAGTTTACAAACTTGATTAGCATTACTCGGCTTCTCAAGACCAGGAGGAATTTCCATGTAGACTTCCTCTTCAAGATCATCATTGAGGAAAGCGTTTTTAACATCCAATTGATGCAGGGGCCAATCAAGATTGACTACCAAGGATAATAAGAACCGAATTGTGTTTAATTTTGCAACTGGAGCAACCTTTTCCAAGTAATCAATCCCATAAGTTTGTGTGAACCCTTTTGCAACAAGTCTTGCTCCATACCAGTCTATGCTGCCATCTACCTTGTATTTGACATTGAATATCCACTTGCATCCAACTAGGTGTTTTCCCTAAGGAAGTTGAGAGAGTTCCCACGTACCATTCTTCTGTAATGCCCGTATGTCTTCATTTACTACCTCTCTCCACTTAGGTTGTTTTATAGCCTCTTGTATGCAGCTTGGAATCTTTATGTTGCTAAGGTTGATGATGAAAGCACGATAGTTAGGAGAACTTCTCATAGGAGACAAAGTGTGAAATAGAATGTTAAGTGCAAGACCTAACTCCCTTTCTTTGGGCCATAGGAATATGAAGATCATCAGTAGAGCACAAAACATCCATAGAAGACATGAATCTATGTTACCTTGGATGATGGCAATAGGAGTTGAACTCGAGGCGTCTGCTTGGCAAGACTCAGGAAGCATGAGTTGGTCCACCTGTTTAGAATCTTTCTGACGTCTTGAGTAGACCTTGAGTTCTTTGTTTCCTTCCTGAGGATAATAAATAGGAGTGGGAATAGAAGGATTATCCAGGTTGTGAGCCTAGGATGGGGATATAGGAGCTTGAGCATTAATAAGAGACTTGGTCATAGGTGAGTGAGGTGTAATGACAGGGACAGTGAGAGGATCTTGCCAAAACCGATATTCTTCTAGTGATGTAGGAATCTCCCCCTAAATATGAGTTTTGGAGTAGTAAGGCACATTTTCAAGAAAGGTCACATCCATGGTATTGTACATTTTTCGAGTTGAAGAAGAGTAGCGTTTGTAGCCTTTTTAGTGAGGAGAGTACCCTAGAAAAAGGCATTAGATTGATTTTGGATCAAGTTTACTTCTTTGATGAGGTGAAACATGAACAAAGGTAGAGCATCCAAATACTCTAGGAGGAATATCCGTAATGATTCGATTTTGGGGGTAAGTTTTAGAGAGAACCTAACAAGGTGTGTCAAATTTCAAGATTCTTGATGGCATTCTATTGATAAGATAAGTTGCAGTGAGCATAGCTTCTCCCCAAAACTGCTTTAGGACATTGCTTGTAAACATAATAGATCGAGCCACCTCCAAAAGGTGTCTATTTTTCCTCTCCACCATCCCATTCTGTTGCGGAGTATCAACACATGAACTTTGGTGAATGATGACATTATCCAGGAGATAATTTCCAAGAACAGAGTTGAAGTATTCCTTCTCATTGCCCGTTTTTAAAACCTGAATTTTGGCCTGAAATTGATTTTGGACCATGGAATGGAAGTTTTTGAGTATAGATTCTGTCTCTAACTTGTCTTTCATGAGAAACACCCATGTGGTTCGGGTAAGATCATCAGCAAAGGATACAAACCAGCGAGCATCAGTGATATTAAGAACACGAGAGGGACCCCAAATGTCAGTATGAATAACCAAAAAGGGTTGTGACGGTTTATACTTGTGAAGAGGATAGGAATGTCGACAATGCTTAGACAATTGACAAATTTCACACTGGAACAATTTTGAATTTTATTGATGAATAATGAAGGAAACAACTTTGCCAAGTACATGAAATTTGGGTGACCTAGAGAAAAGTGCCACAACATAATTACACTTTATTTGAATTAGAAAACCAATTTATACTCCTAAAGGAAAAATTATTATTTGCAGGGGAGGAAACATGATGAGCTCAAATAGTCTGATTGTCAAGATGACCATTAGTTCTAATACGGTAGAGTCCTCTACTCTCCTTAGCATTGCCAATCATCTTCCCCAAATGCAAATCCTTCAAAAGACAATGAGTGAAAAAGAATTTAGCAACAAAATTCAAGTCTTTAGTGATTTTACTGATGTACAGTTAATTGCAAGTTAAGTTGGGAACCAAAAGAACTGATTCAAGAATCAGTGTCTTTGAGATGATCACTTTTCCAATATCGGTCACTGTGGAAAGGGATCCATCTACTATCCTAACTTTGTAGTTTTCGTTACACGGGCTGCACTCATGAAATAATGAAGCATCCTCAGTCATATGATCTGAGGCCCCAGAGTCGATGATCCAGTTGGATGAGTTCTCAGCCTTGACATGGAGAGTGTTCAAGAAAGTACCTTTTTGAGTAGTGGATTTAGTGGAGACAACAATAGCAGTTGGTATTCCTTGAGATTAATTAAACATCTTGTGCAGCCATTCAACTTATTCTTTGTTGAAGAGAGCAAGTTCATTGGTAGACTTTTCTTCTAAGGTAGCCACAGATCCCTGGTTCTCCTTCTCTTGGGCACGTTTATTCGGCTTCCAATCTGCTGGCTTCCCATGTAATTTCCAACAAGTTTCTTTGCTATGACCAGATCGGCGACAGTGGTCACACCAAGGTTTGCCCTTTTGGTGTCGATTGTCATATGTTGGGTTCATCACTCGTGAAACAAGGGCTGAACTTTACAGTGAGTTCATTTGTTAAGTCCACATCATGAGTTTCTTCTTACTCTCTTCTCTACGAACTTCTAAGAAGGCCTCTCGAATTGATGGAAGGAGCTTGGTTCCAAGAATTCTCCCCCTAACTTCATCAAAGGTTTTGTTCAACAACAACAGAAATTTAAGGATTCTTCCTTTTCCACAATTTTCTTGTACTTGCTTGAATCTCCAGGGCAATCCCAATCAAGGCTTTCAAAGATATTAAGTTGTGCCAAAGTCGACTGAGGGAATTGTAGTATTGAACTGCGGATAGATCACCTTGTCTAAGGTCATGAAGGGTGCTTTTGATTTCAAAAAGTTTAGCCGTATTTTCGTTGTAGGATTACATTGCTTTGGTGGCAATCCATATTTCATGGGCAGTTTCGTAAAACAAGAAATTTTGCCCAATCTCATTATCCATGGTATTGATTAACCAAGTCATCACCATATTGTTTTTAGATTTCCAGCCTCTGAATTTTGGATCATCTGCATTTGGTGGAACTGCAGCTCCAGTAAGGTAGTCGTCTTTGCCTTTCCCTGAGACAACACTATCACGGATTTTGCCCATTGAAGATAGTTTTGACCATTTAATTTGTGTCCGATGATGAGCAGAACAGATCCTTCTAATCCGCCATGATTCACCAGTCCCAGTCCAGATGTGGCACTGAAAGAACTACTATGATCAGACGCCATGGCCATTCAACAATTAGAGAGAAAAGAAATGGCCCAGAGAGTGCTCTAATACCATGAAGAGAAACTAGAAAAAGAAAATTTTTATTTCTCATTCTATCCTAAAAATGAATCCCCAAATCCAAATAAAAGGAGAGAACCCTAATGAGGTTAACAGCTCCCTTGAACTTTGGTTGCTAAAAAAAAGGAAAGAAAAACAAAATTCCTTTTAAAAAGAATAAATTAGTAACAAATAAAGAACCGAAACCTATAAATACGGAAACAAAATATTGTCCAACTCAACTAGCAAGAAATCCTAATTTTCCTTAATGAAAATAATGGAATTCCACAGCAATACAAGATTTTATAAGTCAAAACTAGTCTCAAAATCATCTCCACTAAATTCTTCACCTGAATTTACAAATCAAGAGAAAGTTACATTCTTTAACAAGTACATTAAAGATGAAAAGAAACACTAAGCATACTCTGTCAGAGAGCTCATAGAAGGCAGCAACTAAAACTTTTCAGTTAGAAGGTACTATCTAACTAAACAATCATATAACATTACAGAGGTGACATTCTGAAACCTCCAGCATAACTTTAAACAGAAAAACAGATTAAAAGAACAAACAGAATAATGCATGTCATTGTATGAATTAGCAAAATTGAACATCAACATTGACCCTATAACTCTCAAGTGGAACATCAGGATTACTCATTCAATCTGGGAAGTTAATTTGGAACGTTACCTGAGCTCCCTGTCGCAGAAGAGAATATCCTGAGTTGCTTTTAGCCTGCTTATATCTCAATTGCAGTTCCTGCTCTGACACTGGAATAAATCTGGGCACATTTTTCCATGGTCCAATTGTTCTCTCTTTTCCAAACAACTTAAAGGGGCGCTTGTGGTCTCCATAAATGTTGTCTCCCAACCAAATAAAGATCTGGGGACCGAAGTTGATTATCGCATTCCAGATGGGCTGCATTTAACAAGTTTTAGCTGTACTTTACTACATTTTTTAGCAAGAACAAAAGATATTAGACCGCAAATCTTCTCTATACCAACTGTCATGACTACCATAAAAAGAAACAAAAACAGTACCTTAGGTTATCAAGAATTTAAGCTTTGAAAGTCTATTATTTCACTAGAGATGGTTAAGTATTGCCAAAAATAATTCAATTGGAAGGGCAAACTTGTGAGGACTGCGGGCAACCTTTTTACTTCTTTTGAAAGAACTATGAATTAAATTATTTAGAGAAAGTAAAAAAGGCAGCCCGGCACATGAAGATCCCACGTATGCAGGGTCCAAGGAAGAGGCGGACCACAAAGGGTCTATAGTAAGCAGCCTTACCTTGCATTTTTGCAAGAGGCTGTTTATACGCCTCAAACCTGTGACCTCCAGGTCACACAGCAACAACCCAACCGCTACGCCAAGGCCCCCCTTTCTAAATTATTAGAGAAAGTGAAGACGCAAAAACAAGGGGACTGAATGATATCAAACAAGAAAGCAGAAGAAGCAACAGAAGAAATTGGGAAACCAGAAAAAGTTCTCGCTATAAGAGAATGCCGACCAATAAAAAGGATCAGCAACACCTTTCCATGGATCCTGCCATATTCTTAGCAGTTCCATAGATATGGTTATAGAGGGTTTCATCCTTTGACCAAATCAACCAGATGGAGTCTTGTTATGCAAGTGCTTCATATGCACCTTAATGTCACACATCTGAGCCCAGTTTGGGAAAAAGAGAAATTAAATATCATGAACTTAAGTGGAGAATCATCTCCACAACCACAACCCAAAACAAGATTCCAAACTTGAATGCATTATTTCAATCTGAACTTTACATTTGCAAAACAGTTATTTCTTCAAGGTGAAAAGTGAATGTTTGATAATATATATGGCACATGAAGAATTTGATTCCTTCTTCATGGAACCACAAACCTAAATATCATCCCATAAAATAGAACAAACATCATCGGAGACTGCTACCACGGTGCATGAGACAGAATGAGTGTGGAAGGGACAGAAAAAGAAACCATAAACAACCAGTAATGCAAAAGGCAGATGTGGAATGGGAAACTGACATAATGAGAAGAAAAATAAACCATAATAAATATCCTAATTACAATTTCTGCTTAGTATAAAATCACTTATGTCAATCATTTTTGTACAATATCAACTGATGGCAACTCTTTAGTAAGGATTTCATATAGCTATCTGCTAACGGATCTACTATCCAGATAAATGGAGTGGAATCTCCTGAGCTTCTGCTCTCTCACAGAGAAGTACCAACTCAGTTCCCAACTCCAGAACAGTATATTGTGATTAACAAGAAGACTTTTCAAAGGGGACAGAAGCGTGCCACAGTAAAATAATCTCTTCTAACTCCCCCAGTTAAAATTTAAACTAATGACAGAAAAACATAGAGTAATGTTGTGTTATTTTAACTCTATTGATGTATCAGTATTTAAAGATGTTACATGATATAGTTTCCTCATTAGAGGATTACAAATAAGTTAAGATTACAATCAATCAATCTAAAATCAAAGATTAGATGAGATGTCTATAGCTGTTATAACAGCTATGAAACAATATGACTCCGATATTTAGGAATCCTATATCAAGACAGTTATAACAGCCATAAAGGAAAGGATACACCCCTGATATTTCCTACATCAACACTCCCCTTCAAGTTGGCAAGTAGATATCTATCAGTCTCAACTTGGTTATGAGCATGCGAAAGGTTTTCTTATCCAGCCCTTTGTAAGAACATCTGCTAGCTGCTTCTTAGTATGAACATATGGTGTACACACTTCTTTAGAGTCCAACCTTTCCTTTCTGAAGTGTCTGTCTATCTCCATGTGCCTAAGGCTGTCATGCCGAACCAGGTCTCTCGCAATAGTCAATGCCACTTTGTTGTCACAACACAATCTCATATGTTTTTCCATCGCAATCCTCAAATCTGACAAGATAGCTTTTAGCCAAATTAACTCGCACATTCCTTGTGGTAAAGCTCAAAATTCTACCTCAGCGCTAGTCCTACCAACCATTTTCTCCTTCTTGCTTCTCCAAGTGATTAAGTTGCCCCAATAAACGCGCAGTACCCTGTAGTAGACTGACTACCTCCAATGATCCAGCCCAATCTGCATCAGTATAGACTTCCACTTGCATCCTGTCATTTTTGGTATACAGTATTCCTCTCCCAGGATTTGACTTCAAGTACCTCAACATCCTGTAGACTGATTCCATGTGTTCCTTTCCTGGAGCATGCATAAATTGACTCACAAGACCTACAGCAAAAGCAATATCAGGTCTTGGGTCAATCAGTGTAATAGTTGGTCGGCTACCAAGCATTCCTGTCTCCTTCAGCAGATCAAGCACATATTTTCCTTAAGATAAAAAGATCCCTTTTTTTGTTCTAGCCACTTCAATTCCCAAGAAATACTTAAGGTTTCCTGGGTCTTTCACTACAAATTCTTGTGCTATTTTTTGCTTCAACCTCTCCATCTCTACTCCATCATCACCAGTTACAATGATATCATCAGCATACACATTTAAAATAGAGATTTTTCCTACTAGAGAGTGTTTGATGAACCGAGTATGCTCACCCCAACTCTGCTTATACCCATTTTTCACCATAAAGTTGGTAAACGTTCCAACTCAAGCTTTGGGAGATTGTTTAAGGCCATACAGTGCTTTCTTTAGTCTGTATACTTCGTTGTTTTTCCCACTCAACCCTAGAGAATATCCACATCCACTTCTTCCTGGAGAACTCCATTTAGGAGTGCATTTTTTACATCATACTGCATGAGTTTCCAATCACCGTTACCAGCCAAATATAGTAATATTTGGACTGTGTTCATTTTTGCTACTGGTGCAAAAGTTTTTGCGAAATCAACCCCATAGCTTTGAATATATCCTTTAGCAGCCAATCTAGCCTTATACCTTTCTATGGTTCCATCAGGATTATACTTCATAGTAAACACCCACCAACAACCTACAGTCTTCTTTCCATTTGGCAACTAAACAAAATCCCATGTTTGATTCCTTTTTAATTCCTCCAATTCATCAAGAACGGCCTTTTTCCAGTGTACATTATGTAAGATCTCATAAATGTCTTTAGGAATCTCTATTTGTAACAGCTGCGCAGTGAACACCTTAAATGCTCTTCCTAACCTGTGATAGGACATAAAATTGGTGATGGGGCGCACAGTGCATGGCCTTACTCCCTTTTTTAGTCATCATCATCATCAAGACCTTATCCCAATTAGGGGTCGGCCACATGAATCTTATTCCTCCATTCCTCTCTATTAAGTACCATGGCTTCATTTAGTCCCAAAGTTTTTAAATCTTTCCTCACCACTTCTATCCACTTTCTTTAGGCCTTCCCCTTGCTTTTTTAGAACCTTCGACTCGGATTGCCTCACTCCTAACTGGTGCCATTTTCAATCTCCTTTACTCCCTTTTTTGGTGCAATCGGTAAATCATCATCCTTACCAACAATTTCTTATTCTAAATGAGAGTTGAAAGCAGGCCTTACCTCAAAGCTTTCAAATTGGACTAGCTACTGATTAGATATGGGTTGTTTGTCTCTTTGAATTTTATTTTTCCTTTCATAACCCTTCATGGGTTGTGGCTGTCTGCTGCTAGTACCAAGAGCTTCTCTGGTTTTGCTCTCAGATTCAGTTGCTGATTGTATTTCCTTGTTCTTGACAAGGCCTTCTGCTAGTTCCTTTTGTTCCTCATGCATTTCCCCAATGCCAATAGCATCATAAGATTCATGAGGAAGTGGTTGTGGCGTAGAAACAAAGGGTGCAAGCATAGGAGATGACTCTTGGATTTAAACAAGGGCAAGAATCCAATTTGGATCTGATAGTTGAGCTTTCTCCCCCCGCAGATCAGAATTGGTAAAGTATGAAATATTTCATGAAAGGACACATCTCGACTAAAACATAAGTTCTTAGACTCCAGACAGTAGCATTTATATCTTGGTTGGTTGCTAGAGTAAACGAGGAAGACACACCTAATGGATCTAGGATCAAGTTTACTGGTGCCTTTGTGATAGACATAAGCAGCACAGCCGAATGTCTTGAGGGGAAGCTGGGGAGGAGCTTTATAGTGCTGAGTTTTTTTTAAGAAGGGTATAGAGTGGTGTTTAATAGAGTGGAAGGCCCAAAAGAACGTGGATAGAAGTGGTGAGGAAAGATTTAAAAACTTTGGGACTAAATGAAGCCATGGTATTTAATAGAGTGGAATGGAGGAATAAGATTCATGTGGCCGACCCCTAATTGGGATAAGGTCTTGATGATGAATATGATAGAGTGGTGTTTTGAATCCTAAGACCCAAGATGGGGTGCGGTTTATGAGGCAGGCAACAGTCAAAACTGCATCCCCTAAAAATGTTTAGGTACTGGATGAATAAACATTAGGCTCCTAGTGACTTCTGGGATGTGACAATTTTCTCTCTCAGCAAGTCCATTTTGTGCTGGGGTTTCAACACATGCCATAGTGTGAGTAATCCCCTTATCAATAAATAATTGCTGAAGGAAATTATTGATGTATTCTCTATCATGATCACTATGGATCCTCTTAATTTGGGCATTAAATTGTGTTGCAATCATGGAGTAGAATCTAACAAAGAGTTTGCCTACCTCAGATTTCTATTTCATAAGATAAACCCAAGTTAACCTAGTTGCTTCGTCTGTGAATGTGACATACCAAAGATAACCAGATAAATTGCTAACTTGAGAAGGGCCCCAAACATTGGAATGGACAATAGCAAAAGGAACGGCTTTTTATTTATACTAATTGGATAAGAGACGCAATCGCTCTTAGCCATCTCACAAACATCACACTAAAGACTAGATGGCATGCCTATAACAGCTATGAAAGAATACGACCCTGATATTTAAGGATACTATGTTAAGACTGTTGAAAAAGCTATGAAAGGAAAAGATATACACCTGATATTTAGGGATCCTATGTCAAAAACCCCTTTAGCAAGGGAGTCCACAAGATTGTTCTTACATCTTAGAACCTTACAAGGCTCCACCAACAAGCCTTGTGATATCACAATAATCTCATTAATGCAAGAAGCGAGAAGCCACTGGTCAAAGACTAATGAAAAATATTCTAACTTCTGGAATAGGATGGCAGAGTCTTCGCCTCAGCACACGATACAAAGTTGTGGCCAAAATCCTGAAAAAGAAATAAACAAGAACATCACTCATGTAAGCCTTTTATTTCAATTTCTTTATTAACAGATAGTAGTCCAGGGGACCCCCTGGAAATAGAAGAGATTCAACCATCAAAATGACAAAAAAAAATGGTACAAGCTCTCAGGCCATGGATTCCATGGAAGAGGAAAACCCTGTAAATACAGAAAAAATAATAAGAAGAATAAGAAAATTCCTTTGTGGATATAATAAAGGAAAATAAAGGACAGAAAACACCCATTGAGAATATTGAGATGGGTGTTGTTTCTATGGAATCTCAAACTAATTTGAAACCATCATTTGCAGGGATGGTTTCTGCATCTTTCCCATGGACGTGTTGGTGTTGAATTGAGGAAGATTATGAGAAAGAAAACTTCTATGAAATGATTATGAAAAGAGATGAACCAATTTTCTATAAGAAATTTTCTCAGCTCAATCAAGAAGATATTCCAAGCAATATCCAAAGATGGAAACAATCACTAATTGGAAAACTCTAGGGGAGAACAGCTAGCCTCAATTTCATTGAAAAAGGTTGCTATAAATATGGAGGCTGAAGGAGAAAATGAGAGTAGTTGACATAGAAGAAAATTGATTCATCATTTTTTTCAAGAACCACAATCAATTCTAGAGAATCAAAGCATGAGTCCATGGATGATTGGAAGAGATCACCTTTGCTACAACAATAGACACCACAATTTGACCCAAGAACAGAACAAATCACCGGAATACCTATTTGATACAAATACATAATCTGTCCCATGCTTTCTGGACAAAAAATGCATTCCATCCAATAGCTTGAATGGCAGGAAGGCCTATTATTACTAATATAACCACCACAGACATGGCAAAGAAGTTTAGAAGAGAAATAACCAGAAGTCAAGTTGCTGGAATTTGTGAAAATTTATCTAAGTAACCAATTAATGTAGGAACCGCACTTGGACCATATCAAACCAGACAATGGGATCATTTTGTAAATGAAAATTTACCCCATCCTCTATAATTCATGTGGAATGGCAATACCAAGATAAGAAGTGTAAAAAACTAAATCAATGAAGGAAACGACATTAAGCAAGGAAAAGAAGTAGTGGAAGAAGAATGGGCAAAAGTTGAACACTGAAGAAGATGATCAAGTGAGTACAAATCCAAAGATTAGTCAACTTGGCCTAACTCAAACCAATTCTCAAGCTTGCTGGATGAAAAGAAACATTGCAAAAGTGGTGATGAATTAAACACACGGAAAACATGCAAAGGATGACAAAAATAGCATCCACAAGTATGACACAAACAAAGAGAGGGGTCACAAATAAAATCAGATGGATTCATCTAAGGCCAACAACAAAGCTCAAATAAATGAAGCAGAAATTCATTCCCACAAAGATGGGTCCCAGTGTATGGAGACTCAAAACACTACCAAATCAGTTAAAGTCCTATCTCCCCTAAAGTACCCAGAAAAGATGATAGGTCAAGAAATGGTGATATGAACAAGAAAGAAGAAGAACAGCAACACCATTTGGAGGAGAAGATAAACCACCAGATCCTACTTTCTCACCCCACTCTCAAAAGATTTGCGAGATTTCTCAGAGCTTTTGAAGCAATGGAGAAACAAGAAGCAAGTGGTCAAAAACCCAATGGCAACACACAATTATGTGTGTGTTGGGAGCAGAACCAAGTCAAGGACTGCTGATCTGAACACGGTGGGATGTGTTAGACTAAGCTTTATTGCTTTTGATGATAATAGAACCTATCCAATATGATCTAAGCATGTTGGTGTATGTGCATGTAAGCAATATCACTGGCAAATGATCAAGGATTGTAAAGATATCAAAACTATCAAGATCAAGAAGATTTATTCGTCCAAGTCGGGTGTCCAAATGATGCAAGCCAGCTGAACATGAACAAGAATAAAGGTCATCATAAGTAACTGTTTGGAAAGTTGGCTTCTGCATGAAACCAGCCAGCTTTCACTCTTTGACCAGTATATTTGGCATCACAGCCAGCTGCCCATGGTTTTCCAATTCATACGATTGTTCTAAGAAAAGATGAGCTAGTTGGCTTCTACATTATCTCAACTGGTTATCTTCTCTTTTTTACAAGAGAACTCATGCTAGTGTTGGAAGGCCAACTGCCAAGACATTTGAAGCGAGATGTAAAGAGAAATTTAAAAATCAAGCTGACTTAGAAATAGAAAAAATCCAGCCGACTTGAAGAGTTTCAAAATGAAAATATGGGCATGTTGATCAGCCAGCTTCCATGAAGAATAAGCCAACTTTGGACTTAGGCAAAGTCACTTAGGACATTGGTTCCATACAGAAAAAGCTGGCTGCCTGCCTACCACCAACTTTATTGGTTACTTTATTCAAAGCTACTGACCAAAGTTGGTCATTTGAACATGTCAAAGGATCTATTTCAACTCAGCTAGAAACTCCAATTCAATTGCTCTATTTGCTTGCAAACTATATGTTGAAGCTTCCTTTGAAGATTCAAATGGTGATTGAATATCAAGCAAGCAAAATCAAGCTCACAACTCAAGCCAAGTTCTCCAAATTCATTGTTTCAATTCTTTCAACCTTTTAACTTGTAAAATCTTATATATATTTGTATTGTATTGCTAAGAGAGAGAACTTTTTATTTGGAATGTCTTCGTATCTAAGAGAGTAGTGTAGCTCTCTTGTTCTTGGATTGTTTCCAAGTATTCGTTAGAAGCCTGAGTTGCTGCAAATGCTCTAATCATTTGTTTGAGAGCTGGCATAATGTCAACTGTTGTCTAAAATCTAGCAAGAATTTGGTGAAACTCAAAGTAGGAAATACTTTGAGAGAGTAGAAGTAGGTGCCTTACTTGGCTGGCCGAACCACTATGATTATTGTGTCTTGCCTCTTGTGCGCCAAAGTTTTCCATGTCAGAAATTGTTCTTGCTCCTTGAGCACTTGAGTTCATATTTGCAAAAAGTTTTTAAGTTTTGTTTTTTGGCCTAATTCACCTTCTCTTCTAAAACCTCACAATTGGTATTAGGGCATGTGCTCTAAAATTTTGAAAAGAATCAAAGATCAAATTTTCTGCTTTCCAAAATGGAACAACAAGTTGTAGGTGTTGTACCTAAGGAAGATCAGTCCACTCAAAAATCCTTATTGTTTGATGGTACAAATTACAACTGCTGAAAGGCAGGAATGCTGGTCTACATCAGTTTGAAGGATATGAGCAATGGAGATCCACTGAAGAAGGTCCTTACGTACCTTGTGTTCTCATGGATGGATTTTCACACTACAGACCAACTAATGAATGGAGTGAAGAAGATTTCAGAAAGGCCAAACGGATGACAAAATAGGCTGATGCAAATGAGTTCAACTGATTATTTGTGTTCACAACTGCTAAGGTGATCTAAGAGATGCTTCAAGTAGGACATGAAGGGATGGAACAAGTGAAAGAAACTACAAAAAACATCTTAGTTCATGAATATGAGTTGCTCACTTTGAAAACAGGGTCCACATTTTGTTTTAATTTTTGGACCTTTCATTTTCTTAAATCTTTTAACTGAAATGGGGCCCAAAACTTTTAAACACCTGGTTCCTTCTTCAAATGCATCACAATGCGATGGAGAAAAGATATTGCCAAAGGTCTCATCGGAAGATGTAGACCAAAAGCAGTTGTGCCTTAGTGAAAGGAGTCACAAGAATATTCATTTTCAAGGATGAGTAGAAGAGATGCATAAGGCTCAACCTCTGATTATTCAAGGGTCTATTAAATATCTAAGTCCAAAATCATCCTTCCCCACTCTCTGAGAGCATCTAGAAGTAAAACACGTTTTCTCACACAATAACCCATAAAGACTTAGTTGAGGACCTCATATATCCTTGAAAACCTGATTTTATACAGTTATTCACCTCAAACCTAATGAAAAGATAAAACAAAGAAGACAACTCAAATGTAATGAATCTATCCTCAATGAAAGGAGTCACAAGAATATCTATTTTCAAGGATGAGTAGAAAAGATTTATAAGACTCAAAACTCTAATTCTTTACGAGTTTACTAAACAACTAAGTCCAAACAAACACCCCCCTCCCAATAAAAAAACTCCCCTCTCATAGCACTTATAAGTGTATAATACCCTTTCTCACACACTAACCTATAAAGACCCACTCGAGTAACTATTCACAAACCTTGTAAAACGTAATTTTATCCTTGTTATCCACCTCAAACCAAATGAAAGACAAAAAAGAAAGCACTTGACTAATTGACAACCGTGCCTACCTCAAAACTACTGTTTGTACCGAGGGAGGCTCAATTCACATGTTTGGTCTACTTTTAGGCAGGCCCAAGCCCAGGCTAAATACAAATCAAGCCCAACCATGGAGTCACATCAGGCCTATCTGTTTGCAGTTGTCTCTAGTGACTGGTCAACTACTTTCTTATTTTCTATTTCCTCTCCAAGACTCCTTAGTCTGAGGAAAGTGTGATCATCTTTCTGTGGAACCTATGCAATACCTTACTCGATGGAAGGAGAAACCAAGCCTCAAAGATGCATGGACTCCAATTGATGAGTTAAAGAAACTAGATTTACACTTAGTGCCAAAACCTCAATTAGAAGTCAAGGTATAGTTTTTTTAGTGCAAGGAGAATGCTGGAGACCTTGGATTTGCCACTAGAAGTTGAGGTTGAGTCTTTTGAATGCAAGGAGAATGATGGAGGCATAGCTCTGTAGGTCCAATCTACTTTCCCCAAGCCCAGAAATCCATTTCATATAGGCCCGAGGTCAGCACAATTAGGCAAGCCCAGCCATTTTCCAGAAAGGCCAAGTCCACTCATGAAGTAACATCATGCAACGATGCACTCTAGATTCATTTACCACTATCTAGAGTGATCTTTTAACTACTTTTTTATTTTCTATTTTCTTTTAAATAGTCCTAGGTAATAGTTTTTTGTAAGCTGTGTTTTATTGTTTCTTATATAGTTATATTCATTACCAAGCTTTGGTTTCAGTTGCAACTGTCGAGAAAAGAGTCTAGAGTCAAAGATTCCTTTGGCCTATGCTTTTCTATTTATAAGAACTAAAGCTTAATGAGGAATTATCAGACTTTTATTTGCTAATTTCCTTCCGGTTAGAATGAACCATTCATCCTCAAGCAGAGAAGATTTCTTCTATTTCTATTTCTATTTCTAGAGCCCAAAAACAGAAATTAAAGAAGAAATTTATATTTTCTGTATAAATGAGCATCTCTGGGTTTGCTTCTCATTTCAGTGCTTTAGGGGGTTATTTTTAGAAATGGTTCTCAACAAAATCTGAAAAATAGAACTCCACTAAACATACTTCTCTGGTTTCTGCAGAAACAGAACAAGGGAAACGGCAGAAACCCCTTGCATGCAGTCTAATTAACTCTTATAGAATTCCCCAAGCAAAGAGGCAGTCTGTATGTATGCAAAGGAAGAACCTCACTACACCTCTTTGAGTTGGTGGTATGTTATGTCACTGAGAACCAAAAGAAATATGACTTGAAGCTCCAGAGAATGTTATCTAGATGCCGTTCATGTTGCCAACTCAAGGGCACACCTTGATGCCACTTTACATGGCAAAAAAAATGACGGTTGAACAGTATGGAGGCTCTAGATAAACTGCAAGGTGATCTATTGTGCTGAATAGTAAGTCTTTAAGTTCAAAGCTGTGACCCAAAAAGCATCAAATCTCACCAGAGAGCATGTTCACCTCTTCAACTCTTATAATTGCTAGACATAAATGTAACTGCCAAACTTTGGTATAGAGTAGCAGCAAGTTTTACTTTGTTCACATATTGCAGTTTAAGATCCCTAGTCTAATCCAGACAAGCATTGGCAAAACCAATCACTTTACTCAAAAGGAAAAAATGAAGCCTCAAATAGGTAACGACATACTAGATTAGTTGTATATCATTTGGATACAAAACTTCCTTGACAAAGGAAGTAGAGATAGTCTACAGTAATTTGCTGAACAAAAGAAGAATGCTCGTCCACCAATAACTTAGAGCAATATGAGTGGAAAGGAAAACCTAACCTGAGGAGAACTTTGATTAGCACAGGATCCAAAGGCGATACGAGAAATAACCGGTTCTTCTGAAGACCTGCAAGTAAATGCGAAGAGGAGAAGCAGCAGATGAAGTAGCCAGATGAATGAGTTAGCAGCCATTAGAGGGATTATAGTGGAAATGAGAAGAATTTCCGCATTTACAGAGACAAAAGAGTGGAAATTCGTTGGACGGGCGGTTCTGTTAGGGAAAAGGGTGTCGGAAACTAAAAGTGCGGTGAAGAAAGAGAAACCTAAAAGAGCTGGAAAAGTGGCAGTTGGGGATTTCGCACTTTCCGCAGAATAATCGACGTGGAAATATAGTGTGGTCATGGTCAAGATATCTCATGGGATCCGGATCCGGATCCGGATCTTGTCTTTTGTAAAAGATGATTCAGCAGCTATGCGAGAAAGAGGCCGTACACCTCTCCACCTTTACCATTGTGGGACCAACCTAGATCCATACAATAATCTGATTCTCTTTAAAAAGGGTTTTTAAAGGCTAACCTAAAACCAAATTTACTAATTAAAGAAGATAGTCATTACATCGTGTATAGACGTTTCTTACACTATCATTCTATGATATAATATAGATTGTCATATGAAGAAAGATCAAGATCAAAATATATCTTTTTAGGATAAGCTCTCTTTAAAAGAATGTTAGTTGCTGCATTTGCCTCTCTCCAAGTACGTGATGCTCTTTTGTTTACAAATTTGACCATTGCCTTCAAAATATCATTTCATAGCATTAATAGAAGTCTATGGGCAAACTACTAAACTATTTATAATGTAGTGGCTCAATTTTTATTTAGTTTTTTTGTAAAGTTAAACACATCTTACTTTTATTTTTGTATTGCATCCTTTGCGTGCCATGTATCCATGCAATTATTGTATACAGTTTGTTCTATGTACGGTGATTTTAGCCAAAATACTTAAAGATTTGAAGTTGGAATAGTTTTTTATTTATTTGTTTCAGAAATGGCTCTTTCATGTTTACTATTTCTTTAGCGATGGAATCAGTCAATTGGACATGTGATAGTCAACAACTCTACTGATCAGTTTTTTGGTCTTCTGTGAAAATTTGATTTGCAGCAACCCTATTCAGAAATATAGTTGGATGTTAGATAATACCGACACAAATATAGAGCAATGTTGAATACAAAGATTAGACAAAAGATACCGTTGTGTCAAGTTCATTGCTTCATTAATGTTTGAATTTATTAGAATCTCAATTTTTGTTGTGCTAGATAAAGGTGTACATGTTTTTATGAGATATGTTAGACAATAAAATTTAAAAAGTCATCTAATACATTTCTTTACCTTGGAAAAGTTGGACCAGCATTGATGTCATAGCAACAACTATGTGTGCATTCTTAGCTGGCAATTTGTTGTCCTTCTGTTGTGGCCAATTATTTCCTTAGTGCTGCATTCGTTAGTGATTTCAATTGTAAGATACTGGTAGATGATAGATTAGAATATATGGAGGTAAGATATTTTTATAATTAATTTGAAATATAGATTATATTCCTTTTTATTGATTACTTGGAACCAATGATTGCTATATCTCTGCGAATAGTTGGGCTTGCATCTTTGTGGAAAAAATTGTCGAGCTGATATCAATTATAACTCCAATTATGTCTATTGAAGGCTAATACAAATAAGAACATTGAATGATTAAGAATGAAACTAAATGTATGCTCTATGAAAGGAATAATAGAAAGATCTTTTGAAGTTATTTGTAGATGTAAGAAGTTATGTGGACCAAGATATTGATCGATCAGGTTTAGTGGTATGAAGCTGAATCTTAAACCTTCAACAATTTTGTCACTTGTTTCCACTTCTTTGATTTTTGTATTTTTACTAAATTTGATTTTTTTTTTTCCATATTGTGACTCTTTGAGTTTTCCATTTGAGATGCAATATGTGCCTCCTTCGAGGCTGGGTTTAAAAAGGTCTGTTGTATCATTAAATTATGTGGCATGAATTTCTAAGCCCTGTAAAAAATGTAAAATTGCATAAAGCTATGAAGGAAGTGAAATGATGTGTTAGATTTTAAAATAATAAAATAACATCTTCATCTAAAGGCATGGAAACAGCCTCTTGCAAATGCAAGGTAAGGCTGTGTACTTTAGGCCCTTGTAGTCCGCCCCTTTCCCAGACCCTGAATAGGCGAGAGCTTTGTGTACTAGGGCTGCCCTTTGATCTGATGACATAATGTTTGTGATACTGTCATAGCCACACTTGAAAGTGTTGAAAAGATGTTTTCATCTAACATGCTTGACCTAGCACTTGATTTTTCAATCTATGTCAATCACATTTAAATCTAGTATCTTCTTCAAAGTGGTCATCACGTGTATGCACAACAAATAGAAATTGTTACTAAGCATAATATAAGTATTATAGAACAAAGAGAAATGAAAAGAAATAATATATCACTATATTTTTTAAATTGAAGACAAATTTTTATTTTTATTTCATAGTAAAATATAGAGATAATTGATAATATAACTATAATAAGTATTTGTAAAATTTATTGTAAAAATATTATTACCTATTGTTTGCTTTCATTGTTGAAGATTGCTTTGTATATTATACCTTTTGTGTATGTTTCTATTTTTTGTGTAATGGGTATTGGCCTTTTAAATACTTTTATCCTGTTTCTTAAGGTACCTCAAGACAATACAACATAATGTTTCCCATGAGAAAAAGGAGCTTCAAGTACGTAATTTTTGACATGATGATGTATGAGCCCAAAATGCTCATTCCATACATTTGTAATAAGCAAAAGAATATAAAAAAACTATACAAATTTTTCTCATTGGTGAGTTTTTATTAATAGAACATAAGGGAGTAAATATCTCCAATCCTTTGACTTCTTAATTACAAATCAATACAAAATACAAAATCTTTTATTATCAATCACATTCTTTGATTACTTGTAGAAAGAATCATTGATATTTTTTTACAAAAAGCCACGAAGTAAAACGAAAATATAGGCAAAGTATGACTAGTCATAGGGAGGTTGTGACGACCCGAGTTTTCATATGTATTTTTAAATACAAAACAAATTTCTAATGTGGGATCGATCCTTATTTGAAAATAATTTTATTAAAAACAATGCAGTGAAGCAGAAGATTTTTTTTGTTTTAAATTCATTTAGAAAACCTCGAGTGTCATTTACTTTCAATGAAAAAAATAACTATGGATTTTTTTTCTTTTATAAAACTAAAGCAAAAATATGTACATCCTAGATCTAGCCAGTCACAGCTCACAATCCAACTGTAATAATCACATATAAATGTCCAAAAAGGATAAGTTATATACTTACATTGATTATAGTACATTACACTATTGTCTTCATCCAGATTTGCATCCACCTCAAATTGCTCTACCTCAAGTCAAATTCTTAGAACACCTAACATATTATAAACAATTTACAATATCTCAACAAACTTGCACTTGTATAGGTAGTTTCACATCTATTATACTAATTTTTGAAATCCAATTCTAACAATATTTCAAATCATCTTTCATGCAGTTATAAAGTATAATGATTGGATCAGAAAAAAGAAAAATAATTGAAATCACATGTCAAACTTAGTTTATAGTTTCATGCTAAAACATTTCAAATAATATCAATATAAAACATGCACGGTTTTAAATGTATATTCTTCAAATGATAGAATATGCATGGTAAACTCACATAATTTTTAACATATAATGTATTACAAAATCACAATAATGCATAACTCGTAAATTATGTGAAACATCCTCTATTTAACTTGAAAATTCAAATGCCATAATATCCTCAAAATATTAAAATAGTAATCGGTTAAACTGCAAACATCAGGAATCCCAAACCAACAACATCATCATCACGTACACATATGCACCTAGCGAACACATCTACCGACTGGTCATGAGTACTCATCTAAAGACAATCATAATGCCCATCCATGGGGGTCACAAAACAAAAATCTCATGGAACACTATGCTCACAATTAGCTAACTAAATTGTGTGTCTTCAGTATCTAAAGACCAGCCTCCATAGCAGCTATGGATATGTCTTGAAAAGGGTTTCGTGAACACCTTCAGTGGTTATTTCCCTACCACAACAGTCAAGAAAAATAGGTCTCTTTGGGCATAGATAGCTACCAGCTTCGATGGTTATAGGTTAGGAGGCCAAACTCATACAACCTCTTAGCATAGTGCCCACCATGCTCATTAGCCTGAACAAACATATATCTCAATCCAAATGTTATTAAATCATGTATCGTACATCTCCTGCAAAGCCATGCATTTCCTTGACTCATCTCAAATCATGGGATTGATGCATTTTCAAGTATAATCATTTCTTTTAAAAACATACAATTGCGTGAAATAGAATGAGCAACATCATTATCATTTTTCATATAAAATTATGCATCATGATTATGAAAGTATATTTTCATAAATCACATGTCTCATTGTAGATATTGAATTCTTCTAAAGCTAAAATAATGCAACATGACAAAATATGACTTTTATGATAACTAAGTAGCCTTAAATCAAAAGCATGATAATCAAATGATTTGATTATTTAAAATCTAAACATCTTAGTAAACTGGATGACATGCTCAAAATCTTAATGGCAAATAGATGTTAAAACTACCTATCTCAAATATGGTTATCTTAATCCTCAAAATGATCAATAAGCTTAGTTCGTACCAGTCAGTTTCTCTATCAACACATGTACATTACAATGTCATTTATCTTTCTTATGATTTCTTAATTGTGACTTATTTAGTCATTAATCACCCTTAACATGGTGATCATTCCTTTACCACTTTCTAATCATAGGGATTCCTCTTTATTTTTGTCATAATACCAAATCTTGGCCATTGATTAAAGATCAACGATTTAGATCATCTAATTATCCTCAATTTCTATTAATCTCTGACTTACAGATAATTTATTTCATATCTTAATGTTTGATTTATTGATCTAATGATTAGGTTGAATTTTGATCTGTCAGATTAATAGTTCCAAGTCATCCTGATATCAAATCTTTGAATCTCAGGTCATTAGAACAATCTAACTGTTAAATTAATGTAATAATATAAATAGCCCAATTGTTCTTCCTAAGGTTTAATCTAAGGTCATTCTAATCTTGTTTATTTTCAAAATTTTCTATAATTTATTAGGCATAATTAAGTTAAAAATGAAATTTAATTAATTTAAATAAGACTCAATCACGATCCTACCTCTTATCACTTAAATCATGTATGACATTGTGTCTGATGTGACCTGATCGGGTTTGATCACCTTAGATAAAAAATTCAAGAATGAACAACTCATATTAAGTGCTAAATCTATTATCAAATCTAAATGAAAGCTCATATCGATGGCTGATCAAGGTGTTACGTAGTTGATTACGGATTAGATCATCTGAAAAGGATGGATTAGTTGCACATCTAGCATCTAGTGTCCGATTAACAGTTGGATAGTGATGAAAAGGTCAGATGGTCATAAATCTAAGTTTTGGTGATTGATTAACGTTTGGATCATGTGGGAATTTGTTGATTTGATCACATATCACAAATTAGATGATAGATCATGTGCTAGATGATGATGGATGGTTAGACCTAATTCTGATTGGTCAGATCCATGGTTCAAGGATTGATGTCCTTAATTCAAGGTTGATCCGTTGATATAGGTCTACTACATTATCTAATTGATCACTACTTAGTGTCTGATCATCTTTAATCTAATAGATCAGTTAAATCTTTATAGTTTCTAGGTCATGATTAGTTAAAAATGTCATATGATCCTAAATTTTATTGTATAATTAGGTCTGTGTCATCAAGACGAATTTAAAGAATATTTTCGATCGTAAATCAAACTTGTATAGCCTCATGAATTAAAGATTTTGTGTTTCAGATCTTTTTAAATGGTTCATATTTAAATCTGGACTGAATATATCAGACACGATGTCACCAAGACACACTAGAGTAGAATGCATGCTCCAGGACGTTTCGATGTGTCTTGGTGATAGAAACACACAGAGGAGCCGCTCAATTTCCAAGATGCAGCGGCATCTCGGTAGAACCACGACCACTCTGCAAGTGCACGCTTGCACAAGAACAGGTTAGGAGGGTGTGTCTCTGTGCCGTGTCACCAGGGTGCATCCTGGTCGCCAATCAGGTTGACTAGGATGAGATGGTCCTATCACTCTGGTCACCGATCAATGTTCAGGCTAATTCTAAATTTTACTATTTTTGAGGTTTTTAGGGTTTGGGGTCCCACGATCTCATCGGATAGCTTAGATCTTCCATCTAAGCTGTCCTTTGATGTTGTTCCTAGTGAGATCCAACAAATCTATTTTCACTAGTGGATTTGTAGCTGGTGAGAGTAGATTCAGCTGGCATCTGTGGATGGCATACCAAAAAATAGGAAAGGAGGGAGAGAAAAGGGAGAGGGAATACCTAATTTGGTCAGAGAAGGTAAGATTTAGTGTTTTTGGTGGATTGGGTTTGTGGAAAAATAGTGGAGAAAAAGGGAAGAGCCGGAGATGGAAAAGAAAGGGGTTAGCTAGAGGGAGAAGAAGGGGAAAAGAAGAGGGGGAAGAGATGGAGTCTTAGGAGGAATGAAGGAAAGGGAAGGGCTCTTTTATTGTTGGTGATCCGCCTTTCTTGGGCAGGCGCTATATCCGGCCTGTTTCTCTGTGAAGTAGTAGGAGACAAGGGTGCTGTTATCAAAATGGCCCCTGCATTTTGAATCTTTTCTATTTTAAAATTTAGTAAAACTGGCCAACTTGGAAAATTTACCAAAATATCCCTCAACTTCAAATGTTCATAACTTTTTCATCTAAACTCTATTTCAGGCGTTCTTGGTGTCATTAAATTCTATTTTTCAAGTACAATTCAATTATTAAGGTTTCAACACTTTATTTTCCTTCTATAAAAATTTCATTTATTAGAATTTTAAGACTAAAATTATATTTTATCCTTTCTTTCCAATGAAATTTACATAAAAATAAGTTTTAAAATTTAGGGTTATTACATCCTTTCCCCCTTAAGAAATTTTCATCCTAAAAATTTCTTTCTATGTCATTCCTAAAATAATTATGCATATGTATTTCTTACTTTATCATCAATTTTTAAATTTTCAATTAAACAATTTTTGAACAAACATTCCACCTAAGAGATCTTAGTTGTTCTTTCATTTTATTCTAAATCCTTTAACACTTTAGTTAATATCTATCTCAAGAAATTATAATTTTTAACTTTAATATTTAATTATGTTGTTATTATTATTATTGTTATTGTTTACATTTGTTAGCACTATAATCATCAATGTATTCGAATGCTTTCTTTCATTTTTCACATGAGACTTGATTCCTCAATCAAAGTTGTGCCTCAACATTATCTGTCTGTAAGTGTTTTTAATGATGGGTGTCACTGCTAGGTCTACAGTGAGTGCTTTACCTCAATACCTCTATCAAGCTACTTCTTGGACACATGTTTTCTCTTTATCAGGAGGTAGCATAAGTATCGATGCAATGGTTGATTCCTTCAATTTCTAAAAATTTGCCTTTCACATGTCAGCTCATACCATCTTTTGTCCTTAATTATTATCTTAATTAATAGTAAAATAATAATCATTCCAATACACTATCATAGCGTCTAGTAAGGTTTAAGAAATTTTGTCATTATGTTACTATTTTAGATCTTTTCTTGTTTCATTTCTGACTTAGCTATCACTGGATCTAATGGGTAGCCTAGTAGGACGTCTTCCTTTAGTGAAGACTTGTGTATAAGTATTCTTAATATTCCTCTTAATGTATCATATAGTTTAAGGTGTTGCTTATTAATATACTAACAAGTTTATTAAGAAATGGTTGGAATACCTAGTTCATGCTACCTATAAATATTTGTTAGCCTAAACGACATTATTCTAAGGTAATGACACTTAAATCCATTGCTAAGTAATGACCTTGAGATATTTACTCTTGTAATCCTCCTCTATGATATCAAGACCTCAAGTTGATACTTGATAATACTCCAGTGGATGAAAATTGAGTGGACGAGTCACTTTTCATAAATATATATACTTCTTATTCCTCATTATAACTCCATTCAATCATGTAATAGTAATGTAAGGTATTATCAACTTATCCTTTTTATTAACGAGGATCACTAGTGTCTTCTAATAAAAATAATGGGTCTAATAAAATTCTAATTTTAATAGTTCATCTCATCATTTTCGTAAGATTTTTCAACCAGGTAAGTGTAACACCCTGGATTTCTTTTTTATAAATAATAATAAATATAGTCAAGATCCTAGAGTGAAAAGGTTTTATTTACTATATTATATAAAACATTCACTTAAAATTCCTTAGGAGTTATTTCCTTTTTTGAAAACATTGCAACCACGATTATGAGATAAATATAAGTACGTAGCAATAAATTTAAAATAATACTAATATCAAATCCAATATCAAAATCAATGACGCCTTTATTTTTAAACAATAAATATCTAAAAGTATAATAATGTGGCCCAGGGTCTATCCATCATCACATTCCACCATACTTAAAGACATGTCCATAATATATATATATATCATAATCAAACTCATCTAATGGAGTATACTATCCATAAAATAAGTTCAAAATGTAGTCCATCTAATCACTCACATCGAGATATTTATCAACCAAATCAAAGTGGTCACCACTGCTATCACTGTCCTTCCACGCCCTTGCCTTTCATGCTGCCGCGCTTGGTATCTGAGGCATTGCAAAATGAAACAATGCCTCAGCAAGCTATTGCTTTTGTAGGTACATAGATATTCAATGTAATAACAATGAAGCATAAAAAGCAAATTGAATAACAATACTGATAAAAATGTAGATCATGATATCCATGGAATATAATTATCATAAGCAAAAACATCATGTGTGATAAAACATGAATCTCATGAGTATACCATATGATATGTTCAAATCTCAATGAGCATACAATAAACAAGCACAGCACCCCAAGGTACGTGGGTCCCATGAGTATCCCATATACTCATATAATAGATCATGAGTACTCATATCAATCCTTTGAGTATCATCACACCCAAGCATACAATAACATCTCAATGCTCATCATGCAAGCATATAGAACAAGAGTATGGATCATCATGCTGCAGTGGCAACCAATCCAAGGTCTCAACAACTGCCACTTCCCGTCAACACTATAACAGGAGACTTAACGTCTATCCCCACGGGAAGGCTCAGACCGGTAGTGTGGACTACCCATGTTACCAAACCCCTACTGAAAGCCATTTGTGGGCAGGTGTCTATCACATCATAAATTCAGAGGGTGGATGGCCAGCCCTACTCCCTCCTAGCAGGACATCCATCGGGTGAGAGCACCCATCATAAATCACAAAATATAGAAGTCCCATATCTTGTAAAACCAAGTGCATTCGTGGCTCACAATCCCCAAAGCACGCCCCTCATCCCAGGGTTAGCCTCTCAAGGACCCACCACGCCTCCACACCGATTGTATGAAAAAAAAAATCACCAATCTTAGTGATGCAATAAAGAAAGATAGTTACTCATTAAACATAAGATATGCCTCATCAATACCATAAAACAATCGATCATGAAAAAAACCCATTCAATGCACTATCAAAATCTCATATCAAATCATGGCATAAAACTTTGCAATTTACAAGCATTCGAAATAGATAAACATGTGACAACCAATCGCAATCAATCATGATAAGGGATTTTAGAAAAATAAAATGCAACATTAAATGTTGTCACCTACCTTAACGAGAGATAACCTAATCAAGCATGTAATCCTCTTAACTCGCATGCTCTGATGTACCTGTCAATATCACAGTACTATTTCGCGTTATTTATTTCATCTTAGTGGAATCTATGGCGATCCAACCGTTGGATCATTCTTTAAGACTTCTATTTATGATTAGATCATTAATTCTAACTTTAATTATTATTAATCAGTCCTATTTCATTTTCATCTACTCATTTTAGTGTGTATCTAAAGTTTACACCTTGATCCGATGGTCAGATCACCCTCAGATCAATAAATTTCCAAGATTTGCATTAGTTAAATGGTCCAGATCAATTCTTAGGATAAATACACCTAATCTGATCTTTAGAACCCTTATTTCTTACCTAGATTACCTAATTGTTCAAGTTCTAGGGCCTGATCATCCCTTGATTGGCCTGATCTAAGTGATTTGGTGCTATTTCATAAATTTGATCTGGCTAGATGTGATCATATCAAGATTTTAATGCTAAAATCATGTCCATGTTGTCAAGAAAATTTCAATGGACCTTATGGATCAAAAATCAGACTTTTGTGGCCTCCCAAATCTCAAAAAAACCATTTTAGATCAAAATCGGACTTCGCATTTAAATTCCATGATCAATCTATCATCACAAATCAAATATTCTCAAGAAAATTATCATCAAAATCTTCTATTAACTATGTTCTAGTCAAATTCCTTGTAGTAGCACTCTAATTCAGTCTTTTACATCCATGTCGTGTTCCTTTAGATCACATAAAATATCATTTACTATAATTATTTTCTAATCTACTCTGGTTGTCATTGTAAGATAGCAGTTACTTGTCACAAAGTCCAATGTAGTTCATCCAGCATCAAGCTAAGTTCTCCATAATTATCAATTTAATAGATCTAGTATAAGACAGGGTTATCTATTAAAGATATCATCCAAAGGATACTATATTCTTCTTATTCACTCTAATAATTGATGAGTCTCATATAATTATTTATTTATTTATACCTACAAAGGTTAATAGTTTCCCTGTTTACTCCACTACTCATAACTTCTTAACCCTAAGTAGTTTAGGCTTGATTTTGATAAGGTTTGTATCTTCCAATGCCTTTGTTAAATCCAACTCTCTTTTTCTTCAACTTTCTTGTGATTTATTTCTTTCTCATTTGATAACATTTCCTATACTATTCATCCCTACAACCCGTATTTAGAATACTTGTTCTTACTTATTCTAGTCATATGTGACTCTTGGACATGTAAAATTGATCTCTCTTTGAAAATAATTTTATTAAAAACAATGTAGTGCAACAGAAGAAACTTTTTGTTTTAAATTCATTTAGAAAATCTTGAGTGTCATTTAATTTCAAAGAAACAAAAGAACTAAGGATTTTTTTATTTAAAACTAAAACAAACATATATGCATCTTAGATCTAGCCAGTCACAACTCGCAGTCCAACTGTAATAATCACATATACATGTTCAAAAAGGATAAGTCACATACTTACATTGATTATAGTATGTTACACTATTGTCTTTATTCAGATTTTCATCCACCTCGAATTGCTTTCCCTTAAGTCAAATTCTTTAAAAACTTGAGGTATTGTAAACAATTTACCATATCTCAACAAGCTTGCGCTTGTGTAGGTAGTCTCACATCTATTTTACCAAATTTTGAAATCCAATTCTAATAATATTTCAAATAATCTTTCATGCAGTTCGAAAGAATATAATGAATGGATTAGAGATAAGAAACATAATTGAAATCACATGTCAACCTCATGTTATAGTTTCATGCTAAAACATTTCAAATAATATCAATATAAAACATGCATGATTTTAAATGTATATTCTTCAAATGACCGAATCTCCATGGTAAACTCACATAATTTGTAATATATAATGTATAACAAAATCACATGAATGCATAACTCATAAATTGTGTGAAAGATCCTCTATTTAACTTGAAAATTCAAATGCCATAAGATCCTCAAAAAATTAAAATAGTATTAAATTGCGAACATCGAGAATCTCGTACAGACAATATCATCATCATGTGCACATATGCACCCTGGCGAACTCATTAACCTGTTGGTCATGAGTACTCATCTAAAGACTATCATAATGCCAATCTATGTGGGGTCACAAAACAAAAATCTTATAAAATACTATGCTCACGACCAACTAACTAAATTGTGTGTTTCCGACATCTGGAGACCAACCTCCACAACAACTGTGGATATGTCTCAAAAGGGGTTGTCATGAACACCTCCAATGGTTATTTTCCTTCCACATCAGTCAAGAAAAATAGGTGGCTCTTTGGGCACGGATACCTATCACCGTTGGTGGTCAGAGGAAAGGATGCCAAACCCATACAACTTCTTAGCATAGTGCCCACCAGGCTCATTAGCCTGAACAAACATATATCTCAATCAAAATATTATTAAATCATATATCATACAAAACCATGCATTTCCTTGAACCATCTCTAATCATGGGATCGATGCAATTTCAAGTATAATAATTTATTTTAAAAATACAGAAATACGTGTAATAGAATGAGCAACATCATTTTCATTTTCCATGTAAAATTATGCATCATGGTTATGAAAGTACATATTCATAAATCACATGTCTCATTGCAAATATTGCATTATTTTAAAGCTAAAATAATGCAACATGACAAAATATGACTTTTATGATAGCCAAGTAGCCTCAAATTGAAAGCATGATAATCAAATGATTTAATTATTTAAAATCTACGCACCTTAGTAAAGTTGATGACATGCTCAAAATCCTAATGGCAAATAGATGTTAAAACTACTTACTCAAACACAATTATCCCAATCCTCAAAATGCTCAATAAGCTTAGTTCAACACATGTACATTACAATGTCATTTATCTTTCTTACAATTTCTTAATTATTACTTATTTAGTCTTTAACCACCCTTAGTATGGTGATCATGCCTTCACACTTTCTGATCATAGGTATTCCTCTTTGTTTTTGTCATAATTGACTGTTGATAAAAGATAAATGGTTTAGATCATCTAATTATCCTCAATTTCTATTATTCTATAATTTACAGATAATTTATTTCATTTATCAATGTTTGATTTAATGATCTGATTGTTTGTTTGAATTATGATATGTCAAGTCAATAGTTCCAAGTCATCCTGATATCAAATCTTTGAATCTAAGGTCATTAGAACAATCTAACTATTAAATTAATCTATAATATAAATAGCACAATTATTCTTTCTAAGGTTTAATCCATTCTAATCTTGTTTATTTTCTAATTTTTTTTGTTTATAATTTATTAGGCTTAATGAAGGTAAAAATGGAATTTACTTAATTTAAGTAAGACACAATAGCGGTCGTACCTCTGATTGCTTAAATCTATGTATGACATTGTGTCTGATGTGGCTTGATTGGTTTGATCACCTTTGATAAAAAATTCAAGAATGAACAGCTCATATTAAGTGTTAGATCTATGGTCAAATATAAATGGAAGCTCAAATCAATGGATGATCAAGGTGTTAGGTAGTTGATCATGGGTTAGATCATCTTAAAAGGATGGATTGGTTGCAGATCTAGCATCTAATGGTCGATTCATGGTTAGATCAAAAGGTTATATGGTCACAGATATGAGTTTTGGTGATTGATTAACGATTGGATCATGTGAGAGTTTGTTGATTTGTTCATAGATCAGACATTAGATGATAGATCATGTGCTAGATGATGATGGATGGTCAGACATAATTCTGATTGGTCAAATCCATGGTTCAAGGATTGATATCCTTAATTCAGGGTCGATCTATTTATATAGGCCTACTACATTATCTAATTGATCACTTCTTGGAGTTTGATCATCTTTAATCTAACAGATATGTGAAATCTTTATAGTTTCTAGGTCACAATCAGTTAAAAGTGTCCTCTGATCCTTTTTTTTTTTTGTATAATTAGGTCCATGTTGTCAAGACGAAACCAATGGATCTTTTTTTATCATAAATTGAACTTGTATAGCCTTCTTAATAAAGATTTTGTGCTTTAGATATTTTTAAATGGTTCATATTTAAATTTGGACTGAAACATATTAGAATTGACATCACGAGGATGCATTGGAGCTAAACACAGGCTCTAGGACATTTCGGTGAGTCTTGGTGATATAAACTCACTAAGGAGCATCTTAGTTTACAAGATGCAATGGCATCTTAGCAAAACTGTGACCACTTCGCATGTGCACACATGCATGGGGATGCGTCTCCGTGCTGCGTCATTAGGGTGAGTCCTATTCACCGATCAAGTCAACCAGGATGAGATGGTTCGATCCAGACTATTTGATCATTCTGGTCACTTATCAATGTTCAAGATAATTTTAATTTTTACTATTTTTGAGGTTTTCAGCATTTTGGAGTCCCACAATCTCATCAGACAACTCAGATCTTCCATCTGAGCTGTCCTTGCTGTGGTTCCTTGTGAGATCCAACATATCTATTTTCACTGGTGGATTGCTGACCGATGAGAGCAGATCTGGCTGGGATATGTGAAAGGGATGCTGAAAAAAGGAAAAGAGGGAGAGAAAAGGGAGAGGGAATACCTAATTTGGTCAGAGAAGGTAAGATTTGGTGTTTTTAGTGGATTAGGTTTGCCGAAAAAATGATGGAGAAAAAGGAAGAGCTGGAGATGGAGATGGAGAAGAAAGGAGTTAATCGGAGGGAGAAGAAGGGGAAAAGGAGAGGGGAAAGAGATGGAGTCTGGGGAGGAATGAGGGGAAATGCGATGGAGGAAAGGGAAGGGCACTTTTATTGTTGATTCTCAGGTAGGCGCAATCACCGACTTGTTTCTCTAGCAAGGGAGGCCAACTTGAAAATTTACCAAAATACCACTCAACTTCAAATGTTCATAACTTTTTCATCTGAACTTTGTTTTGGTCCTTAGTATCGTTAGATTCCATTTTTCAAGTACAATCCAATTATTAAGGTTTCAACACTTTATTTAGCTTCTATAAAATCTTATTTATTAGAATTTAAAGAATAAAATTATATTTTATCCTTTCTTTTCAATAAAATTTACATAAAACAAGATTTTAAAATTTAGGGTTATTACAGAGGTCCAAATAACAATATGTCATAAGGTTCCCAAGATTGTAAGGCCTTAAGCATGAATGGTGTTGACTAACACATACTCATGCTAAGAAATTTGATCTCCATGGCCTATGCCTAGGCTGGGTTAGGTGGAAGTAATGCCAACATAAACCAAGCTTAGTATTTAGCCACTAATTGACTTAGATTTGAATGGTCTAAACATGATTGGTCAATCCCTTAGGTAGTAGGATCATGTCTAAGATGAGTATGGTCTAAAGCCCATGATGGTTAGCCACAGGCATCACCATAAATGGACAAACCTAGAAGGTCCAAGCCAGGGTCCTGGGGAGCATATAACATAATGAGTAATGGCTAAAACCCCTAAAGACCAAATGTAAGTCACAAATTTAGAGTGCATTTACCAAAACAAGTAATGGCTACAACCCTTGGGAGTATAGACTCATTGGACCTATACTCATGTCCCTTTTAAACACCTAGAAATAGTAAGAAAACATAGCTTCTCACCCTTATTAGTAGAGAGAGAGGAGAGTGAACTAGACTTCTTTAAGAGAATTTCTTCAACCTAGAGTTGATTCTAGATGTTGGAATGAAGGAGAGAACCCCTATTTATAGTTTTGGGTGCCCTATTAGTTATTTTTCATAGTCAATGAGGCTGGCCCACCAAAATACTAACTACCATAGCTGTGGCACCAATAAAAAATACCCTTATAAGCAACTGTTGCCAATTAGAAGACTACTTAGCACCAACCAAGGTTATTTCTACAATTGTGTTTGATGCTATTATGTAATCATTACCATAGGAAAGAGGCACCCAATGCTCCCATTTGTTGAATTTCAGTTGCTATAGAAATGACCATCTGACACCACATGAAGAGAGGCTGAAATTGTTTGGTGCTATTGGTACCAAACTCTTTATTAAAGAGGTTTGAGACGATCTAGTTCTAGTTGCCTTGGATGCCTTCTTTCAAAGCCTTTGAGACCATTAGGTGCCAATGGTGCTAGAAATCTTCTTTTGCCTATTGAGACTGTCAAGTGTCAGTGTGTGCTAAACTCCTCTTTTGGGGCCTTGAGATTGTCTGATGCTAGTGGTGCCAAACTTCTTCTTTGAAGAGAAAATTGGTGACCAATTTCACCTTCGTGTGTATCTGGTTCCAACTTTTGAGATGAAACTGCTTGTCTGATAGTAGATTCATGGGATACTTTTTTTCATTCAAACAAATTGCTTCACCAATCTTTCACGTTTATATGTCTTTACGTTCGAGTAGATGTCAACACATTAATTTAGGACAGTGTGTATCTAATGTGATGAATTCAAAATTCTTCCCTTTCATAAAGATATGATGAGTTCATTCTTTTATGATTTTTTTGTTTTCCTAAAGAAAGTTTTAATGAGACTATTCAGTTCCACTCTGATTCTAGTTCTGTCTGTGATTATTTTACTTGAACCCCTTTTTGGTTTCAAGTGGAATGAGACCCTTATATGTGTGACAAGGTTTTTATAACCTAATATACTTTATCAATCTCATTGTATATGTCCAATGCTAACCAACTCAAACTAATTTAAAATTTTCCTTCTTTATAATGTTGGAGATAAAGCTAGGATCCAAATCAAATTTTATCCCATTGAAGAGACATTAATGATAGATGGCCAAACCTATTCTCTTGCATGACGCTCATTATCTCTTCATAGTTTTGTACCCACTCCCGAACATGACATGACTTGCTTTACTTGCTAGTTGATGACTGCAACTAAACTAAGTAAGAATAGAGTTATTATGGAAGGGATGTGAACTTAACCTAGCTCAACTCCTACAATGATGTCATCACTTCTGACAAGGCATTCCACATTACAGCCCACAAAATTTATGATGGTAAATACCCTTTGATACTAAACAATTGGGTAAAATAAAATATATTAAAATAGCTTGCCACTCTAATGATGTAGGAGAACTACTAATCATAATGACACAAGGCTAAAGTATAGAACTGGCTCGCCACTTTAAGGATACGAGAAATCCACCACCTTAAGGTACAAGGTGTTGTGTATTCCAAGTTAAGACTCGCAAACGCATGAATCATTTGCAATAGAGAACACTACTGAGGTCAATCCCAACAGAGGTTGAATGAATGTGATATTAGTGGTCCCTACTTTAAACTATCTAACCTAGCCAAAATTCAAGAGATATTTCTTCTAATCTAAGTATGGAAATCAAACATGGAGATGAAAATAGAAATTATGCATAAATTAGAAACATGCTAGAATTGAAAACTTGCCTAAAATATGCACTTTCCAAAAGTAAAAATTTCCTAAATGAGAATTTCTAAATCTATAACTTTCCCAAATTAAAGACTTTCCTCAATTAAGAACTTTCTAAAAATGCAAATAAGCAACTTTCCTAGGGTGAACTTTCCTAAAGTGCAATTTAACAACTTTCTTAGCTTAACTTTCCTATGCATGAAATTAACAACTAACCTAAGGAAACATGCATTAAACAACTAATTTCCTAACCATTCAATCTTGTAAATAAAACAATTAAAATTATGGAAAAGGAAATGTTAACAACTACAACCTAAACACAATATGCAGATAAACTAATCAAGATCAACACTACTAAAACTACTTGCCTATCATGCATGAAGGTAATCAACTTGAATCTAATTAGTCAACAACTCATCTAAATCTTGCTTGATTGAATGAATACTAAAATCAATGAAGGAACAATCAATTTTCATAAAATCATTCAATGCTTCAACCTTTAATCTTTTCAAAACCATGCATTCCAGTTTTGGATTGAACACATGGTTTCTACAGACTTTTGATTTAATTGTTTGCTGATTTTAACACAAGGTAATACTAATTCAAGATATCCTCAACATGTAAGAAGTAAGAAAGACTCATACTCATTCATCAGCCAAGTGAGAGTTCATTAATCATGAAGGGTTTGCATATAAGTGAATGCATAAAGGGTGTGTTCCACTTTTGATGAAAGCACACCACTTTTTTTCTTTTTCACTGTAAATCCAAAACTAAACCATCAACGTGATTCCTCCTTCACAAAGTGTAATAATCAAAGGCAAATCCTATGGAAAAAGAAGACAAAACTCAAAAAAACTCAAGGAAACTAGGTTGGAATTCAATGGAAACTAAAGAGAACCAAAAGGTAATGAAAGGTAAAAGGAAAAACTAGATTCAAGATGACTTTCCTTGGTTGTCACTTCAAAGGGAAAACTAGCATTGAATCTTAGTCTTTAAGGCAAGAAAAAACAAAGGAAAGTAGAGCAAATGCTAGTATGAAAGTCAAAGATTAAATAAGAGAGAAGGTGAGATGACCCAACCTTGAAAGGAGAATCAAATACATTAAAGACCATGATTTGAATAACTTAGATAAGTGCAACCACCTTAGGAAGAAGTAGCAGCCACCCAAAGGAGAGAAAATTTAAGGCAAAAGGTGAAGGAGAGACGGGTAGGAAGAGGACGCCTCCCTCCAAGGAGAAGGAGGCATCTTTTTCCTCCAAGAGAGATATTATATATTTTGATTTTGTGTGGATCTTTTATAATTTCTCTCCTATAGTTTCTAGGGTGCCCTAGGATAGATGTTTGGTGGGGATTAAAAGTGGGGAATTGGATGGCTAAGATGTCAAGACAAGTTAGGGTTTTAAATGAGGAAACAAGGGATAGGTGGCTGCCATCTTTGGAGGTGGAGTAGGTAGGAGATGCCATCTTTTTAAGAAGGGGCATCTCCCCCTACAAAAGTCTTTGAATCTCCTCCAAAATAGGAAGATGGGTGGGGTAATTAGGTAGGAAAGAGATGGGGAGAATGATGTGAAGAATTATGGTTGGCTGGGTAGTTTCTTAAGAGGTGGAGAATGGTTGGGTAGTTAAGATGGAGTTGTAGCATTGTGATGGAGTTTTAGAAAGCTGCAACTTTAGAATAGAATTTGAAATTCATAGTGCATCTTAGGGCTGAGGTGAAAAGTGAGGAAAAGGTAGATAAAAGTGAGAAAAACACCAAAAATAGAAGGCTCTCATCCTATTGGTCCACATTTCATCTTATCTTAACAAGATTTCCCTTGATTATCTTCAAAATATATCATTGATATTCTTCTTAAATTTTCTCCAATCCTAGCCCTCCATTTAGCTTAGATTGATGGCTTAGATATCTAACTTTGAATGCTCCATTAGCTTGGCTTCATAGCTGGCTTTGGAAGCTTTCTTGTATTGTCTTGTTTCCTTAGCTTGTCACCTTGTCCATGGCTTGAATTTGGCTTAAGTGGCTTTCATGCAAAGGAGATGAAATGCATCGGTTACTTCATGAGCCCACTTTGGACACCTTTAAGTCTTTTAATTGCATCTATTTTTGATCCAAAAGATGATCTTGAACTTTAAATTGATGACTTTTAAGCTTTGACTTGATCTTTTGATCTTGATCTTTAATTTCATACTGATCAATCTCAGCCATCGAATCATCATCTCTCTTCCTACAAAAAGCAAAAAAATGTAATAAAATCTTGGAAAAATATGATTAATCACTATCTCAGATTAGCTTCTGGACCTACAAAATATCACACTTTTGCTTCATTAGGTCAAAAGCGCATGTGTTACAAATTTTGGTCTAAAAATCCTAATTTACCCCTAAAAGTTGTAACACATGGGTAACTAATTGGAAGGTTTTATGCAAAATTAAACACTTATCACAAGGCTAGACATCTTACCACTCTAACATCACCCTAGGAGATATGGAAGACAAAAAGAAGTAGAGAAATCTCCAACTCCTTCATTGAAAAATGTATAAATACTTTATTCAAATTCATGCTACATGGGGATAGAAATAGATGGGAACAACCCTCTCAGATAAGCAACTTCGTAAAAATAATATTTTTCTAAACTAAGTATTGGCTTCTAAGTCTTCAGCAGTTTCCAAACAATGGTTTCTTAAACTCAGTGACTTCCCAAATAACACTTTCTAAGCACTCAATAGTTTTCTAAACCCATTGAGCCCATATCTTTTCACATTGGTTATGGATGAGTTAACAAAACATCTACATTAGGAGCTTCTATTGTACGTGTTATTTGATATGATACATGGGATGGCATAAATCACACAGTTAGAGTTATGGAGACATGTTATAGAATCTAAAGGATTTAAATTTAACAGAACTAAGATAGAGTATATTAAAAGCAATTCTAGTAAGTAGAGGAGTCAGAGTGAATTACTAGTAAATCTTGATGACCAAGAAGTCCCCCACAAAGACAACTTTTAATACTTAGCATCGATAGTTCATGAAAGTGGAGGGATTAAGAGGGATTTTACACAAATTGTTCAAGTAGGTTGGAAAAAATGGAGATGTGCATTTGGAGTTTTATGTGATCTGTGGGTACCACTTTCTATAGAATGGCTGTAAGGTTGGCCACGCTCTATGGCTCAGAGTGTTGGGCAGTTAAGGAACAACATTTACATATCATAATCATAGTCAAAATCAGCATATTGAGATGGATGAGTGGCAAGACAATAAAAGATAGACTTATAAATAAAGACATTAGAGAAAACTTGAGTAGCACCAATAGGTAACAAGATGACAAAAGGTAAACATAGATGGTTTAGACATGTCCAATAGAGATAAAAAAGAGCATATATTAGGAGTGTGTTGATCCAAGTTGAAGGCCCTAAAAGGGCAAGGGGAAGCCCCAAAGAACATTTATAGAAGTAATGAGAAAATCTTTAAAAAAAATTTGGACTAAATGAGGCCATGACACTTAATAAAGGGCAATGGAGGAACAAGATTTGTGTGATTAGTCAACACATACTGTCTAAGGAAAACTAGAATGTGCGAGAGTGGACCAAAGGACATTACCCAGCATTAACAGAGAAGATATTTCCCCATGGAGAAACAATCCACTCTTTAATGATGATGAACTACCTTTCATCTTCAATAATGATGATGTTTCCTCATGGACGAGCAATCATCTCTTTGATGCTAATGATCCTCCACCTCTATTTAATAATAATATACATCAATGGAGGAATCATTCTCATTCTCGTCCACATGGAAATAGGAGAAAGGACCAACTTAGAACACATAAGGATAATTGGCATAACCAATGTTCTCATGGGAAGACACTAAGAGTCTATTTATAGCCTAATTATACTAGCACAGTTTCATGTATACTTTTACCCCCAAATGCTTGTATGATTGACATAAAGGTGGGAGTAATTAAATTACTTCCTAAATTTTATGTGTTGGATGGTGAGAGTCCTTACATGCATTTAAAAGAATTCGATAAAGTTTGCATGACTCAACATACACAAACATCGAATTAGACATAGTAAGACTCAAACTATTTTCTTTTTCCTTAAAAGAAAAGGCTAAGATGTAGTTTCATTCACTTCTATCATGTTCTATATGAATATGGGAATAAATGAGTAGGAAGTTCTTGAATAATTTCTTTCTTATACATAAGACAAATGCTCTCCACTGAAAGATAATGAATTTTACCCAAATGGATAACGAAACTTTCTATCAATGCTGGGAAAGATTTAAAGAATTGTTGTTAACTTGACCACATCATGGATACGAACTTTGGTGTATCATTAGCTTCTTTTATGAAGGACTTAAATCTAATATGTGCTAGTTTGTTGAAATGATGTGCAACAGTAATTTCTAAAACAAACAACCTAAAGAGGCACAAGAGTATTTGGAATAGCTGGCAGAGAGTGCACAAACTTAAATTGATTTAGAAAAAGTGGGTTACTCAAACAAGCCTAAGTCCACCACCACATCCACTAGGAGAGAAATATATGCTACGACTGAAAAAGATGATATGAAAATAGCATCCCCAAATAGAATAGTTGAGGCCATAGAAATAGGAAATTTTTCTGCTAAGAGAGTCAAGCAGGTGTGTAATATTTGTGAAAGTAATACACACCCAACTTAAGAATGTCGTATCAATCCTTCATTTCAGGATGCGCTTCATGAACAAAGTCATTCTTATGAATAGATTTCTTCCCCATCTTCAGAGACATATAATTCCAACTGGAGTAATCATTCTACTGTCAAAAATAAATATAATGTTAATGTCTCATAGAAGACCCAACACCAACCCTATCACTAAAAACAAAGACCACTTGCTCCTGGACCTTACCTTCCTCCACATAAGAGGAAAGTAAAGGATAACTTCCATCAAGTCGTGCAATACCAGGAGAAGAAAATTGCTCAAATTAAAGCCCAATTAAAAGAGAACACAGACTCCATGACTGAATTGAAGGACATGATGTCTCAAATGCTACAGACCATTGAGCTAGGGCAACGTCCTATTCCACCATATGACAACCCTCATGATATGGATGTTGTAGGTAAGATTAATTCTTCAGTTACATAAATAGAATAAACAAAGGCAGCTATCATTACTGGTAGTGGTAACATAATTGAAAAATCTGACCTTAAAAAGGCTGAAATGGTATTGAAACCTGTTAGAAAAAGAGATGAATTTAATGATCAGGAAAATGTCACACCCACTGAGCAATATGACATCCTTTCTTCATTTCCAAAAAGGTTGCATCAAGCTCCAACAATTGTCTCTAATTATGAGAAGCAGCCTGAAGATAAATTTATCTTGCCCTGTGATAAAATGAAAATTTTTAAATTGCCAGATAAATTCATTCCACATTCCTTTTCAGAGGCTTGTCTAGCTCATTTCATATGGGACCCAGGCAAGTTTCAAACTCAGTAATATTTTTCCTCAGAAAAATTTTAAATTATGTACCTTATTTTTTGTTTTTTCTACATCTCCCATTTTTGCATTTCTCATTGCATTATCATCATCCTAATTTTTAAACATTGCGGATAATGTTTCTGTCAAGTTGGGGGGGGGGTGTAAAATTCTAACAAATTATAGTTTTTGTTAGTTTTTTCACTTAATTTCACAAAAAATTTACAAATTGAAAATTTGCTAAAAAAGGGAGAAATTTTTTGAAATTTTTTTAGGGTCCATTCCCATACTATGATGAGAATTGGATTTTTTGAAGTATAATCTAGAAAACTTTAGTTATTAATGGAACTAAACATAATTAATTCATAATTTTACTCATTTTTTGAAGTATTCCATGAAAGCTAAGTCTCAAACCACATCTGTACACGCAGTTGCATATAGATAGTCTAGATTGATGAGTGACTATAACTTAGAGATTTTAAAGAATTTAGTAAAGACTTATTACCTAAGAGAGTTTTAGAGCCATTATTCTTTTTAAGAGGTTATAAATGTTCCTAATTTTCTTCAACGTGCTTAAAGAAAATTGATCCCATCAATTCTTAAATTTGGCCAGTTACCTAGATAATTAGAATATTACCTTTAAAGTTCTAAAAGTTCATTGAATCTAATAGATTATAAGAAACCTAGAAAATAATTTAGGCCATCCTTGTTGTAACCTAAAGACATAAAGCCTACCATAAAGTATTTTTATCGCTAGTTAACCAACTGAAGCCTTTTTCTTTTGACTCCCAAGATACCTTTACCCATATTAACCCTATTATAAATTATCCATTACCTATTTTCTTTGAAAAATAAGTTAGAGATGAATGAAGAAATGCTTTTTAGTTGCAATAAAAATAGAAAAGTGAATATCAAGAAAAAAAAATGTTCTTCAAAGTGATTCAAAACCATTGAAAAGAATACAAAGAAAAAAAAAAGAAATTTTTTGGAAGAATGCAAAGAAAAGTGGAAAAAGAAATATTCACTTCAGTAAAGCAAAAAAATAATTGCCAACTTTAGAAGACCTCTACTTATTTTTGAATAAACTTTGAATACCCTTATACTTTTTCTTTGGTAACCCTATCCTAAGCCTACGTTTTGTCCTAGTTAAAGATATATTGATTCAAGGAGAAATATAGTCTTGATGAGAAAATGAATGGATAGGATTTAAAGATTGGTATTTCTGAATGTTTAAAGGTAACATCGACTCTAAAGGGATCAAAACCAAATTTCTTAGTAACTCCCATTTTTCATGAGTATATATGAATAAATTTGCTTTTATTAACTCTTCTCACATAATTAAAAGAGAGATATGATTTGAACCCTCTAGCTAAGAGATTTTGTTTCTAAGCATATGTCTATTAATGAGGATTGAGGTCAAAACATATTTCAGACGGAGTTTAAAAGTTAGAAGTCTACTTAGAGATAAAGATTATACTATATTTCAGTGGAATGACTTTAGCATATGGTAGGGTTTTGAATTCTTTAGTCATTTTTATTAGTTTTGAAATTTGGTTTTTTGCATGTTTTGCTCGGGACTAGCAAAATGCTGATTGGGGGGTGTCTTAAGTATTCAATTTTGGTCAAAATACCCCTAATTTAGCATTCAATTAGATCATCTAACCGATCAAATCTGCAAATTTGAGCTTGATTTTGAATTTAGCTCCAATTGACCATCAAATATTAATTTGTCAAAATTAACGGTCATATGATCATTGGAGAGATTAAAAGTTAACGGTGTAGATGATCCTAAAGAGCATTGGAATGACCAAATCACTCACAAAGATGGATAGGATAGTTTTCTAAATGAAAATTGATCTCAATTGGGAATCATGGAGAAGATGGAAAGATTCACTAGGAGAAGTTTCCAAAGAAGGGGGAGAAACCAAATTTAGAAGGAGAGATGGTTATAAACTATGGTTGCTCCACTTTACCATGTCTCCTCTCTTAGGCTGGAAGTAGGAACTCGTTTCCCCTCCTTTTCTCCTCTCCTCTCCTCTCCTCCCATCTCTTTCTTCTTCTCTTCCCCCCTTTTTCTCTCCTCTTTTAATTTCCCTATGTTTTTCCTTCTCCCTCACAATCTTTCTCTCCCTTGGCTGGGCATACAAGGCAGACTACTCTCCCAGTCACCCTTCACCGTCTCTACTCGACAAGCACTAGCCCGTCTGCACCTGCCCTATTTGTCATAGGAACTAGCCAATTACCGCATGATCACCAGTCTCCAGTGCCACCAAGAACCACTCCACCTCTTTTCCTCCTCCAATTGTCTCCCTCCCTCTCTCTCTCTCTCTCTCTCTCTCTCTCTCTCTCTCTCCCTCTCTCTCTCTCTCTCTCTCTCTCTCTCTCTCTCTCTCTCCCTCTCCCTCTGCCTTGCCCAGCCCAACCTCTTCTCTGCACCAGTCTGTACCTCCTATCCCCAGCCATCTCCTTCTCACTTCCCTCCCTCCTACTTCATTGCCAAACACCATCCACCTCAACAACATCAATCACCAGCACCAACTCCTCTAACCAACTTCTCTATCTCCCTCTCTTTCTTTGATTTTCCCCCATCTCCAATCATCCTAGAAGAGAAAATCGAGATTGGGTTTTCTCTCTATTTCCTCTTTTTCTTCTCGTCCCCCCTCCTCCTCTTCTCCTTCTTCCCCATCTCCTCCCCCAGCATTTTGTTCTTGTCGGTTTCCATGTTTTTCGTTTTAACCAGATTTCTTATCAAATTCTATTTTTACCCTTTGTCTTTAAATTCAATTACATTCATGTCCCTGTTTTATTTACATCTTTTTCACGTTCTATTTTAGTTTTGAGTTATCTGCATTCTTGTGACGACCTGGCCCGTGCATTTTTAAATGCAATATCTAATTCCTAGGGCAGGATGCATCCCTATTTGAAAACCATTTTATAAAAACAATGCAATGCAGTGGAAAAATCTTTTGTTTTAAACTCATTTTGAAAACCCCGAGTGCCGTTTGCTTTCACAACAACCAAAGTAGTTTTTGAAAAATAATGTAATCATAAATGTCTTCCTGTGTCTATCCGATTCTGACTCACAGCCCAACTGTAAATAAATACAGATACATGTCCAAAGGGTAGAGAGTTTACTTACATTCATACTTGTCTCTTCTTCATTTACTTGATTATAGCACTAACATTTCCTGATGCTTCTTCTACTCGTGAGTGGAGTTATCCTGAAAAATAATATATTTGGGTGAGTATTTCTCATACCCAATAGGTGATCTAATACTATCATTTTGAAAACACGGTAGGCAACATGCATGATTCCAAGAGCTTTTCATGCAAAACATCAATGATTCTTTTTGTGTAAGCATGCATAGTTATGCATAAAACATAAGCTTATTTATGCAATTTCAATCATGGAATCCTTTCTCATAATCTAGTATTCAACGATATAAATATGATCAAAATCATAAAATAGAAATCAATAGATCCATATACGAAGATCTTGGCAAATGCATTAAACCAGTGAGTCAAATATAATAATCATAAAACTCTTATATTAGTCATCATTCAAGCAGATGTTAGTATCATGCACATTAGTCTCTTGGCATACACGTCACACCAACTGGTTACGAGTACTCGTATACAACCATCTCAATGTTATATGCATATCAATCACACTGAAATCATAGGGTCACTATGCTCACGACCAGAACCCCTCTGAATCGTGTGTCTCCAGTATCTAGAGACTAGTCCACCATAGCCTCCACAGCGACTATGGATATGTCCCCAAAAGGGTCCCGTGAACACCTCCAGTGGTTGTCCCTGTTTACCACAGCAGTTAGGGAAGGAACAATGCCATTTTTGGCAGCGATACCATTCACCTTTTTGGTGGTAGAGGTCGGGAGGCCAACCTCGTACATACACAACCTCTCAGCATAGTGCCCATAGGCTCAATAGCCTAAAAATATGAATACATGAAACCCTGATCTCAATTATCATAAGTCATGCAATTTTATGCAAATGGGTTTCAAAAACATGCGAGCAATGCATATAATTATGCATATATTCCAAATCATCACAAAACAGGTATGTAGTGCTTATATAAAGGCTATTTGGCTCAAAAAGCATACATATAATCCAAATCTCAGTCATCGTAAACCATGCAACTTATGCAATCACTTTCAAGTCGTGCGAGCAATACATAAAATGTTTTCATGCCAGTAATCACATTCAAAGCCATAAATCATGAAGACAATTCCGTGAAAGCATCATATCTCAAAAAACATAATAGATACAGCAATAGAGTCAAGTAAACCAGTTGGAGTTTGAAATACATTTGAAAAACTTAGTATTATCAGACTACCTACCTTGATGTTCCTTGAATCGCGTTCTTCATGATTCGACCCTAACCCATCTTAGTGAAACCCTGAATATTCATTAATAACAAGGATTCAAGTATTATTTTCCAACCTTTATGGGTCATTACTTAGACTTATAGATTAACGGCTAAGTCTGCCTTTTAGGATCTATAGGCCCTTGCTTAGTGCACTTCTAGGCTAGATCTAGAAGATCTTTATAGTTCTTAGGCTATAGTTATATTGAATAGACCTATGAGCCTAAGTTTTATAGTCTCATTAGGTCCGCGTCGTTATTACGAACATAACAGTTCTTTAGAATTGTCAATCGGAGTCCTACAGCCTCTGAAATTGCATATTTAGCGTCACAAAGTCACGGATGAACCAGATCATCCATTTAGGCCCCATGCATCACAGTTCCCTAGATGCGTGCGCATCCTTGTTGAGTTGTGACCACAGTTGCACATGGGCTCACACCCGAGCGGCTCTACAATGTGCGTTTTGAACTGTGTGGACGCATCTTCAAGGTAACACGACGCGTTTAGGCTCCCAGGGTACCCTGTGTGTCCTGGTGGAGCCGGGCTCCTAGGGCATCCCGTGCATCTTGGTCAAGCCAAGACCCACGCCCCACATCATGCTCCCGAAGTCCGTCCCAGGGACCATGTGCTAGGCGCGCATTGTGCGCAACGTCCCTAGGACGTGTCTGGCTCGATGGGTCAACAGACCCATGGAGTCGGGTTTCCCTCCATCTTTTTATGGCTGAAAAATATAGATCCAGCGGGGATCTAGGCTGGGAAGAGATGGGAGGGTGAGCATCGACTTGGACAGCCTGGAATGGCGCCCATTGACAGTGGGTTCGGTTCCCTCTACCCCTGCCGAAACGTTGGTCATCAGGTTGAGGGTTCTGGGATGAACCCATCTTCCCTAAGGTGTTCTATGGCCGGGAAACACTAGATCCGGCCAGATTCTAAGGGAGAACAAAGGGGAAGAAGAGAGGAGAGGTGTGAGGGTGTACCTTGGAAAATATGGGAGGGCCCCATCACCTGTGGTGCACCCTTTTTCTACGCTGAAACCCTTGCCCATCGGAACCCTAGCTTGAACGGTCGGAGAAGAAGAGGAGAAGAGGATGATTAGGGCGGAGGGGAACGCAGGCTTTATAGCCTCGTGAAGGCGGTGCTACCCAAAGGCGGTGCCGCCATTGTTGTCGCCCTACAAAGGCAATGTTGGAAGTCTCTGGAATGTCGGCTAGAGGAGGAAGAAGACGGGGGTGTCGTTATCAAAACGGCCCGTACATTTTTCCTCTTTTTTGTTTTTTTAATATAAATTATAGAAATGCCCTTAATCTTTAAACACACATAACTTCTTCATACGAACTCTGTCTTCGGCGTTCTTTGAGGTGTTGGATTCCATTTTTTGAGTAGAATATAATGACATGAAGATTTGTCACAAATTAATTTATTTCCTATTTTATATAAATTAAAACATTTAGGATAGTAATTTTCACATATTAATTTCTAAATTTGAGAAAAAGGGCATAAAATGTTTAGATCATTACAATTCTACTTATCTAGGAACTGTCAAATCCAACCAGATCAGTTAAGGTCTAACCCAATCAACAGGTTATCCATAACAACCAAAAATCTCCAATTTCTCCTCTGTTTCTTATATGATTCCAAATTAACTTTTAGTTTTCATTCTTAGGACATCCTTGGACTTAATTAACGTCTCCAGTTTTTAATCTAGAATCTATAACTTGATCTAGACCATCCAAATCCCAAAATTATAATTTACTCTAGATCTTTATAATTTTGAGGAATCTGACAAATCCAACTTGCAGATCTCTAATCAAGGACATGGTGAAGACATTGATGAAGGTTGATCAACTCTTAGAAGACCATATTTGAAGATATTGACAGTGATTAAGCTAGGATAGTAGTTTTTTTTTCATGTTATTTAGTATATTTACTTTATTCAGGAACTGGAAATTCTGTAATTTTTAAAAGTTGATTATATCTGAATTCTGGTTCCAATTCCAATATTTTTTTATCAATTAAATTTTATTTAAACTCTTATTTTTTAAATCAACTCCTTGCGGGATTGACTCGTACTTGCATTGGCTATACCATAATAGCCCATGTACTTGCAGTAAAATATTCAACACGTTTTTGGCACCATTGTCAAGAACCTGCAAAGGAATTTTCATAAAATGGAATTAAAAATAAAAAAATAATTATTTTTTAGGAATTGCATTTTTTAGCATTTTAGGATTTTTTAGGTGCATTTTTTAAATCTTTTTCAATGCATAACCACTTTATTTCCTGAATTTGGTACTGATTGCTATATTTCTTTTTCAGGAAATTAGCAAATGGAGCATCATCAATTAAATAGAAATTTCCTTGCTTTTCTAGATTAGAATTTTTTTTCCTTTTTTTGAGAAAATCTTGTAGTGAGGCCCCTTTGTAATTTGTAATTTTAATTTTAAAGGATTGTATAATACAAGGCAAGTGTAGGATAAGGTGGCCCACACTTGATCTTCATCAGAAACCCCACTATAAGTTCCCTCACTCATTTATTTCATAGGCCAGGATTTTCATTTAGAGTAAATTTGCATTGTCTAGTAATATAATTGCATATTGAAAGCATATTTTGATATTTGTTGCTTTTTTAGGGTTTTGCATTGGTTTATTGTTTTCAATTGCATTCTTAGGGCATGTTTATTGATTTAAGGTGATTTATATGCTGATCGAATAGCCATGTTGTGTGAAAATTAATTAGTAAGGGCATCTGACCCCCCAAGATAAAGGGTGAATTTCATCACTACCTCTAGGCCCACTTAGGATAATTACCTCAAGCGAGCAACCCAACCTTTCAAATTAATTTAAAATCAATTAGAAGAGACTTATAGGCCATCACATGCTCGTAAGACCCTCTTAATAGGACGCGATCTATTATCACTTTAGTGGATTTTGAGTACTGTGGTTATAGTGGGTGTCTTAAAATTCAAATGATTTTCTCATGCCTTTTGCTGATGTTTATCAAGGTATAAATGCCTCCTTACATTAGGATTGTATTAACAACCTTGCACAGAACTTAACTGGTAAGCAATAGTCAAATCTGAAAGAGAGGAAGAGTGCTAGACTAGGCTAATAAAAAAGTATCATCCCCACACTAATTCAAAGATCAAAATATTGATGCTTATTAGCCTTAGGATTATTTGAGTGTGCCCTTTATTTATGCATCATTCTAGAAGTTAAGTTGCATCATTTAGGTTAGTTTTTCCACACGCAAAAATGAGAGAGAGAGAGAGAGAGAGAGAGAGAGAGAGAGAGAGAGAGAGATGATCAGTTGCATTCAATGAATAATCTAAAGAGTGAACAAATGGGTAATTTATGCCCCAACATGAACAGAGAAGATATTTCCCCATGGAGAAACAATCCACTCTTTAATGATGATGAACCACCTTTAATGATGATCAACTCTCAAAACACCATATTTGAAGATATTGATAGTGATTAAGCTAGGGAAGTAGTTTTTTTCATGTTATTTGGTTTATTTGCTTTATTCAAGAACTAAAAATTCTGTAATTTTTAGAATTTGATTAGATATGAATTCTGATTCCAATTCCAGTAATTTTAGTTATGTCTTTTTAATTTTTATCAATTAAATTTTACTTGCATTAGCTATACTATAATAGCCCATGCACTTACGATAAAACATTCAACAACCATGGTCCCTACATTGATCATATTGCTCTAGACATTCTTAGAATCATTTGATTTATCTCCTTAGGTCATCTATCTCCAAGTTATGCACATCTTTGTTAGAAGTATTTATGTGTTGTGCTCAAAGCGCTATCCTAACCATGCTCTAATACCATTTTGATACTGAATATTAGGATAGAATAAAATAGTTCAAAAATTAAATGATACAAGAGAACCTTCACCGTAGAGATAAGGGCTAAAATGTAGAACTATCTCACTATTTTGTGGATACACTAAATTCGCCACCTTAAAAATACAAGGCCTTGTACCATTCTAGGGTCACTCCAAGAGATATGGAAGACAAAAGAAAATAGAGAAATCGCTAACTCCTTCAATGAAAAAAAATCCAAATACTCTATTTTGATGGCAACAACCATTTTATATAAGCAACCTTCAAGACTAAAAGCAACTTCTTAGAAATAATAGTTTTCTAAACTAAGTATTAGCTTCTAAGTCGCGAGCACTTTCCTAACAATGGTTACCTAAATTTGAGTGTTTTCTAAATAACACTTTCTAAGCATTGAGTAGTTTCCTAAATCCAAGCAATCAATCTCCATACATATATTTTATGTGCAAGCAGTTTCCTAAATTTCCTAACTTCTCATATATGAAGTTTCTTTATTTTGGCTAATTTAAGATCTTTTACAAGTCAACACATCTTGACTAAGGAAAAATTCATGAAGACTTTTAGACCAAGGAAAATAGGAATGCGCTATAGGGGAATATAGGACATTTTCCACTAAGTGATCAAGGCATCCACCTTTTGTAAATCTAAGATCTCCATTTATGGGTGATCTAAGAAGCCCATCTTTAACTGCCCCAAGGCATCCATCATTGATGATTTAAGACGTTCATTATTACTGATCCATGATGTTCATGCTTTGAAAATCTAAGTTGTCCATTTCTTGAGAATCTAATACATCCATAATAGGCTGACTTAGGATGCCCAATTCTAAATCGATCTTATCCTCCTTTAATCCTCCATTGATCTTTTGAATTAGAGAAACTCGTGCCATTGGTGGGGTAAATTTTTTATGATAGTGGGGTCAATGATTAATACCTTGGGTTGGTTTGATTGGACATATGAGATCATGGCTCGATTTGGGAATATGCTAGACCAAGCTCGAATTAAGAATGTATCCTTAGTCATAAAAGCAATTTGTGATTGAGATTAAGAATACTTGAAAGCACTCATAGCGATGTGGTGTACTAGAACCAACAGTTTCCATAGGCCCTTGTGGGGAATTTGAGATTACTTTGTGGGCCTTATGTTTTAGCTTAGGTACATTTGTTTCTTAAACAAAACATCAAAGCACCCACCCTCATAATTCAATTAATAAAGGAAAATTTAAGAAAAAAACCCTTCAACTAATCCATAAAGGAAGCCTTCATCAAATTATTACATGGAGGGTAAACACATTCACTAATAAGAAATGATGGACTTGTTTGAATTCTTATTCACCCACACACTCATGCATTTGCATCATGAATATCATATTTGCATACCATCACCTCTTTAGCCTAGTAGACTTTTGACTCTCTATGAAAGGTCACATGAGAGGTTATGACCCAATTCTCGAAATTAGAGGGGATTATGATAAAAATCTCAATCCTTGGTCTCACACCACTAGTCTGTTGATGGGTGATTTCTAAAAGTGAACCCCTAGTCCCCCATCCATGAGGTATATGGGTAAAAACATCACTGAAGAAGCTCTTGGTTAATCATGACATCTCATTATGAGTTCATAAAAAATAAAGTAACCATGTGCAATTGACAAATGGCTTCCAAGTATACCCTACTATCCATGAGGTATATCATTAAAACCTTCTCTCAAGGAACCCTTAGCCTTAACCTAGTGCATACACCACATGAGCTTCATCCCATGTAAATAACCCTTAGATTTCATAGCCTTTAGGAATGCATGTCTCTTTAGGAACACCAAGATAGATTTAGGATAGAAAATTGTTTAAGCAGTGATTGTTCATCAAGTGTGAACCAACCAACTGAGGGAACCTATCCATTTTTCATATCATAGGAACAAACCATCACCAATTCATGTCCCTTGGTCTCTTCCAATGAAAGGAGCCCTTGGGCTAAGGAGGTGGAGAAGAACCTAGAAGGGAGAAAGACTGGTCAGTGAATTTGCCCATACCACAAACCATTCAATGTGAATGTTCACCCTCACCAAATACTCTCATTAACTCATTATCCTAACCTTCAATCCAAATCAAGTCCGGAAGCTCTAGAATCTTGTTCTTTAAGTAACTTTTTAGTAAAATCACCAATGAGATGGCCCGCATGATGGCCACTATCAACATAATTTTTGAAGAGAATGCTACCATCTAGAAATAGCTTTAAGAACCCACATATTTAGTCTAGAGGATGAAGAAGACAAACTCGAAGGACCTCGAGATGAAACTATCCCTCAGACCATACCCATCACTAAAGAATCTAACCCTCCTCTGACTTTGGCAATTCAAAGGACTCCAAGAATTGCTTCCGAGAGTTCAATCCAATGAAGATGAGGTTGAGATAGTTAAAGGTCACTAATAGCTACAATTTTGATTTGGAATCACTAAGATTGTTTGAACATGCTAAGATCCTAAGGATATCAAAACGCAAAAGATTAACAGGTATATGGGAAGGGATTTCCTAGAACGCATATGAGTTGCTACCTAAATAGTCACAATTCTTATAGTAATAGTTCTTATGAATTCACAAATGACCAGCTAGTGCATCTCTTTCATAAGTTATTAATCAAGGAAGCCATGACTTCCTCATGACAATAGATTGAGACAGTGAGAATGTGGGAAGACTTGGCCAATGCCTTTATTTCCTAGTATTAGTATAATATCCAAGATGAAATCATCACCAAAGATCTAACACTAGGAGCCCAAGAAAGCTTTTTCACATTTCTTATCTGATTTAGGGAGAAGGTTGCAAAGATGAAGTTAAAACCACTTGAGCAAGAGCAAATATAGATCATTTTGAGAAATCTAAATAACACATGCTATCATACTCTTTATGTTTAGGCCTTTGCCAATCTTGAAGCTTTATGGACCATTGGACATAGGACTAAGGACATTTTCCTCGCAAGGATCCTCTCCCCATATGACAAAGCTAGGTGTCACCAAAAAATTATTTTCCAACACACCACTTAGACTTCCCAACGAATCAAACTAAACCAAGTTTAGCCAAACTTAACCTTTACTCCTAAATCTAGAAAAGCTTACACCCCATTAGAAATCACCCACAAGAAAGCTTTTCAGAAACACATGAAACAAAATGCTAATGAATTGCCAAAGCTTAAACCCACTCCCACCAATCCTCCTCCCAAATATGATCCAAACAACTATTGTGACTTCCAAAGGGGACCAGGTCAAAATACTAAAAGTTGTTGGACTTCGAAGAACAATATTAAGAAAATGATAGAAAAAGGGATCATTGAGAAACAATCTCTCCCCCAAACATTAGTAGTAATCCTCTTGAAATCATGTGACACATATTGCCAACCATGTGTTTGTAGGGGCAATTTAAGTCAAATCCAATTTTGAAATCTCCTCAGCTATCAAGAATCAGCAAATATCCTATGAGCTCAAGCACAATTATGAAAGTGACAACCTGTGGATAGATGACCCCTCACCTTAGATGGAATTCATGCCTCCTGAAAAATGCACTAGGGTAGGACCACCCATCAAAAGGGTTGCACAGCAAGAATAGTGGAGGATGGAAAAATTGACCCTTCTAGCTAGTTGCAAGAAGTTTGAAGCATTACTAAGAAAGCCATTCCATTATGATACCAGCTGGGATGAAAAAAGGGTTGTATGTGAGAAGCACAAACATAAGCGACTACTTAGGAGTGTCACAGGGCCAATCTAGTTCATAGTACATCCAACCCTACTCAAACCCTCAAAAAATGATTAGAGAAAACGGAAGGAAAGTTTGACCAAATCAAAGAGAAAGTCAAGGAACTCTACCAACATATTGCCAATCTCACCCTATCTATTAAGACATTCTATTACCTACTGATAGAAAATGGAGAAATTCCCAATTGCTTGTTTCTAAGATTGTACACAAAACTACGAGACTCGCTAACCCTAACCTTCCCACAATTGCAATAGATGAATTTGTTCAACCTACCCTCACTCTAGGCACCACTAGAGAATATACCTTGAGGATACAAGGTGGACTTGATCTATGAATTTTACCAAAAGGTTCAATCATCACATCGATAAGTGCCATGAGCTTGGAGCACAAATGTAAAGATTGGTTAAAGCAGACAAATTTAAGCTTAAAGTCTCTGTAGCACTTAGGAAATATGCACTCTACCTCCCCAATCATCCTTTGTTCCAATACTAAGATTTTCATGAAGTTTACGGGCACAAAACCAATTATTTCTAGGAAGTGAGGTCCAAGTAGTAGATGTTAAATATCAAAATGATGCCAGAAGAAATTATGGAAGGAGTCTATGTATGGGTAATGGTATTGATATAAAGTCCTTAGGGGAGATTTTGTCACTATCTTAACATAGAGGGGCACAAAACTAAGTAATAAAGGGCCATGTTGAATCATATTTAAAATCTCATAGATGATGGGCCTAACCCCAAAGAATTACAAGGTTTTTCCTTCTATTCCTTTCCCCCATATGATGTGAAGAAGCCTCAGTTCTACCACCACCAGAAATAGTAAAAGAAGGTGGCAAAGCTCTCATGCCTAAAAAACTAAAGGCCAAAAAAGAAAATATGGAGGGTAAATATGATATCCTTGAATGATGGCTTTGAATATTGCAATTTTGTTAGATGTCTCATTCCTCTAAATGAGTAGAATGATGAAGGTTCCATCACCAACTGAGTTGGATGAATCAGCCTATAAAATGGTTGTAGTGACAATGAAGAGGTGGTATTCAATACCATAGCTGAAAAAATATTTAAACCACCCATAGGATGTGTGGGACTAGAGCATATAGAACAAACCTCTGACAGAGGTTGCATAGACAATCTGCTAATCACCAAAGCATTTAACTAATGAGTAAAATCATTTACTTTATCTATTTTGTGAGCCAACATGTCAAAATTGCTGTATAAATCTGGAGTGACCTCTATTTCATGTAGACCACCTTTCTTTAGAGGTTGCGAATTTCTTTCTATTATGGCAGATTGATCCTGTTACAAGAAATTTTTTGCCAGTGTCTCAAAGAAATTCTTGGCCTCCACGTCACTCTTAGTCATGAAAGGCACACTACTCATCTTATCAAATCATTTGTTGGTTCGATGGGATTAGACATTCATAGAAATATTGGACTTGTTGTCACTTTTCAAAGTTGTGGTGTGGGCATTTCAGCAATAAGTCCTTCTAATATTGCTAGCATTCATAGAAATGCTATCCTTCCCTTTGCTAAAAATTGATGATTTCCCTTAAGGGCATTGGTTTTATGGATTAGGAAGAAATTATTTAGAAATTTCCTAGATAGTTGATCCCATGCAGTGACGAACCCTACTTCTAAAGAGTTGTGCCATGCTTTAGCTTTATCCTTCAAAGAGAATGGGAATAATCTCAACCTAATAGAGTAATCAAAAAAATTATGGCATTTAAATGTGGAATAGATGTGAATGAATTCCTTGACATGGTCGTATGGGTCCCTCTTGTCTTGCCCATTAAAAGTTGACATGAGTTGAATAACCCCTAATTTTAACTCAAAATGGTATGTGCGAATCGGGGGTAAAGCTATATTGGGCAATGACTTGTATTGGATAGAAGTAGAATAGTCTTTTAATGGCATAACCTCTACTTTTCGTTGGCCATGTCTTTGGCAAGGTTTATTAGATACTCTTGATTCCTTAACCCTTGCATAGTAGTCCATTTGATCTCCTGGTCTAAAAGTACTAAATATGGACTGAGAGATCAACATTGCATACAACATTTTATGGTGCTGTTGTCTTACATTTATATACAACGAAAGTTTTTTTTGTTGTTGAAAGCTAGTATAGGGAAACCTAAACTAGACAATGCAACCTACATGCAAGATGATGTGCAAACAAATAAAGGACACATAATAATCCTAACCCCATGGCAAACAAGCTAAAAGGTTAATTTTCCTTCAATTTGTTTATAGGAGAGGCTTTTAGATTATTTCTAACCTAATTAGGTCATCATCTCTTTCAAACTTGTCCTACTGCTTACCAATTAGTCCTACATTGATCAACCACTTCACACCCTCCACAGTTAATTGTAGGCGATCCAAGTCGTTAAGTGTGTTAATAAAGCTAGTTATTTAAATACCAATGTAGCTAATCAAGAAGGGGCCACTAGATTGATAGTAGTTTGCCTCCTTCCAAGAGGGTCCTAATGCTGTTTTATGTCTCTTAAGTGATTTTTAATTAATTATAGAAGTTAGGTTTCTACATAAGTTGATGATTAACCTAGGTGGGCTAAGTGGTGGTGATAAAATCTACTCTTGATCTTATCAGAGTAATTGTCCTTACTAATCAATTAAGCATTCCCATGACAATTTGATCATCATATACTCACCTTAAAGTATTAAATATACCCTAATGCAAAACATTAGAATGAAACAATTATAAAATGCTTTTTATATGCATTTAACTGCCACCACATTAATCTATATTAAATTATTAATGCAACCATAAACTAGGAAATGAAAAGAAATTAAAGTAGCTCACAATGGGTTACTGAAACTAGTCTTGTCGTTTAAGGGTGGTAACATATACATACCACCTCCTCTTCTAAGTTAAGATGGCCCACCCTTGACCTATATTATTATATCCCTTAATTGAATGAATCATGATTAAAATAAAGTACATCAATGGCCTCACTATAATTAACTCAAAATAAGAAATGTAACTATCCTAAATCTTCCTCCAAGTCCTTTCCAAATTCCTATATAAATAAAAAGAAAAGTAAGTATAGGAAGTCTTCATGAATAATGAAAATAAATGCAAAATTGTAACTAAACTAGATGTGGAAAAAAATGGGGAAGGAGAGTAAGAAAGGATGAAGGGAATAAAAGGAAGTGGAAAGAGATAAGATAGAATCACCTAGAGTTGGGAAAGATTAGATGAGTTGTGTGGACAGATGGTTGGATGAATGTCCTTCTTCCTTAAATGGTGGAGATAGGAGGATGAAGATCTAAACATTCCTTGGCTGAATATGAGATGGTAGCTAGGGCTGAGCTTTATTTCCTTATCATTGGATCCTAGATTGAATGGATGTGATTGCTTAGAAGTTTCCTTATTTGAAAGATCATGTTTCATAGTTCCGTTATTCTCGCCCATTGGATCAAGTACAATATAGAGTGAATGGCTGAGATTTCATTGAGATTTCCTTATCTAGATCTCTTCCTCTCCTTGATTCTCTTCCAATCCACCATTTTTTTTCTCTAATAAATAGGGTTTAAGGAGTGGAGGACGTCTCATTCCTCAAGGGAAGACATCTTTCTCCTAAAAAATAAGACGAGCAGCCCACCAAAAGCATTTAACAATGGGGCTCAGTTCTGTTCTTTTTGTAGTATTCTTTCTCATTAGTCCATCCTTGTTTGAGTGAGTTCTTATTGTATGCTTAGGATATCTATAAGAAATGATTAATCTTGGCCTTTGAATGCTTCAAAAGTAAGTATGAATGTTGATCATAGATTTACTATAAATATTCTTTCTCTTCACACCCTTTTTTTCTGCTTATTTCTTCCTTATTTTTCTCATATGAAAATGAGGAATGAAGTGTGGTGCGTAACCTCACATTAGGAAGTTGTGCAACTCTTTAGTGTAGTCCCCTCTTGTGGTTGAGTTAGAGGGATTGATTGGAATAAGTCTTCATGCAGGTCCTAGTCTTTGACTTGTTTTGTTTCAATAAAAGCTCTTATATATGTGTATCCACTATATTCGATTTGAGCTTTCCTTAGAAGCTTCCCAAGGTGGTGAAATGCTTGCATGCATGTATGGGAAGTCTATGACCTTTACTTTTGATAAGAACACCTTTTTTTGAGTGGATAAGGTGGTCTTTTGCTTAGGGTTTCTAATTTCTCTTATTTTGATAACAACATCCCCTATCAATTTGAACCCATGGATTTCATATTTGGCATGTGAACCCATAACATTGCTTGGACAATGTCTTCATTACTGCAAGGTTTTTAAGTGCTAAAATAAGCATTTTTTTGTTGTATCCTAATCCTGTAAAATGAGAAATAAATATTTAAGTTAATTTTAGGGTTATAAACTACTAAATATAAGGCTATTGCATGTCATATTTCTAAGTTTATCATGAACTTTTGGACAAGAATGGGATATGCACTTCAACAATGGTTTAAACTTAGAAGGACAAGCTGTCAATTATACCAACAATGTAGCCAAACAGGAGGCGTGTATTATAGGATTGAAAGCTACTATTTCCTTGAAGGTCAAGAAGTTAAATATCTATAGGGATTCGATGCTCATCATCTACTAGATGAAGGTAGAATGGCAAATCAAAGAAGAATGATTGAAGCCATATGGAGAATACTCAGACCACTTGATAACTAAGTTCAAAAAAATCACCTTCACATTTATAAAATGTTCAACAACAATTTTGTAGATGCACGACTACCTTAGCCTTAGTTATCAACTCCAATGCAAGGAATGAATATTAAACATACTAAGATAGAGCTAAGACATGCCCTAGCATATGCATGTTTGATCTTGTTCAACATGCCCTAAGTTCACATCGTAAGGACGGACAAAAACCCTTACATTGTGATCTATAATACTCCTTACAACATCTTTGTTTCGCCAAAGGAGCCCATGAAAAGGGAAATTTTCAACCAAGCATAAGTCCCCTAACTATTTCGTAAGTGTTGGAATATTATATAGAAGGAGCATTGATGGAATTCTCCTAAGGTGTGTGGACATAGTAGAAGCCAAAACATTGTTCTACGATATACATGAAGGAGCTTATGGATCCCTTATGGAAGGAAAATCTTTTGCCAAAAAAATACTATGAGAAGGGTATTATTGGCCCATTATGTAAAAGGATAGTATAGAATATGTCAAGAAGTATCGCAAGTGTCAAATCCATGCCAATCAAAATCACATCCTACCACTAGAGTTGAGCATGATGACTTCTGTCTGGCCTTTTACCACTTAGGACTTGGATGAAATAGGGAAAGATATCTCCACCATCCTCAGGAGTACATGAGATTATATTGGTAACCAATGATTATTTCTCTAAGTGAGTTAAAGCTAAATCCTTTTAGGGAGTTTACTATAGCACACATGGCCAGTTTATCTAAACCAATATCATATATAGATGTGGTGTCCCATGTAAGATAATCACAAACAATAAATTCCACATTGAAAAGAAAGTGACAGCCCTATGCGCAAAAATGTAGATCAAGAGACACACCTTATAGGCCAAATGAATGAAGTAGTTGAGATAGCTAGCATGAAATTTAAACAAATTGTGGGAAAGGATGATCAAAAGAGGGAAGGAATGGTTAGAAAAGCTGCAACATGCCTTATGGTCATACTGAACCACCACTCAAACATCTAGAGGAGAAACTCCCTTCTTTCTGTTATATGGGATGCAAGCCATGTTGATGACAGAAATGGAAATCTCATCTTTACGAGTATCACTATAAGAAGAACACCAGAAGAAGAGAAAGAAGAAATCCTATAAGAAGAGTTGCTCCTTGTCGACGAACGAAGTACCATCACCACGCATCATGTGCAAGGGTATCAATAGAAAGTTGTATGGCCATTTAACAAGTGCATTCATTCTTGATCCCTACAAGAAGGAGACCTACTACTCAAAGAAAAGAAACCCCAAATCCTCAATCATAGGGGGAATTCCATGAAAAGTGGGAAGCTCCATTGCAAATCATGTCTAGAGGGGTTGTCAAAATGCTGAAAATAGATGCTACAAAAATGATGAAGCCTATCAATCTTGATAAATTAAAAACATTTTATGTATAAATGCACTATAAGATGACCTACGTTATGACTTGATCCCTTTGAAATGGGTATGTAGGCAACTTGTCCCAGTGTGTTTCAAAAAAATTGAAACATTAATAAATCTATTTTTAATTTTAATCAAAGATACAAAGAGACAGGGATCCTCTTGAATATCTTAAGTTCTTTCATTGATAATTGCAACTCAAGACAAAATAGACACATAGGTCCCAAAGAATACACAAAAGAGGGAAGGAGAGAGAGTTTCTTTAAAGACTTCATGGACATTATTGATATAAGCATGACTACCAATCTTCATAGTCTTCTTTTAGCTTCAAAAATGAAGTTTTGCCTTCATCTTGCATAGCAATAGTCTCTGAATCCAATTAGGCCTTAGAAAGATGGTATATTCATGGGGAACTAAGGTAGTAGACCTCTGAGAGATCAGAATTATTAGGCACATTCTAAGCAATCCTCATCTAACAATGAAAATGATTGGGACAATAGAAGGAAGTGCAATGAAGACTATAAATGCAGTTAGCAAAAGGCCAACCGAAGGAGTAACAAAAGATTCCATAGTGCAAGTAGCTAGGTCAATGAAAGATCTCATCTTGTGCAAGGGAATACAACCATTCTTCCCACTTTAAGTAAGTATCAAAATTGTAAAGCATAGAGCAGTTTGTCTCTTTGTCAGTGAAAGGGTGGCCTCCTAGATCTAAAAAGAAATTGTTCCAAGATGCTCTCTCAACCACACCTGGGGACTATAAAAATAAGGTAAGGAAAGAAAGCCAAAAAATGAGAAAAGGATGGAACACACTTACATAAAGAAGAATATGGCACTCGCATATAATCACACACTTACATGTAGCAAAAACATCAATATTACTAACATTTTTAGCGAGCTCTATGGTAGAAATTATTCCACCAGCTCACATCCTTAAACCAACTTGATTAAGCAACATCTATCAGGCCACCTTCAATATAGAAAAAGAGATGGGAGTAGGAGGTAAGAAGAAAGGCATTAGAACACACAAGGGAGTCTATTACATAAGTGGAACTATCCATGCAAGAAATCAACTTGTTCACACATAGATACTCTCATCTTAAAAGCCATGCAGCCTCATTGGCAGAAATATCAAGAAATAAAGCTAGCATATCTTCTGGAGACTCATTTAGGGGGAATTTGAGTAAAGGACCCAAATACCTAACATCTAAGAGGCTGACAAACTCTTTAATTAAGGGACATAATTGGCCAAAGGGAAACCTAAAGACTCGAGATTTTGTATTCTATAATTAACAACGTACGTGCATTAAATCCCAATCCACTCAAAGATCAAGCATTAATTGAAAGCATCTTAGACCAAAATAGTTTAAATTTATTAATTCCAGCTTATATTAACATTCAACCAATCTAGCATATCATGAAAAGGGAAATCATCTTCTATATAAGCCATTGCAAGGGATAGAGAAGTCCTATGAAAGCTTGAGGGCAACATCACACATTTATCTGCCAAAATTGAATAGAAAGAGGTAGAATGGAAATAATCCAAGTTATATAATGGCAAATGGCTGCATCAAAAGAGGTTCAATTTAGTCATAGACAGTACATCATGATGTTCATGACCCACGTGATGCAACTGCCTGACATTACTAAGTGATCATGTAACATTGGGACAACTACCCCTTGTACTAGCTGTAAAGAGTTCAAAAGAGAAATCAAATGACTACCATGCAACCAAATGATTTTGTTGTGCCTGTATATCCATTGTACAGTCATGTGATGCCTTTGAAGAAGGACTTGAGTTGAGGTTTTCTTTGAAGTAAAAAGGCATATGTCAAGAGTTTCTTCACAAGAGAACAAGAATAAGAAACAAAAATAAGCATTATCCATAGGCTCGAATAAAGATCATCACCGATCAACTTAAATAAACATCCATTCGCAAGAAGAAAACCAAAATAATCCAAAAATAAACAAAGTTTATTGGTTTGTTAAATAAACTAAGACACAGCTCAATCATATTCAATCTCCTCACTTTCCTTAGCATTGTCCTCGCCTCTTCATTGCCTAATGTTAAGTGTTCAATTTTGGTTAAAATACCCCTAATTTAGCATTCAATTAGATCATGTAACTGATCAAATTTGCAAATTTTAGATTGATTTTGAATTTGTCTCCATTTGACCATCCAATAATTAATTTGTCAAAATTAACGGTCAAATGATCATTAGAGCTTATCAGATGATTAATGTACAGTTCAGATGATTCAAATTTGGTCTTTTATTTTGCAGATTAACCAAAAGAGGTATGGATGACTAAGATCAAAAGTTAACAATGTAGATTATCCTAAAGAGCATTGGATGGGCCAGATCACTCCCAAATATGGATAGGATAGTCTCCTAAAAGATAATTGAGCTCAATTGGGAATCATGGAGAAGATGCAAAGATTCACGTGGAGAAGTTTCCAAAGAAGGGGAGAAACCAAATTTAGAAGGAGAGATGGCTATAAACTATGGTTGCCCCACTTTCCCATGTCTCCTCTCTTCGGCTGGAAGTAGGAAATCGTTTCCCCTCCTTTTCTCCTCTCCTCCCACCTCTTTCCTCTTCTCTCCCCCCTCTTTCTCTTTTCTCTTTACTTTCCCTCTATTTTTCCTTTTCCCTCACCTCTCACCCCCATCTCACTCTCTTTCAATCTATGCCTCTGTATCTCCAACCATTTTCACCACACAACATGGCTCACTCCTGTCTCTCCCTCTCTCTATCAGAACTAGACACACTGCTTGAACCCAGTCACCACCAAACCAACATCTTCTCCATGAGATGGCCCAAGGATTAAAACTCGAACCGGGTTTCCTTTCTCCATGAGATGGCACAAGGTTCATTTTTGGGGGATAGAATGTTATGTATCTAAGTGTAGATCTTAATCTCTGAATAACACCATATATGAGATGATCATGGTTGAGGCAGTTATTGTAGTGGATTGATCATGATTTGGGTAGTTATTGTAGTGGAATGATTATGGGTTAGTTACTTAAGTAGTTATTTTAGAGGGTGGTTACTAGAAGAGGTTAGTGTATCTATAAATAAGTGATGTTGGAGTATTGTAAAAGGAGAAGAGAAATGACATGCAACTTTAAGTCTTATAAGGAGGTTTGCCCCCTCAATGTGGCTACATCAATGAAATATTATTATTATTATTTGTGGTTTTTATTTATTTTACTACAGATACATAACATTCTCCTATCACCTCTACCCAGGCTGCACTCACCACCCTGCCTAGTTTGATCTCCATCGTACCAGAGCTCTTCCCCATCACCTACTGGCCTGGAGGAATGAAAACCTAATCCGGGTTTCCCACGTTACCTCTATTCTCTTCCTTTTCTCCCTTTCCCTCCTCCTCTTCTTCCCTCTTTCTCCTCCTCCTTCTCCTCTGGAACCCTCTCCTTCTTCGTCAGTTTCCATTTCTTGTCCAAGAACAATCCAATCCAACCCAATCAATCAAGGCTTAACTCAATCAATGGGTTAGCTTTAATCAACCAAAAACCCCCAATGTCTCCTCTGATTCTTATTTGTTTTTCAATTAACTTTCCAATTTCATGCTTAGGACATCCCTGTACTTAATTAATGTCTCTGATCTTTAATTTGAAATCCATAAAGTGATCTAAACCGTCCAAATCTCAAAATTGCAAATTACTCCAAATCTTTATGATTTTGAAGAATCTGACAAATTCGACCAACATATCTTTAATCAAGGACATTTTAAAGACATTGATGAAGGCTGATCAACTTTTAGAAGACCATATTTGAAGATATTGATAGTAATTAAGCTAGGAAAATAGTTTTTTCATGTTATTTAGTTTATTTTCTTTCTTTTTTAACTAGAAATTCTGTAATATTTAGAAGTTGAGTAGATCTGAACTCTAATTCTAATTCCAATAAATCTAGTAATTTTTTGTTATTTATTTTTAATTTTTATCAATTAATTTTTATTTAAACTCCTACTTTTTAAAGCGAGTCCCCATGAGATCAACTAGTACTTGCATTAGCTATACTACAATAGCCCGTACACTTATAGTAAAACACATCAACAAGCTTTTTGTGCCGTTTTTGAGGATTTGCAAAGGTGTTTTCATAAAATTTAATCAAAAATAAAAAAAATTAGGAATTTTATTTTATCTTTTTAGCATTTTTGGCAATTTTAGGTGTATTTTTCAAAAAAAAATTTAGGGAATAATCACCTTGTTTCCTAAATTTGGTACTTATTTCTAATTTTCTTTTTCAAGAAATTGGCAAGTGGATCTTCATCAAAATAGAAATTTTCCTACTTTTCTATAATAGGACTTTCCTTCTATTTTAAGTGAATCTTGTAGTGAGGATCTTTGTAATTTATAATTTTTATTCTAATTTTAAAAGGGCTGTATAATACAGGGCAAGTGAGGGATAAGATGGCCCACACTTGATCTTCATCAGAAACCCCACTATAAGTTTCCTCACTCCTTTATTTCCTAGATTAGAATTTGCATTTAGAATAATTTGCATTATTGGGTAGAATAATTGCATATAGAAAGTATTTTTTATAATTGTTGCATTTTTAGGATTTTGCATTAGTTTACTGTTTTAATTGCATTCTTAGGGTACATTCAATGCTTTAAGGTTATTTATATGCTAATCAAATTACCATTGTGTGTGAAAATTATTTAGTAAGGACACTTGACCCACTAGATCAATGGTGGATATCATCACCACCTCTTAGCCCACTTAATAGGACGCAATCTATTGTTACTCCAATGGCTTTTGAGCACTGTGGTTATAATGGGTGTCTTAAAATCTAAGTGATTTTCCCAGGCCTTCGTTGACATTTGTTGAAGTCTAAATAACTCCTTACACGAGGATTGTATTAACTACCTTAGCACAAAAATTGACTGGTAAGCAATAGTCAAATTTGAAAAGAGGAGTGCTAGATTAGGCTAATCAAAAGCATCGTCCCCACACAAATTCAAGAGAGTCAAAATATTGTTGCTTATTAGCCTTTGGATTATTTGAGAGTGCCCTTTATTTGTGTATAATTCTAGAAGTTAGGTTGCATCATTTAGGTTAGTTTTCCCAACCCAAAGACTAAAACAGAAACAAAAACAAAAAGAAGTTTCCCTTGTATACACTTTTGGAGACGTGACAAAACTGGCAGGTTAGTCATATACGACTAAAAAGACATACAACAAGATCAGGCCACATCAATGGTTGATCAACGCTGAAGGGGTAATTCACCCCACAGTAGTCAAGGGCCTCCACCCATCATGAATAAGGACTCACCATCTTTGATGGATGATAAATATCAATCTCTACGAAGGGGGAATAATCATCAACCAAATAGAGATTGGAGAAGAAATAACAATAGGGTGTGGGACCAATAGAGTGAACATGGGGATAATAATAATGATGGTTATCAAAACTTTCATGGCATAACTTTAAAAGACTACCTTCATCCTACACACACCAACACACCATCCTTTGTCATTCTTCCTCAGAATGCTGGTGTGTTAGAATTAAAAAGGAGAGTAATCCAATTACTTTCCAAATTCCATGGTTTAGACAATGAGAGTCCTTACTTGCACCTTAAAGAATTTGATGAGGTATGTAGTACCCAAATAACACAAAATATAGGTCTTAATACTATTAGGCTTAAACTTTTTCCTTTCTCTTTAAAGCAAACAACAAAAATGTGGTTTAATCATTGCCATCAAGTTCCATAAGAACTTGGAATGAAATGACTAGGGAATTCTTGAAAAAAAAATTTCCTACCCATAAAACAAATACACCTTACTATAAGATAATGAACTTTACCCAGAAGGATAAAGAATCATTCTATCAATTCTGGGAAAGGTTCAAAGATCTACTATTCACTTGCCCACATCATGGCTATGAACCATGACGCATCATCAACTTCTTTTATGAAGGATTAAATTCTGACATGTGCTAGTTCGTAGAAATGATGTGCAATGATAACTTTTTGGACAAACAACAAGATGAGGTGGAGGAGTATTTGGAATGGCTAGCTGAAAGTGCACAGACCTGGGCTAGCTTAGAAAGAATTGGACATATAGATAGAACTAAGCCCAATACCACGCATGCTAGAGGAGGCATGTATGCCATGTCTAAAAAAGATGATACCAATGCCAGAGTAGCATCCCTAGCGAGAAAAGTAGAAGCCATATAAATGGAAAAGAAAAACTCAAATAAAGAAGAACAAGTGTGTAGCATCTGTGAGAGTACCACTCATCTTACTCAAGAATGTCCTACCATTTTGGCATTCTAAGAGGTACTTCATGATCAGGCTAATGCACTTAACATGTGTAAAAGACCTTTCTCCCTATATTCAGAGACTTACAATCCCAACTGGAGAAACCATCCAAATTTTAGTTGGAAAAATGGACCTACTGCTGATGTTCAACAACCAAGACCATATCAACCTCATCAATAAAACCAAGGACTTCTTACCCTACTATACAAAACTCATCAACCCCCTTCTTTTGGACTTTACTTGCCCCCACGCAAAAGGCACATAAAGGATAAAAATAATCAACACATTCAAAACTAGGAGAGGAAAATTTCTCAATTAGAGACCTAGTTAAAACAAACAAACAAACTAGCCTATGAATGAAATAAAGAACATGATGAGTCAATGGATGCAAAGTAAAGAAAAAGGAAAGTTCCCAGCTCAACCACAAGCAAACCCTAAGGGAGTGCATGCAGTTAGTACTAATGCATCTGATGAACTATCCAACTCTACCATGGAATAGATTAAGGCTGTTACCATTCTTAGGAGTGGTAAAAGAATTGAGAAAGATGAGCCCCAATAAACTAAAAAGGTAGAAAAATGCATGAAAGTTAAAGAAAATTCTAAACAGAAGGACACCGCTTACCTGTTGACCCATGTCCTATATTGCTCAATTTTCTCAAAGGTTGTGTCAAGCTCCAAAGTTTGCCTCTAATGATAAGATTTTAGAGATTTTCAAACAAGTCAAGATCAACATCCCATCTTAGATGCAATAAAAAAAATCCCATCATATGCTAAATTCTTAAAAGACTTATGCACCATAAAAAGAAAACTAAATGTCCAAAAGAAGGCAATTTTTATTGGACAAGTTAGTTCTATGCTTCAACATCATACCACCAAAATACAAGGATCCCAGTTGCCCCACTCTTACTTGCATTATTAGCAACCACAAGATTAACCAAGCCTTGCTTGATTTAGGATCTAGTGTGAACTTATTATCATACTTACTATATGAATAGTTAGGTCTCGGTGAACTGAAACCTACGTCTACTACACTCAAGTTAACTTATCATTTTGTGAAGATACTGAGAGGGGTAATAGAGGATATGTTAGTCCAGGTCGAATAATTTTGCTTCCCTGTTGATTTTCTAGTCCTAAATACACAACAGGTGGTGAATGAGAAGAATGAAATACCATTTATCCTGGGATGATCATTTTTGGCTACGTCCAATGCTTAATTAGCTGTAGAAATGGTGTCATGAAACTGTCCTTTGGCAATATGACATTAGAGCTAAACATCTTTAACATTTGTAAGCAACTTAGTGAAACCACCGATGATTTGCACAGTATCAACATGATCAATTCAGTTGTGCAAGATCAGTTTCAGTCATCTTCCTTGTCAGACCCACTCAAGGCTTGTTGGTCACATTTTAATGAGTTTAATGAGGATGCATTGATAAAGGAAGTTAATGCCCTCCTTGATTCTATTCCTATCATGGATACAAAAAAATGGAAACCTCATTTCAAGGACCTTCCATCGAGGGAGTCCACTACCCTTCCATCATCCATAGGACCTCATAAGCTTGAATTGAAATCTTTACCATTAGATTTACAATATGCATATTTAGGAGAAAAAGAGACTTTTCCTTTAATAATTTCCTCCCAATTAGAAACATCTCAGGAGGAAAAGTTAATAAACACTTTAAAAGAACACAAAGGTGTTATAGGATGGACCATATCTAATATAAAGGGCATTAACCCTTTAATCTGCACCCATAGGATATATCTAGAGGATGAAGTTAAACCATGTCGTCAAATACAAAGAAGGTTAAATCCTAATATGAAAGATGTGGTTAGAGTAGAAGTCTTGAAGTTGCTTGATGTGGGAATCATCTATCACATAAGTGATAGCAAATAGGTGAGTCCTACTCAAGTGGTTCCAAATAAGTTTGGAGTGACAATAATAACTAATGCCAACAATGAATTGATCCCCGCTAGTGTTACCACTAGTTAGCATATGTGTATCGACTATAAAAAGTTGAATGCTGTCAGAAGGAAGGACCATTTTCCTTTGCCCTTTATTGATCAAATGTTAGAAAGGACAACAGGATATCAATGTTATTATTTCCTCGATAGTTATTCAGGGTATAACAAAATAGAAATTGCACCCGGGGATTAGGAAAAGACCACATTTACATGTCCTTTTGGCACTTTTGCTTATAAAAGAATGCCATTTGGGTTATGTAAATCTCCTGCCACATTTCAACGCTCATGTTGAGCATTTTCAGTGATATGGTAGGGAAACTTTTAGAGGTTTTTATGCACAACTTTTCTGTTTTTGGCAATTCATTCGAAACATGTCTTAAAAATATAAGAAAAGTCTTGACTCATTGTCAAGAAAAGAACCTAGTGCTTAATTGGACAATATGTTAGTTCATGGTTCCTAAGGGATTTTTCCTAGGTCACATCATGTCATTCGAAGGTATAGTGGTAGATAGAGCCAAAGTTGACCTAATTACTAATATACCCATTCCAAAATTTGTTAGGGATGTTCGCTCTTTACTAGGTCATGCAAGATTCTATACGAGATTCATTAAAGATTTTAATGCAATATCTAGACCATTATGTCACCTCCTCACAAAGGATACCCCTTTTGAATGGACTGAGAATTTTCAAGAAATGTTTATCAAGTTGAAAGACAAGTTGACCACTGCACCTATCATGCTGCCACATGACTAGAGTCTACCCTTTGAAATCATGTGTGCCGCTAATGACTATGCTATAGGAGTCGTACTAGGCCAGAGAAAAGAGAAGAAGTCATATGTTATCTACTATGCTAGTAGGACCCTAAATAGCACCCAAATGTACTATTCCACTACGCAGAAAAAACTCTTAGCAATTGTCTTCGCGTTGGATAAATTCAAGTCTTACTTGGTTGCGTCTAAAATAGTCATATTCACTGACCATTCGGCCCTCAATTATTTTCTTTCTAAGAAATATGCTAAGCCTAGACTAATTAGATGGATTCTCTTATTCCAAAAGTTTGACATTGAAATAAAATATAAAAAGGGAGTAGAGAATGTTGTAGGTGACCATTTGTCTCGCCTAGTCCTAGCAGAGCCTTTATATGAGTTGCCAATTAAAGACATTTTCCTTGATGAGCAACTTTTTCATTTTTCACATCCTCTTTGGTTTGCTAATATTGCAAATTATTTATTCACAGGGAAGATTCCTGAACATTGGACTAAATAAGCAAAGCAAAAATTCTTTTCCAATGTTAAGCATTACTTCAGGGATGATCCTGTAATGACTCAAAATTTTTAATATTATTATATCACTTTTACAACCACGATCAATCATGATGTTTACCATTTTTCAATTAGTTATAAATTTTTTATTTTGAAAATTAATATATGTTTAATGATATTAATAGATGGTTAGATGTTTAAATACAATTAAAATATAAAACAAAGGAAATTGTGAGAAAAATTAGTATCATTAGATTTTACACTCAAAATGGAATCCAATGATTCAGAGAACACTAAAAATGGAGATTGTATGACCATGTTATGGGCTTTTGAAGATGGAGGGCAATTTGGTAAATTGAATTCAAAACACCTAAGGGCTAAAAAACACAGGGAGTCGTTTTGCTAACAACACCCCCGCCATCATCCCCTACCTCTAGCCGACGTAACAGTACCGCCTCTGCAAGATGGCACTAGAAAAATGGTGGCATCGCCATTGGGCAGCACCGCCTTCGCAAGGCTATAAAGCCCTCTTCCCCCTCCTCCCCAACCGTCCCTTTCTCCCCCTCCTCTTTTTCTCCAGCTGCCTTCACCCAAAAACCCGGCAGCTAGGTTTTAGTGTGGAAAAGGCCACACCTCTGGTGATGGGAACCCTCCTAGACTGACCAAGTAAGCCCTCACTCCTCCTCTAGTTATTCTCTCCTCCCAGCTCAGATCCATGTTGGATCTGCGTTTTTAGGCCGAAATCACCGGAAGAAACCCAAATTCGATTGGTTTGCCAACCCATCGAACTAGACACGCCCCAAGGACATCGCATGCCCAAAAACATACTCCCTAGTGCAGCATTCTGGTGCGTGTGACCGTGCGAGCGCTGTCCCGGTTCGACTGGGACGCCCGAGCGCCCTAGGAGCCATGACGCGTGCGCGCCCATGCCAAAGATGCGTTAGCTCGACGCCATCTAGGACGTGCACCCTGGCACGCTGTTCGGGCATGTGCACGCTTGTAAACACAGTTTGGGTTCGACGGGGACGCGCATGCAACCTAGGAACCGTGACGCGTAGGCCCAATATGGACGAATCTAGTTCGTTCGTTGATTCTTGACACTAAAAATGCAATTAAGGAGGCTATATAACTCCGATTGAAGATCTGAAAGAACAGTTATGTTCATATTGATGATGCGGACCTAATGAGACTATAAAAATTAGGTTCAGAGAACTATTTTATATGACTATAGCTCAAAAACTATAAAAAAATCTCATAGATCTACCATGTCAAAGATGATCAGATCTCATGACTTGATCTATTAGAGGGGTTAGGGGATTAATAGCTCAGGATTAACCCCAAAGTACATGTATCAGCCCTTGAATGATAGATCTGATCTTTCAAATCAAGTACAGACCTATTCTTAGCATTAGGACAAGCGATCTATGAGATTTGACCATTCAATTACACGATCTTGATGACATGAAGTTATTGAAGGCAACCTAACCATTAAACATTAGATCTATACCAGAGGTCTAGCCTAGAAATGAATTTAAGCAATGACCTATAACCTAAAAGGTAGATCTAGCCGTTAATCTATAAGTCTAAGTAATGATCTACAAAGGATGGAAAATGATATTAGAATCCTTGTTATCAATTAATATCCAGGGTTTCATGAAGATGGGTCAGGATCGAGTAATGAAGAATGTGATTCATGAGACATCTAGGTACGTAGTCTGGTACTACTAAGTTTTTAAATGCATCCCAAACTCTAAGTGATTTACTTACCGTTATTACCATATTTCATATGCTTTTGAGATATGATGTTCTTATATGAGTATGCATCATTGTCTTCATGATTTTATGGCCTCGAAGTACTTGAATCTATCATTGTACTTAGTATGCTTTTGGGATATGATGTTCTTATACGAGCATGTGAAATTGTCTTCATGATTTATGGCCTTGAATACGATTTCTGGCATGAGCAAATTTTATGCATTGCTCGCATGTTTGAAAATAAATGCATAAATTGCATGATTTAGATTATTGAGATTTGGATTCACCTATATATACTTTTTGGGCTATTGAGCCTAGTGGGCACTATGCTGAGAGGTTATTATGTACGAGGTTGGCCTCTCGGCCTCTACCACCAAAAAGGTGGATGGTATCAATGCCAAAAAGACTTGTCCCTTCCTTGATTGTTGTGGTAAACAGGGACGACCACTGGAGGTGTTCACAGCACCCTTTTCGAGGATTCCATAGTCAGCGTGGAGGCTATGGTAGGTTGGTCTCCAGATACCAGAGCCATACGATTCCAGTTGTGTGCTGATCGTGAGCATAGTTGCCCCTATGATTTTAGTGTTATCGATATGCATATAACATTGAGATGGTCGTATATGAGTGCTTGTGACTAGTTGGCGTGATGTGATTTGCCGAGAGACCATGTGCATGATACTTATAGTGATGCTAGCATCTGCTTTGAATGATGACTATTTTAAGAGTTTCATGATTATTATATTTTACTCGTTGGTTTGATGTGTTGTCAAGATCTTATTACTTGGATCTATTGATTTCTATTTTATGATTTTAGTTATATTTAGAAGACTAGATTTGCGTACGGATTCCATGATTAAAATTGCATCAATGAGCTTATGTTTTATGCACAAATATGCATGTTTACACAAAAAGGAATCGCTAATGTTTTACATGAAAAGTTCCTTGAATTATGCATGTTGCATGAGGAGTTTTCAAAATAGTAGTATCAGATCACCTACGAGTATGAGTAATACTCACCCAAATATATTATTTTTACAGATTAGCTCCACATAGAATTAGAAGAAGCATAAAAAAATGTTAGTGCTATAATCAAGTGAATGAAGAGAAGACACGTATAAATGTAAGTATATGATTTACCCCTTTGGACATGTATTTGTACTTTCTACAGTAGGACTATGTGCTATGACTAGATATACCTAGGAAATATTTATGATTTTCTTCATTTTTAAAATTTCCTTGTTCATCTTGAAAGTAAACAACACTCGAGGTTTTCAAAATGAATTTAAAATATATTTTTTGCTGCACTGCATTATTTTTTTTCTAAAAGTGTTTTCAAATAGGGATTGATCCTGCCTTAGGAATTAGTTTTGCATTTAAAAATGCATGTGAAAACTTAGGTCGTCACAGATCCATACCTATTTAAGTACTTCCTAGATCAAATCATTAGGAGATGTGTCCCTGAATTAGAACAACATAATGTCATCTCCTTTTGTCATTCAAAAGCATGTGCTGGACATTTTTCTCCCAAAAAATAGCTACAAAGATTTTGTAGTGTGGTTTCTATTGGTCATCATTGTTCAAAGACACACGTGTTCTATAAATCATGTGAGCAATGTCAAATGTTAGGAGGAATAAATCGTAGGAATATAATGCCTCTAAACCCTATCCTTGTTATAGAAGTTTTTTATTGTTGGGGTATAGACTTCATGGGTCCATTCCCACCTTTTAGCTACTTTTATATCTTATTGGCCATAGATTATGTTTTAAAATCAATTGAGGATATCCCATGTAGGCATAATGATCACAAAATATTTCTTAAATTCTTAAAAGAAAATATTTTTTCTAGATTTGAGACCCCTCGAGCCATTATAAGTGATAACGGTACACACTTTTGCAACAAACCATTTGAAGCACTAATGAAAAAATATAATATTACACATAAAGTTGCAACACCGTATCACCCACAAACAAGTGGACAAGTAGAAGTATCTAATCGAGCCATAAAACAAATTCTTCAAAAGACTATTAATCCATATTGAAAAGATTCATCTTTCGACTGACCGATGCACTCCGGGCTTACGGGACTGCACATCACACACCGATTGGTGTGTATCCCTATCGTATTGTATACAATAAGGCTTATCATTTGCCTGTGAAATTGGAACATAGAGCCTACTGGGTAATAAATACATTTAATTTCAATATGGATAAAGCAGGCTCACATAGAAAACTCCAACTTAATGAGTTGGAAGAGATCAGGCAAGAAGCTTATGAGAGTAACAGGATATATAAAGAAAAGATGAAAGTTTTTCATGATAAGAACATCATGAGAAAATACTTTACTCCAAACCAAAAGGTTTTGCTATACAATTCTAAGGTCTACCTATTTCTAAGTAAGCTTAGATCTCAATGAACCGGTCCATATATAGTAAAAGAAGTTTTTCTATATGGGACCGTCAAGATTGAGGATACAAGGAACTGGTCATTCTTTCAAGGTGAATGGTCAACGTTTAAAGCCTTTCCTAGAATATGAGAATCCAAAAGTTGAGTCCACAACTCTAAAGGATCATGTTTATCAGGATTGAGTGCATCTGATCCCTCTATATCATCATTTATATTTTTGTTGTTTTCTACATCAACCATATTCATTTTAGGTCCTACTTTTTAAACATTGAGGACAATGTTTCTATCAGGTTGGGGGATGTAGAATTCTACCAAGTTCTAGTTTTTGTTAAATTTTTAGGTGATTTCCTTGATTTTTTAAGAAAAAACAAATTGAAATTTTTTTAGGTCAATTCCTACACTATGATGAGAATTGGATTTTCTAAAGTATAATCAAGAAAACTTTAGCTTATCAATAAAACTAAAGATGATTAAATCATCATCTTACTCATTTTCTAAAGTATTATATAAAAGCAAAGTCTCAGATCACATCTGTACATGTAGTTGCATATAGATAATCTAAATTGGTGAGTAAATATAACTTAAGAATCCCGAAGAATTTCAGTGGAGACCTATAACCATAGTGAGTTTTAGAGCCATTCATTCTTTCTGAGAGGTTATAAATGTTGTAATTTTCTTCAGCGCGTTTAAAGAAAATTGATCTCACCAACTCTAAATTTTGGCTAATTACTTGAATTATTAGAATATTATCTTTAAAATTCTAAAAGTTCATTGAACCTAGAGACATAAAGCCTACCTAGAAGTATTTTTACACTAGTTAACCAAGTTGAGGCTTTATATAAGCCATTTTTTTGTCACCCAATTTATCCTTTACCCATATTAACCCAGTATAAATTATCCATTACCCATTTTCTTTGAAAAATAAGTTAGAGACTAATGAAGAAATACCTTTTAGTTGAAATGAAAGTAGAAAAGTGAATAGTAAGAAAAGAAAAGTGATTCAAAAGTGCTGAAAAGAAAGAAAAGGTTGAAAAAAAAGGTTTGAAGAATGCAAAGAAAAGTGGAAAAAGAAATATTCACTTTAGTACAAGCAAAAAAAAAAAAAAAGATTTGTCAATTTTAGAAAAATTCTACTTATTTTTTTTAAGAAACTTTGAATACCATTATACACTTTCTTTGGTACCCTGTCTGAAACCTACTTTTCGTCCTAATCAAAGACCTATTAATTCTAATAGAAATATAATCTTGATAAGGAAATGAATGGACAGGATCTAAAAGAGTGGTATTTCTAAATATTCAAAGGTAATGTCATCTACTCCAAAGGGATAAAATTTCTTAGTAACTCCCATTCTTCATGAGTATATGTGAGATAAATTTGTTTTTATTGACTCAGCTCACATAATTAAAAGAGAGATATGATTTGAACCCTCTATCTGAGAGATTTTGTTTCTGAGTGTATGTCATTAGTGAGGATTGAGGTCAAAACATATTTCAGATGGAGTTCAAAAGTTAGAAGTCTACTTAGAGATAAAGATTATACTATATGTAAACTGTACACTCACACACACACTCTAAGATCTGAGCTTAGTTGAAATATCTTTAGCATATGGGTAGGGTTTTGAATTCTTTAGTCATTTTTATTAGTATGCTAAAGTTGATGATTTGTTGAAGATAATTCTCTAAGGAAAAAGAGGAGTTGAATTGAAAATAAATTTTAAAATTTGGTTTTTTGCATGTTTTGCTAGGGACTAGCAAAATGCTGGTTGGGGGTTATATTAAGTGTTCAATTTTGGTTAAAATACTCATAATTTAACATTCAATTAGATCATGTAACCTATCAAATTTGAATTTTTTAGCTTGATTTTGAATTTAGCTCCAATTAATCATCCAATCATTAATTTGTCAAAATTAATGGTCAAATGATTATTAGAGCTTATCAGATGATTAATGTACGGTTTAGATGGTTCTAATTCAGCCTTTTACTTTGTAGATTAACCAAAAGAGGCATGGATGACTAAGATCAAAAGTTAAGGGTGTATATTATCCTAAAGAGCATTAGATGGGCCAGATACACTCACAAAGATGGATAGGGTGTGGTACTGTTCCTTCTATATTCTTTTGTAAAAGAATACCTACAGAAAAAAAATTTGACGATCTACAATGGCTTGTTTAAGAGGATAAAAATGAATATATTTAACCAACTACATTACAAGGGTTTGGTGATAGTTTCTGAATCCCTTCTACCAAATCTTTGTACCACACCTATACCTCCATAACATGCTAGCTGTAATTCTCCTACTAAAGAATGTTCTGAAGAAGGACAATCTACACCCTTCAAGATAGAAAATTCAGTCGAGGAAGTATTCACTACACTAGAAGTTTTTCATTGTCCTTGTGTAATTCTCCTATCTCAAACCTCTTCAATGTATGACATATTTATGATCTGCAGGTGGGTCAATGTTTATTGGCCTTAGATACCCATCAAAATGTTGTTGCAGTTGGATTGTGCTATGAGGATGATCAAACATTTCGCACTAGATTAGTATGCCTCCACATACAAAGCACATGTCCATTAACATGGCTTTGACTATGACTGCCCATCTTCCATTTCCTTTAGAAATGAAAAATATTGTAACTGTTGCGCAGGCAGTTGCATATCATATCGCTTGGCCAGAGGAATTTATCATTCCCATAGAGTCAATGATATATATCTTTTCACACTATACCCTCATCAAAAAATAATTTTTAACTAGAGACCTCAGTTTAATCATTTATTAACTATATCTAAGGTTGATCAGCAACAGAAAGTACACTAAGGCCACCCACCATCACACCCTTAACTACTATCACACCAATTGAACCAATACTAGTTATTTATGTTTATTTTTCATCATAAATTTGAATGTCCTCATTGATCAATATTAATTGACTCGACAACTTTTATAGTAGTTGTCTAAGGATCACGTTGAAGTTCCATCTAACATGCCTCAATCCCTAAGATTACTCTTTGGACTCATTAATGAAGATAAGGCAATCAATCCCATACAGATCAAGGAGGTAATGGTTTCCAATGTCATTATTGAGGTGCCACTTATGGAAAAGGACTTATTACAAGTTTGCCAATGGGATCAACTCGAGCACCCTCACATTGTCTTCTAAAATGCTTGACATTACATGTTATTTTTTCATAATAGGTAATAATTATTTCTTTTTTGCAGCTTCTTGAATGATGCAATGAGCCTTTTTTAGGTCAAGGATGTGTTGTACCAATTCCTTGACCCCAGCATCATGTGTAGAGCAGCAGAGCAATGTCCAATGTAGATGATATGTTACTAGGGTCCTTCCAATGCTCAAAGGGACAAGGCTTAATGATTCCCTACAATAACGAGTATGTTTTCTTTTCTTTATTTTCTTGACAACTTGTTCTACACATAAGGATTGTAAACTTTAATTTCGATTCATATGATTGCATATATAAGGCTCATTGGATGCTGTTTGTTTTGGATGTGCATGGTGGGCATGTGGATTGAATGCCCGTCTAGCCCTCATAGAAATCATAAATAATTAAGATTTTAATTTTTTCATGTATTATGTATAGATTAGTAATTTTTTATTTGTATTTAATGCAATTGAAATTTAAATTTGTAGAGCATAGTTGACATGGGCTAATCTGACTGAGACTGTGCGACTACCGAAACTCACTTGAAGAATGTGAAGGTATGAAATAGTTAATTATTCTATTTTATAAACTAAGCTTACAATATTACCCATGGTATTTGTAATCCTCTTAGTTTTCTTTCTTGCACGATGCCCTAGACAACAATTTGATTGGGTGTGCGGGTATTATATGCTGATATACATGGGGACCTTAGTACTTGATGGTCTTAGTATCTCCCAATTAAGAAAGGTAAGACACTTTTTATTGGTCATAATCTTTTCTTTTCTTTTCTTTTATAATTGTTGATGGATTCCAGCTCAAAAGAATGTGTCAACTAAATTAAAAATATTGTATTGTAGGTTGTTGTACTTTTTGAATGGGCAAATAAGAAGAGTTACTCCAAAGCAAACCTCAACGAAATACAAAGCAAATAGGCTGAGTATGTGACAAGTTTCAATTAGAACAATTAGAGTAACTACATGAATGTAAATTACCTTATCCATAATAAAGTATTATTTTCGTTGATATGCATGTTTTCTTCTACTTTTGATTATTTTCATTGAATTATATACATTTTATAGGATGAATGAGGAGAGCTTCAACTATAAATGAAATGAATGTGGATATGCATGTGTTCTTCTAGTTTTTATTTTTTTCATTGAGGCACATATATTTCATGGGATGATGAATGAGGACTTTGAAGTGTAAATGAAGTGAATGTGGATCAGGTGTAAATGAAATGAATGTGGAGATTGCAATGCAAGTGATGTGGTTTCTTTAATTATCAGGTCATTTCAAGATGTGAATGTGGTGTGTAAGTGAATGTATGTGTGAATGGATGAAGAATTTTGATGTCTTATACCCAATATGGAAGTGACTGCATCTTTTTCATATGTTTAGAGATTGTAAGAATAACGTAGTAGGTACCACATTGAATGCATGCAGAATTGCAGGTAGATTGCAATGTAAGCAAAAGGGGAAAACAAGAAGAAGAAGAAGAAGAAGAAGAAGAAGAAGAAGAAGAAGAAGAAGAAGAAGAATTTTTTAAAATCATTCTAAAAAATGACTTAAAAAATTCCAACTTTTAAAGTCATTTTGAAAAAAAGAAAAGAAAAAAGAAAGACTTCAAAAGCCATATTTGAAGTCATTTAGAAAAAGCAACTTTAAAAGACTCCATTTTTTAGGTCATTTTTTAGAACGACTTCAAAAGTTGATGTTTTTAAAGTCATTTTTTTTTTCAAATGACTTCAAAAACTAGCATCTTTGAAGTCGTTTTTCTTGAAACCACTTCAAAAGAGCCCATTTTTAAGTCGCTTTTCCAAACAACTTTAAATGTCTCCTTTTCTAAAGTCCTTTTTTTGTAACGACTTTAAAAATCCAGATTTTTTAAGTTGTTTCCTTACTGACATCTTTTCTTATCAATTTTCTAAGTTGGCTCAATAGAAGTCACTGTCATCACTGACTTCTATTATTGTTTTTTACCGACTTTAAAAGACTCCTATGTATTAGTGGAAGAAAGAGCTTGCGAACACATGATATAAGTTCGTGCAACCACATGATCCATTTTATAGGCCCCAACATGTGGACATGTGTCCCCTTTGGAATAGCTGCATCCACATAACCCCAAAAGTAGGCATACAACTACATGACCTAGAGGTAGGGACACGTGCTTCCTTCCATAAGTTGATGGAAGCATGTAGCCGAAGAAGATGATGGAATGTGATCACATGACCCAAGTTCATCAAAAAACATAAAGTCATGCGACTGCATGACCCAAATAGTTAGGAAATATATATATGAGCAAAGATGACCAATGTTGGTAGAGGCATGTTATGCTTTTGATAAGGTTGCTTCACTCTTGAAAATTTTTCTTTAAATGTTTTCATAGTCCAAGAAGTTTGAGAAAACCATATTAGAAGTGAAAGAGTGATATACCTTGCCACATTATCCTAAGGAAGTTCAAAACCAATCTTTTATAAGAAATAGTCTTCTTTGAGCTTATTTTGGAACTTGAGATTTCTTTATATTACTTTTCTAGTTTTAGAGTATTATAGTATTTATTTGCCACCTAATTAGGTATAATTTCTTTTATTTCTATGCTCAATTAATTGTCCTTCCTACACTTAGTGTAGGTTTTGTTTGTAGGGTAGGCTTCTAAATTATTTTCTTGCTTTCCTATTTTCTAGAGTAGATTCCTTGTTTTGTAGAATAGCTCTCTAAGTAGAGCACAGTCTCCTCTAAAGGGGAGGGGAAGGAGAGGATCCAAGCTTTCTCCTTTCCCCAAAAACTCTCTTCGCTTTGTTAAGAGGTATCCCTATCACTATGGTAGGAGGGTTCTTTCTAACATAAAGCCAAAGAGAATCATTTACTTTGATTTTAGTTTATTTGCATAACCTATCTAAGAGGATCTTCCTACTCTTACAGTGGGAAGGACCTTTCAAGGCAACATACTTTGTGCATTCATTTTATTGGGTTTTAGTGAAGTTCATTGGCCCAAAGAAGAAGGCTACATCAATCTCATAATGAGGAAGGTCCCAATAGAGAAATATCATTCAAAGTTTTTCATTAGTGAAATTTGATTTAAGTAGGCATTAAAAGATTTCTCACATTTATCCAAGATATGAAATAGTTAAATGAACCATCTTCCTTTTTCAACCGAAGATAGTCTAGCTATCCTATTTAGTAGAAATAGATTTTTAGACTAGATGGGGTTGGTGCCTACCACCTTCCAACAGTTTATATGGCAGGCTACTTGAATTTTTTCTATGGCAAGTTTCTATGTATTAATTAAGTCCAACTTAACAACTGTAGCCTCAAAGAATTTAACTAGGTTTGGAATTAATGAGGCCCACTATAATTATTCGTAGATGTTACCAAGGTTTAGAAATTATTAGGCCTATTAGTATTGTTAGTAGTCCAATTTAATAACTAGGGCCCACTAAAATTAACAACTTTTGGGATTAATTAGCCCCTCTACTATTATCAATATGTATTATTTCATCAAGGATGGAGATTTTTTATTCTCATTAGCATTATTAGTAGATCCAATTTTATAACTATATGCCACTACAATTTAACTACTTTTGGAATTAGTTAGGCCCACATAATGATTATCAGGCATTATTTTATCTAAGATTCATAATTTATTAGGCTTATTAGTAGGTTTAATTAAACATCTAAGATCCACTAGACTTTAACTATATTTTCAATTAATTAGCATGAGAATTATTAGTAGCTATTATTTAGAAGGCTTGGGGTTAATAAGGCTCCTTAACTTTATTAATAGCTATAGTTAACAATTAGAACCCAATTAGTGATTACTATTGCTATCATTAATGAGGGCCAAGGATAAGGAATTCCATTCATGGAGGCATTATTTTAGTCTTATTTACTATAAAATGTGGACATTGATTTGTAAAAAAAATGACAAAATAAATTACTATTATATTATTTAATGTCCACAAAAAGACCAAGTTGGATGTTTATGGACATTTATCAAATGGGCTAGACATCCAATGTCCATTGACATCCATGTGGACAATGCAATATACCGATCCACTAAGTTGCTATTAGCACGTTGTACTTATCTTAGGCAACTATTCAAAATTGTTTGTATTAAGCAGCACCAAAACTTCAACTTGCCCATCTCTAGCAAATTATTTAGGTTATAAATTGATGCCAAAATCAATGGCAGGCTTCAAATACAACAACCCAATGAACAAAATGTTGATCTATGCATAAATTGCAAAAGTTTATTGATAGTGAAAGAAATGTCCATGTAAAGTTAAATACTGTAATGCTCCAATATGTCTTCATGTATTGATGACCATCAATTAAAGTTATCTTTTCAAAGACAGTGTAGAGATCCCTTAAGAATAGAGCTTCTTTTTTAGGAATACCCTTAATACACAAAAAGAAGTCTAGAGATCCTAGATCTTTGATAGAGAAACCATGCCAATAGAAATAATCAATCATTGAATCACCTTTGGACAATTCTTAGTGACCAGGACATTATCCACATAACCAAAAATTATGTAAGTCATTTTTATTAAGTTGATTGCTTGACTAGAAAACCATAATTCAAAGGGAAAGCAATGAACTTTTGAAACAACATGACATTGCTTGTTTTAACCATTTCACTTTGAAGGATTAACATCTTCTGGAGGTTGCTCCATAATATTTCTTCATTAATAACACCATAAATAAAGAATTTTTTACATCTTATTGGGAAATAGGCAATTAATAGTGATTAGAATTTAAAAACTACTATGATAGGGAATGTTTAACCATAGAGCTAAAAGTGCCAATATATTCAATGTCTAACTATTAAAAAAATCCTTTAACTACAAGATGATTTTAATATGTTTATACTACCATCAGGGTTCTTTTTACCAATTTGCAGCCAACAACATTCATATTGGGTTTTCTAGGTCAAGGTGCCAAGTATACATGGTAACAAAAGGATCCACTTTGTCATCCAAATAGGAACACCAACTAGAACCTTTAAAAGCTTGAGAAACATGTAAAGATTCTATTAGAGAAGGAAGATGATGATTTGCTACAATAAAAGCATTTGAGAGGCAAGTCTCTTGTGATAGAATGTGTGGCCATGTGATGAGTTTGAGATTTAGGAACATCCAATGGTATTGGAGAACTCCCACGTTAAGATGTTATAGAAGTTTGAGGTGAACTAATGGTATGCATAGTATCTCTTGAGGGTTTTCATGAAGTTGAGAACCATGAATATTAGAAGTTTTTGGAGATGAGAATGACAAAGTAGTTGTACTAGAAGGAGAAATACCATGCTATGATGAAGGACTCATTGACAAAGATTGCCAAGCATGTGTAAGGCCCACATCATTTATTGAAGCATTAAAGATCATTTTCTTGGTGGTTCACTAGTGGAGAAGATGATAATAAAAACTAAGTACATATGTTACATTCCTTCTTCAGCTCTTTAAATGTGGCTCAACTTTGAATCTAAGCATTAGTTACGTATGTTGAGAAAGACAATAGCTTAGAGCAAACAGAAAGATCCTTTCCATAATCCTTAGTACTTTTGTTTGAAAAAGTGGACTTAGGGCAGCAAGTAAAGATATAGTAGTTGGTCAAATTGTAGCCTTGAGAAACAAAAGGCCATTATTCATGCCAAGTGAAGTAGTTAAATGAAGTGAGCTTAAGCGAAAGTTTGGCAGTCAAATTGATGGTAACCAATTTTGAGGAAGGATTTAGATTAGAGATTCCAAAAGTAGATCCACGAGAGTTGTTAGCTATGAAGATTGAGGGAAAAAATCAACAAAGATGGCAACATTGTAGCAAATGAGTTTGAACAGATTCCTCATGTTAAGCACATCAATATTCAAATTGTGTGTTAAGCACTTAAATGGAAGCTGTATTCAACTTGACTAGTCCAACTAGTAACCCTAGAAGGTCGTGGTGAGAGGTTCAGTGATCATATACGACAACATGTGACTAAAGACCCGCATCTTTCTTGTCTGTCATGTAGCGAAGGAATAGACCAAAAACATATACTAAAAATTTTAGATGCCATAACAACCATGCTACAAAAACCTCCCATGAATTATATTGTTTACTTGCACTAGACTAGTGTGTCTAACATAAAAAGACATTTAGAATGCACCAAAATTTAGAATGATTTAACATCAAAGGGGTAAAGGACATGAAGAGAGGAAAATGTGATTGAATGAGACAAATATTAGGATCAAGTCATCCAAAACATGAACCCTTCTAATATCATACAGGAACACGAAGTTTTTAGTTAAATGGTACGTGTATGAATTTGTTGATATATATAGTGGCTCTAAGTTGGGTATCAATAAAGAACAATTACAATATGAAAATAAGACTATTATATATAGTTACAATAAGGAAACAAGTGTTATTAGATATAATAAAAAGTTTTAGAAATAGAACTTCTTTAATTATGATTGCATGCAAATACAATCAACATAAAACACTGATCATCATTTGTGACTTCTGATATACCTCTATTCTTGCGTGGCACATTTTCATCGTAGCCATTATTTGCCTTTATTTTTAAGCTAAAGTATTTTTTATTAGCATTAATAAATAATAGAAAGAAAATAGTTAGTGTTTTGAATGGGATGTGGAGAATTCATTAATAATTCTAAAAGTCAAATAAGATAATCCTTTTTTATTTTTAATTATTCATATAAATTTGATATTTTCTTTAGGGGAATGATAAATGCACCTCTTATCATTTCCCATCTTTGGCAAGCTGCAAAGTACAAGATGAGTCTACAGCTGATCTTACTATATATGTGGGTCCTAGTGAACTAGAAAACCACTGAAGAAGGCAGGCCAAGAGAAATTTACAAGCAAGAGCAAGATTTTGAATGACCAAATGATTTGTCCTCTAGGTCCCTAACTTAGATGGCCATCCTTGGGACAATCATATCATTCTAGACTTTGTCTTTAGGTAAAATATTTGAATAAAAGTTATTCTACATATCATAAAATATAAATGTACAATTGATCAACAAATGAGGTATTTATGCTATGTTCTATCTAGCTAGATCCAAGAAGATGAACAATTTAGATCACCCAAATATTGAGCTATCAAGTGCCTCATAGAACAAATGTTGGAAGCTAGCAAACAACCATGGAAGGTGAAAACTGGGAGTTTTAAGCTCTAAAAATGCAAGTAGAAGGGATGTCAAATATGGGGGAGAGAGTGGGGGTAGTTGTTGAATGTCTTGCCTTAGCTTTCTTTAGGAGGGTGGTTTCTTAGGCAATTTGTTGTTTTGGGGTTGTTTTGAGGGATTTTGTATAAATGTAGGGAGAGTTATAGAGAAATTATTAATATCTAAGTCTCCCCACATTATATTAGTTGGAGTATTAGCTATAAACTCACAACCCATAATTCATCTACCCAAAAATTAAAAGTAGAGCACAAGGATGGTTGAGGGACACACATATCATTGCCCTTTCTTAATTGAGAAAATCAAAAGTTCATTAATGAAACAATACAATCTTGACAATTTTAGCACAAGCTACCCTTCTTAGCTAACAATAGAGCTATCATGCACCACCTCAAAGGACCATCTAGGAGATATGGATTGTTGATGAAAGAGATCAATGTTGATCATTCCTTGTCATTAGTTGTCTTGATGAAAGTGGTTAAACCATGTAGGAAGGAGTTAAGTAATTTATGAATTGGTGAGGAGTGCTTTTAAAGTTTTGATGTAAGTTCAAGTGATTGTATTAGAAAGGCCTCAATAGTTGGAGCATTCTTATGAATCTTATATGAGACCTGACATTAAGCAATGACATGGAACTTGTCTCTGAATTTTTAGGATCAATGGTTTTGATGTATATAGAATGAGTGGTTACTAGTGATAAGATTGCTGCTTATGGACCAAGGTTGCAAGTTCAAGTGCACTTGCCCCACCAACATTCAAACAAAACTACTAAGGTGTTCCACTTATTTGCTCAAGAAGTGTGCTTGGCTTTAAAAGGCTTTTGATTTTGTTGGGTGGCAATATTAAAGTTGTCTAACTTAGAGCTCTGCTTCAGGACCTATAAAGGGGCAACATATAGCTGATAATACCCAATTGATGGTTAAATTGGTTAATTTGTTACAATTAAGGTGGGCGTAGAGTTTTTGAATTTAAAAATAAACTTTGGAATTTGGAATAAAATTCAAATGTAATTTGGGAATAATTTGGTTTGAATTTAGATATGCATAAATTATGAGGATTTCATACAATGGAATTCATGTGGATTGATGCCTATTGTAGGCCATCTATTTGTTGTAATCAAAACTAGAACTTTGAAGATGTTAAATTCTTCCAATCAACATAGATTTTAAAGTAATAAACAATGAAAATAGAAGCAATCATATGAACAGAATGAATCAACTAAAGGTCGGTACGTGCACATTACCAAATTAAAAGTACTTTGATAATCTTTTCAGAGAAAATGTCACATTGATCATCCTTAGCCATTAAATTCAGTGATGGATACTAATTTGAAAGTATTGCATAATAAGACGGTATAGGGGAATCATCAAGATTCAACCCAAATCATGCATTAATCAGCTAAAATCTCACACAGAATTAACAATTATTTTGTTAAAAATGGTATAATGACACTTCACAACAATAGTGCTAAAGCAGAATATTGTTCAAGATGCATCAACATATTAAGAACTTTTATTTTGTAAAACATTATAAGGATGGTCTCATCATTGTCAAAAGAAAATAGTTGAAGACTAAATATTGCATTTCTGTGAGGGTTGTCCCATCAATATCTTAAACCTTTAATTTCATGCTTTTAAACGAACTACCATTAAACCTTGACCTACAATTCACAAGGGTGACATCTGTTTCATTCTTCTTTCTTTATTTGATTTTCTATATCTTATTTATATATGGCCCTTGATTGTAGGAACAAAGATAAAAAAGTATAGAGAATATTGCACATGACAAATCCCTTGATTATAGGGCTGCAAATAACATCTTTCTAGATTAAAGAAAATAATATATTTCCACGTTATCTTTCTAATAAAAACAAATATTTCTCATTAAATATTTTTTTTACCTAACCATTTAGAGCACTTCAATATAAATAAACTATTCCATATATCTAGTCACCTTATTTTTTCAAAAGAAGTAACCTTAGATAATCAATTGAGAGAGAGAGAGAGAGAGAGAGAGAGAGAGAGAGAGAGAGAGAGAGAGAGAGAGAGAGAGAGAGAGAGAGAGAGAGAGAGAGAGAGAGAGAGAGAGAGAGGTGTAATTATATGATACAACCGGTTCTATCACGATTGCTTTGTAAGTGTTCATAAACTTGAAAGGAAGGTGTACTTTTTCATGCTTTGGAGCGATGCAAGATGTTCATTTGATTCACCCCATCTTTGATCATCCATCGTTAGAGCTTTGGAAGCCAAAAAATAGATGGGGTAACACAACAAAGCTCCAAAATATAGAATATTATCTATTTTTTGGCTTCACAAGCTTTAAGAATGGACAACCTAGAAATATGTAATTGACATGATATTTGCTACATAAGCAAATTTGAGTTGGTGTAAATCAGATGAACATGTTGGATCACTATGAGGCTGCTTTTCAATTTTAGGAATGCCTTGTGATACAACTGGTGGTATCATATAATTACTTGAGAGAGGGAGGGGGGGGGTGTTTCTCTTGTTCAAATATAGTTCTCAACAGTAGAATTCAAAAATACAAAAAAAGAAAGGAAGCTTTTGAGCTAGCCCAAAATTCCACCTAAATTCCTCTCTTGATTCAGAATATGAAATTCTACAATGCTACTATTCTTTCAAATTCTATCAAATTCCAAAAGCCTACTCCTTAAAATAGATTATGGGCATTAAATTCCAAATTTTCATGTAAATGCTAAAACATTCCACCCACCTAAGTTAGAAGATAGAATTATAAACATGTCCAGTTGGCTTACACACTCTTGAGTGTGAGAAGAAGTCCATGCCATGCTTTTCTCATACATTATGATTCTTTTTCTTCTTCTTTTTTTATAAATGTAAGATGTTCATCATATTTTTTCTACCAAAAATAGGTAATTTATTTGAATGATTCTAACTAGATTCTAAATACTTGTTTTGAGCCTTGAAAAAAGTTAATAAAATTGGACATCACTATTTGCTGCTCTTTGAAACATAGGCTAAAAGTATCAGATGAATATGAAATTTGATCTTTAACCTATCCAAGCCATTTTAAATATGATGAACAATTTAGCTCTACAAAATAAAGTTTCACCATGCATAAACATAGGGCATAGACCTTCTCACGCATGTCCGCCCACCAAGACTAAAAGTTTGATTGCTACTTTTGCTATTTTGGGTGTTTTATCTAAGGGTCTTTGTAAGCATACATGCTCAAGAGGAGAGGAAAGTGTGTACCCTCATTTTTTCAAGCACGGTAGAACTTTTTTTGGTAGATCAAAGCCGTTCATCATGTTTAGAATGCCAAAAATTGGTAACTTGTGAGAAATCAACACATATGGATGATCCTAATCACTTGCTTTAGGATTTTAAAAAAATTAATAAAAATAAATTATCATATTTTTTAATTAAAGAAGTAGACTACAACCATGGGCATGGAATTTGAGTTCTAGCCTGCGTTACCATTTCTAAGATTATGAACAGCTTAGATATCCAATAAAAGTTTTAGCTTACACTAAACATTGGGTCGCGTACACCTTTTCTCCTCTTGAAGCTTATCCAACGGGAATGGTTGCAATTTGTATTTTGCCACTAACTTAGCATTCTTCCGTTCCAGAACTATTGAACCGACCACGTAGCCATTCATTCACCAAATTAAAGCTCGACACCGAAACATGCTCACCACCAAAACTAGAGGCCATGAAAAGCTCCTCAGTCCCCTTAAACGACCGGGCTTTCTGTTTGCAGTGCTTTCGTTACTCGCGTCAGTAACCTACATTTCTAACACTATTTCCTCGGACTTGGGGGCCTTTCTGGAAACGATGCAAGGGTGTGTTTTCCTGGCAGCAAAGCCTCTCTCCACGACTCTTCGAGTGAAATCGCAGTATTCTCCGGCGATCCAACCTCTGAAAACCGGGGAATCAATGGCTGCTAAATGGGCCCAGAAGACTGTTACTCTTCCTCCCCATAAGCGAGGCTGCCATCTCGTCACCTCAAAGGTAGATATTGTTTTCCTTTGTGGGTTTGCGGTTTTATGTTCATCTGTTTGTGTTCGGTGTCTTGATGATGGGCTTATGCAGTAAAATCGTTTTGATGCTTTGGTCTTTGAAATACTTTTGATCATTTGGGCCTTTTGTCTTCTTTTTTGGTTGCTCGGATGTGCTGATATTTATTTTGGAGTTCGGTTTTTGTTGGGTTTTTCGTTGAATCAGTAGTGTAAGAAATCTGTGAAGGACATGGTGTTTGTTTTCCTCATATGTTGTCCGTGGTGTTAAAAAGTGGTAGTAAACAAGATTTTATCTGGTGAGGTTTGCAGAAGCTATGGAAGAGGTGTTGAATTGTATTATGGTCTTCAATATCCTTTTAGCATACCTTAAAAAGAGGTGTTGGTCGTTTGTTGATGTGGAAGGAACAAAATTTGACAAATACTCAAAGGCAGAGTGCCCTGTGTGGCCTCGAGAAGCATGGTGTTCAATGACATTATCTAGGTGAGGGCTTAATCAAGATTAGGGTGCGAAATTCCTGTGGGGATTGGCATCAGAACCGTATTACTGTGATGCCCCAGCCTATGGCTGGATCTTTCTCCTGTGGGTATGTCCAAGCTGAACTTTGGTGGTTCTAGTTTGGGTAATATGGTCATACAAAGACGAGGAGGATTATTAGTTTGGCTAAGCAAGCATTTTCAGCATTAAAGGTGGCATTATTGATTCTTAGGAAGTTATAATGACAAATTTGATGGCCAGTTGATTTTTACTCCTTCTTTGAGCCTACAATTTTGGAGGATGAATAGCTCAGTGCTGATGAATGACTGCAATCAGAGGTTTATGCTTATACTAGGAAGTTTATTGATGTGGTGGAAGAGGTGTTGGATTGTATGAGGATATTAGGTGGACTCAAACCAGGGTTTTGCTTTGGATGTTCACTGCTCTCGTGGTGGAGATGTTTGGATTGCAGTAGGAATAGTCAGATGCTCAGATTTCCTTGGAGAATACTTAGCGATTGGAAACTCTAATGCTGATATGCTTGCTTGTAGTGGAGTTTTGCTTATGGCATCTAGGTTGTGAGCCTTTTGTAGCATTTGATGCTTCTAAAACCCTCTAAACTTGGTGCTTCTTAGTGATCTCTTACTGTTTAGAAAAGAAAGAAAAAGATGGTGTTAGGCCAGGAAGGAATAAAACTCAATGATAAGTAGTGTTCAGGAAGAAATAGAGCTCAATTCATTAATAACGTGGATGAATTACAAGGAACCTCAAAATCAATCAAGCAAAAAGACTACTGGAACTAGTAGGAAGTAGGAACCGAAGTTCCTCCTCTGCACTTCCCATTCCCTTTTTCTTCCTTTCTTCTCTCCCCTTCTCTCCCTTTTATCTTCCCTTTTCCTTCCATTCTTGCCTAACTCTGTAACAGACTAGATACTAACTGCCTATTTGATATATCCTACTCAACTAATTATATCTGTATATCTTAACTGACTACATCACTTGGTCGTTATATCCTAACCAACTAATTCCCTGGATAATCTTCTGTCATATCTGGAAAATCTGAAAATCTTTTGCCAACAGATGTCTTTTTGCTTGCAATTACCTCCTCTTCCTGGAATACGTCTAGTGTATAGGAGGTGTAACATTACCCCCCCAAGTAGTTTCACCTTGTCCTCAAGGTGAAAGGAGGGAAATTGAGTGTCCAACACCTCATAAAGCTCCCATGTGCTATCACAATTAGGTAGGTTTTTCCATTTCACCAAAACTTCTGTACAACCATTTGGCATTGTCCTGATGTTCTTGATGGAATCTGGATACATGACAAGTTCCATTTCCTCAGTGAGGCCAGTAGGTAGGGGTTGAGATTGGGCTGAACTGGATAGGGTGGCCTTTAGTTGGGAGACATGGAAGACAGGATGGATTCTAGTGGTGGAAGGTAAATCAAGGCGGTAGGCAACTGCGCCAATGCGCTCCAAAATAGTGTAGGGACCGTAAAACCAGGGGCTAAGTTTTTCATTGGGTCGCTTAGCCAGTTTCTTGAACTTAAAGGGCTGGAGTTTTAGAAAAACTCGGTCACCTACCTGAATTGGATGTCTCTGCGGCCCTTATCTGCTTGGGATTTCATTCTGGCCTGGGCTATTAAGAGGTTACTCTTAAGCTCCTATAAAATTGTATTCCTGTCTTGAAGTTGTCTATTGACTTCCTCCACGACTGACCCTTCATCTGAAAGCCTTAACACAGTAGGAGGATCATGCCCATAAAGTGCTTTAAAAGGGGTCATGCCAACAGCACCTTGAAATGTAGTATTATACCATAATTTGGCCCAAGGAATCCACTTGGGCCATAGCTTAGGATGGTGTGAGGTGAAGCAGCATAAATATGTTTCTAGATAGCTGTTGACGACTTCCGTTTGTCCATCCGTTTGAGGATGGTAAGCAGTACTCATCCGTAACTCAGTCCCTGCCATCTTGAATAGTTCAGCCCAAAATTGGCTAATAAAGAGACGGTCCCTGTTCGATACAATGGAGTGCATGTAACCGTGTAACCGTACTATGTCTTTGACAAAGAGAGCAACCACCTCCTGAGCAGAAAAAGGATGGCCCAATGGAAGGAAATGGTTGTACTTGGAAAGACATTCTACTACCACCAGAATAGTGTCCAGCCCTTTAGATTTGGGTAAGCCACCAATAAAATCCATGGATAAGTCATCCCAGACTTGTTCGGGAAGGGGCAAAGGCTGAAGAAGACCTCCAGGTTTGAGTGCTTGGTATTTATTCCGCTGGCAATTAGTAGGAAGCAGGAACCGAAGTTCCTCCTCTGCACTTCCCACTCTCTTTTTCTTCCTTTCTTCTCTCCCCTTTTCTCCCTTTTATCTTCCCTTTTCCTTCCATTCCCGCCTAACTCTGTAACAGACTGGATACTAACTGCCTATTTGATATATCCTACTCAACTAATTATATCTGTATATCCTAACTGACTACATCACTTGGTTGTTATATCCTAACCAACTAATTCCCTAGATAATCTTTTGTCATATCTAGAAAATCTGAAAATCTTTTGCCAATAGATGTCTTTTTGCTTGCAATTACCTCCTCTTCCTGGAATACGCCTGGTGTATGGGAGGTGTAACAGATGGTGGTAAGGGATAAGAGGTATGTTTTCCAAGGGAGAGAGAATGTTTTCATTACCTTACAAATGTGCTTGGTATAGATTTTTGAATCCATAAGTTAGATGCAAGAAATTAGACCTCTATATGAGCCATGTACACTTAAATTGACATGAGAATGAGACAGTGCACATTGATTTAGTATGGTTGATTTTCTGTTCCTTGAATTAGTGATTGTTGGGTTAAGTGAACAGCACAAATCCACTGTTCCTTTCTCAAGTTTGAACTAGGATGCAGTAGACATTAGTTTTATCATTGCCTTTCCTGTTATGCATATGGCTTCTCTTTATACATAGCTTCTGGTCTCTATTTCTGCCAGGAAATTGAACTGAGTTGCTACTCAAGTGTTCAAAGAGGTGAAAGTACTATGCAAGGCAAAATTGGTTTATGTCTGAACTGCCAAAATTATCTTCCTTTTTGAGAGTAGATTTCATGCAAAATAGTAGAGAAGGCATTCAGATACATATTAATTATGTCTTTTCTCAGCAGTGAAAATAAAAAAGAAAAGGCCCTCTAGCATGAAGGCGCCTTCTGCTTGAAGAAGGGAAATTGCAGTCTCACTGATCTAGGAAAGCAAAAGGGAGACCCCATTTGTCCTACAGTGGACTTTATACACTGGAATAAATAAATAAACCTTATAGTTCCCTGATCAAGATAACTAAGAGTTAAAATCCAAGAACAAGAGTTCCTTGCCCTTGATAACACCTTATTGACACTTGATTAAGAGTCAAGAACAAGGCATAATAGCAATGGAAATAATATAGAACTGCAGGAACTTCAGTTAGAAAATATTCTAGGGTGCTCCAGCTAGGCCCCTGCTTCAACCACCAAATTTGATGAAGTGCCTGAAATTTGAAAAAAGACATTTATGGTAAGGGAGGTGGAGAGAACATCATAGATTCTGGATCTATCTACAATGGAATCTTTGCTTGTATATTGCCAAATTGCTTGGAATATCTTAGTTAGTTTCCATTGACAATCATGAAGGGATCAAAGTTTTATTTCTTTGGAAAATTTGGGAAGTTGGCAAGTATGAGATAGAACTTCTGTTGAGATGTGCCTCAAAACAAGCAAATCTAGAATTCAACTTTTTCTGATAATTTGGACTGAGGTTTTTTATATTTAAAGATGTAGTTCTTATGGGCATAAAAATGATTCAGCAGAAATCTCTGTTCTTTGGAAATTATTCAAAGGAATAGCCTTTTAGGTCCAACTATGTCATGATAACTACTATCTAGGGACCATTGCAAATTCAAAAAGTTTAACTTATTTAGTTAAATCATGATTCAGTACTAGCTTAAATGAGTTTACAAATATGGGATTTATAAGCAGTTGGCTTTCAGTTTTGCTCTTAAAGCAGGGTGTGTCATTGATTGATTTTCTTTTACTGTTAGCGAGTCTGCTTGCAAGTAACAAAGTTGGTTGAGATTCAAGAGTTGGATTCGGCCTAAAGAGGGACTTTACATTTTGTAGTAATCTATCCTAAAAGTAGAAGTCAGAGGACAAGCACATGATTTCTGAAATGAATAATTGGTTTGATATCCTGGTAGGATGGATGGAATGGGAAAAACATACAGACCATAGATTATTTTTACCCTTTTATGACTGACATAAATTGTGTAATTTCTTGCTATGCCATAGTAGAAGCAGGTGCAGAAAACAATAAAAAGTTAAAGGTGATTGATGGGAGTTGCTGGTGAGAAATTGGAGAGAGAATGCTCCAAAATGGACCAGTTTAATGATCCTTGGGTATGATTGGAGGCTGGAAGGAAAAAAATTGATTGTGCGTGAAGAGCTGATGGAGAATATGGTTGTTTGCTTGGGTTTTGGTTGATATGCGGGAAAAGATACATGAAGACAGATGCAAACATAAAAAAAGGAAAAAAATTGATATTCATGTCCATTCAGTGTGGTTAGTATGAATGCACACCCCTTTGGTTTCATTTCGCCCTTGTTACTGTTGCATTCGATGCCGCATTTTGAATTAATTACCTTATTTTAGTTATGAGAAAACCATACAAAAAAGGTTCTAAGTTTATAGTCCCTTCAAATTCTGTTTTCTGCTTGGCATGGAGCTTTTGCTCTCAATTGAACTTTTGCAGCTTTACCATACTTTGCTGTTATTAATCAGTGGGAAGTTTGTTCTTTAGTTCGACATCCAGATAATTTAAGATTTTAGCTGCTGTCAGTTTTTCCCTGAGTACAAAATGAGGTTGCGTTGACTTCCTTGATAGTAATATTCTTTCTTCTCTTGATTTGCGTGTTATAGTTTCTTACATTACTATGTAGTTAGAGGCGCAACTAGGCGCAAGGGGTTTACCTAGAGCCTAGGAGGCCTAGGTGCGTCTAGGTGCATGCCTGAATCACTAGGTGCAAAAATAAATATTAAGAATTATAAAAATTTAAAAATCCAAAAAATCCCAAAAAAGTAAGAAAAATAGAGAAACATAATTCTACGATGAAATATTAATCAAACATGCTAATTTCTATGAATGGAAGCTATATATGTGAATGAAATTTTGTTTCAAGGAATAAATGTAAAAAACAAAAGTTATTTCAAAATTCTGTAAATGATCTTTCAAAAAAATGAAAAAGAAACTAAAAAAAAGTTAAATCTATAGCAAACAAATAAGAAAATCAAATGGAATGTTTGTTTCTACCTAGAGAATGCGAAACCATCAAGATTTATAAAAAAAAGTAAGTCAAAAATGAAGAAGAAAAAAAGGATACTGATTTTTATGTGTTTTTACAGAAAAATAGGGTTTTAGGTGGAAGATTCATGAATCTATACCTTTTCTTTGCTTAGATCTATAAAGCCTAAAGAGGAATGGTCGTTTCCACAGTAGAAGCTTTTAAGAGGAGAAAATAGGGTTGGAAGGTGAAAAAATGAAAAAAATTGAAGTTTTTGGTTTTAACAACTCATCTCCTGTGCCTAGGCATCGGAGGCATGCCTGAACATAGGCTCTAGGCACACCCTCGGTGCGTGCCTAGGTGCTGGCACCTGAAACCCCTGTGACTTCACAAAATTCAGGCGCAACACGTGCTGCTAGCTCCTAGGCGCATCTCTAACTACATAGCATTATAGTTGAGTGAATGACTTTGTATAGTTGAGCTGTGCCTTGATAATTGGTCTTTCTTTTTCTGCGTTACTGATCTGTCTTGGCCGAGTCAATTCAATATTTACTGGATAAACGAACCAAGTCTTTCCAAGATTGGATAAAATTTGGCAGAATGGCTGGGATACAAGTTGATTTATAAGTTCTGAGTTGGCATATCTAATGTACGTTGTAATCTTGGTTTTTTCATTACTTGTTTCATTTCCATATGGTTGAATGGATGAGCTGTTATTCAGTTAATTATGCATTTGAGTAACTGGTCGTTCTCTTTCCATGTCTCTGACCTGAGTTGGCTAAGTTAATGAGGATTTACTGGATTAACTGAGTAACTTCTTTTCCAAGATTGGATAAATATTGTCTGATCATTAAGATACTCATTGATCAATGAGTTTTTGTGATCGGCCATGATCTACTTCCCCATATCCTTGCTTCTCTTCTGGTACTTATTTTATCTCCTATCTCTGCCACTAATGGCCTTTCTGTCAGATACTAAAGGAAATTAACCAAGACTTATCAGGTTTTCAGTGTGGCCTCGCGCATTTTTTCTGTGAGTTACTACCCCATCCCCTTCTCATGTTTTATTAATTTGTATGCAATGTCTTGTGCATGTATTTTCTGAAACAACGGTTTTTTACTCAGTACAACATACAAGTGCTTCCCTAACCATAAATGAGAATTATGACTCGGATGTTCAGGATGACACAGAGACATTCCTTAACAGAATAGTTCCAGAGGTTAGTGTGTTTTGATCTATATTTTCCAATATAATTGCAACATTGTTATGATATAATTTTATGCTGGTTATATTTTTTTTCAGGGTAGATCTGCTCCTTGGAAACATACGATAGAAGGTTAGTAGTTGATGCCATCCTAATAATTCCCTTGTTATCATTTCTGGATTATCACTGTTTGAATTGGGTCCTGTGGGATCATTCTAAATTTTCGTCCCATTTAACTCTCTTAAGATGGTGTCTATTAATTTGCAAGTATATTTAAAGGCTCATCTCGTGATGGATAACATGCAGGGTAGAAGTATGGTTTGCTTATAAAGAGAAATTTCACGAAAGTAAAGCATATGCTTGAATCAGTTTGGTACTAGTAGAATTGTTTGTGTTTCATGGGAGAGATTGTAGTAATCGGTAATTTGACGACTATACAAATGTTGTTGAAGTAACACAAGCCAAGTGAAACTGTTTCAGGGATTGATGATTCCGAAAATTTAACTAGACAATATCACACTTGTGAGTCTTGTTTGATTACTATTTCTCTTAAAATACTACCTATTTATGTGATGTGTGTGTATGTATGAAAGAGAGTTGTTGTTGTGTGGCCTTGTAGTCGCATGTTTGAGGCGTGGAAATAGCATCTTGCAAAATGCAAGGTAAGGCTGCGTACTATAGGCCCTTATGGTTTGTCCCTTCCCTGGACTCTGCATATGCCAGAGCTTTGTGCACCGGGCTGCCCTTTTGTGTGTGTATAAAAGAGAGTGGTTTTGGGTCTTGACTTTGGGGAAGTTACCTTTACTTAGTATTAGAGGTGGTTATTTTCTCATATTAGCTTGAGATTTTTCATGAAGGGGGAGCCTTGGCGCAATGGTAGAGGTGTCATAGTGTGACCTAGTGGTCACGGGTTTGAGGCGTGGAAACAGCCTCTTGTAAAAATGCCAAGTAAGGCTGTGTACTATAGACCCTTTGTGATCTGCTCCTTCCCTAGACCTTGCATATGTTGGAGAATTGTGCACCGGGCTGCCCTCTTTTTTTTAAATTTATTTTTCATATATTTCAGGTGCTTTGGTGTTGTCATGTGACTTTGAGATCACGAGTTCAAGGTGTGGAAACAGCCTCTTGCAAAAATGCAAGGTAAGGCTGTGTACTATAGACCTTTGTAGTCTGCCCCTTTCCCGGACCCTACATACATGGTAGTTTCGTGCACCGGGCTGCCCCTTTTATATTTTAGAAACTCTCTAATTATTAAGGTTGTTAGTTTTGTAATATTTCCAAATAACTTGTCAATTAGGCTGGTGTCTTTAACTTTCATGATAAACACTATGCAACTGATCTAAACAGTAGTTTGTGGATTTGAGTTTCACAAAAAGTTAGCAAACTTATGCAAAGTGGGTAAAAATTGTCAAAGGGAAGAAATATCATTAAACAATGAAAGTAAATGAACCAACCATCTGTAAAGACTTGGTTTCTTAGAATATTTTCTTAGGGATAGCTGTGGCATTGGCAAAATCCTTGCATCGTTTGTCTCACTCAGCTCAAATACACATTGGAGAGTCTTGAAACCGATTGCCTTTAAAATGGGGCAGAACATCTATCTGAACCCTATCTATGCTAAGTTACTAGAAGATCCAACTCAATAGTATCTAGTTTGGTTAAATAATTTAATTGACTCTATGTTACCTGTTGCAAGTGTGGTGTGAGAAGCGGTTGTGGAAGCGAAAGCAGGAAGTGAGTATTTTAAGGGGGAAGCATGAAGCCCAAAAAGAGAAACAAAAAAATCAGAAAATTTTCAAAAAATTTCGAAATAAAATTCAAATAATTTGCCACTTCAAAACTAAGTCAAAGTATATTAATCTATCAACCATAATCCACAACCCAATTCCGTAACTCCGTCGTTTAGAAAATGTCAGAAACCAATATCCAAACTTCACATTGATAAGATCTCACATCAAAAAATTGCAAACTACAAACTCATGATTCCTTCACTCCTTTGATATTCCTTTGTTCTTGCAATATGGATCAGAAGAAGCAGCACCTGTATATATATTTAAAAGGGGCAGGGCGGGCCACAATGGCCTAAAATAGGCAGTCTTACCTTGCATTTTTGCAAGATGCTGATTCCACGCCTTGAACCTGTGACCTCAAGGTCACATGACGACAACTTTTACCGTTGCGCCAAGGCTCCCCTTCGTTGTATATATATTATAGAAAAAATGAATAATATAACATAATTTAAGACTTTAGTTAAAGTCTTAAAATGTTTGAATTTTGAAGTATTACCTTCTGTTTGCCGTAGTTTACAAGTAAGTGCGATGTTATGAAACGTTGATAGATAGTCCTAGGTGGGGGAATATTAGCATCTACCCTCATAATCCTTCAACGAGGGCAGTTAACAAGTGTTGTAGAAGATGGCTTGTCAGCATCTACTGCTCCTAACCCTTCACAATGAATCCTTAATGCCCTTGAAGGTACCTTCACACCACCACCACCATCATCTAGTCCTTGCCATCTTAGGTCCTTAAGTTTTTCAACATTCTCATCAATGTTTGTGAACTCGGGATTAATATCCCAATTTTGTACAGTCCTGTAATATACTCGTTCCTAAACTTAGAGCAATTAAAGATAGTATGTTAATTGATATCTAACAAAGAGATTAAAGACATCGAACTATAAGAATTGAAGAACATTCGATGTATTCATCTATAGTTTTGTACCTCGTTAACATCCTCAAGTTTTGAGTGGATGTAAACTAATGTGTTAGCATTGGCCGAAGTCAATCTATTATGATTCACATTCCATATCAAGCTATAGGTGCTCCACACTCTCTCAACTGAGGAGGTGCTAATGGCCATGGATTAGCACAGAGATCAGTTGGGGCTCATAGAGATGCTAAATGCAACAAGATTTCGGCTATAAAGTTTAAGGGGTGGTTTATTTAACCGCATATGTTGGGCATTTCTGTTGACATTGTGACGACCAGGGTTTTTATAACACATTTTTATAATATATTTTGCAAAGACAGGGCCCTTAGTAGTAAAAAAAAATCGTAAACAATACAGCAGAAGATCTTTTCTTTAAAACTAATTTGTAAAAACCTAAGTCATCACTTTATACACAATATAAGTAGAATTTGTACAAGATAAAATGTCATTGAAAGAACATAATTTTATTAAATTTCAGGATCCATCCAGTGGTTCACAATACAACCAAAATTCATTACAATACTTGTCCAAATTACATAATCCAAAACTCAAAGCTCACCATACAATAAAACCCTCATTATAATACAATACTCTTAAACAAAACAAAATACATGTCTTCAAGGGGTATACCCTGATGATTATTCTTCCAAATCTTTTTAAGTCTTAAGCTCCTAACTCTCCTTCTCTATATTTGAGATATTGTAAACATTCAAACATTTACAATATCTCAGCAAGCTAAGCTTGATAGGTGATCCAATAAACCAATATGAATTGACTATATAATACTAATACTCATTAATCCCTTTCTTCACTTCTATCATAAACATGGTCATGGATCAATCTCATTTTTATTTTTATCACAATACTTTGTCATTGTGTTTATCTTTATACATACATAATGTATACTGACAAATCCATTAAAATCGTGAACATAGTCAATAATCATTCAACTCATTCCACTACAGGAGATGAGTATTTACTATACTAAAAATTTTTCCTTCTGGGAATACTGGTAATATACAATCACCTGACATTTTACTATGCCAATCATATATGCATTATAATGCAAAATACTTAAAGGACTACTATGCATGCAGTCTGATCTGTACAGCGTGCCCAAATAACTGCTTTCATACTCCACGGATACCAAATGTGGAAAATCATCTATGTCATATCTATATGGGTAGACAGACCATCACAGTGGTGGCCTTCTCATAATGGCCCCGCCCAACATTTTGCCTCTCTTTGGGCATGGTATCATCATATATCACATTTCGGAGAGCGGGTGGCCAAATCCTCATAACCCTCCTAGCATAGCATCTCCAAGCATATGCCTATTTAAAACAAAACCACAAGCCTCCATGCTTCTCTATAAAGTAATCTTTTACTTATCAGACGACTTGTCTGTTTATATCATCATCCTCGTGTTTAATATCCTTATATTAAAGATATAATTTTCTTTATTAATTTAGGGATCTTCATTTACAATGAATGATACCCATGTTCATATAAGTTTAGGGATCACCATTCTATATGAATGATCCCCATGTATTGATTTTATATTATCAGATAATTTGTTTGTTTATCTAGGACTGGAATATTTTCTACTTCCCTATGTATATCTAAGATTTTTCTCAATTCTTAACCCTTTTATGCCTATTTTCTCATCAGTTGATTGGATCATAATTGTTTTTAAGGTATTTATCACAACACATTTGTATCAGGTATGTCAATAAGATCATTTATCAAAACATGTATCTTTCATACAAATGCATTCTTAAAATCCATGTACCTTCAATTAGTAATCCATCCCTTCAGATCTTCCATGATCTTGACTGACGTATGTAATCTGTAAATCCATACATACTGTCAATATTTATACAATTTGAATAATCCTATATATATATATATATATTTTTATCATATTTATATTCTTTGTCTAATCTTGTCGTTTGATATAAAGGATCTAGATCTTGTGTCTTATCATGATCTATCTTCCTCAGATAGTGTTTATCCTATTGATCAATAAATCTGATAGTTAGAATGATCTTTTAATTTTTCAGATCTAAGTATTTTCCATTTCTAAGTCTTTGTGTATTCCTTTCTTTGATCTTGATCTTGATCTTTCACAGATCCTTTGATCAACAATTTATACTTGTTGATAAAGATCAAGAGCTTAGATCTTTTATCATCTAATTCCTCTTTGATTTAAGTTTAGTTGTTTGATAATCCCTAAAGAGAATGATCTTGGTTCTCTTCCTTGAATCATATTTGATCAAGGGTTTGGATTCTCTATTTGTCTATAACATACATACATAAATACATAATATCAGAAATGCAACATTAGGATTCTTATTGTTCTTGATCATTCAGGATCTCATGGATCTTATTTGATCATCCTTATCTTACTTACAATTTTTATTAGGATTAGATAATTTGTTATCTTTTTATGTTCTTATTATTATTCAACAAGTTAATAATTTACTAGTTGAAGATGGTTTATTTTCTTCCCAAGTCTAGACTGCTCATCCTTATGTTAGACTTGACCAATGCTTACTAGTTAAAGTTTACTCAAAGAGTGGTTGATACAATCCTCATATAAGGAGGCGTTTAGATATCAACTTACGTCAATGGGAAGCGAGGGAAAAACACTTGACTCTTGTATACCCCCCATAATCACAATGTTTAGAGTCCATTGGAGTGGCACTAGCTCAACCTTTAACAAGGTTCCTATGTGCATTTTAACCATAAGTATTCTTTCTAATTAATTTTAATTAAATTTATGAACATTTAAAATGTCATTCATAGGGTTTATTACTCTTCTAGTTTGGGTCAAGGATTTGATAATCTTTATATTGTCCTACTAATATAGCCCTTACTAATTAAGTTCAAGTCAAATAATTCACCCTTAGTTGTATCATGAAACTCTACTTTCTCATTAGATTATATTTTTAGTGTTTTATGCTCTTTTTCTCGTAACTACTTTAACAATTAAATCTACTAATAAAATTTAACCATAAATGAATTATAACTTTAAGGCATAAAACTACATAATTGAACAACCTAATGATAATGGTACAAGGTACTTAAGATTATAATAGCATGATTTCTAACTAATGTACTTTATCTAATAAACTCAAATTAAACTATTATGAACCTAAGGTACCATCTCATACCATATTCTAATCTAACATGAAATCCTAGACTGATCCTAAGTTACAATTCATCATTCATGAATAATTTATGAACATTTGAAATGAAGTTATGCTAAAATAAACTATCATGGATCCTATATTCATGAAATAAATCAAATGAAATCAATGCATAAATCAAGCTAATCAATTTCTCATTATTAAAGATTTTACTTATGATCCAACTATTAGATCTTAGGTCTTTTCCTTAAATCTTAGGATTTTAATCATATTAATGTCCAAGGATGTATTGTCCAATTGATCCACTTCATCCAACCCATCAATATGTTTTGATCATGCTTGATCAAGAAGATCCCTTGGCATTCTTAGGTTTTTCTTTCATTTAAGGTCCATGATCATGATTCCTCATACACCTTATTTAGAATAATTTCCTCCTTTGATTATCAATCTTATCCATCCAAAGGATTTAATCAACCTTGAGCATGTTAGGTGCATTAGAAGTGATGATCAAAGGGTACTAGTCAAAGATTATGAGATCAAACAATGGTGAGAAACTTACATTCAAAATTTGTTAAATGACAATGGCTCTGAGAATATAGGGATTGAAAATATTGTAAATCTAAATAACATTGGACATTATAGATATGAACGTTGGATTAGAATATCTAAAGTGAAAGAGGCCTTAAAAAAGATGAAATCAAGAAAGGCCATGGGTCCTGATGGTATACCAATAGAGGTTTGGAAGCATATGGGAGAAACTAGAGTAGTTTGGTTGACCAAGTTGTTTAACAAGATTATAAAATCAAGAAAAATGTCGGATGAATGGAGGAAAAGCTGTATTATACTAATTTGTAAGAATAAAGGAGACATACAGAGTTGCACTAATTATCGAGTGATCAAACTTATGAGCCACAGTATGAAACTTTTTGAAAAAGTGATTGAGAAGAGGCTACAGCATGAGACAAAGCATATCAGAGAACCAGTTTGGTTTCATGCCTGGGAGGTTTACTATGGAAGTTATTTTCTTATTAAGACAATTGATAGAGAAGTATAGAGAGAGCAGAAAAGACCTCCATATGGTCTTTATTGACTTAGAGAAAGCTTATGATGGAGTCCCTAGAGAGTTAACATTGAGGGTGTTGGGCGAGAAAGGGGTTTTATGGGGGTACAAAGACATAATTAAAAATATGTATGAGGGAGTGGTAACAAATGTTAAGACCACTAGTGTCGAGACCGGTGATATTTTTTATCATTGTAGGATTGCACTAAGGATCAGCATTGAGCCCATACCTTTTCACATTGGTTATGGATGAATTAACAAAACATTTGCATGGGGAGATTCTATGATGCATCCTATTTGCAGATGATATAGTCTTCCTTGATAAAACAAGGGTGTAAATACAAAGCTAGAGTTATGGAGAGAAGCATTACAATCTAAAGGATTTAAAATTAGCCAAACTAAGACAGAATATATGGAATGCAATTTTAGCAAAGAGAGGAGTAGGAATAGAACACTAGTTAAGATTGATAATCAAGAAGTTCTAGTAAAAGACCACTTTTGGTACTTAGGATAGATGATTCATGAGAGTGGAGAGATTGAGAGGGAGGTTATTCAGAGAATCCAAGCGGGTTGGAACAAATGAAAATGTACATATAAAGTTTTGTGTGATTTGCGAATGCCACTTAAATACAAGAAAAATTCAATAGGATGGCCATAAGGCCAGCCATGCTCTATGGATTAGAGTGTTGGGTAGTTAAGGAACATCATGTTCATAGGATCAACCAATGCAGTTAGAGGCGTGCCTATCTGCAAGTCGACGGGTATTTGCTTGGGAGAGTGCAAGGCGTAGAGGAAAAGACGCGTAGTCCCATAGGTGCGCCCCCGACTCTAGGTGCAGACTACTTACCCGGTAACATATAAACCTCTTCTTTTTTTTTTCGTTTTTCACCTTCCAACCCTAATTTCAATCTTCCAACTTACTGAGAAGGTGAAAATGACCATTCCTCTTCGATCTTTCATAGATCTGAGAAAAAAAAGGTATGGATTTACGAATTTTAGCACTTGTTTACAGTTTCTATAAAAAACATAAAAACTAGTACCTTTATTCAAATTTTTTGTTTTTTGTTAACTATTTTCCATAGATCTTGATGGGTTTTAGTTCTATATGTATAAGAAAACATTCCATTTGAGTTTTATACTTCTTTGCTCTAGATTTAAGTTTGTTTTTAGGTTTTTTACTGTTTTTCTAAAAAATCAGTTACGGAAATATAAAAAAGTCTTCGTTTTTTCGTATTTCTTCATTGAAACGTATTTCTATCCACATATATAGCTTTCCCATACTTGTGTCTCCATGTGTGATAATTTTTTCATCTTTTTTTTTGTAATTTAGGGTTATTTTTTTAATTTTTCCGAAAATAAAAGTTACAAAAATTTGTTTTTTGTTTTTTTATTGGTTAATACCTATTCTTTGAGACTAAATGAAGCTATGGTACTTAATAGCTAGGAATGGAGGAATAAGATTTATGTGGCCAACCCCTAATTGGGATAAGGTCTTGATGATGATGATGATCCCTAGGTTGAAATACTAAACACTTAGAAAGCTAAATTGAACCTATTGATGGAGCTTCATGTTCCTATTCATTTAGGCTCAACCAATTGAGATGTAGATACTAAAATATCCCTGTCTGGTGACGTTGTTCTCTCTTTCTCTCTTTGTCTCTCGTTTTCCTTTCTTTCTCTTCCTTCTTCTTTCCTTTCCTCTTTCGATTCTTCTTAGTTTGTTTCAACCGTTTTACTCGACGACTTCTAATGCGGGTGGGAGTTGAGTTTCACATGGCCCACGTGCTGCTCCTTCTGCTCATTATGTTTAATAAATAAGTCAATAGAGGGGATTGTCATTATCAATTTTGACCCCTTCAATTTGTAAAAATTTTCGGGGTTTTGTGCCTTGATTTCCATTTTATACAAACTTAGTGTCACTAGAATCGTCTTAATGCATACATTCCAAATTTTGATGTTTTGAAGGGTTAATTTCAAGTTTTTGAAGAGTTCAATTCCATGAAAAATCACTTCTAAATTGAACTCAATTTCTAATTAAAATATGATAATAATATATGAAATAGAATAAAATAAATAAACAAAAATTAAGGCTTTTACATTTTAGGCATTCTATACAAATATTAATATGATAGCTATTTGAAGGATTCGGTTGAGTGGTTATATCATTTGTTTTTAATGGATGGTGTTATTTTTCTCTATGGCAAGCATTTAGTGTTCTAATATCCTTCGGTGGTTCACCAACTAATAATCTTGACCAACAAGCTCATATATACAAAGGTTGATGAATTGGGATTTTCATCGATAGAGCTCAATAGATACCCACATAAATATGTACAAAAGAGAGATCGATTAGAAGTTTCATTGACACTTTCTCTAAATTTCTCTCAAGTATATTAAGATCTGCAATATCCTCTATCATTGTTCCAATGACACCTTTTCCTTGGAAGCATAAAATAGAAGGAAACCAATATGAGAACTCCATAAATAATTTGCTATCTAATTTCCTATGGGTTGACAAAGTAAGATATGTTTATAATTAGTTTTAAGTCAGAAACAAAAAGGTATTTTTGTGAAAAAGGGCTACTCTTATAGTGTTTTGTAATGGTGTAAAAGAAAGCATGAAAAGAAAAATCTTATACAATTGTTAGTGTCTTTTAGATGAAATTAATGTTTCTAATTGTTAAGATGAGATTTTCAAAACTATAATTTCCAATTACTACATATTAATATATTTTTCTACAAGATTAAAGAGAAAAAATCCAAAATTTTGAAAGAAAATTTCACTAAATATAGATTCTGAAGTTTAGCATATGACTTTATTTTAGAAAATTTTCTAATAAAATATCACACAAACCCAAATCTTAGACAGAAAATGGAAAAAATTCTAAATCTTATGGTTATAGGAAATAGGAAATAACACAACTCCTCAGCATGATAAATGTTAAAAGTAATTCCACAATCTAAAAGAAAATAGAAAATGAGTAGATGTTTTAGAAAGATAAGAGAAGCCTACAATGTAATGCAGATCTGAACAAATATAGTATTTATTATCATATTTATCTTCAATGAATTTAGTTTGAATAGAAGATAGAAAAAGAAAACAAAAAGGAACGAAAGAAAAGGAGAGAAAAAAATGCAATGAAGTGACACCTACTCTATGCCTTGAAAGGGCACATTATCTTGCATGGTAGATGGGTGTTGACATTAAGATTTTGTTTTCGTAAAGTATGAAGTAAAAAAAATCTTATAGAATTGTTAGTCTTTTAAATGAAATTAATCTTTCTAATTGTTAAGATGAGGCATCCAAAACTATAGTTTCTAATCGCGTAGAGATTTAGGTTTTCCTAGATGGCTGAAGGAAATTTTCTAAATTTTGAAGGAAAAAATTTGCTAAAATTTTAAAATATATTTAAAGAAAATACCAAATCTTACGCATATAGGAAAGAGAACATAACAGAACTAGTTAGGAAGATAAATTTTAAAAATAACTGGACAATCTAAAGGAAAATGAAAAATAGAGTCCTATAAGCATGCACACTCTTGAGCATGAGAAGTCCACGCCTTTCTTGTTTTAGGTCTAGACCATTCATCATTTTCTCCATACTAAAGATACCATTACAAATCAATGCATTTGAATGATCCTAATTACTTACTTTAGGACCCTAAAAAAATTACTAAAAATGGATGGTTACATTTTTTTGCACATGGAAACATAGGCTAAAAAGGATCCAATGAACATAAAATTTTATCTCTGGCCTATCTAAAACATTTTAAACAGGATGAATGGCTTAGATCTACCAAAACAAAATTTCACCACACACGAAGCATGGGGTGTGGATTTCTTCTCATGTTGAAGAGCATGTATGCCTATTGGGACTCTAGACAAAAATTTGTAGATTTTTAGAAAGATAAGCGAGTTAATCTGGTATAGGTCTATGAGTTGTTAATGTAGCATTTATTATTATATTTTTCTGAAATGAATTTAATTTTTAAAGGAAGAGAAGAGAAAGGAAAAGGAACGAAAGAAAGGAGAGAAAAACTTCGAAGTAGTGACACATGGCATAGTGAAAAGGCTCATTAGTGAATATAATAATAAATAAATGTAGAGTCTAAGATTTTATTCTTTGTAAAAGAAGATGTGCAAAGAAAAATCTTATACAACTGTTAATGCCTTTTCGATGACATCAATGTTTTTAATTGTTAAGATGAGATTTTCATAACTCTTCAATGATGTGGTGATTGAATTTTTCTAAAAGGCTAAAGAGAAAATTTTCAAAATTTAAAGAAAAAATTCCTAAATCTAAATTCTAAATTTTATTTCAAAAGACAAGTGCATATGATTTTGTTCTTGAAAAAATTCTATGAGAAATATCACACAAACTCTCTAGAGAAAGAATAGAAAATAACACAACTCTTTATGAAGATAATGTTAAAAATAACTCTACAATCTAAAAGAAAATAAAAAAATAATAGTAGATCTTTAGGAGGAGGAGAACTCTACAATTTAGTATTGATCCATAAGTAGTAAATGTACCATTATCATCATATTTATTTGAAATGAATTTAGTTTTAAAGAGAAAAAAGGAAAGAAAATGGAACAAGAAAAGAAAAGAAAAAAATTGCGAGGAAGTGACTCATGGTGCTATGCTGTGAAAAGGCATATCATCTTATATAATACTAGATAAATGTAGAGATTGGGATTTTATTCTTTGTAAAAGAAAATAAACACAGAAAAAATCTTATACAATTGTTAATGTCTTTTAGATGAAATTAATGTTTTGAATTATTAAGACAATATTTCCAAAACTGTAATTTTCAATGATGTAAAGATTAAGATTTTTCTAGGAGACTAAGGAGAAAAATTCTCTATATCTAAATTCTAATTTTTTAAAATAAAAATGGAGGATGTAACTTTAATTTAGAGAAAATTCTATGAAAAATGTCAAAATCTTGGAGAGAAAAAAGAAAATACTATAATAGATATAGGAAGTAGAAAATAACTATACAATCTAAAAGAAAATAGAAAATATTTGTAGACTTTTAACAAGATAAGAGAACTATACAATCTAGAATAGATTATGAGTACTAAATAAAAAAGGGCAGCCTGGTGCATGAAGCTCCTAAGGGGATTTCAAGGAAGGGGCATACCACAAAAGGTCTACAGTACATGACCTTACCATGCATTTTTGTAAGAGGTTGTTTGCATGCTTTGAACTTATGATCTCCAAGTCACACGGCAACAACTCAACTGTTGTGCCAAGGATCACTTCCTATTATGAATAGTAAATATAGGTCAGTGGTGCCAGACCATGAAAAGGTTATATAATCATCAAGACCTTATCCTAAATAGGGGTCGGTCACATGAATCTTGTTCTTTCATTCCCCTCTATTGTGTCATGGCAACATTTAGTCCCAAAGTTTTTAAATCTTTTCTCACCACTTCTATCCACTTTCTTTTGGGCCTTTTAGAATCTTTGACTTGGATCACCCCACTCCTAATTGGTACCCTTTTTGGTCTTTGTGGACATGTCCAAACTATCTAAGTCTAATCTCCCTTAACTTGTTAACTATTGGTGCTACTCATAAGTTTCCTCTAATGTTTTCATTTTTAATTTTTTCCTTTCTTGTCTTGCCACTCATCCATCCCAACATCTGCATTTCAGCAATCCTCATCCTATGCACATGTAGTTCCTTAACTGCCCAACACTTTGATCCATAAAGCATGGCCGGTCTTACAGCCATCCTATGGAAATTTTCTTTCAGTTTGAGTGACACCATCCGATTAGACAAAACTTCAGAGGCACCTATCTATTTGTTTCAACTTGCTTGGATTCTTTGGATAACCACCCTCTCAATCTCTTTATTCTTATGGATTATCAATCCTAAGTATTGAAAGTGTTCTTTCATGGGGACTTCTTGGTTATCAATCTTTACTGTGCTCCACTTCTGCTCCTCTCTTTGCTAAAATTACATTCCATGTACCCTGTCTTAGTTCGCCCAATTTTAAATCCTTTTGATTCTAATGCATCTCTCCATAACTCTAGCTTTGTGTTTATAAAACTATATCATCTGCAAATAACATGCACTGTAGAATATCCTTGTGGAATGTCTTGTTACCTCATCTACAACCAACGTGAAAAGATACGGACTCAATGCCAATTCTTGATGCAATCCTATAGTAATAGGAAAATCACTGGTCTCTCTGCTAGTAGTCCCAACATTTGTTACTGCTCCCTCATACATATCAATAATTATGTCTATATATCCTTGTGAAACTCCTTTCCAACTCAACATCCACCATGTTAACTCTCTGGGTATCCTATCATAAGCTTTTTCTAAGTCAATAAAAATCATGTGAAGGTCCTTCCTCATCTCCCTATATTTTTTCATCAATTGTCTATGTAAGAAAATAGCTTATGTAGTAGACCTCTCAAGCATGAAACCAAACTAGTTCTCCTATACACTCATCTCATGTCATAGGCTTGGTAATTTCAAGTGATTTTTTCATGTGAGATTCTATTGGGTATAAAATAGAAGAAAAACCCATGTTAAAGTTAATAATCATTAAGTATATCAAATTTTATTCCACAATTTGAATTTTTTGGGAAACAAATGGAGGGTTTTCAATTTTTCTCTCATATAAATTCTCTATAGCTCCATTCTTTCTCTATTTACAATGCAGCTCAGTTTTGTGGCTATGTTGCATTTTTATTTGCATATTGACTTTAGTAGGCCCTCAAACATGTGAAAATTGATTGTGGCCCCACATCTATTTGACTTATTTGTTATATAATTGCTGCAAGTTCAATTTGGGCCCACACTTATTTTTCTCATGACTGTTGTAGAGTTAATGCTAGCTTGATTTGTTATCCCATTGTACTTTTATTTATAAAATTTTGATGGTTGTGGGCCCACAAACATGTGAAAATTGATGATCGGTCCATGCCTCTTTTGAATATGATTATCGTAGGTTATGATGGTAATGAGCCCATAAATAGATAAAAACTAATGGGATTAAGCTTTATCTTATATTATTTGATGGTAGTGGACCTATAATTAAAAGACTGAAGAACAAAAATTAATGATGGGCCCATGTCTTTGCCATTTAATGGTAGTCGTCTCTAAAACATGTGAAAATTGATGGATATTGTAGATGTAGATGATACAAGCTTCATCTGTGGGCCTATTGAACTTTAATTTACAGGTTATGATGGTAATGAGCCCATGGATCGGTACGGTGAGCCTTGTTTTGGTGAATGAAAATTGCCACATGTCAGATTTGGTTGATTTTGCAAACTCAACAAGTACACCAAATCCCACCAGGAAATGCCATTGATTCCCATCTAACTCCTGTCAAATTTCTAGTACCAACCCAGTAAATCAGGCTAAAAATTGCAAATTCCAAATCAAGCAGATCCCAAGTACGGTTAACAGCCCTTATATCAGTTTTCAATATGGTACACTGGAAATTCCTTCTCCATGAAGTAGGCTTTATAACTTCCATTAATGCTGAGACAGTATGAACAATGTCCAGTTACTTAATTCTTCATACTTTGGATTGAACCAAAACTTGGAGGTGGTCTAATATGATCTTTGGGATACATTATGATTTTTCTCTTACAAATTCCACGTTGTTGTGTATTTTTCCTATGTGAATCCGGCTATAGGTTACTGTTCTTGGGTCTTTCACTTTGCAAACCATTGACATGATGTCCACCATTGTGGGGACGATGATCCTTGTTTGTTCTTGCTAGACAAACAAATAATTTAAGTGATAGTACAAATAATTTACATTTTATAGCATTCACCAATACTCTTACATTCATTACCGAGGGCATTGCTGAGATGCAATTTCATCTTCAACAGTAGAACATGGGGTTTTGAGGTTAACATCTATAATTTGCTTTCTAAAAGACTGGTGCTACCGTTACTGTTGCTTGAGCAGGAAGCAAGCAAGCAGCTGTTGGGGGTAAATGGTTTAATGAAGAGAAATCTGGGCAGGATAGACTGAGGAAATAGTGGAAAATGCAAGCAAGACTCTGAGAAATAATATGAGAAGCGAATGTGAAGCAGTCGGTGGAACTGCAAGAAATATTATAAAAAGTGACATCAAGAGTCAAACTGAATGAGACACGTGCACGGATGTGATGATAGGTTAGAATGGGAGGGTTACTATGAGTTAGTTACTGGTTGTTAATGAGCCTGGTTGATTAGGTTGCAAGTTTATGGTGTATATGACTTTTAAGATCTTGATTTCTTAGTCATTCAAATCCAAGTTTAAAGTAAATTCAACCATTGGTGTTACATGTTCTTGAAAAAGTCTCTATTAACTTCTATTTGAAACTGAAAAATTACTTGTCAAACTTTTAGTGTCTGTTGGGAGCGGAAATGCATTTCTTTATTATTACCTTATGAAAAGAGTTCATCTAAAGAAAAAGAATCATCTTAGAAAGCATGCTCTTAACTAAGAGGAAATGCTATCCTACTAATGTTTGAAGTGAGTAGAGATTAGCTTTCAAAGGAAGCTCCTTGCCCTGTTAGGAAGTTTCAATTGATTTAAAATAGTATATTGTTTGCCTGTAGGCTATCAGTCTAATGAATCATTTTCTGGTACAACTACTTTCAGTGAAAATATAATCTTGTCTGAAATCAACTGAAGGCCCATTATTTTCATGCATGAACATACATTTCATCTTCTTTTTTTTATCAATCCGTTAATCAACAGAAATTTTCATTTGGGCTTGTGTTCTTTTCATCAATTGCGTACGTAGCAGCATTTTTCATTGATGAAGAAGTTTTTTATGTTAAATATCATAAAGCAGTTTTCAGCACATGAAGATTTGATGTTCGCAACAGCTAAGACGTGATAATTACAGAGCTGCAAATTTATGGCTAGACATATCTTGCTTTGTCTTGGTTGTATTGCAGTTTCACCAGTTACGGTCTCTAACTTCTTGACTCATCCTCCCAGGCCCTGATGACATGCCAGCGCATATCAAGTCATCAATGTTTGGCTGCAGCCTCACGTATGAATCTCCTTAAACTAAGAGATTTAACTTTCCTAGTTACAATTATAGCTGAACCACCATTATTTGTTATTGCAGGATTCCCATAACCAATGGAAAACTCAACATGGGAACTTGGCAGGTAACTATGAGTAGAATAATTTGAAGCATGTAAAAGTCTTTAGTTCTTTTTGTCCTAGTGAGAAACCAAGGTACTTCTAGACTTTGCTTATAAACATTGCCATGTTGATCTGACATGAGTGGTCCAATTTTAACCAAACTTGGTCAGCTGCGGGAACTTACCCTCGTTTCTCAGCTTTTACTATTTTCTAGTGCTATTTTTACAGCCTATATCCAACCTATATATGGAAGGAGTTCTCTTGGGTTCAAGTCATCTTCGAGGCTTTGTCTTATATAGGCCATGTTCCAAGAATATTCTTCATTTGAATATCCTAGCTTTAATTGTCCTTGAGTTGTAAAATGACCGACCAAGTTTAATTAGTAAAATGATTATGAGCTACCACGGTTAAAATTGTTGGATGCATGATTTGCTGGAATGGTCTATCTACAACGAGCGTCAGAAAAATTAATCACTGAAAATGTGGGTGCCACTTGGATCTTTAGCCACACATTTTTTCAAGCAAAAACAATATAGAACTGTCTGCCTGACCTTTTTGTTGGTAATGGCCCCTGCGCAAAAACCTTCATTTTTAGCTCTTTAAGGCCTTTTGCACACTGAAGACTCCAAAGCTGATCAGAGAAGTGTTCACTAAAGACTGAACATTTGGCTTTCTGGCATTATGGTATAACTTATATTCATTATGGACAAGTTATATCATGTAAGAGCATCATACTAATTATATCAAAAATATTTATCTTTGCTTCTGTTTAGAAGTATCGGCTTATTTACTTAACAGTGTATTGCTGTATGGAAAATACTATAGTTTATCCATTATTTTCTGGTATCGTCTATTCAACTTATTGTATACCTAGATTTCTTATGCCTTTGACGTTTGAATGCAATCGTCTTACTTCTTGTTTTATTGCATGTATTATTGTGGACTTTCTATAGATCACTTCCAATTGATTTCGGTGGATACAATTTTATGCGCAAGTTGCAACTGCAAACTTGTTATAATCAGACATACGTCCTTTCTGTTTTCCATTTATTTTTCAGGGAATCTGGCTCTGTGAACATCGGGACCATGCTACTCCTCGCAGAATTGTAATTACTCTTAATGGTATGTAAATGATATTATTAAGATCTGATTGCTGTACTGTCATGGACGTTTCACATGTATTTTGGATGAGGTGGGTTGTTGCCACTGTATGGTATGCTGCGTCTCCCGTTAGGAGGCTGTCGCTGTAGTCCTTCCAGGACTTACAATGTAAATCACTTCTTGTGAAGCCTGTCTTGCACTTGACTAAGAGTAGAAAACGTATAAGAATATGGCATTGTCGTCATTAGTAAGTGGCATGGCAGGGTTGACTCCACTCTTTTGATTTCTATAGTATTTTATCCTTCTAACTACTGTGGTATTTAGCAACTCCGTGGCTTGGTGGAACAATCGTGCCGTAGTCTTCCTGGTTTGATACTTGACAAGTCAATCAGGAGCTTATTCTAGTTGCAGAACCCAGTCAAGAGCTTGCTGGGTATGTAGTTGACTTGCTCAAGGCAACCAAATTCCAATTTGCAGTACGTCAGAGTATGGCTGCCGGGCATTTCACACAAATTTGATGTATTTTTTTATTTTCTTTTTGACAATTCATTCTACGTACTTCAGCTTGGGCCATTTGGTGTGTGCGGGCACGTAGTTTCTTTTGTAATGCTGGTAGCAAAAGACACATTAATCAATTCCCTCTCATATGAAGATAATATAAAACCTGATCTAGTCTCATGCAGTGAAGTCAAGAAGTTGGGAGTAAGCTACTATTCGTATTTTAGCAGATCACTTGTAGGCCTGTAGTATAAACGCTCCAATCACGTAAGATTCTAGTGAATGAATAAGTGATTCACATTCTTCTGCTTCTCGTACCATTTTGGATTTGCCGGACAACGAAAATTTGCTTAGAAAAGCATCCGATGGACTTGGATGGGAGCGCCAAGTAGGAGAATTCGCACTGAAAAGCCGTTAGTTGAGCAGTTTCCTTAGACTGGTTTTCATATATGAAAATGTCTCCGTCTATAAACCGTAAAAGGATAAGATTTTTCTTTGAAGACAATCTAAGGAGAAACTGTGTACTGAAAAAAAGAAAAGAAATCTTAGAAAAAGCTCCCACATCCATTTAGGATTATTTCCGGCTAACCAAGGGTTTTGTCGGTGCATCATTTTGATTAGAGAATTCAGCAACAATAGAGGACGTTCATGGCATACACTTAGTCATATAACTTGTCAATATTCTTTTTATTATAAATAGGCTATTTCAAGATGTTCTCCCTTGTAAGGATCCCAACTGCTCTCAATCTGTGTTTATAAAAAGCTTATGGTAGGTCTTGGAACAAATAGTAGTGACACTAGCAAGTGGAGTGGTTACATCCAATGGAGAAGATTGCCTACGCACTGCATATGCAGAACTGAATGGTTCCAATCATCAACCATATCCGCTCTACAAGTTGTGCACGGCAAAATGTTTTATTCGGCACTGCTCAAGTCCATATTTCAGCCACGCATATAGTTTTCTAGCAACTGATAAATTGATCTTTCAAACAGCATATATCCAAAATATTTCAGCTGACTAAATTTTCCAGCATACAAATCATAGCCTTTTCAATGGATGCTCAAGCACCCCAAATTCCCTATACCAAGCGACGCTCAAGTCTTCAAGGCCATGGATGCACGGCGACTACATACAACGACGAAGTTGCTACCCGTTTGATATATTTTCTAATCACACACTGCATGTGAAACCACGCAGTAACATCAACGAGCTAAAATGTGGTGGGGTTCTAGTTAACGTTGTTAAGAAATTACGAGTTCCAAAGTTTGCAGCTTAAGTATCAAAAAGTTGTCGCTTTCTATTAGTCCAAAAGTGACACAATGTGCAGGTGCTCCAAATAGTATTCCTAATAATAAAAATTTAAACAGAACTTGCAACCAAAATTTCAAGATGGAATGCAGATATAAGGTGCTACAGAATTCAAACCTATCCAAATGAACTCTGGAATTTAACACAAAGAAAGAGAGAACTAAAGCAAACGGAGAACTGCTTCCTATTATCCAGGCATATATGCAGTTACTTCAGAGGAATGAACCTGGAGGAGTGGGTGGCACCAATACCAGGTCTTCCATGCTTCACAGGCTTGTATGAGATGGAGAACTCAGCCAAGTAGTGACCAATCATCTCGGGCTGCACAAGAACAAACAACGAATGAATTTTCAAACTGCCAAGGTCAGAACTGTATAACATTGTTCAGCATGTGATAGCCAAGACATAACAAGGAAATGCTACGGTACCAGTAAAATTATAAATTCATTTGGAGCACAATGTTTTAGGTCACAAGAAATCAAGGAGGTCCGGCAGTACGAATCAATTAACAGGACCAGGTACCAATTTTGCCAGGAAAGAATGAGAACATAATCAAATTATGTTCTTAAGGATTCATATCTTGATTTACCATTGATGAACTTTGTTAGTTAAGAAATGAATTTTTTTTCTCTTTATTTTTAAAGAGTATAAACAACGTTTTCCCAGTAATATCTGTGCGTTCTGTAACCACAAGTACAGCTTATTTTGACAACTCCCATTCCTGGTACAAGAAGGTAACTGCAGAAATTGAAAAATCAACAAATGGTGCAAATGCAAGGCTTACATGAGGAATTTTACAAAGGCAAAGGCAGCACCGGAAAGGGGTTAACAGGCAGTGTGTAAGGGGCATTCTCTAAAAGAAGTCCTGCCGAAACCACAGTTTGTGTTGAATAGTGTTATAAGACATTAGTGTGCTATAACCAGAATAGGTTTTAAAAATTCAACAGTGATTTGGGTCTGCATCTCAGTATCAAAGCATTGAGGGGAACTTTCATTTATCTTTACTAATAAGAAAATAAGTATGAGAGATTATGAAACCATCTAGCAAAACAAAACCATTTATATCTTCGTGCTGTTCATTTTAACTTGGTACCTTTTCTGGATACATAAGAGGGAAGCAAATAGCACAATTAAGCTCTGCCTACCTTCAAAATTCAAATACCACTGCCATGGAACTATTAACTACAAAACAAAAAAGAATAGTAAGGATAAGAACTCACCTTGATTTCAACCTGGTTAAAGGTTTTTCCATTGTAAACACCAATGATACTTCCAATCATTTCAGGTACAATGATCATGTTCCGGAGATGAGTTCGGACAGGCTCGGGCTTTTCGCCAGGAGGGGCTTCACGTTTCTAGAAAAATACAAAAAAGAAGAGTGAGAAGAAAGAATCTTGTGAACATTGACAACTATGAACAACAATGAAACAAGAATAGATTGGTCTAAACAAAGGACAAAAACAAGAACTTCTAAATCAGTGACTCGAGACTGGAAACAAATCATATAATGAAGAGGAATCACAAAACATCCAGAGTGAGGTGGCAAAAGGTACTATAAGTATCACAAAACTATGGCATTTGACAAAACTCATCTACACTCAAAACTTGAAGAATTGAATCAGCAATTTTCCTGTGACATTTATAATTGCTGAGATGAAGAAAATTCATAAGTCACCCTTTCTCCCTGCCACTGGATTAGAGTGTGCCACTCAATCATTTTAAACTTATTTAGTTATATTTCTGCAATTAATGATTTTAAGAACTTATATCAATGGGATACCTTTTCAATTTTATTTGACTGCAGTGGAATAATTGCCTGTTATGTTTCCAAGTAATGAAGTTTGTTGACTGTGACGTCATGATGCAAAAATAGACATTGTCAAAGCCACAAAGCTTAAATGCAGGAGAATTGGAACAGATCCAGAGTGAAGTGGCAAAACAAACCAAAGAAGTCACAAAAGAACCAAAAGTTAAACAGTGGCATTTGTCATGAATGTCAATATACCAGACACATATTAGGGATTAATTGCTGGGAACAATTCAGATATACAGACTGAGAGCTCACAGAGTTATCTCTATCTATTTCTGGGTTTATACAATGACATACTCAGATGCATTCATTTTCTATGTGATGATCCAATTCTCTATAACACTACTAGATATGTCATTGTAACGAGCCCACATTGGACACACATCTAAGGCCAACAAATATCAGGATCCATCAAGGGCAATGATTGAGGGACTGTCCAGAAGACAATGTCAAAAGCTTCAAAAGAATTACCATACGCATGTCATCCAGCTCTTACTATTCTCGACTCATTTATTGCTCAACAACCTTCGAAAAATGTGGTTGCACATCCAAGCCCTCTCCAAATGGGTAATTTGTTTAGAAGAAATGACAACTCAACTGCAAACTGCCATGTCCCCATATCCAGAAAAGATCTTATTTAACAAATCTTTTTCCCACATCGGCCAATTCCCACCAAAATAACAACTTCATTCAAGACCTCCTGAAACCTCTTTGTTTGAAACAAAAATAATAACCACAACCTAAATAGAAGCCTAGATCTTCCAACATAATGACAATCCTGCTATTATGAACTCCATATAAGTAAACAATCTTCAATAACGGGAAGATCCTACTGAAGCATGATTGGCGGAAAAAAGAAAGAAAGAAATCCCTCAAACTTTCCGAAGGAATGGTGAAAAAAAAAAAACTAGCAAAAAAAACTGAAAAATATAATCCATTTACACCTAATTCAAAAAGGTAAATATCCGGAGATCAACTTACAGCCTTGCGAAGCTTCTTGATTAGAGCCATGGGTTTCCTCTTCAGACCACGCTGAAACCTATGAACAATAATCAAAAGAAGAAGGAATAAAACACTATTGAGATACCATCCAAACCAACAACAGAAATATCATCTCATAAAACCCAACAACAACAGACCGAACTAAGCACTAACAAAATTAAGAAGAAGAAATGAAAAGTAAAAAAACCAGGATTTTAAAAGGCAACAATGAAACCCTACCTTCTACGAGCCCTAGCAGTAAAGAGCTTGACCAACTCATCAGTTCCCATATCAAGAAGCTGATCGAGATCGACACCTCTGAAGGAGAACTTCTTGAATGTTCTTCTCTTTGGCTGAGCGCCTCCAACATCTACATCAGCATCCGCCTGATAATCAAACATATGGAATGAGAAAAAATTCTAACACATGCAAAGATTTGAATAAGCAAAAAAGATGCTAACAAACGCAGAAATTTCAAGATGTGAATAAAATCCTAACAAGCAGAGACTGAAGAAATGAAACGCAGGAAGAAGAAGAAAAGAGAACTTACCATGGCTGCGACCTCTTGTTCTAGGGTTTAGAGGGAAGGCGTGATGCGAAGCAGAACAGTAGGCTAGGGTTTCTGAGAGACGGGGTATATAAAGGCTTTCCTCTTGACGGCAGCCCTTAAATGACGTAAATATCCCCGTCATGTTGTGGGTTCGCCTACTACAGGAGCCAATTTGGTGGGCGACACTTGAGGGGCCCATCACGATTTGAACATGACATCTAGGGCATTGGCCTAGGATTGTCAATGGATCCAAAGAGTTTGAAGTTTGAATCAATAAAACCTACGGTTTACATCCAATTAAAAGAGGGCATGGGCCCAAGTTTTTCATTTTTCTTTTTGGTAGAATAGAGTTTTTTTTTTTTTTTTTCTAGACAAACATAAATTACATTGGTCTAGGCCTAGCTGTGACTAGAACATTAGGCCAAGTACATCATACAATAAGGAAGGAGTAGACATCCATATTCTTGAGGATCTAGTTGTGGATGCACAAGAGGCTAGAAGGTCAATAGCTTCGTTGCCTTGTTTATATACATGCTTGATTGATGCAGCTATGAACTAGTCCATGCCTTCTACATTTACTAAGTTATTGCTTTGATTACAAATTTTAAATCACCAAATATCTTCAAAGAGTGAATGTTAAGTTTAAGAGATAATTTAAAGTCCATATAACGTGTTGACCATTCAACAAAGTTGTTAGTTTTCTCATCAATGTATATGCTACAACCTATAATGAAATCCCACTTATGCTTTCTTAAAATGTCCCTAGTTCCAACTCGACCTATATTAGAGAGAGCTAATCCATCAAAGCAAAAGCCTTCAGGTGGATGTTTCCAAAGAGTTCACTATGATTCGGGGATTAGAGAGGGATAGGTTGCTCTGAGCCCATAGATCAAGAATTATCTTTTGGGCTTGCATGTATTGATTTTTTTTGTCAAAAACTTGCACAAATTTTTAACTTTGACTTTTTAATGATAAATAATGCTAGAAGTTTAATGGGCTGGCCTCCATACACTTCTCAATCATGTGCCTTCCAAATTTCCAAGCTAAGGGGTGAGTGAGCAATAATAAATAGATGGGTAAGTCTTTTTTTCACCTACCCATCATGAAACTAAAATTGACAAGTGTTTTCAATTGATGTGTGCTATAGGAATTGGTAGGCTAAACATTATTTTATATTTTTTTAAATATTATTTGTGATTTTATAACATATCAGGGCATTTGGAGTGCTCCTAATATGTTTGTATCAATTTTATTTTGTAATTAGGGATAACTAAAGATAAATTGAGGAAATTGGTTTTAGATACTATTCATCAAATCAAAATGGTGTAAATTGCTGATAAAAAAGAATTATATTGAAATAATCAATAGAAAATTTTAATATCATTATAATAGCTTTCAAATCACCTAAATCGAAAGTATATTCAATTTTCTAGGGCTAATTTGGTGCATGAGTGTGCATGGAGAATTACAATGAGGATATGATGATTATGAACCAGAATTTAAATGTGTGGATGGATGGTTGTGTGAAAGTGACTTATGACAGGAATGTGAATATTTATGAGTGAAAAAATGATTTATTTTACTCTTCTCTTTCTATTCCTATCTATTTCTTTCTCTATCTATCTATATGAACATTTGTATTCCACTTGAGAAGTTATTTATTAACTACTTTCTCTAGTTTCTTTGAATTGTTTGGGTTATACAACTAATTTATAGACTTAGATAGATGAGTAGATAATGTTCTCATGGTGATACGAAATGGAAATGAAATCCAAAGAGTGATTCATGGAGAGGATCCTACTTTTCAGTGTGAGATTAATATGTTCCATGGATACATCAAATTGTAAGAAATTATCATTTTTTATGAAAGTAAATCATACAAAGTGTTACATGATTCATTTCATGATAAGAGGTCCATAATCATAATATTCAGTATGGCTATTGTTTACGTGCTTCGATTTGATTCATGAGATGAATGTGTAGGGCGTACATATGATCAAATGACCATTGACATAGATCTTCCAAAAAACATGCATAGACATTCCACATTGATGCATCTCATTATGGCATACTTAAGTTTATCATTCCTTACAAAAAATTACAACTATACATTATCTTTTAAAAGAGAAAAGTATATATGGCTTAATAATCTTTTATTCCAATCTCTCCCATTGTTTTAAACAAGATAAGAGCTATCTCTTGCATACACATAAATATTAAAGATACATATGTAGCAACCAACTTGGGGCAGGCCTTTACCTAACTCTACACATATTTATATCAAATCACAATCACAATCACAATTCAAGTAAGCCATTCAAGAATACTCACAACTTAAAAAAAATGCAATGTAGTATTACTACACAAAAATCATAATATCTCAAGTTTATTAAGAAGTACAACTTTGCTCAATAAACCATCACTCTATTTTTGAAAAGAATATACTACCATCAAATCAAAATATACTTAAGAGAAAAAGTTTTCATAAATAAACAATCAACATTTCATTACACATGCAATTCAAATCACAACAGATACATTCAAATCCTCAATCCTCATGCCATGGTATGGTGTGGTCGTGAAGATGAATGTTGAGGATGCCTACTCATGCAAGATATCACTGCTCACTTGGTCCTATGCATGCTAAAGATGTGTGTCAGCTCTTATCACTTGGAAGGGGAGAGGGGTGAGATTTGTGGGAGAAAAGCTTAGTGAGAAATTCATTGAAGAGGAGAGTCTAGAAACTCTTAAAGGAGTCAATAAAAGATACTTCGTAAGATTTAAGGTAGAATAAACATTTCAAATTCAAGAGGAGTTCATTACCTTGAAATGTCCAACAAAAAAGAGAGCTAGATACTTCGATAAATCATGAGAACTACATTAAGTAGAAGTACATAACTATATTGAACTAACACCACCATCATCTCACTATTCTCACATGTCTAAACACATTATTCAGTATCGTTCAAAATGTTAATACATTTCATAGTTGTAATAATTTAGTCATATTATAAAAGCATGCAACAATCATATCATCTCATAAGATAAATATAATGATAGCATGCCCAAACTAAATACATTATAGCAATACAACACAAAAATACTGATAACTAACTTCATTTATGTTGTTTGGTATCCACACTTTTTATCTTGCATCACTATTTCACATGGCCACTATTCTTAATAGCTCTATCACTTGGGCCCCACAGACCCTTAAATCTTCATGCTCATCCGATTACCCAAGCATCTAGACCCATCTAGTCATCCAAGCATTTGGGCTAATCTAATCACATAGGCATTTGGCCTCAGGCATCTCGACCCATATAGTCATCTAGGAAACAAATATACTGGCTTGGCTCTATTAGTCTAAGAACACACTCATATCATGCATGAAATACATGTAGTGTTATCACTACCACCATCACATTCATAACCACATCAAGCTGTTCCTCATATCATCTTACATACATCACACTCATCTACTACATATTATAAATATAATGATAGTAACCATACAATAATATGGATGTAATATGGGCATCTCATTTACACAAACTTTCCATTCATAGTGTCACAACTATGACACCAATGGTACAATATTCATCCTTCCATTTAACACATTTATAAGGAATGAAACATTGCCATAATGCAGTAAGTATTTAATTAATCACTTTAGTATAATATCATTATTATTTTGATGTCAACAAGTGCTTTTCACCCAACATGATATAATTTCATGAACAAAATCATGGATAGAGTTGTCCAACTTACAACACACTATCCAATCACTTTTAAGATCAAGGATAAGACCATCCAAACACATTCAAGATCATGGATAAAATTATTCAACCACTTGAAGATCATGAATAATATGATCCAACTACATTCAAGATCATAGATAAGCTCATCCAACTACATTCAAAGTCGGGATAAGATTATCCAACTACAATCAAGATAGTGGATAAAACTATGTCACCACATTCAAGATAATGGATAAGATTATCTATAAAATCCCTAATTGTTAAATCCCAATTTGAGTGAAATTTGAAAAATAGAGTTTTATGAGTGAAAAACTAGATAAACATCAAACCAAGTATTGAAACCTATAAAATTAGATTGTACTAGGAAAGACTATTCCAATGACACAAATTTTGCTGAAATTGGAGTCCGGATGGCAAAGATATGAAAATTTGAACATGAAGTATATTATAAAAAAAAGATATATCGAAAAGGGAGGTGCTGTTTGATAATAGCACATCCCCCTAGTTAGGTGACAGTCAATGATTGTCACCTGGCGTGGGAAGAAGAGAGAGAGAGAGAGAGAGGAAGGAGCCAATAACCATCGACAAAGGTGTAAAATTTCAGTGACTGCGTGAAATGGTGGTAAAAAGGAGAAAAATGACGTTTTTACAGGGGTTAGATTTGTAGGTATCGTAAGAAAAAATGGCTGCTCAAATTGATTATTCGACTGATCATTTTATTTTTCATGATCCCTCAAACAAAAAGCCTCAAAAATCACTGCGATTGGGCAAGTAATAAGGGATAATCAAGCCATTGAAGATGACATTGGCAAATGATAGAAATTCGAGAATGGCAACTTTTCTTCTAATTTTCTAGCATCAAACTATGTTAAATTTCCACCAAATTTCAAGGGAGTGAAGGTGAGGCTCTGATTTACAATCCCTTTTGAGGAATTTGAGATCCAATGAGAAATGGGCCACCGGTGATAATCGCGTCGGTCACCTTCTTCAGCGACTGCCAATCAATGCCGATGACTTGTCAGAATGGAATGAAAATCATGCTCTAGGTGTATTTTGTTGTGGTCTGCATCATAGAAAGGTCAGATCTTTGATCGGAGATCATTTGACTATCCAATTTGGATCTATATCAAATCGAAGATCCGTGAGGTGCGATTTTAAGATATGAACCATTCATCATGATCCTTGTGATGCGTAGATCAAGATCTATGTGAGGTATCTAGATCTGAGATATTTGAGAGATGATCTAGCCGATCTTGACCAACAACTGAGATCGATCAATGATTTAAATGCAGAATTGGATCGAGATTGATGATCCATTCCATTCAAATGAATCTTTGAGATTATATGAATAAAATTATTGATGTATTCTTTGATGTGAGATCATGAGTGGGAGAAATGTCATCAGATCAATACGGATATCTTTGATCGGGGACATTTGAGGTTTCCGATTGATGATCCAGCAATGCAGACTATTGGATATCCTTTAGATGGACTTAGATGAGGTAGGATTATCATCCTAACCTCTTAATTTTTATTAATTTAGCTATAATTATATAAGGTTATGCATGAATAGCATAAAATGATGCTTGATTGGTTGATTTTGATAAAATTTCTTAAGATTGAAATAATCTGAGTATGATAGCTTTGGAACATATAATGATGTAATTATGAAAGAAGCCCAATGGTTATAGGCTGGCCTAAATCATCATGATTTGGATTATTAGTTGAATGAGGTAGGCCCCACCTTGAGATTCCATGGCGAGGGGCCATTGGATTGTACTGAAATGCCATATACTGAGATATAGAAATATAATGTGTTTTATAATTAAGAATCCAATTTAGATAATTTAAATTCTATATGCTACTTGGAGGTGATGTGTATCCAAGTGGTGAGACTGAGGCGGACTGAGCTAGACTAGAGTCTGATTGATTTAAGAGGTACAGACAAGTAATTCTTCATCTGAGGTAGGTGACGACATTTAATATTTCATATTGGTTTTCTAAGATCTTGCACTATCACGACATATTGATTGATTGGGATTGTTATAGCATGGATTCTTTCATATGTGCACTTATGATTTTTTATTTATTTTGCTATCATAGATATGAGAATTTGATAGCGTATTGAGGAGATTTTATGATCGAACTTCCTTATTGGGTTTTGATACTTTGGATCTTATATATTTGTTATTAATGGATTGTAAACATCTTTTCTATATTGCATCACTGAGTTTGAATGATTTCCTTGGAATTGGTAGTGGAGGCTTGGTGGCTAGTCCTTAAGAGGCTAACCCTAGGATGAGGGGCAGTGCCTTCGGATAGTGAGCTACGAATGCTTCTGGTTTTATGAGGTATACATGGAGGCTTAGTGGCTGGTCTTTGAGAGGTTAATCCTGGGATGAGAGGTAGTACCTTGGGATGGAGAGCCTTAAGTGCTTCTGGTCTTCGTGATTTTCATGTTTTATGATTTATATGGGTGCTTTCACCTAATGGATGTCATGTTGGGAAGGATTAGGTTTGACCACCCACCCTCTAAAATTATGATATGATAGACACCTGCCCACATATGACACTTGATAAGGGTTGGTATCATGGGTAGTCCACCCTACCAATCTGGTCCACCCATGCGAATGGCCGATGAGTCTCTTGTTACGATGTCGATGGAGAGCAGTAAGTGGTAGACCCAGAGATTGGTTACCACTACAGCATGACGATCCATAGTATTGTCCTATGTGTATGCATGATAAGCATTGATATATCATTGTGTTCCTGGGTCTGATGACACTCAAAGGATTGGTACTATTGTGCGGTATATGGGACACTCGTGGAACCCACATATCTTGGGTGCTCTGCCTATTGACATTATATTCATGTGAGATTTTATTAGATCATGCTTTACATCTAGGAGATCCATGTTTTATTGCACATGATATTTTGCTACTCATATTGACATGATTTATAACATTTGTATTTCATGGATATTGTGATTTACACTCATATCAGTTCTTGCTATTCGATTATTCTTTTATGCCATAATATCATTACATTAAATGTTTATGTACCTGCACAAGCAGAACTTGTTGAGGCATTGTGATGTTTTTGCAATGCCTCAAATACAGTGAGAGACAGCAAGTTAAACATGTTGATATAGTAGCAAGGGTGTTGAAGGCCTTCATGTGATGCTTAAAGGAGATCTTAAAAAATGGAAAAGGTTTTTGTATAACATAACCTCAGTGTTAATTATGGATTGCATATATGTATGGTTTATATTGTGACTTGGAAAATATGGATGTATCTATGTTGGATGTGATGGTTGTGCATGGACAGACCCTAGGTAAAGTTGTTATATGGTTTTATGGAGATTTAAAATTAATTTGGATGGATGGTTATGAAGACTGAGTCTCCTATGTGATGTGTTTTTGTATATTGTGTCCATCAAGTGATTTTGTATTACAAAGGAGACTTTGTCGAACTTTTGGTAAATTTGAGAATATTATTTTATAGTTAAATAGGCAATTTTGTGGTTGTATGACTCTTAGGGTTTTGAAACAAATGATTTTTATTGGAGTTTTGTTTTTAGTGAAATTTAAAATCAAAGTTTTTAAAACAAGGATCTCACTTTTATAAAAATTGGTATTGTATTATTGGTTAAAACCTAAGGTGTCACATTATCTAACTATATCAAGGTCATGGATATGAGAAAAAATTAAGGTCTTGTAAATAGTTTAATTAACTAATTATGATCTAATAGTTATTAACATGGCTCTTCGACATAACAAAAAAAGTCATTGAGCATGCTCGATGGCCACATAAGAAGATGCCCACAATGGAATACTAGCAAATTCCTATTTCACATTAAAAAAGACACTCTTGGACTCCTTATTTGCAAGAATCCAATAATAAAATGCAGTCCATAAACATGCAAGAGTCTAACATGTAATGCTTTAAAATCATACAAAATTGAACTCTTACCCTTTGGTTAAAAACCAAATCCAACTCATCGAAAAATAGTAATGAACATTCAAGGGTTTTGTTAGGCCTCATCTCTTGATAAGAAAATTTGAGTTTCAAGACTAGCTGTAATATCCTTAATTTTTAGGATAAAATAGGAAATTTTTAAATAAATAAAAATAAAAATCTATAGATGGAAATTTTTCCTAAAAACATAAGAATTAGAAAGTTCTCGTCGATACGAGTCCAACGCCACCAAGAACGCGAAAAACGGAGCTCAAACGAGGGAGTTATGAGCCGTTGAAGTTGTAAGGGCAAATTGGTCTTTTGACAGAAACGTGTTACACAGGGGTCCAATTGATAACGGCACCCCTGTCTTCCACACGTCTCTACCAGTCCGGCGAAATCGCCGGAGAGATGTGGAAAGAGACATGTGGGGAAGAGTTTCTCTTCCCCTAGGACTCTAAACCCTATATCTATGCTCCCCTAGGAGCCAAAACGCTCCACTTTGAGCATTTTCTCTTAGTTTTTACGCAGAACCCTAGCCTGGAAAGATTGCATTTTTCCGGCGAGCGGAACCCCGGCAACACGAGCAACCTCGGCCAGGCGCAAGATAAGCCTTAAAATCTATTTTTCCGTATTTATTAAATAGGAAAACTAATTAGAAAAGCATGAAAAAAATTAGGAAAAATAGGATTTCTTGGGAACCTGTGTGCACGCTACTGTTGGAGAGTGATTTCATGGATCAAACCTTGTCCTTTTAGTAATCGCACCGTCCAACTAGTGCACAAAAGACCCAAGAGCAAACCCTTTAAATTTGGGAGTGATCCAACGGTGGATTTCTCCAGAAAACGCAAAAACCAGTAGCTAGGGATGATTTTAGGAACTTGAGAAAAATGGTTTAAAAACCATGGTTTTTGGCAAAATCAGTGTAAAAGGAGGGCATAAATGGATTCTAGAGAGAATTCTGAAGAAAATGACGCAAAAATCACGCAAAACGGAGCTCTGTAGCTTCGCCGGAGGCTACCAGAATCCGGTCGTCTTCTCCGGCGTCGGCGCCCTGGCGCTGATGCCAGGACGCACTCGGGACGACGTCACACAATGTCGTCGTCGCGCGCGTGCGGGAAGGAGCAGGTTGGCGGTCGCAGTGGGGCCGTGACGCACGCACACGTCCCGTGTGGCGTCTGCGTCTTTGTGCGTCTTCGTGGCGCCGGTATAAACCGGCGGAAAAGGGCGCCGCCGGTATAAACCACATTATGGTGGTCTGGCAGGCCCCATTTGGGGTAGTTTTCACTAAAACTTGATTTTTGGGAGTTAGAGAGGTCCAAATCACGATCCGAAAGAGACATTGTGACCGTATTGACGACGCGGACCTAGTTTTAACTTAAAAATTTAGAAATGACAACTTGTTATTTAAAAAAATATTAAAATAGTGATGTGACATGTATAGGTGCACTTGAATATACCAGTTAAAGGGAATTATTAGCAAGCTAGTGGTCTCACACTGAGGTAGGTGACGACAACTAATGTTTTTCCTTGATTTTTAAACCATGTTTAAACATAGCATCATGTGTGATTGTGTTTTAAATTGCAATTATTATTTATCGTGGATTTCATGCGACATTGAGTACAGGATGGTTATTCCAAATTGAAATCTTTTACTGAATAAACTTATTTCAAATGCTTTTACAAGCATGATGTTAATTAGTTATGCTTAATTAGAGACTTATTTCTTATTATATATATAGAAAATGCATGGAATTACATGGAAATGAGAATAGAGGCTTATTAGCTGGTCCTTTTATAGGCTAACCCCAGGATGAGGGGCATGTCTTGGGGATTGCAAGCTATAAGTGCTCTTGTGTTTTAGCATATACATATGATTTTCGTGTTTTATATTTGATGTCGGGTGCTCTCGCCCGGTGGGCGTCATGCTAGGAGGGATAGGGCCGACCACCCACCTTCCGAGATTATGATGTGGTGATTTTGTGATATGATAGCCACCTGCCCATAGATGGCATTCGGTAGGGGTTTGGTAACATGGATAGTCCACACTACCGGTCTGAGCCTTTCCATGGGGACAGACGCCAAGTCTTCCGTTATGGTGTTAACGGAGAGCGGCGGTGGTTTATACCCATGGAGGGTTGCCACTGCAGCATGATGACCCATATTCTTATTATGTGTGCATGTATGATGAGCATGGTTATGGATGGTATGCCTGGGTGTGACGACACTCAGAGGTTGACTATGTGTACTCCTGATCAGGGATGTTAGTGCGATGTGGTGGGACCCATTACCTTAGGGTGCCCTTATTCTTGTTGTATGCTCCATTTTATTGATTCGTGTCATGTTTTAACTCCGTGAATTGCATGTTTTAGCATATGGAATAAATTGGCATTTATTTGAACATGGCATCATGATATCATTATTTTCATAAATGTTGGACTTTTCATCAGAGTTGTTCATTATTTCTTTCATTTATTACATTAATTGTCTATGTACCTACACAAGCGATAGCTTGCTGAGGCATTGCTTTGTTTTGCAATGCCTTAGATCTCGAGCGCGATAACAGGAAAGGCAAGGCTGTTGAGAAGCCGTGAGAGCTGCTGAAGACCATTTTTCTATAGTGTTAGACAGTGATGTGAGTCATTAAACAGGATTATCATTTGGATTTTATTATGGACTGCATACTTTATATTGGATGTGATTTAGATGTTTGGACATATGTTGGACATTTATATGGGATGTTATGATGGATAGACCCTGGGCCATATTATTATTGTGTTTTGGACATTTATTTGATTTAAAATAAAGGCGCCAATTTATTTGACGTTGATTTATACGCAGATTATTTAATTTACATGTATGCTATTTTGAGAAAGGAAAACTAACACCCGGAGTTTTTAAGATAGGTTTTAGAAGAATGTTAAATAAAGTTTTTTTTTCATGGGATCCCAAATGCTCTTATTTAAAATGTCATTCTTATAAATAAAATAAAAAAAAATGTCTTAAAAATCCGGGGTGTTACACTAGCACATGCTAATCTATCATCCTCATTAGTCATTACACATGTCATTTCTTTAATATACATTGAACTCTAAAGAATGCTAAAGTTGAACCTCAAATAGTCCTAATTTGAGTTGGAATTTTAAACTTAGTGAAGATCCATCCTAGAATCAAAATTTAAAAGCATGTCAAGAACAAATTACCAATTTCCTATAATTTTTCTCATGAAAAACATTCAAAATCAACAAAATTACATGAGTAATTCATGATAATAGCTCTTTAAACATGTCTTTGCAAACATCTACTCACTTATCTATCTAATCCACATGATTTCTAATTGTAAGTGCAGCAAAACATAATCTATCATGCATAAATCACTAGCCACAAAGGGACAAAAAAAAAAGAATGAGGATAATAAATCATACCCATCATCTACAAGTGAAATTTCTCAAAAATTCACAAGAGATCAACCACAAAGAGTGACACAAGATTAAAGGAAAGCAATTCCAACATGTGAACCTAGACATCCACACCAAAATCTCTCATTCACATTTCATGTCCAAGCCATGAATCATCATTTAAGATTTTGCACATCCACAACCTATCTCATGCTCCTCAATGTGATAAGAAACCCACATAGGCAAACAAGCAAATATCTAGCCCTCACTCTCAACATCACCTCATGAATAAAAGTAAAAAATCAAGCACATAATTTCATAAATATAGCTCCAATCACTAAAGGAATTATGAATCTAAGCTTTCTATTATTAAATAACATCCAAACCTCATTTTTACCAAAAAAATACACCATAAAACACACTTTTCATGCTTTAAAAGACCAAATATTTAATAGAAAATATGAATCTATACCTACTTCAAACAAAAAAACTCATTATTTTTAACCCTAAATCAATAGAAAACCCCAATTTTCAACTGTTTCAAGATGGTAGACTCAAAAGTCAATGGAAAATGTCTCCTAGGTGTTCAACTCCTTTCTCTTTGAGCTTTTTCCTCAATAATTCTCCTACAAATCTTTAATCCAAGCTTCTCCAAGTTGAATATTTATAGACCCCAGTTGGGCTCTGAGTGAAAAAAGGAATTAGAGGGATAGAGAATGAGAAGAAAGGAGATTAAAGGGGAAGAAGGCTAGATAAAGGGATTTTCTAAGAGAAAGGTGAGAAGCTCTATTTGAATTCCCATGAAAATGTGCTACAATGAGGGTCACTTTGTTATATACCTCATCCCATTGTCTTTTAACCTTTTTGTCCCTCTCTTAAGAGGTGAAAAGAAAAATCCTCCTTGTATCTCTTTTAATAATAAAAAGCATAAACTTCCATTATGTTCATTTTAAATGATGAAACACATAATTTCCTCATGTCCTGACCCCATTAAATAATCTAATTTTCCCATCTTCTCATGATGGTACCAGTCTAATTTCAATCCATGTCATTGGTTTATCATTTTGCACATAGAATGTCAATGTCATCCAATTTGACAAGTCTCATTTAGGCACATGCAAGATCACAAAGAATTTAGAAAACATTAAGGGTGGTTTTGACAATATAATATTTAGCATAAGAGATTAACATGAAGGATTACAAAAAACAAGATTTTTTAACATAGAAAAACAAATACCATGGCATAAGAGGGTTGTGTGAATTCCAATTTCAAAAACTTATTTATTTCCTTTAACTTCAAAATATGAATAAAATACTTACCTTTGGCCATTGCAATATGTTTGTTTTGAATGTGGAGAAAGGTTCTAGCCTTTAGTAAATCCTTATGGAAGGGGTGCTGGAACCTTAAACTCAATTTCTTTTCAAGATTAAGACTTCTGCAAAAGACTTTCATGTGTGTGTGTCTTTTATGCCATAGCCATGACTCATTAAACACACACACACACACACGCGCGCGCGCGCATAAGCTTCCATGAAGCATATGCATATAGGTGTGTACTAGACTTTGAGAAACTTTAGGAAATAGTCTCCCATATAATGCCACTAGTACAAATAGTATCAATAAAATAGTTTACTTGAAATGCTTGATTTTCTCATTACCACTTCAAGTTTCAAATAAAAGTAACATTCTAAAATTCAAAATATGATGTGTTGATGTGGTTCATATAATGAGTTTGATTTAAAAAATCTAATAGTTTGACAATAAGAAGAGATCTTAGCATGGTTGTAAGCTTGTTCTAAGTATAGAGGAGTGAAAATGTGCAATGTAAAGGAGCTATTTGTAATATGATTGATCAATGTTAGGTTTTAACATGAGTTTTTTCTTCCAAGAAAAGTGAATCTATACTCGAAAAATCAATACTAGCATATCCATATTTGTCCTCTTAAGCAAAGGTAATAACTCAATTGGCTTGTAATGAGTATCTTAAAGCTTTTACAACAAATACTCTCTCTCTCTCTCTCTCTCTCTCTCTCTCTCTCTCTCTCTCTCTCTCTCTCTCTCTCTCTCTCTCTCTCTCTCTCAACATTTTCAATGCCATTACTAGTACTCTGAACACAAGCAATAAAAAATTTACTACTTGCTCATCTCACTCCTCCTAGACTCTGTATCTCAACAATTTGAAGATAAGCAATCAAAAACTTAGTATTGCTTATCTCACTCTTCCTTGATCGAATTATCCTAAACCTTTAATCGTAAAGTGACTTTAAAGATAGGCAGTCAAAGATTTAGTATGGCTCATCTTGTTCTTCCTTGATCAGATCATCTTAGACCCTTAATCATAAAGTTTAGCTTAGTTTTTTGTTAGACTGAGCTGTTGGTTTTTGCTCCATCATAACTTGAGGATGCGAGAGCTTTTTAGCATGGGATCAGAACCATGTGAGGCACTTGTTGGTGATATACTAGTTTAATGGTCTTGATCCCTCAACATATTGTTTATGTGAATCCTAATAGTTGATGGTGTCCTTAGATATTGAAGGTGAAAAAATTTCCTTTCCTTTAATGGTGGTCAACATGAGAGTGTGGTGAGGTGTCACTTGTACAATATTAATTATAAATAACATATGTAGTTGTTTTTACATTGGCTAAACAAGTAAGTCATCCTATCTTAACAAAAGGACAAATATGGGTGTGCTAATATTTTTTTTTAGAGTGTAGATATTAGGTGCCTACAAACACATGTACATGATAGCTTCTACTTAAAGCATATTCTGTGCATAATAACAAAAAAAAAAAAAAAATTGTTTGAAAACATATGTATTTTAATTAAGCCATATCAAACTTTAAAAATATTCATCTTTTTCAATAAGTCATGCTTTTTTACTTTAAAAAAAAAATGTTTACAAAACTATCCTTAAGAAACAAATTTTACATTTTTTCCCATTTCTAGCTTTACATTTTTTTACTTTCTATTTTAAAATTTCTTTTTAATTTTATAGCTATTTAATTTTATGATATTTACTTTTTTTAAATTCATATCTTTTTCAAAATTTTAATCTTAAGCTCCAAGTCTCCAATACATACAACTCTAATCACTAGCTTTAGTTTTCTTTTTTTATACTTTTAGTATTTTTCCCATTTTTTAATGTTTAAACTTTTTTTCCTTTTTTGACTTTTCCCTTACTCCAAACTTCATAATTAAGTCTGGGAGTTGGGATATTATATTTAATTTTATCAATAATAATATCTATTTTTGCTCAAGAAATTATTAAGTAGGTTGTGTATGAAACTTTTTTAAAAAGTTACAACTTCAAAATTTATTTAACTTTTTGTATTAATTCATTTCCTATTTTCAAAATTTTTTCTTTCACTAAGATTTTCAAAAAAAATTCCCATCTTTCTTTTGTATATTTTGAATTTTGGAACTTTTTTCTAGATTTGCACTTTGTGACTAGGGTCATGTGTAGGTCGTAAACATCACAAAAGTAAGGCTAACAATTAGATTTTGGTTATTTGGATTTTTAAGTGCCTTAATCTCATTTAATAGAAGTCCTTGAATTTGAGTTCTCAAAATCTAAGTTGTCAATATTGTTTCCATACTGGCTGATACGCCAAAATTTTGAGTATAGGTTAGGAAACTAGGACCAAGAACACCCTATTTTGCTATTGCTTAGAGAAATGGCCAATATTGGTCAGCATTGATCATGGCACCTCATACTGGCCAATTCTTGACTTAATCTTGTTTAGTTCATAGGCAATACATCAAAGTTTTGGGTTGTTACTGCAATTTGTCTTATTTCCTTTTATTCTCCTTTTCCTTCTTCCTTTCTCTTTATAGTGTCTCCTTGTAGGTACAAATGGAGATGAGCGTCATCCCACAAAAAATAAAATAAAAATGAAGGTGAGGAATACCTTTTTCTTATTCTCCTAAATTTCTACTTCTTCACATCTAGACTTTTGCTTCACTACCCAGATTTAACTAGAAATAGTGGTACAGAAGAGAAACCCTCCTCTGAGTCATATCCTTGATAAGCCTATATATTTAAGTTTGAAACTTTGAGTAGCCCTATGTTTTATCTTTTTTAAAGACCAAGTAGCTCTTACCTTTTATTTCTTAAGTGACTCTTATAGCATTTTACAAAATATGTTTGAGCAGTGAAAAGGTTCTTGAAACCTAGCTGCTTGTCACAGGGTTGCAATTTCCTAACCCATGTGACACTTGTATGCAACTCCTTTGCAAAATACAAGTCAACCTACAACTCCTCACTCTCACTTGCAAGGGCTACACTCACTCACACAAAGCAATGGGAGAAAATTAAAGAGAACTCATAAAAGGGACTTACTCAAAGAGAGTGTGTTTACTTCTCACTTGAGTTGCCTTATTACAAATGAGAGACTCTCCCCTATTTATAGGTTTGGAGAGGAGTAAGCAATAGTCTAAATTGTGTACAAGTATCTATCATCCAACAATGTTAGACCAAGCTATAATGTTATACACTATTCTACCATTCTCTTAGATAAGGAGGATTTTAGACCACTATATACAATACATAGGTGTATGCCCAAGTACATATACCAAATTCAGCTATGTGAAGAAGCTTCTAGAGAACTTCTAAAGACTCCTAAAATCTAGGATGGGCCTTCTATAGAGGGCTGGTAAGAATCCCTTTTATGGGCAACAGAAACCAAGTCACAAGCCTAAGTTACTTAGGCTAAGTCCATAAGCTAAATAGGCCTCTCTTAGAGCTTGTAGGCCTTGGTCACAGGCTACGCAACAGTAGCCCATGATATTCTCCCTCACCTGATGACGTTGATACCCTCATCGATGCATCTCCATTAGTATTGCAAACTTTGTCCACTTGCATGATATGTGTTTGTGCAACTCACATGCCCCATATAGTTTTGTGGTCCTCTTGAGAAGTCCTACTTCATTTGCCCCTTTGCAAATCGGTAATCTACCATTCTTGTGCTCTGCGGGGAACTTCCTTATCATCTTCATGTTCTATGCATCTCTTAACACTTGTGCACCTTTGCACAATTGTGAGTTGTTGAGCCTCTCAGAGTCCTCCCGTCGTGGAACACTCCTCTTTGTGCCATCAGTTGTGGCAACACCCTTGTTGACCACCAATTTAACCTAGGGTTCTTCAGATCTTAGCACTCTCATAGCACCTAAGCGTGGTAAGCCTAACTGTGTTGTCTCCACACTTATTGTGGATTCCTTTACTAATTGCATCGCAGATACCATCTTTCCTTACCTCTTACTATTGTTTAATACCTTAACTACACAAGGGGACTTCTCATCAAGGAAGCTCAATACTCCAAGGCATGGCATCTAGGTGGCCCTAGCCAAACTAAGGAAATCCATGCCAAGAATAGCCTTATAGTCGTCCATAGGCATTGCCGTCAAATTGATAGTGCCTTGCTACTCTCCACCCTTAATGGTTATGTATTTGGCAACTCCAAGCACCAGCCTAACTTCAAAGTTTACCGTCTATATCCTATTTACATCCTTCTCTAGCTTGAGGCCTAACCTCTTGGACCCTTCTCTTGAGATGAAGTTGTGAATGGTTACAGCATCTATCATAGCTCGAGTGCCTTTGCCATCAAGACACACGTCTACATGCATCAACTCTTTTCTTGTCTAGGCAACATGCTTAACCCCTAAAGCTTGCCCCTTCATGGCTTTAAGGAGTCTAGGTGCCCTCATGTTTAGGCTCCTCTTCATCCTCATCTCTTACCTCGTGGCTCTTCTTGTTAACTAACAAGGCATTAAGTGTCTTCTTCTTTAGACATTCAACTGTCCTATGATCATCATCACATATAAAGCAACTAGAGCAATGGGGGATGAACTTACTTTTCCCTTTCAAGTTATAACAAGCCTCCTTGCCTTCCTCCTTGTGACCCCTAGGTTTGTCTTCCCTACTATTACCTTGATTAGATTTTCCTTTCTTGTCCTCACTCGTACCCTCAACCTTCTCATTAAACCCAACCAACTTCTACATAGTTGAGAGTGATGTAGCCAAGTCTTGCAATCCGCTCTTTTGCAACTCTTATTCTACCAAAGGTTGCAATCCATTCATGAAGAAGAATATATTGTCCTTCTCACCTATATCAGAAATATTCAAAAGCAAGGCCATGAATTGGTTAATATATTCTCGGATTGATTACGTTTGTTTTAGTCGTTTCAAATTCTTCTAAGCCAAGTACTCCACATTCTCTAAGAAGAATTGGCCCTCGATCTCCTTCTTGAAGTCTTCTCATGCAACTATGGTATAAGGACATGTTGTTACATCACCATTCCTCCACCACCACCGTAGCATGCATCATCACTATGATACATTATAGCCATATCCACCTTCATGGCCTCCTTTGAAATCTTAACAAGTTTGAAGTATTGTTCCATTTGCCACAGAAATTCTCCAATCCTTAGCATTACAAGTTCCTGTAACACTTAGGTTCTAGAATTGTGACTTTAGGAGCAATCCTTTGGTCCAAATCCTCCCTCACTAGCTATAGCTTTTTTCAATAAGGCCAATCAAATTTTCATATCCTCTAACTTGGCCACTTCGTCATGGAGACTGCCCATTTCACTTTCCATAGTCTTAAGGCAGTCAGACATTCACTCCACCCTTTTAGTAGTCTTTGCATCCATAGACTTAAATTCCTCAACCATGCTTTGCATATCGACTTTAAGGCTATACAAGGCATCCATAAAGGTACCAAATTGTCCAAACAATTTGAACTTAGCCAATTGAGTCTCCAAAAAGCCAACTCTCTTTATGAGTCCCTTGACTTTTTGCTCTTCGACCTTTATTAAACTTCCACAAGCATGTTGGTCACTACTGACTCACTTGCCATGATGCTTCCACAATCCTCAATAAGAAACTCCCAACTTGAACTCCGTTGATACCAACTTCATGGGATTACAATTTTCTTTGCCTAACCCATGCTACACTTGTGTGCAACTCCTTTGCAAAACACAAGTTAGCCTACAACTCCTCACTCTCACTTGCAAGGGCTCCAATCACTCACTCACAAAAGCAATGATAGAGAACTTAAGAGAACTCAAAGAAGGACTTACTTGAAGAGAACCTATTTACTTCTTATATAAGTTGCCTTGTTACAAATGAGAGGCTCTCCCCTATTTATAAGTTTGGGAAGGAACAAGCAACGGTCTAAATTATGTGCAAGTCTCTATCATCTAACGATGTTAGACCATGCTATAATATTCTAGACTATTCTATCATTCTCTTGGATAAGGAGGATTATGGACTACCATATACAATACATAGGTGTATGGCCAAGTGCACATGCTGAATCCAGCTATATATATGTGAGAAGTTTCTAGAGAACTTTTAGAGACTTCCATTCTAGAATTTGAGTTGGGCCTTCCATAGAGGGCTGGCAAAAATTCCCTCTCTAAGCAACAGAAAAATGGTTAGGGGCCTAAGTCCCTTAGGCTAAGTCCATAAGCTAAACAAGCCTCCTTAGAACCTATAAGCCTTAGTCACGGGCTATGCAGCAAAAGTCCGGGACATGCCTCCGCCCTTCAACCCAACGTTTGTTATGTCTAGCTATCAAGTCAATGTTTTCGCGGAAGTTTTCTCCCTAATTTCGTCATTTTCTCTTGATATTTTCCTTGCTTTCATTTATTGAATTTAAAACCTATCCAAGAGAATGATAATTTGTCCATATCTTAATCTGCCAATAGGAAGGGATCAGTATCAACGCTGATATAGAGTGTTACCCCATGCCAAATCATGGGCTGCAACTAGTTGTTATCCCTTCTTTCAGCGACTTAGTCCGCCAGTAAAATTAAGAAAGCTTAAAAATCACTCATCTATTCAAGGCAAAAGCAAAACATGATATAAGGTTGGTTGGCCCAATCACACATGTTCATGTTTTACACGGCCCGCGACTTGTAATTTGAAGATCGCTGGAGAGCACCGATTCAAGAAAGCTGGACCCGCTTGGACAGACTGAATGACCTCGTTTCCACTGAAAGTTTGAGGGAGAGCAACTTTAAGGGCCTCTTCTCTGTTCCAAAACCTTGTAAGAACGATTTCAGAGAAGGGAAGCCAAAATTTCCCATTTTGTTCATGTACTGCCTGGCTTACATACCAATACCACCACCAAAACGGTATTGACAACTTGGCTCAAAATACCCTGCTATGAGTACTTAAAAAGCATCTCCCTCTCTCTGTCTCAGGATGTTTCCTAGCGTTCGCTCTTCCCGTGCCCAAAGCAATATCCGATTTTCCAATGTAAGCTTCCAGCCATCGACGCCGTCCTCTAAATCCCTCATAAGACTTGCTCATACCTGGGCCTTTTGCTTGATTGCTTCTTCTTGTTTAAAAGTGACTTCTTTTTACCTTTTCAATTATAACTAGTGTTGTAAGGAGGGGTATGACTGTGGGACAGTGGCGCAAGAATGAGACTCAATCGCAGAGTGTATGCGGGGGTGTATGACTGTAGCGCAGTGGCGCAAGAATGAGCCTCAATCGCAGAGCAGGACATGCCTTCAAGGTGGCTCCAGGGTGTGTGCAACTCTTGAGTATTTGCCTACCAATGTCAGTATTTGTTGGAAAAAAATAGTGTTATGTAGTATCACATATGCACATCAATACCAGTATACACATTTACATGTAGCGAAAAGCACACGCATGCAATAAGAAAAAGGATAATGCACAAAGTATTTAATTCCTTTTGGAAAAGGAAAAAGAAAAAGAAAAAATAGGTTTCATCCCCCAAAATAAAGAATGAAAAACATCTGGGGGGCAGTTGCAATGTACCTCCATAAAGTACATGTGTAGACGATACAAAATTCCTCCCCAAAGACGCAGCAGGCTGAACAGATTCACCAGCGGGCCAATGCTGGTGAGCAACGAAAAATGACCTAAGTGGCTAATTAAAGGGGTGCTTATTATCATCACCTTGGTAAAAGAATCAAGCATAAAAAATGCTGATATGCAATCTCATGTCTTGTCAGTTATTTGGACAGGTAAGGAGATCAGGTCAAAATCTCAAAAAACTTTAGTACTGTACTATTGGTTCAAACAGATTAAAAGAATGCAACAGATTTCCACAAGACTCCTGACTCTGAAGGAACCGTTTCAAAAGCAAGCTAAAAGAGAAAACTCTTTTATTTGTCTCCGCTATGATGCAAAACAAGGTTGATAACCTTCATCTTTGATGTGTTTGGTTAGCTTTCTCACCTCTGTATAGATTTCTTCAATCTGGGGATGCAATAAGTCCCCAACAACAAATACATGAACTCCACTCTTGAGCTCAATCCAACTACATCCAGGCTCCTTATTCACACCTCGGAGCCTCATCAGACCCCGCACTCGTTCCACATCTTCCAACAGGCCTAAAGCCGTATAGATGCTTGATAATAACACATATGCAGATGAGTCTAGGGAGCCCAACTCCATTAATCTCTCTCCTGCATATGCTCCTATGTCAAAGTCCCAGTAATTGCGACAAGCAGCTAATAAAATACGCCATAAGCACATGCCATGATTGACGGGGGCAGATTCAATGAAATCCTTAGCTTCCTCAAGTTTCCCAGCTCGACTTAGAACATCAACCATACAAGCATAGTGATCAATCTTAGGAACTATTCCATGATCATTGAGCATTGACTTGAAGTACGACCAACCTCTATCGACCAAGCCCATATGGCTACAAGCAGAAAGAATGTTAACAAATGTGACAGAATCTGGCTTTGCGCCTTCTAACTGCATCTCGTCAAAGAGTTCTAAAGCTTCGCTACCATGCCCATTGTGAGACAGACCTGATATCATTGAATTCCAGGAAACAATATCCCTACTAGGCATTCTTCTAAAGACGGTGCTGCTGTCATTGAGGTTCCCACACTTTGCATACATAGTTGTTAGAGCACTGCCGACCCAGACTTCCAAACCAAGTCCATATTTGACCACACGGGCATGGATTTGCCTCCCTTGTTCTAGAGCTGCAAGGCTAGAACAAGCTCTGAGAATACTAGCCATTGTCACCTCATTAGGCAAAAGACCCTCGCTCTCCATTCTACCATACAAGTTTAAAGCTTCTTCATTCTTGCCATTCTGCACATACCCACCGATCATCGATGACCATAAGACAATATCAGGGTCTTGTAGCTGATCAAACCCTCTCCGTGCATCATCAAGACTACCACATTTCGCATACATATCAACCAATGCAGACCTAATAAAGATTTGAGATTCAAATCCCAATTTCAATAGATGATCATGAATTTGCTTTCCTTCTCTAAGTGCCATCGAATTACTACAGGCATTAAGCACCCCAACAATTGTGAACTCACTAGGCCTGATCCCTGCAAAATGCATCTCCATTAACAACCTCAATGCTTGATCAGCATTATCATTTTGCGCATATCCACAAATAATAGCCGACCATGTGATTGAGTCCTTATCTCTTGAAAAATCAAACATTAGAAGTGCATCATCTAAGCTCCCACATTTCGCATACATAGTAACGACAGCATTCACAACAGCCACAAATGATAACAAACCAGTTTTAATTGTGAGACAGTGGATTTGCATCCCATAAACAGTGAATTCAGGAAGCACCAGTGCACTGAGAACACTAGTAAAAACAAACTCATTTGCACTCTCCTCCCCTTGTAACATCAATTTAAACAATTCAATAGCCTCAAGTGCACATCTTTCAACAGCATACCCAGAAATCATAGCAGCCCAAGAAACAACATTTCTAACAGGCATTCGATCAAACACCTTACGAGCATCCAAGAGGAAACCCAATTTACAATACATATACAGCAAAGAGCTACCCACAAAAACATCCGAGGAATTGGCGGTTTTGATAGCAACAGAATGAGCTTGCTGACCTTGGAAAGGGTCTGATAAATTAGCGGCAGATTTAAAAACGCCTGCGAAGGTGAATGGATTGGGAAGAACTTGGTGAGATATCATTCGTCGAAACAGTTGCAATACAAAAGCCGATCCATTTCGTGCACCGTGTTGGGAATGACTATTGATAAGGCAATTCCAGGATACTATATCCCGGTTCTGGATTTCTTCGAACTCGAGTGTGGCTTCCAGTAAGGAGCCGCATTTGGCGTACATGTTAACGAGGCTGTTGGCAAGGAAAGTGTCCGACTGAAGACCAGTTTTGAGTATATAGGCCTGTAGAGTTCTGCCTTTGGCAAGGTTTTTGTGTTCTGTGCATTGCAAGAGAAATTGGAGGCAGGAACGATTGGATGGCGATAGAAAACACATTACCTTCTTCTTGGATGTTGGATTCCCTAAGCAAGAAGTGAAGACGAACTTGGGATTCTTTGTTATTTGACGTTGAATCTGTCACTGTTTTGGGCTGTTCTAGTTCTGGTTCTTGTTGGGAATATGAGTATCCGCAGAGTCGCAACAAAGCCTTCATCCTCCGCTGTTCTTTTTGGAGAGCAAATCTGTTTCACCTCTGTAACACCTCTTCTTCTTCAAAAACTGTAAGAGCAATGCACAAGGTAGGAAGGCGCTGAGGCAAACCAGAGTAACCAAAGGAGAGAGAGAAGGATTGCTTTTAGGCCTTAAGAGGGTGAGAGAAGGATTTTTGTACAAGTTTTGCTTTAGGGTTTTGTAGAGGACTGGTTTGATCAAGGTTCTGAAATGTATAGGAAAAGAGTTTGAAGGCAGTTAATGTACTGCTAATCTGTCCAAGGGGTAGCTCCAACAAAGCCTTAACAGTCTAAATTTTGGAATAAGATGAGTAAACACTTGAGGCCCATGGATAAGTGGACAATTATTAACGAGTATCAAGTTAGAAGGCTTTTGGTTCCAAGAAGGTGCAAGATATGCATCTCACTTTTGGGTGGGATGATGGATTTCTTTCCTCGCCAGAATTTGTCACTGCCAAAATATTATTACTGGTTGATGCTTGGGCATGTTCTTCTTAATGCGATTTTGTGCCGGGAGGTGATTGACTGCTGCAATTGAATGAATTGGTTGTTTTGGAGAATGACATGAGAAGGATGGGCGAGGATTTGGATAATTCATTATTGTTGAATGGTCTATGGATAGTCTATAAGTCGTTATTTGTTTGTATTGGTGTTGGGAAGTAGCGAATTCTTTTGAGATGGAGAGATAGACCGGTAGAGACAACTATGTTTACTTCTAGAAAGGTTAACACAACAAGTAATGAACGGTTGCTAATTTTTTCACTTTTGTTTGTTGCTTAGAGTTATGGAAATGGTGGGTTGAAGGAATGGACCAAGAATTGAAGCTTGAACAGTTATGATCTTCCATTTGATGTCATGTCGTGTTGCTTCTGTGTACAGATACAAGGTTTCTGATTCCAAAATGATACAGGAAGGCAAATATTTGAAGACTGACTTATCTAATTTTTTATTTTTATAATTTTGTTGTCATGAACAATCCACCTATCCCACCCTTGTATCATCCAATCCATCTATCTTGTTAGACCTCCCTTGGATTCGGTGGACACCAAAATTTCTAACCTTTTTGATGATTGTATCTATGCCCTTCTAATATTTGAAAGCGTGTGTTGGATTTTTCATCTGAAAAAAACTAGTATGTGGAAACATCCAGTGTACATCATTTTTTGATGTTAGGTCTAATTGCAACCACTGAACAAGATGATTAGATTGAATCGTCCAAATTTGATACATTGGTAGTGGACCAAGTATCCTTAAATTAATTGAGGATTGACTAATCTAACTTCAAATAATTTTGTCTTTGCAATTCTTTTTTTTTTTGTTGGTCATGAATAGTTGATTTGGCCTACCCTTATAGGGTAGTATTATTGATTGGCCCCTAAGTTTTGGTATAAAATTTTAAGTAGCCTTCTAAATAGCCCTCATGTTTGATTTCTCAATTCCAAGTAGCCTAAGTGACCCATTTCCATGTAGCCTCAAGTGACCCATTTCCTACATTTAGCATGTTACTGTTACTATTAGGGGTAAAATGGGTATTTTGTCCTTCCCCTCTTTTAGGTCATTTTTCACAGCATACGTTTAGCCGAGTTTGAACCAAATGGAAACTTGGCTATTGCTATCCATGAAATCCAATTCTCCAATATCAGCCATAGGTAGACACAAATATGTGCATGCCTGTGAGACTATGATCATTCTACTCCAAGGCTACTGCGGGACCATCTAACTAAGCTATAGCGTAAAGCCCATGCCCCTTTATTGAAGAACTTGGCATGATAACAAATCTTATAAATATAGATAAAATGATATTCAAGGTCTCCACTATGGAATGGATGAGTTAACGAACCCCCTTACAGGGCACAACAAACACAAATGCTAGTTCATTACAAATGCAATTTCTTTACTGAACTCATCTTTGATAAGAAATGACTAAAACCTTGCACCAAGTTTGAAGGATCAAGAAAAGTGGAAAATATGTTTTAACTATACAAACATTAAACCTCTGGCCATAGGTTACGTTTACAATGGGGATTGAGGAACCTTTTGAGCCATACTTTGACTTTTTACAGTATCCTCACAACATGCAATTTGCTTGTGACATTTGTTATATCTTCAACAACTATATCTCTATCACCTTGGCTTGATTCATAGTAAGTAATATTTCCCCTGACAATCCTATGCTTTGAGGGCAACTTAATGAGCTACTCAAGTTTTTTTTTTTTTTTACAACATGAGGGCTACTTAAAAGTTTCATACCAAAATGTAGGGCCAATCAAGGACATAACCTCACCTTTTGTATGATATGGCCCATCTATGTTCTTAGGCCTCCCTTGGTTTGGCTGGTACAACTTTTGCAATTGGGTTGACTATGGCTGATTTTAGCTATGGCTTTTACACTTTGGCAATCCTGATTGTTGTGTTTTCATTTGAAATTATATGGCCAGTCTATGTTGTTACACCTCCTTTGTTTGGCTAGATAGCTCTTGCAATTGGGTTAACTGTGGCTTAGTTTAGCTATGCCTATTTCATTGTGGCAATCCTAACGGTTGTGTTTTTCATTTGAAATCTAATGTGAATCATTTTTTGCAAACGAGCTAAATAGCAAAGGTTGAGGTTATCTAAATAAGATCATTCAGTTCTTTAGGTCTCCATCACTTGGAAACAGTTTTCCAAAAAACTATTTGAGAAAAAAAAGATTCAAAAATTCAAAAATGTTAAAGAAAATCCATTTATAGAAGAGCAAAAATCCCCCCCAAAAAATTAAACTTAGATATTTTCCATTGTCGAGCTTACAAAAACTTCCCTACTATTCCTTGACTTTATAGATATTTTCATCTTGAAAGGTTATATTATTTTAGTTTTGTGCTTAAGATGACATTGCAAACATGTGATTATCATATACAAAGCATCTCTAACTTTGAAGGAATAGCCAAAATCATCTGAAAAAGTCATTGATTCATGTAAAAAAATTATGGGTTAGCCAAGTGTTAAGGTTGCATTTGTCAATAACATTAGTATATAGATATTGCTTGATAGTGTTGGTACCTAGTGGAATATCCAAGTTCAATCTAAGACCTATGGTCAATTTTAATTTTATCTCATCTAGACTATCACATCACATGGAAAACCTCAATCATAGTAGAGATCTCAATATCAAGAACAATTTCTAAACCTATAAAAGTCCTTACTAGTCCACCCTTGTTATGATTATAAGCTTTTTCCCAAAACTTGATCTTCTTTGTGTACAAGTGGCTCTAGGTTGAAGAGACGGTTGAACTACAAGATTCATTCTCAACTTAAAGAACTTGGGAGAGAGAATAAGGGGAGGGTTGTTCTCTTGGAAAGGCTTAGGTTTATCTAGTTCCATCAAGCTAGATTGATGCCCCATATAGTATATATTCTAGTTTAGATTGAATTTCCATCAAGGAAACACTATCACACACCAATTAGGAAAATGCCTTGTCACTCTTCTATTCTTCTAACTCCTACTATAACAACTTAAGGTGCAATATCTTGGGTTTTCCAACTGTGGGTAATCTCTTTCTTACTAAATTACTTGGGTCTAACTCAATTTAACTAAAATATAGAAATTCTAGTCAAACTTTGGCTTAATCAAGCTTTGACTTTTCTCGTTACACTTTACTAATCCACTATCTTACTAAGGGTTTCCTAATCCACTATCTTATTAAGGGGTTGCCCCATACATGTGAACCCCCACCAATAATCAATGTGAAAGAGAGTTATAATATAATCAAGTAATCCTCCACCAACTATATTACATGGTTCCACCAATTAAAGAACTACAATATTGGTCTTATTTTAAAAAGTTATTACCTTTTGAATCATTTTATGAATTTTTCTTAACACATTTACATATTCACTCATGTATCTTATATAGAACATGTGGATTATAACAAACTAGCTACTTAGATACACAAGCTCATGCAAGTCCCATTATTTATCAGTGACTTTATAAGTTAATTTTAGAAACTACTTTATCAAATACAACTTATGGAATTCTCAAGTATATTCTATGATGGTCCCTACTTGAATAAGTTTTCCCAAGAGCTTGTGGGTCCTGTATTAAGCATCTTATACTCTTAGTGAGTCTAATATTTATTTCAAAGCTTATTTTTATGACCTAAAATCAGAGTCCACCTCTTAATACCTTAAGAATAAATAACTTGCCTAATTTTAGTTATGGACCTCTCATCTTGAAGGGAACAAATGGTTAGGCTTTGTATGAAGCAATCCTGTAGTAGTGTTCATTGAATGTTCCAACATCTTGAGATCATGTGCTATACACATATACACTTCTGCACACTTTCATGTAAGTTTTAAGTCTCTACCCAAATTATTGGGAATGAATCTTCAATTTTATTGGTAGCATCACATTTAGCAAGTGTTTTGAATGTGAGTTCCTCGACCCATTCTCACTTGAGGTCACTTTTAGGTTTACAAAAGTCTAGAATTCTATTTCTCTTTGCCTTATGAATCTTTGTTCACCTTGACATTGAATCCATACAATATTTCTTAAGGTTCTAATTGTTATCTTATGACTAACCATTAAGTATAATCTCTAATAAATAAAACTACAACATAGTATCCTTGAGATAGAATTGTCACATAAATGAATCTTATTTATCATGCAAGCATATGGTAAATTAATTATTGGTTTATGAGAGCACACATATCCAACAAACTTACTTGTACTTAGAGCCTATCTTGAACATATGTCACTTTAATACACTCCAAGCATCTTTTAATTTTTTTTGGAATAATGGCTTTGTTAGTAGGTTTGCCACATTTTCAGCTAATGCACCTCTTACTGTCATAACATGCACCTCTTGCCATCACCACATCTCGTGTGTATTTAATTTGGTAGATTATGTCTCTCTTGATGTATTTCAATCTCTTTTGAGATTCAAGTTACTTCATATGTGCAAATATGTTGTTTTACTACTCCTCTAACTTATAACACCTTCATTCATAATGCAGACATACCTACTTATGATTCATTGTTATCCACATTTGATTGGAAATTGGAGTATGTATATCCTGTAATAGTAATCTTATTACCTCTATAGACCAAATAGTCGCGTTTCATTCTCCTAAGATACTTGATGACATGCTTAACTATTTTTTAGTTCTTTGGTCTTGGGTTAAGTTGAAATCTACTAACAACTCTCATTGCTTAACTAGTAACAAATCTTCTGCACTGTGGTGTACATGAGGCTTCCCATTACCAGATATGGTATGTTCTCATCCTATTCGTCTCTTCTTATATCTTAAGAGACATAAACTTTGATAGATTTACCTTCTCATTAAAGGAACAATTCCCTTCTTAGAGGTATACATGTGAAACTTGATAAATCTTATAGAAGTAAGTGGAATGAGACAAACCTAGCTTCCTATTCTTATGTCCTCTAAACAATTAATGGCTAAGATATAGGAAGCCCCTCCTAAGTCTTTCATGAACAAATGAGTAGAAAGCCATGTCTTAGTTGATGATAGCAATGGGACATCATTCTCAATGAGCATAATATCATCTACATACAAGACTAGTAAGACTATGACACTCATGCTATTTTTTTTTTGGGTAGATGACACCTCTTTTGGCTATTTTAAGAAGCCAAAGTCTTTTATAGCTTGATCAAACCACATATTGTAACTTCTTGATCCATTGGTTAAACTTTGCAATTTGGACACTTTATGAGAATCTACTACAAATTCAAAACCTTGAGGCTGAAGCACATAAAAGTCCTCCTCTAGATGCCCATTCAAAAAGGCCTTTCTGACATTCATCTATCATATCTCGTAATCATAATGTGCACCATCATAGATAATACTTATAATCAATTCCTTCCTTTTCACTGTAGCCCCTTCACTAGCAATCTCGCCTTAAAAGTATCCATTTTCCCTTACAAGTCTCTTTTTCTCTTGTAGATCTACTTACAACCAATTCACTTGATGTCTTATGGTAGTTCCACTAGAGGCCATGCTTAGTTTGCATACATTAAGTCTATTTTTGCTTTCATATCCTCTAGCCACTTTTGAGAATCAATGCATGACATTGTTTCTTTGAAAGTGCTAAGATCACTGTCAAATTCATTTGACATATTATGAGTGTAAACCCATCTTTTAGGTGCTTTAAACACTCCATGGAGTGTCGTGATAATATTACTGGGTGTATTCACACAACTCTCATTGTATGTAGGTACAGATGGACTTACTCATTAATTGCATTTATAAGTCAATCATATTTCTACTACTAACATTACAGATATAATCATCTTCAAGAAATACAACATCTCTGCTCACAAAACACTTTAGTTCACTCGGTAATTAAAAAATGTATCTAATATCACTCTTGGAACAACTCATGAAGTAGAACTTACTCATCTAGGGTGTAGAAAACCAAATTTGTTCAATGAACAATTGAACGAGGGCTAATATTGTGTACTTTATTTTTTTAATATCTTACCATGTTCCTTAATCTTTTACTTTCTTTTAAAACCTTTTGCCCGTTGACAAATAAAGCTTTGGATATTATCATTCAATGAAGGAACTTGAAAGGACATTAATTGCTTCATAACATCTCCCCAATTCAATCCCCTATGACTTATTAATAGTGCTACATTATATCTACTTTTTCATTTTAGCTTTGCACTAGATTTAGTTCCCTACTTTAGCACTGTGCAACATCCTTTTCTTAACACAATGCTATTTTGGTTTCTATGGTCTCATTCTTCATGCTACGCTATATTGATTAGCAATCCACTATGCTATTTTGGTTAGCATTGTCCTACATTATTTTTGTTAGCACAATGCAACATTTCAATGCTACTCTCTTTTAGTTTTTGTGTCCTTTTCTTAGTGTTGCATTATTTTAGTTAGTACAATGAAAAATTTCAATGCTCTATTATCTTATTTTTTATTTCCATAGTATTAAAATTGTTATGTTCTTAACAAGTGCACTGGCTATTGTAGTATAGCTAATGCAATCGGTCCCATAGGGACTCATTTTAAAAATTGAGAGTTTAAATAAAATATAATTACAAAAAATTAGAAATAAATAACAAAAAATTATTAGAAATGGAATAAAGGTTCTAATCTATTCAACTACCAAAAGTTATAGAATTTTTAATTCAAAAAGAAAGAAAATAAAGCAAATAACATGAAAAATATACTTCCCTAGCTTAATCACTATCAATTTCTTCAAATATAGTCTTCTAGGAGTTGATCAGCTTTTACCAATGCCTTCAACATGTCCTTGATTAAATATCTGACGATTGGATTTGTCAGATTCCTCAAAATCTTAAATATTTGGAGTAAATGGTGATTTTGGGATTTGGAAGATTTAGATCACTTTCGGAATTCAGATTAAAGATCATAGATGTTAATTAAGCTCAAGCATGTGCTAAGAATAAAATCTAAAAGTTAATTGAAAATCTGAGAAGACACAGAGGAGAATTGAGAGTTCTTGTCTGTTAAGGCTAACTCGCTGATTAGGTTAAGCCTTAACTGATTTGATTTGGATTGGGCAGTTCATGGATAAGAAAAATGAAGATAAAATAGAATAGAGACATAGAGGGAATTAAAATGAGGACTCAAATGGAATTAAAATAAAAGAGTAAAGGACATAAATGGAATTAACAAAAAATGTTTAAAATGAAAAAAATAAATAGAAATGGGAATCGACGGAGAAGAAGGAAGCTAGAGGAGGAGATGGGAGAAGAAGAGGAGAGGAGGGAGGAGGAAAAGGAAAACCAGTGCTGGGTCTCCTTCTCCAGGCCGAGCAATGGCACTCGGTGCTAGAAAAAAAATGACGACGCCGGTGGAGCTTGGCAACTAATCTGCGCAGTGAAGTAGGCGACCGGTGATGTGTGGTGGGAAGGAGATGACAAGCTAGTGAGAGAGATGAGGCAGAGAGGAATAAGGAGAATCTAGGGTGGAGGGAGAAGCTAGAGGCCGAGTAGCGCAGTGTTAGATTGGCTGCTTGCCGGTGTGAGAGAGAGTGTGGTAAGAAGGGGATGGTGTTGCTGGTTGGGGTGGATCAGATAGGTAGAAATAGAAAGAGGGACGGTGAAGGAGAGGTGCTAGGACTAGTCAAGCAATGAGGAAGAAGGGTGAGACTGGGGAGAGAAAGCCTAGAGAAAAGGGAAGTGATGGAGACTGGAGAAAAGGGGGGTGCGGTGTGATGCAGGTGAGAAGATAGAGAGGGAAAGTGAATGAGAGAGTGAGAGAGAGCAGGACAGGGAAGAGGCGGGGAGTAGACAAGGAAGCCTGGAAAGGAAGGTGTTGATGCTTAAAGAAAAACCAACGATTCACATAAATGAGAATAGAAAAAGAAGTGCAAAGCCAAAGGAAAAAGAAAACTAAAACTCCCCCAATACTCCCATGGTTCCCTCTTTATAAGACTTTCCCTCCTAATTCTCTTCTCCTCCTCTTTCCTTATCCTTAGGAGATAGTTTCCTCCTAGGAAACTTCCTCTTTATTCACATTCTTATCCAGATTCTCCTTTTCTTATTAGAACTCTTCTTCTGTTAGGAAACCTTCCAATTTTGCTTAGTACAAGTTTAGAAAAGAAGGGTACAAGGATTTTAAAGGTTCTAAATTGAGTAAAGGTCTTTAATGATTATCTGTTAGGACAACTTTTCTTTTTGGGTTGTACTTGAAATGAATATCTCTTTCATATTTTTTGTCTTTCTTTTTCTTTTCCTTTGTCTTCTTTGGAAGAAAGACAACTATTTTTTCTCACTTCTTTGACTTTTGTCCTATTTTTGAACTTTTTCTACTAACTCTACTCATTTGAAGATGGGTAGTGGTTATTTAATTTTCTGGTTTATTTGGGGTTAAGGTGAGTGGGGTTAAGAAAGAAAAGGCTTACTAATAGGCTCAAAGGGACTAACTAATGGTATGATATACTTGGTAGGCTTTATATCTCTAGGCTTAGCAAGGATGACATATATCATTTCCTAGGTTTTCTAAAGCCTATCAGATTCAATAAATTTTTTGAAATTAAAGCTATTGCTCCTATTTATTCTTTATATTTAACCAAAACAAGGATAACAGGATCACACTAACTTATATATGCAGAAGAAATTATGACATTACTTATAACTCTCTGAAAGAAGATAGTCCATAAACTCATTGGGTTATAGGTCTCCACTAATTTTTCTCAGGGTCTCTAAGTCATACCTCTCTATTAGTCTTGACTATGTGCTGTGTGTAAATGGTTTTTGAGAATTAACTTTTATAAAATGCTTCAATGAATAATATGCAAAACTAATCATATGTATTCCTATTAAGAGGTGAAAATAGTAGAAGTACTAAATTCTGAACATCCAATTCTCATCATAGTAAGGGAACTCTACCTTAAAAACCTTTTTTTTTTCAAAAGAAGCAAGAAAACTCAAGAAAATTTATAATCCTGACTACACCCCCAACTTGAATGAAGTAATGTCCTCAATGTTTGAAAACATAGGATCTATATGATGATGGAAGGATGAAGAAGATGAAGATTTGAAAAACATTTGGGTTGCCCCCAGGAAGCACTAAGTTTTACGTCTTTGGCCAGACATAATGATGAGTGCGATGATGGTATGACTCCTGGAGTGGTAATCTAAGGTGGGTCATGATACTGAGGTGTCTCTAAAAGTGTCTCTTCAATTTCAGGGTCAGGCAGTTCTAAGAAAGGTTTTAACCTTTGACCATTGACTTTTTGGATCTCCCCATCCTTCTTGATCTCGATGGCCCTATGAGGATAGATTGTGTGTAATATATAAGGTCCAATCCATCTAGATTAAAGTTTTCTTGGGAATAGATGCAATCTAGAGTTATATAATAAGACCTTTTGACCAGGTGTGAAGGATTTTCTTAAAATATGTCTATTATGTATAGCCTTCATTCTGTCTTTGTACAATTGTGCAGAATCATATGCATCCTTCCTCAATTTTCCAACTCACTGAGTTGGAGTTTCAATGAGTCCCAATAGAATCTAAGCTGAAATTGAGCTTTTTGATAGCCCAATATGCCTTGTGCTCTAACTCTACTAGTAAGTAGCAGGCCTTTCCATGGACCAGGCAGTAGGGTGACATTCCTATAGGGGTTTTATATGCTATATGATAAGCCCATAAAGCGTCATTAAGTCTTAAAGACCAGTCTTTCCTACTTGGATTGACTATCTTTTCTAAAATTTGCTTTATCTCCCTATTGGATACCTCTACTTAACCACTGGTTTGAGGGTGATATGGGGTAACTATCATATGATTGACTTCATACTTTTTTTATTAAATTCTCAAACACATTATTACAAAAGTGTTTTCCCCCATCACTTATTATGGCTCTAGGAGTACCGAACCGTGAAAAAATATTTTCTTTTAAAAAATTTACCACAACCTTGTGATCATTGATTTTGTAGGGTATAGCCTCCACCCACTTGGACACGTAGTCTACTCCCACTAGGATGTACACATTTTCAAAACAATTAGGAAAAGGTTCCATGAAATCTATGCCCCAAACATCAAAAGGTTCTATGACAAGGATTGGGTTTAAAGACATCATATGTCTCCTTCCTAAACTTCCTAACCTTTAGCACCTTACACATGCTTTATAGTAAGCATGTGCATCCTTAAATATGGTAGGCCAATAAAATCCACACTGTAAAATTTTTGCAGCGGTCTTTCTAGAATTGAAATAGCCCCACATGCATGATCATGATAAAAGGAGATGATTTGATTGTGGTCACTATCTAGTATGCATCTCCTAATTACTTGGTCAGGATAGTACTTAAATAAGTATGGATCATCCCAAGTAAAATATCTAACCTAGGTTAAAAATCTCACTTTATTTTGTTTGGTCCAATGATTAGACATTTGTCTTGTAATAAGATAATTAACTATATCACCATACCAAGGAAACTGGGAAATATGCATTAACTGTTCATCTAGGAATGACTCGGTTATAGGCCCTTGATGGCTAGTGTGCTCCACCACTAATCTGGATAAGTAATCTACCACTAAATTTTCTGAACCTTTCTTGTCCCTACTTTCTAAGTCAAACTCTTGTAGAGTTAGTATCCAATGAATCAACCTCGATTTCGCATCCTTTTTAGAAGGGAGGTACTTTAAGGCTTTGTGATCCAAGTATACTATAACTTTAGACCCTAATAGGTAAGCTCTAAACTTATCCAAAGCAAACACTACAGCTAACAACTCTTTCTTAGTGGTTGAATAGTTGAGTTGCACATCAATTAGTGTTTTACTAGCATAATATATCACATGGAGAAGTTTATCAATACACTAGCATAATATATCACATAGAGAAGTTTATCAATACGCTGCCCCAAAACAGCTCCAATGGCATAATCTGATGTGTCCCACATTATCCCAAATGGTGCATTCCAATTTGGTGGTTGGATAATAGGTGCATAAGTCAACTCGGCCTTGAGTTGCTCAAATGCTTTCTTATAGTTTTCATCAAAGTCAAAAGTGGCCTCCTTTGTAAGTAAATTACACAAGGGCTTGACAATTTTGCTAAAATCCTTGATGAAGGGTCTATAAAAGCCAGCATGTCCTAAAAAAGAGGAGATTTCTTTCACCATCCTTGGTGGAGGAAGGTTGGGTCTTAAATCCACTTTTGCCTTATCAACTTCTATCCCATTGGGTGATATTATGTGGCATAATACTATCCCACTATGTATCATAAAATGGTACTTTTCACAATTTAAGACAAGATTCTTTTCCTAACACCTTGGAAGAACTAACTTTAAGTGGTGCAGGCACTCATCAAATTATAACTCAAATACTAGGAAGTCATCCATAAACACCTCAGGAAACCTTTCTACCATGTTGAAGAAAATGCTCAACATACACCTTTGAAATGTAGCTAGAGCGTTACAAAGCCCAAAAGGCATACGTCTATAGGCAAAGGTTCCAAGGTGATCTTCTCATGATAGTTTAGTGCTATAGGAATCTAGTTGTAACCGAAATATCCATCCAAAAAATAGTAATAACTATGTCTAGCCAACCTCTTTGGCATTTGGTCAATGAAGGGTAGAGGAAAATGATCTTTCCTCGTGATCGCATTCAACTTTTGATAGTCAATACAAACTCCCCACCCAGTGGTCATGCGGGTGGGGACTAACTCGTTATCCTCATTTTTTACTACCGTGACCCCACATTTCTTAGGTACAACCTGAACGGGGCTAACCTAAGTACTATTAGAGATAAGGTATATGATGCCAATATCTAAGAGCTTTAAGACTTCATCTCTAACCATGTCCTTCATGTGGGGGTTCAGTCATCTTTGTGTTTCTCTAGAAGGTTTTGTATTTTCTTCTACATGTATCCTATGCATGCATACAGCTGGACTAATCCCTTTTATGTCTACTATCGTCCACCCTAGAGCAGATTTATGATCCTTAAGAACATCTAAAAGCTTACCCTCCTATTCTTTATCTAAATCTAACGCTATTATTACAGGTAAGGTTTCATCTAGGCCTAAGTATGAATATTTCAAGTTATTAGGCAAGGTTTTAAGTCCAAAGATGGTGGTTGCTCTATTGAGGCTGTGTGGACAGATTTAGAAGGTGGGAGTGGTCCCAAATAAGGATCCCATTTAGGGGTATCTATGATTGGTGCAACATTTAAAAGATTGTTTACCACCTCAATTGCATTATTTATATCAAATAATCCATTAAAGTGGATGAGACAAGCCTCTAGTGGGTCAAAGATGGGCAATGGTGAAATGAATCTCATTATTAGACTCTCAATCAAGTTGACATCACATGAATCATTGAGGTCTAAATGTTGTTGATCGGTATTAAAGACATTAAGCTTAGCCTTCATGTTGCCAAACGAAAGTTTCATTACACCATTCCTACAGTTAATAATGGCGTTGGACATTGCCAAGAATGGACGTCCAAGGATGACTGGGATCTGACTACCGGGATCGGATACAGGCTGGGTGTCTAGTACAATGAAATCCACAGGATAATAAAACTTATCCACCTGTATCAACACATCTTCCACCAAACCATGAGGTATCTTAACTGATTTATTAAGTAATTATAGTATGATAGTGGTTGGTTTTAACTCACTGAGTTTTTGTAGCTCATAGACAGAGTATGACAACAAGTTAACACTAGCCCCTAAGTCAAGTAGTGCCCTATCTATGACATGATCTCCAATGATGCAAGTAATTGTAAGACACCCTGGGTCTCTAAACTTTGGTAGGGTCTTATGTTGAATCAAAGAGCTTACTTGCTCGGTGAGGAACACTTTCTTTTGGACATTCATCTTTCTTTTTCTTATGCAGAGCGCTTTTAAGAACTTAGCAAGGCAGGGATGCCTTTAATTGCATTGAGCAATGGTATATTGATTTGTACATATTTAAATACCTCCATTAACTCACAGAAGTTTGTTCCCTTCCTAGCCTTGTTCAATAACTGGGAAAAAGGGGCTTTAAGCACATAAGGTGCCTCCATTATAGATTCTACATGATTTTTCTGTCTTTTCTCTTTCTCCTATGTTTTATTTGCCTCTTTCTCCTCTGTAATTTTCTTAGCTTGCCCTTCCTCATTATCGATTTGACGTTCGCTTCTAAGGGTGGTTATAGACTTGGCTTTCTCATGAGGGTTAAGATTTTGAGAACTTGACCATATCTCAAATTGACCCTTAGGGTTGGGGATGGGTTGACTAGGGAACTGACCCTTTCCTCTATTATATAGTTCAGTTGACAATTAGCTTACTTGCATCTCTAACTTAGCTATGGCTTGAGAGTTGACATTCTGGTATTGGTTTAGAGTCCTTTTTGTTTCTTCATTGTATTTTGCTATCATGCTCTCAATTCTATCCTCTAATTGCTAAGGTTGTTGGAAGCTAGGTGGCTGTTGAGGAAGTATAAGCCTAGGAGGAAAATTTTGGATAGGGGTGTTTAGTAGTGGTCCCCCTTGATGATTATTCTTTGACCAAGAAAAATTGGGATGCCTAGCCCATCTAGGATTGTAGGTCTCGGAATATAGGTTGTTTCTAGGTTGGTGATATGTATTCAATGTATTCACTTGGTTTACAAGATATTTAGGGAATACTTTATTGGATGGACAAGGTGCAGTTAAATGAGCTAGACTAGAACAAGTAGTGCATACCTCTTGTGGAGGTTTATGGGATAAGGTAGCAGCCATGAAAGATTGAAACATTATTTCAAGCTTGTCCATTCTTCCACCTAATTTTTTAGCGACAGAGTAAAGCTTATGGGATAGATCAGTATGCACTCCTATCTCATAGAGACCTCCTTTCTTAGTCAGTTGGTTGGTTCTTTCTCTCCTATTTGAATAATCTCATTGCTGAGAATTATCAGCCATTGTCCGAAAAAATTCCCATGCCTCGCTTTCATCCTTTAACATGAGGGTCCCTCCACTTGCTGCATCTATCATTTGTTTATTTTGAGGCTTCAATGCTTCATAGAAGTATTGAACTTGCTATCATTTCTCAAATCCATGATGAGGGCATTTCTGCATCAGTTCATTCCACTGTTCCCAACATTCATAATATTGCTCATCATCCCTTTGTTGGAAATTTATAATATCATGATGCAAGGCATTTGTTTTGTGAACAGGGAAGAACTTGTTCAAAAACTTCTTAAACAATTAATCTCATGTATGTATGGAACCTATCTCCAAGGAATTAAGCCATGACTTGGCTTTGTCCTTAAGTGAGAATGGGAAGAGCTTAAGCTTAATCAAATCATTCAAAAAGTTTTGAAACCTAAATGTGGAACAAATATCAAGGAGCTTGTTGATATGTAGGTAGGGGTCTTCTTAGTCTCGACTATAAAAAGTAGGGAGTAATTGAATGACTCTTGGCTTTAACTCAAAGTGGTTGGCATTTGTGGGAGGTAAAGCTATGCAAGATGGGTATTAAGTTGTAGAGGCGCATAGAAATCTTTAATTTTTTTATGCTCATTCTCTGCTGGTGGTTCAACCATGGGGATAGGAACTAGGTTTCTTTCCCCTTGTCAGTGGATGTGTTGAATCTCTAGGTCTAAAGGTGCTAACTCTGGGTTCTGATATCGATGCCCTTGCATAAACTACCCTAATATAAATACTGACTCTAACTCTACGTGATGCACAAACAAATAGGCACAATCAAACAATGCTTAGGCTAATAAGTAATATTTTGACTTTCTTAAATTTATGTGAGGACAATGCTTTTAAATTAGCCTAATATAGTGCTCCTCCTCTCCTTTATATTTTACTATTGCTTACTAGTTAGGTTCTGCACAAGGTGTTAATACAATCCTCATGTAAGTAGGCATTTAGACCTCAACAAATGTCAACAAAAGACATGGAAAAATCACTTGTATTTTAAGACACCCACTATAACCACAGTACTCAAAAGTCACTAGAGTGACAATAGATCATGTCTTAGTAAGAGGGTCCTACAAGCATGTGATGGCCCTATAGGTCTTTTCTAATTGATTTTAGATTAATTTGAAAGATAAGGTTGCACACTTGAGGTGATTACCTTATATGGAACAAGGAATGGTGATGAAATCCACCCTTAATCTCATGGGATCGGGTGCCCCTATTAATTAATTTTCACTCTCCATGGTAGTTCGATCAACATATATATCATCTTAAAGCAGTAAACGTGCCCTAAGAATGCAATTAAAATAATAAACTAATGCCAAATCCTAAAAATACAACAATTATCAAATATGCTTTCTATATGCAATTATTCTACTAAATAATGTAAGATTATTCTAAATATAAACCCTAATCTAGGAAATAAAATGAGTGAGAGATACTTACAGTGGGGTTTCTAATGAAGATCAAATGTGGGACACCTTAAAATTAAAATGGAAATTACAAAGAACCTCACTACAAGGTTCACTCAAAAGAAAAAGAAAATCCTAATATAAGAAAGCAGGGAAATTTTTATTTTGATGAAGATCCACTTGCCAATTTCTTTCACTTTTCAATTTCCACTATACTACAACGGCACTAAAAACCTGTTGTGTTTTTCGCAAGTGCATGGGCTATGTAAGTACGGGTAGATCCCACAGGGACTTGCTTTAAGAAATTAGAGTTTTAATAAAAAATTGAATTGCAAAAAATTAGAAATAAATAACATAAAATTACTAGAAATGGAATAAAGGTTTAGATTTATTCAAATGCCAAAGTTACAGAATTTCCAGTTCAAAAAGAAAAAAATAAAGCAAATAACATGAGAAATCTACTTTCCTAGCTTAATCGCTGTCAATTTCTTCAAATCTAGTCTTTTGGGAGTTGATCAACCTTTATCAACGTCTTCAGCACGTCCTTGATTAAACATCTGACAGTTGGATTTGTCAGATTCCTCAAAATCATAAATATTTGGAGTAAATGGTGATTTTGAGATTTGGATGGTTTAGATCACTTTCTGAAATTTAGATTAAAGATTAAAGACTTTAATTAAGCTCAAGGATGTCCTAAGAATGAAATATAAAAGTTAATTGAAAATCTAAGAAGAAACAGAGAAGAAATTGAGAGTTCTTGTATGTTAAGGCTAACCCATTGATTAGGTTAAGCCTTAACTGATCTGATTTGGATTGGGCAGTTCCTGGATAAGTAGAATGAAGATAAAATAGAGCAGGGACACATAGAGAATTAAAATGAGGACTCAAATGGAATTAAAATAAAAGAGTAAGGATAGAAATGGAATTAATAAAAAAATGTTTAAAACGAAAAAAATAGAAATGGAAATTGACAGAGAAGAAGGAAGCCAGAGGAGGAGATGGGGGAGAAGTGAGAAGAAGAGGAGAAGATGGAGGAGGAAGAGGAAAACCATTGTTGGGTCTCCTTCTCCATGCCGAGCAGTGGCGCCCGATGCTGAAAAAACGACGACGACGGTGGAGCTTAGCAACTGATTTGGGCAATGGCGCAAGTGATCTGTGATGTGCAATGGGAAGGAGACGACAGAGACAATGGGCCATGAGAGAGATGAGGTAGAGAGGAATAAGGAGAATCCAGGGTGGAGAGGAGAAGCTGGAGGTAGAGCAACATGGTGTTGGATTGGTTGCCCGCCAATGAAGCAGAGATGCCAGGAAGAAGAGGGGTTGCCGGTGAATGAGAGATAGAGAGAGGAGAGAACAAAGAGGAAAAAGAATAAAGCAGAGACAGGGAGACAAAGGAACTTGCCAATCAGTGTTGGAGCAAGCAAGGAAGTTGGTCTGTTGGTTTCTGACAGAAGCATAATAGAGGGCAAGCCGTTAAGTGGAACGACGGTGATACGTTTGAGTTGAGACAGAGAAAAGAGAGTTGAGAGAGAGGGACATAAAGAAGAAGACAAATAGAGGAGGAGTTGAGAGAGAGAGAGAGAGAGAGAGAGAGAGAGAGAGAGAGAGAGAGAGAGAGAGAGAGAGAGAGAGAGAGAGAGAGAGAGAGAGAGAGAGAGAGAGAGAGAGAGAGAGAGAGAGAGAGAGAGAGAGAGAGAGAGAGAGGAGCAGTGAGAAGGGGATGGTGCTATCGGCTGGGGTGGATCAGACGGTGATAGGGAGAACCAAAAAGAGGGATGGCGAAGGAGAGGTGCTGTGACTAGTCAGGCGATGAGGAAGAAGGGTGAGACTAGGGAGAGAAAGACGAGAGAGAAGGGAAGTGATGGAGACCAAAGAGAAGGGGGGTGCGGTGTGATGCAGGTGAGAAGATAGAGAGGGAAAGTGAACGAGAGAGTTAGAGAGAGTAAGACAGGGAAGAAGCGGAGGCAGACAGGGAAGCTTGGAATGGAACGTGGTGATGCTTAAAGGAAAAACAAATTATTTATAGAATGGGAACAGAAAAAGGAATGCAAAGCCAAAGGAAAAACAAAACTAAAACTCCACCAATACTCCCATGGTTCCCTCTTTATAAGACTTTCTTTCCTTCTAATTCTCTTCTCCTCCTCTTTCCTTATCCTTAAGAGTTAGTTTCCTCCTAGGAAACTTCCTCTTTATTCCCATTCTTATCCATAGTCTCCTTTCCTTATTAGAACTCTTCTTTTGTTAGGAAACCTTCCAATTTTGCTTTGTCAATGATCTGGTTTGTCAATGCTCTCTTGGATAATCTGCACCATTGAATATTGATATGAGCCATCCAAGCCTCCTTTAGTTGATCTGCAAGACATTAGACTAGATCAGAGTCATCTAGCCATAAGTTAAGCATATGATTAACTCAGATGATCATCTAACCGTTAATTATGACAAATTAATGATTGGATGGTCAATTGGAGCTAACTTCAAAATCAAGCTAAATTTTGCAAATTTGTACAGTTAAATGATCTAATTGAGCACTAAATCAGGGGTATTTGGACTAAAATTTAGCAATTAACAATAATTAATGCGTCATAAATTTCAACAATGTACTATTTTAATTGTTATTGTCTTTTCTTAGTATTGCTTTAGTTTTGTTAGCACAATGCAACATTTCATAATGATGTATTAGCAAAAAAAAAAAAAATTTTACACCCTTTTCTACATGGAAACTTTAGTCCTGCATTGACTTAACATCTAAACTTCTTGGTTTCTAGTGTTATAAAAGGAAAGTACTTAACAACCAAAAAGGAGAATGGATCCATTTGATAACAAGTACGATTAACATATTCAAAATCAAGTACATTAACCTAAAGGGGGTTAGTTTAACTACTTTGTGAAAAGTAGTTAACTCTCAATTTGAGTTTTTAATTAGCTAGTTAAGTATTTAAATCATTTTGCACCATTTATCAGTTATATTAATTGAAATATCAAAACTTTGCAAAAGATATTCTATGATTTTTGTCTTATTGTATTATGTGGGGACTAATTCATGCCATAAAGAACTAGCTTCCTCAAGTAGAGCATAGAATATATGTTAGACACATTTCTGCAAATAGGACGAAAGCAATAGTAGTACTGATCTTAAAAATGTTTTCTACAATGCTTGCAAATGTAATGCAAGAGAAGCCCTTGCTAAGTATTAGTGGAGATGGAGGCGCATAATGAGGTGGGCATTAGGAAGTTCAAAGAGCAAGGGATGGAAACATTTTGTAGGGTAATTACCTAACATGTAGTGGCCCTGATTTAATTGACAATAACATGTCAAAAACTTTTAATAGCAACATTTTAGAGGTGAAAAAGAAGCCAGTCATTGAGACGTTGCAAGAAATCAAGGGGCAGGTGATGATGAGGTTGGCAAGGACTTGGAGATTAAAAAATGTCATGGAGTCATTTTTCCAAGAATCCAACACAAATTAGATGAAACCAAGTAAGAGAATTTCAAATATGAAGTCCTCCATAATGGTAATGAACAGTATGAAGTCAAGCATAGTGGACAGTCATTTACTATCAATTTGTTTAGGTGATCCCATGCATGCAGTGCATGGGATCTTAGTGGATCCACTAATGTCATGGCATCGAAGCCATATGAAAGATTTGTGCCAATATAGCCAAATATGTTGGTTTTTGGTTTAGGAAAGAGGCATGGGCCAAGTGCTATCAATATTCTATCAACTATGTGCATGAAACACTTTATAGACCAAGATTGATTGAGGTACAATTCTCCCACTTGTGGGAAGTAGAATCCCAAGTAGACCAAGGGTAAATAGGTGAAAGGATGTCTTTGAAGAGAGAAAAGAAAGTAGAAGTAGGTTGAGTAGACATGGGAGAGTAGTCACTTGCACGTTGTGTCATGAAGATGGGCATAACAGAAGAGGATGCGTAACTTCTTGCCCCTAGTCCAACCTCCAAAGAGATGAAGTAGACTAAGGAGAAGGTAAGTTTGCTGTAGATCTAGATATCCTATGGGCGACAAGACCTACAAACGACCATCTATCAATAATAGTGGGGATATTGTCCCATGGAAGGCAAAATAGCAGCCATGCGACCTTAATGGCTAGCAAGAGAGGGAGGTTGCTAGTTGGATATGGGGTATACACCTCCCTTATAGATGGGAGCTAGATGTACATGATAAAAAAAGGTTAGCTTGGTGCATGAAGCTTTTGCGTATGTGGGGTCTGGGGAAGGGGCAGACCACAAGAGTCTATAGTACGAAGCCTTACCTTGCAATTTTGTAAAAGGCTATTTCCATGCCTCAAACCTGTGACCTCAAGGTCACATGATGACAACTCTACCATTGCACTAAGGCTCCACTTCTGAGTTAGATATACATGATATGATTTTAAAAACTAAGGTAACATCATTTTCACTTCTAATGGCTTTCAAAGATGATATAGATGATACTCTACTCCTAGGTGATTGTAGATGCAAGGATAAAGGCCAAGGAATTTCACATTTAGTCAAAGATAAGTTGGAAATAAAGGCACTGCTAAACAAAGGAGTGGCTAGAGTACATTGGCACAATCCCAACTTGAAACCCAAGAAAGCCATCCTCAACTCATATTAAAAATGTGAAGATGACAAAATTGTTGGAGATTATAGATATTAGAGCTTAGCTGAACTATTGGAAATCATAAAATTTGTTGTATGTCATGTACTAGAACTTGGTTGTATGTCATGTGTGAACTTTACTGGAGCTCATTTTGTAAGTTGGATTTTTGAATGGCTTTTGGGTTAAGATTATAAGCCCAACAATGACTACAATTGAAAACAATGATTGTGATTTGTGATTGCCTAACGTCTATGATTTGTGATTGCACAATGACTGCGGTTTATGATTGTCTAAGGATTATAGTTTGTCAATACAATGACTATGATCACTTCAATGACTAGAGCTTATAACAACAAGATAGATAGCAGTTGCCAAAAAAAAGAAAAAGAAGAAGATATTTCTATCAATTTGTGATTTTCCAATGAATGATTAGCATACTGATTATGATCAACACAATGATTGAAGCTTTCACTCATGACCTATTATATTTTATTATGTTGAGTTGTGCTATAACAAAAACAAGAAATTTCTACTTCAAATACTAGAGGATTGAGCATATTGGAAACTTATTTTTCTTTTTCTTTTGCTAATTGACCACGTATTGTACTATGATGGAATACGATGTCTTGTACTACTAAGAAAGTTGGAGTCTACAGAGAAAGTTGGAAAAAATAGCCCATGTGAACAACATATGTTTTCTATAAGAAAAAACAACAGTAAACATAATGCCTCATTGGAGAGTTGGAATCTATAGTGCATGTTGACCTCAATAATACCTTAAAAGAAGTCTACTTATTATCATCACAAAAATTGCTAGAAGCTATTTTTTTTTGCAAAAAAGAAGAAGTAGAAATAGCAGGACAATGACTCTTAAGCACAAAAAAACTACCCAAATTAATCATTTTGTTGTTAAGCTTATATTTAACCACTTACAATTGTAGCTTGGAGCCTTGGGCAAAAAAATATGCAGCTACTAGTTTTGGTCACTTGGAGCTCAATCAATTCCCCTACAACACCATGGGACTCTCAATGGTTGGTTAACCATGGGTTTCTTAGATTTTAGGATGAAGCAATATGGTTCACCCTTTATTGATAGACTTAGAATTGCCACCTAAAGAAGTGGCCCTAGGACCTAGATGTCCAAATATCAGTTTGCAACTTAGTTATGGTAAGGAAGGTGTCAGGCATCAACCCACATGGTTTGAAAATAGTCTCTACTGGACATGATGGTTTGGTTATCTTAAACTGAGAAGGGGAAGATGGTTTATATATGTATTCTCAACTTAGAATAAATGCGAGAAATATTTCAATTCCTACTCAAATCGTGAACTAAATTATAGAAGAAAGATGCATGAGCCATGTAGCCCTATAAGGGATCCCTCCTGCCATGGAAGCAAGAGTTCTTCTTGATTAAGCTATTGATTAAACTACTTTGTCCTAAGATGAGCATGGGAAACCCTTCAATGCATCATCATCATCATTAAGACCCTATCCCAATTAGGGGTGTGCCACATGAATCATGTTCTTCCATTCCCCTCTATTAATTGCAAGTCTTCATTTAATCCTAAATTTTTTAAATCTTTTCTCACCACTTCTACCAACATTCTTTTGGGCCTTCCCCAATGCCCTTTTAGAACTTTATACTTGCATTGCCTCACTCCTTCTAACTTATGCTATTTTGGGTCTCCTTTGGACATGTCCAAATCATCTAAGTCTAATCTCCCTCATCTTATTACCTATTTGTGCTACCCCTAAATTTCCTCTAATGTTTTCATTCCTAATTCTATCCTTTTTTATCTTGCCATTCATCCATCTCAACATTTTCATCTCTACGATGCTCATTCTATGAACATGATGTTTTTTAACTGCTCAACACTCTAATCCATAGAGCATGGCTGGCCTTATTGCCATGCTATAGAATTTTCCTTTTAGTTTAAATAGCACTCGCTTATCACACAAAACTCTAGATGCACATCTCCATTTATTCCAACCCGGTTGGATTCTCTAGGTAACCTCCCTCTCAATCTCTCCACTCACATGAATAATTAATACTAAGTACCAAAAGTGGCCTTTTATGAGGATGTCTTGGTTATCAATCTTAAATGATGTTCCACTCCTACTCCTCATCGTGCCAAAATTGCACTCCATATATTCTATCTTAGTTCAGCTAATTTTAAATCCTTTAGATTCTAATGCCTCTCTCCATAACTCTAGCTTTGTGTTTATGCACTCGCTTGTCTCATCAATTAAGACTATATTATCTGCAAGTAGCATTACCATAGAATCTCCTCATGAAGAAGTTTTGTTAACTCATCCATAACCAACATGAAAGGGTATGGGCTCAAAGTCGATCCTTGGTGCAATCCTACTGTGACAGGAAAATCACCGGTCTCACCATTAATGGTCTTAACATTTATTACTGCTCCCTCATACCTATCTTTAATTATGTCTAGATACCCCTATGAAACCCCTTTCTTGCCCAACACCCTCATATTAACTCTCTAAGGACTCTATCATAACTTTCTCTAAGTCAATAAAGATCATGTGGAGGTCTTTCCTGCTCTCCCCATATTTCTCTATCAATTGTATTAGTAAGAAAATAGCTTCAATAATAGACTTCCTAGGCATGAAACCAAACTGGTTCTCTAATACACTTGTCTCATGATGTAGCCTCTTTTCAATCACTCTTTCAAAAGTTTCATAGTGTGCCTCATAAGTTTGATCCCCAAATAATTAGTGTAACTTTGTCTGTCTCCTTTATTTTTATAAATTAGTACAATAGGAGTTTTCCTCCATTCATCTGGCATTTTCTTTGATTTTATAATCTTGTTAAACAACTTGGTCAACCAAACTACTCCAGTATCTCCCATATGCTTCTAAACCTCTATTGGTATACCATCGAGCCCCATGGCCTTTCTTGATTACATCCTTTTCAAGTCCTCTTTCACTTCAGGTATTCTAATCCTACATTCATATTTATCATGTCCAATGTTATTTAGGTTTGCAAAATTTTCAATCTCAATATTCTCAGAGCCATTATCATTTAACAATTTTTGAAAGTAAGTTTCCCACCTTTGTTTGATCTCATCATCTTTGACTAGTACCTTTTGATCATCACTTCTAAAGCACCTAACATAGTCTAAGTTCTTACCTTCTATTCTCTTATTTTTGCAAGTTTAAACACATCTTTCTCATCTTCTCTTAATCCTAGTCTACAATAAAGGTCATCATATGCCTTAAGTTTAGCCTCACTTATTATTCTCTTGGCAACCTTTTTAGCATTCTTGTACTATTCGTAGTTTTCATTATTTCTAGTCTTCTGCCATGCTTTAAGACATCCATTTTTCTTTAGTAACTTTTTACACTATTTAATTCCACCACCATGTTTCCTTTACTAATTGTCTTTTACCTTTAGATACTTCTAAGATATTGGTTGACACTTTCTTAATGGACTTAGCCATATTAGTCCACATGGTGTTTACTTTTGTTTATAGTTTCAATTTCCTTCGACAACCAACTTATTAGTAAATGAGATTATTCTCTCTTTTTAAGTTCCATCACTTAGTTTTTGCATACATATTAAGTTCATTTCCTTTCTTTCATCTTTTATTATAGATATCCATAATCATTAAACTATGTTGTGAGGTTAAACTCTCACCGGATATCACCTTACAATCCTTACACATTGATCTTTGGGTATCCTAAGTAGAAAAGAGTCTATTTAGCTTTTATGGAGTCCACTTTTAAAGGTTATTAAGTGTTCATCACTCTTCTTAAAGAATGTATTTGCAATGACCAGGTTATATGCCAAAGAAAAATCGAGGATGGTTTTCCCCATCTCATGTCATTCTCTTATACCATACCCTCCATGTATCCTATCATATCCTTCTTTTTCTTTTCCTATATGGCCATTTAAGTCTGCACCTATAACAATCCCCTCAGTGTTAGGAATTTCTTACATGACTCCCTTCATATCTACCTAAAATTGTCTCTTAATTATATCTTCTAACCCTACTTGTGATGTGTATGCACTTATAACATTTATGATCTACACTATTAGAATAGTTTTATTATTATATTCCTATCACAGATTCTTTTAACATTCACAACTTTATCCTTTAATTCTTTATCCACTATTATTCCTACGCCATTTCTGTTATTATCATTTCCTATGTACTAGAGTTTATACGCATCGATTTCTCTAGTTTTAGCTCCTTTCCACTTGATTTCTTGGATACAAGCGATGTTAATTCTCCTACATTTTATCGTATCTACTAACTCCAGACTCTTACTTGTCAATGTCCCTCTATTCCATTGTGGCAATATGAATCCTATGCTCTTGAGATAGCCTATTTACCCATGCGCTTTTTGACCACCATGGCATGAACCCATGTCTACTTTTCACTGCACTTGATTCTGATGCAGTGCATTTCTTCTGAGGGGACGCTCTAGCATCCCTTGCCCATTTTCCACTACACCCACGATTCAATGTCACTTCTAGGAGAATGCCCTAGAAACCCTTGCCCATTTTTCATTGCACCTAGGATCTGATGCAGTGCATCACTTATGAATGTCAGTTTTTGATTCATGTCATGTTAGGGTTGCCATACTTTAAAGAACTTGGAGATGATTTTTATTGTCTTCTCTTCTTACTTCCAAACTAATATACAAATATATATTCATTTGCAAGTAGGAAAAAAATAACAAAATCAAAATCATCTTTAACTTCTATCTTACCACTAGCACTTGACGCAAGACCCTCCTCATTTTTCAACTGGGCTGGGACTGACATCGTGGAGTTAAGCCCTTCAATGCATAAAAATGGAATAACTGAGTTATGTTGCCCTATAAAGAATATATGAATGTAAGGCACTCATCTGCAACATGCTATGCAACTAACCTAAAATCCTCTCATGCTCTATAGTAGAGGGATCTCCCCCAATACAAGAATGTGGAGACTCTGTAACAAAGCTAAGAAGGTTCCTTGGAGGAAGGAGGGGTCTTGGCTCCTCTCCTTCCACTCCCACTCTAGAGGAAATCCTAATCTAATTGAAGAAGTATTCTACAAGATAAGAAATCTACTTTAAAAAGCAAGAAATCAAACTTAAATGCCTATATATATATATATATATATATATATATATGCATAGCTATTCTAGGTGTAAGAAAATTAAAGAGAAAAAATACAACATTACAACTCACCAAGTAGAATAAGGAGACTAAAAGCCCAAAAAACAAATATAGAGAAAGCCCAAGCTCCAAAATATGCTAAAAAAAACTCCTCCTTAACAAAGCTCCAATTAGAACCCCCTAGGGTAGCCTGATAAGGAATATTGCTATTTCACCCTTTAAAATACTTTTTCCAAACTTCTCGACTTATGAAAACCTTCTAAGAGAGATTTTCAAGAGTGAAACAATCTTATTAAGGTATGCCTCTATCACCATTTCTTGCCTTTGCTCTTTGAAGACACCCCTTTATATATCATTTCAAGGGATAGCTTCAACCACTCAGATTGCAACACTTAATTTTTTTACACTTATACTGGTTCATGTGGCCACATGAAGTTGAGTCATGCAGTTGCATGAACATGTCATCATCTGGATGCCTCCATCATCTTCTATAAGGGAGCACCTATATGTATTAGGTTATGCAGTTGCATTATAAACTATTCCATAAGGGATACCTGTCCAAGTGATATGTCAACTTGGAGAGGGTTATGCAGTAACATGACCTTTCTAACTCTGTTCACTATTTTTATACTCTTGATATTCCAAGGCCTTTTGGCTAAATTTTCTTCGAAATTCTAAATAAAAGATATGTCTAAGAGTAAATGTAGATTATCATTGGTACAGTTTTGTTTTGATTTGTGATAATTAAGGTGGGGGTCAAAACATGGTGTCTACACTAGCTTGGAGCCTTGGCATAAAAAGGATGCAATTACCAAAAAATTTGAGGTTAGTGGCTTCATTAGGCTTGTAGAAATGTCCAAATATATGCAAGCCATTACTAACATGGAGAAACTCAATTACTAGTTGTATTGGATCTTCTAGGTGAAGTTAGTCATTTGGACAGTGCTTTGACCTATAAAACTGATTCTTAAGGATTATATGGGTTGCCTAAATATATGGTACACAATGTAGATATTTGTTACTTCCAATTTTACTCTTTGATAGTATATACCTTCTTATCTAATTAAAAAGGCTAGCAAGAGACAAAAACAAAAAGAAAAAAGAAGGAAGCTTTATAAGACATTCAAGCTAATACATGAAGCTCTAAACAAATTTAATTTTTTTAAATTTTTTTAGTTGCTTAGAATATCACAAGAGCTGGAAGTAGTCATATAGAAAATGATGATATTTTTTTTTTTTATATGTGGAAACATAGATTTGAACAAAAATTTTATGCTACAGCCTGAGTGAACACTTCTAATGTTTCAATGTATTGAACCTATAAAAACAACGGTAAATTGATCAAGCAGATCATATGAAGTAAATGATTTCTACAAACTAAATTGGCTAGTTCATTGTGATGACCCGGCTTTTTGAATACATTTTTAAATAAGTCGATCCCTTATTATGAGAATTTCTTTTTGAAAAACAAATAACATCATATTTTCTTTTAAAAAACACTTTATGAAAAACCTCGGGTGTCATAACTTTTACAAAAACTTAAGTTTAATGATGAAATAAACATTCCATTTCTACTAAAAATTTGGCAAAGTTTTCTCTGTTTTTAGAACATTTGCATTTAATGCATGCGATACAACAACACCTAATAATTGCACAATTATCATCAATACACTTGGAGACTCTATCTCCACACCCATATACATAGACTTTCAAAAAAATTTAAAGAAGTAACAATATTTAACAAACGAATAATAATATATCACCATTTACCCAAAATCTCCTCCAATCATAGTCCACAGTCCATTATACTTATTCCACATGTAGATAAGTCCAAATCATAAAGAAAATATAAAGTTAAACAGTTATACAATCCTAACATAACCAATAGTTCAAGTGTTTAGAAATATACATCAATGATGCCAATGCGTACTACTGTACTCTTCATCTAACTCTTCCTACTGTAAGTCTCATCTGCCTTTATCCAACTACTCTCAATTACTTTTTTGAATCAAGATATTGCAAACATTACAATATCTCAACAAGCTATGTTTGTATAGGTGTCTAACATTAAATTTAATATTTAATAATTTCAAATGAGCATAATATTTTATACAAGAATATGAAGATAAAGTCTAATGGTTTAAGTAATTATTTCCATGTATGCAAAATGATAGAGTCAAATTATGTTAAGATGCAAATTATTCATTTATAATTCAAGTATGAGATTCCAATAACATCATATGATTGGAATTCTCATTCTTTGCAAAATCATTTTGGAAAGTAACGATGCACTCAAGAAATCATAAATGCATACAATAACTTAGAAGGCATAAAGTTCCAGCAATAGAAAAATTATTCAACCCCACAAATTTTCAAGAGAATTTTAACAACCACACTTTGATTTTGAGTACTCACATAAACATCTTGACATCGTCATGCCATATCACTATAGGGAATCATCACCCTATCATGCTCATAGCACCAAGTCACATCCAGAAACAAAAAAGGAACTCATGGACCACTCTGCATTCGCAACCCAGATCTAGTGTGTCTATGTGCTTAATCGTCGATACTATAGCAGGGAGACTACGATCCACACCACATGGGGATGCTAATCAAAGCCAAGTGGGGCCTTCCCATGATACCAACACTGGAAAACGCCAATCATGGCTATAACAGGTATCTAAACTTCAGAGAGAGGGGTGGCCAACCCTACTACTCTCTTAGCATAGTGGCCACTGGGTGAGAGTGCCCATCTAAAACAAATCATCAAAAAACATGGCGATAAATTTGGTACCTATGTACTCTATGTGACTCATCAATCGCGTACCAATCATCTTTAAAATCAACCCACGGAATACTCAAAGCCATACTCATGAAAAATTAATGCTTGTAATCATACTAATTTACCAAGTTCATAATTAGAACACACACAGTGGATTAGACAAAAACTATAAGCAATATAGAGTTAAATACTTTGATAAGGTTCTCCTGATGTCCACTATAATTGTAATAATTCTAAATATGACAATTCTCATGAATAAATTGTAGGATTTCATTCATTTGAACAAAATTTAGTTCAAGTAGAAAACATGTAATGTCAAAATAACTACCTAGAACCGCAACACCAATTACTCACAAAATCAATGGAATTAGTTGATCTTAACCTTTATCATACAAATCTGGGAAAACTATCCCTTCTTCTCCATCAATTAACTCTCATTGATTCATTGGATTATAAATTTAGTAGTTGAATGGCCCTTGGTGCATTAGCTAATCTGTAGATCTTTCTAAACTATATATTTATAGTTCTAAGTACTTGGAATCCATGTTCTAGTCCCTGATTGGTGTTAGAACCCTTTTATCTAATGATTTGATGATCAGATCATATATTAGATGTTTGGATCTAGAGAATCAATAGTCTAATCTAACATCTTTTCTTAATTTTTAAATAATTTAAAAGTCAATAAGTGTAATGGCAATGTCTGATCATAGATCCGATGTGACATGCCTACGTTTCAACAATGATTGATAGAACAGTTGAGATCATCCTATCATTTTGAGTCTTGGATTGATTATCTTTGTTAGATCCAAGTTATCCTAAGTCTGTGTTCATGCATTTATAAATGTGAATTAAGAAATTAATGGTAGGATCATTCAAAATCTTTATTTTTCTCCTATCCTTGATTGGAATAGTATGTCTTCAATGATCGACATTCTGATTGAATAATTTTTAAAGAGATTTGGCTTATTGATGGTCAAATAATTTATTTGTGGCATCTGATCATTATTCAAATGTCTCAAAGTCATTGTTTTAGTAGTGCTTGATCGGATGGCTAAGATTGTCTGATCAATTTCTAGCTTAGATTGACAAGTTTAGCTATACCTAGGACATTTCAAGCCCATTGTATACATATCTAAGCATCGATTAGGAAATCAATGGTTGGATCATCAGTTAAACTTAGATCTAGCATGAACTATACGATCTAGCAACAACAAAAAAAATTCATGAGTTAAGTTTCATGGATATTACCTCTTAGGCATATATTCATGTTTTTACTCACTTAGTCAGTTTAATCACTATTTTGTGCTGAAATCCTCTGATCACATCGTGCACTATTCCCCTTCTGATTGACAGTCAAGATCATCATGGACCCCCAAATAACCTTGGGGTTCTTGGTCATCTCCTTGCACTCAATCGAATGATTAGCTCGGATCATCGATCCTAGCTGTTGTCTTCTCTTGTAATGTCTGTAAAATTTGGCAAATCCACAGGCTTCGCTTTTCCTCCTTGCTGGCATGTTGCTTTTATTGGCAACTAGTAGTTTCTCTCTCTCTCTCTCTCTCTCTCTCTCTCTCTCTCTCTCTCTCTCTCTCTCTCTCTCTCTCTTCTTCCCCTTTTATTTTATTTTTTTTCTTTCTCGTCGAGTAACAGTCAGGAAAACCCAACTGTTACCTCTTGGGAGCGGGGAGTGCCAATATCAATTTGGGCCCCTCCTCAAGTAAGTAAATTTTTTTTAGGGCTATTATATTCTTCCCCCCTCAAAGAAATTTAGTCCTTGAAATTCCCTTTACATCAATTCCCAAAAAGTTCAGGATATGTCCATCTCATCTCCTCCTCAATCTCCCATGTAGCTTCTCCACTGAATGATGTTGACGTGAACCTTGAATAATGAAATGGTCTTAGTCCTCAGTTCTTGCACCTTACGATTTAAAACCCATACAGCTTTCTCCTCAAAAGTTTGGTTAGGTCTCAGCTCTATAGGAACCTGCTCAAGCATGTGGGATGGATCAGCTATATATTTATGTAGCATCGATATGTGAAAAAACATCATGTACATTTGCCAACTGTGGCAATATGGCCAACTTATAGGCTATTGCTCCAGTCCTTTTTAGGATTCCAAATAGCCTGATGAATTGGGGATTCAACTTCCCTTTAACTCTAAATCTCTTCACACCCTTTATTGGAGAAATCTTAAAGAACACATGATCTCCAACCATAAACTCAATGTCTCTACAATGCCTTTCTTCATAGCTCTTTTGACGACTGTGAGACGTCAAAAGTCATTTTTGGATTAACCATGCTTTCTCTTCACACTACTCAACTAGCTCAAACTTCAACAATCATCTCTCACCCACATCACTTCAACACAAGGGTGATCGAAACAATCTTCCATAAAGTGCCTCATAAAGAGCCATGCCGATACTCACATGAAAGCTATTGTGATACAAGTGGCAAGTGCTCATTCCAACTGCCCGTCCAATCAACTACACATGCCTGTAGCATATCTTCTATCATCTGGATAGTCTTCTCAGACTAACCATTAGTCTATGTGTAAAAAGCAGTGCTGAATCTTAATGTTGATCCTAAAGCCTCTTGAACACTTTGTCAGTACTTAGATGTAAATATGATATCCCTTTCAGAAATAATAGTTGGAGGAATCCCATGCTAGCTCACAATTTCCCTAACATAGTCTTTCCAAGCTATTAACAAACTAACTCTGTTGAATGGGAAGGAAGTGGGCAGACTTTGTCTATCAACAATCACCCATGATGAAGTCCATGGTGATATGATCTCACTTTGACTTCAGAAGCTCTAAAATCTACAACATCCCTACTAGTCTCTAGTGCTCCACTTTGACTTGCTGACAAGGCAAACATTGTGTTATGCTCTCACTGATGTTCCTCTTCATTCCATTCCACTAGAAATGTTGCATCAAGTCCTGATACTTCTTTGTACCTCTAGGATGAATAGTGAATCACGATTGATGTACCTCCTGAAGTAATTCCCACCTCAAGTTATCAATTGTCGACACTACCAATCTATCATGAAAATGCACACCCGCATCCAGGCCTCTGGTGAAACTTAACTTGTCGCATATGGATTGGGCTTCTGCATCTTCCACTTCTACTTGGAGGACTCTATCTATAAACATTGATATGACAGATAGATTAGCAACTACAACCCTCGTCTTCCTGCTCAAAGCATTAGTTACCACATTAGCTTTCCCGGGGTAATACTAGATAGTAAAATAATAATTCTCAAGGTATTCCATTGACCTTCGTAGTCTCATATTCAAATCACTCTATGTAAAGAAATATTTGAGGCTTTTATGATCAGTGAAAACCTCAAACTTCTCTCCATATAGATAGCGACGCCACATCTTCAATACAAAGACTACTATTGCCAATTCCAAATCATGTGTGGGGTAATTTACCTCATGTGTTTTCAACTATTGAGAAGCATACACAATCACCCTGCCACGCTACATTAGCACACATCCAAGTCCCCTACTAGATGCATCTCAATAAACCACAAAACCACCATTGCCTACTGGTCAAGTCAACATAGGTGCAGAGGTAAGTCTCTTCTTGATCTCTAGAAAGCTCACCACACAAGCATTAGTCCACACAAACCTCATGTCTTTCCTAGTCAGTGAGCTCAGAGATAATGTAATCTTAGAGAATTCCTCAATGAACCTAGGATAATAGCCTGTTAAACCGAGAAAACTACAAATCTCACTGTCTTGGGTTGCTCCCAAACCATAACTACCTAAACTTTTGTCAGATCTACTACTACATTCTTAGATATAACATGACTAAGAAGTTCACCTGCAACTAAAAATCATACTTACTAAACTTTGCGAATAATAAGCGATGGTTTTGCAAAGTTTCAAGAACAATACACAGGTGCTCCCTATGTTCCTCTCTACTAGTAGATACACAAGTACATCATCCATGAATACAATAACAAACTTATCTAAATAATCTTGAAGGACTTGATTTATGAGGTCCATAAATACTGCTAGTGCATTAGTCAACCCAAATGGCATCACCAAGAATTCATAGTGGCCATAGTGAGTCTTGAAAGTTGTCTTAGGGACATCCTCCTCCCAAATCTTCAACTGATGATACCCTGACCTTAGATAAATCTTCAAAAAGATCTATGCAAACTGGAGTTGGTCAAAGAGATCAACAATTTATTGTAAATGATACGGGTTCTTTACTGTGGTGCTATTTAGCATGCGATAATCAATACACAACCGCATAGATCTGTCCTTCTTCTTCGCAAAAGGATTGGTGCTCCCTAAGGTGATCCACTAGGTCTAATGAACCTCCGTCCAATAACTCCTATAACTGACTCTTAAGTTCTCTCAGCTCTGTTGGAGCCATTCTATATGACTCCTTAAAAATAGGAGATGTGCTCGGTACAAACTCAATCGTAAAATCAATATCTCTCTGCAATGATAATCCAGGAAGGTCTTCTAGGAAAATGTCTTGGAACTCTCAAACCATGTCTATCTCCTCAATCCGTGGTTGCTCAGCATCTACCATAACTATGCTCGCTAAGAAAACCTGACACCCCTTAGAGTAATGTCGTGCTACTTTCATGGAAGAAATAATACAAGTCCCTGTGTTGTTCTTCCTACACTAAAATGAAATCATCATTTGTCCTAGTGCACCAAACATGATCTTCTTCTTCCAACAATTCACTATTGGCCAAAATGACGCCAACCAATCCATCCCCAAAATAACATCGAAATCAACCATATCAAGGATGATGAGGTCACCATCCATCCTTTTATCCATGATCTCTATGGGCACACCCTGAAGAAACTCTCTAGTCTCGATTGACTCTCCCAGTGGTGTCATTATATCTAAACCAAAACCCAAGGCATGTATAGGTAGATCCACACAAGATGCAAAAATACTAGAATTAAGTGAATGGGTGGATCCTAAATCAAACAGAACTCTAGCATGTCTATTTGCAACTAGAAAAGTACCTTCCACAATGGCGTTAGAGGTCTGTGCCTCTCCTAACATGATGACAAATACACGGCCTTGACTACATTGAACTTTATTGTCCTAACTCCACTATCTATCTGTCTATCCATCTATTTGTCTGCCTATCTCCTGAGGCAATCCCTAAGAAAATGTCAGGAATCTCTGCAACCATAGCAACATAACAGTTGTCTCCACCCAAAGCTTCCGCTTTGTTTAGTAACCTGTTGTTGTTGTCTAGGGTTTCCATATGGCTTTATAGAAGAGAAGGGCCTCTTACTCATACTATGGTATTCTGGACTATTGCCATCATGCTCACTCTCTTTCAACTCTATCTTACCCATCTAAGATCCAACTCCATAGTACTCACTATCTCAATTGCTCTAGCCACTGTAGATGGTTGTTTCAATAAAACTCAATTCCTCAACATTGGACTAAGGTCATAAATGAACTGATTTACGACTTGTGAATTAGTCATGCCAATACTAGGAATAAACCTCCTCAAATGAGTGAAATGGTTCTCATATTGCTAAATTGTGAGATTACCCTACTTTAGGGTAAAAAAGTCCATCTCTTTTTCCTTCTCTATATGGAGTGGAAAGTACTTGTCATTAAACACGCTCTTGAAACTCTCCCAAGTAACCATACCACTAGGAAAATGAGTCATCTTTGCAGTCTGTCACCAAAATTTGGCCTCTCCTATTAGAATATATGTTTCTATCTACACCTGCTTATCTGTAGGCACCTCCATTGCCTTGAAAGCCTTCTCTACCTCAACAATCCACTTCTCAGCAGGCTCAGGCTCACCCTTGCTTGAGAATGGGGGCACCATCCTCTAAAACCAATCTAGTAATTTATCAGCTATGTTGGTATTGTTTCCCAAACTACCTTCCACTTTACTCGGTACCATATTTGTATGAGTCTGAGCCTAATCACAAGATGCTATTACAAGCTGTGTCTATGCCTACTCATTAGATTCTGATACAATCTCTGCCACCTGATTCCCTTGCCCTAAAGACTTGGTAGGTGCAACAAATGAAGTGGTGGGAGTAGACCTAGTCCTTCTCCGAGGAGCCATCTATTCCAAAATCAATACAATTTGTGAGTTTTCCTTCTAACTCACCCTTCACTATAGCACTTTGTGAACTATTATAACTTTATGGACTTGTTGGACTGACTGTGAATGGAGTAAATTGGGCTCTGATACCAACTATGATGACCCAACTTTTTGAACACATTTTTAAGTCATTTTTAAATAAGTTAGGATTCCTTATTATGAAAATTTCTATTTGAAAAACAAATAACATCATATTTTCTTTAAGAAAACACTTTATGAAGAACCTTGGGTGTCATGACGTTTACAAAAACTTAGATTTAATAGTGAAATAGACATTCCATTTTTACCAAAAATCCCTTAGAGTTTCCTCTATTTTTAGGACATTCGCATTAAACGCATGAGATGCGGCAACACTTGATAATTCTACAATTATCATCAAGACACTTGGAGACTGTGTCTCCACACCCATATACGCAAAGTTTCAAAAAGTTTAAAGAAGTAACAATATTTAACAAATGAATAATAATATATCACCATTTACCCAAAATCTCCTCCAATCACAGTCCACAGTCCATTATATGTATTCCTCATGTAGATGAGTCCAAATCACAAAGAAAGTGTAAAGTTAAATAGTTATATAGTCCAAACATAACTGATATTCAAGTGTTTAAACATATACATCAATGATGCCAACTTGTACTAGTCTTCTGCTAACTCTTCCTACTATAAGTCTCGTCCACCTTTATTCAACTAAATGCTACTCTCAATTACTTCTTCGGATCTGAGATATTTTAAACACTCAATATCTCATCAAGCTATGATTGTGTAGGTGTCTAACATTACATTTAATATTTAATAATTTCAAATAAGCATAATACTTCATACGAGAATATGACGACAAAGTCTAATAATTTAAGTAATCATTTCCATGTATGCAAAATGACAGAGTCATATTATGTAAAGGTGCAAATTATTCATTTATAATTCAAGTACGAGACTTCAATAACATTATAGATTGAAATTCACATATTTTGCAAAATCAATCTAGAAAGTAATGATGCACTGGAGAAATCATAAACACATACAATACTTACAAAAGTATAAAGTTCCATCAATAGAAAAATTATTCAATCTCACAAATTTTCAAGATCATTTCAACAATTTTACCTTGGTTCTGAGTACTCAAACCAACATCTAGGCATCATCATGCCGCATCACTATAGGGAATCATCACTCTATCTTGCTCATAGTGCCAAGTCACATCCACAAATAAGAAAGGAACTCATGGACCACTCTGCATCCACAATCCAAAGATGGTTTGTCTATGTGCTCACCCACCAATACCATAGAGGAGAGACTACAATCTACACCACATGAGGATGTGAATCAACTCCAAATGGGGCCTTCCCATGATACCCGCATTGGAAAAACCAATCCTGACTATAACAAGTATCTAAACTTCAAAGAGCGGGTGGTCTACCCTACTACTCTCCCAGCAGAGTGTCCACCGAGCAAGAGCGCCAGTCTAAAACAAATTATTGATAAACATTGCGATAAATCTAGTACCTCTGTACTTTATGCGACTTATCAATCACGTACTAATCATCTTTGAAATCAAACCACAGAATACTTAAATACATACTTATGAAAAGTAATACTTGCAGTCATACTAATTTACTGAGTTCATAATTAGAACATGCATAATGGATAAAATGAAAACTATAGGCAATCTAAAGTTAAATACTTTGATAAGGTTATAACGAACTCAACTATAATTATAATAATTATGAATGTGACAATTCTCATGAATAAATTTTAGAATTTCATTCATTTGAACATGTTTAGTTCAAAATTTAGTTCAAGTAGAAAACATGTAATGTTAGAACAGCTACATAGAACCGCAACCTCAATTACTCCAAAATCAATGGAATCGATCGATCTCAACCTCTATCATGCAAATTTGGGAAAACAATGAATTCAACTTCATCAATTAACTCTCATCGATTCATCGGATTGTAAATTTTAATAGTTGAATGGCCCTTGGTGCATTATCTAATCTATAAATCATTCTAAATTATACATCTATAGTTTTAAGTAGTTGGAATCTATGTTCTTGTCCCTAATCGGTGTCAGAACCCTCCGATCTGATGATCCATGATTAGATCATATATTAGATGTTTAGATTTAGTGAATCAATATTTTGATCAAAACATCTTTTCTTAATTTTTAAATAATTTAAAGATCAATAAGTGTATTGGAAATGTCCGATCATTGATCCGATGTTCCATGCTTAAATTCCAGCAATGATTGTTTGAACGATCTAGATCATCCTATCATTTTTAGGTTTGGATTGACTATCTTTGTTAGATCTAGGTTATCCTAAGCTCATGTTCATGCATTTCTAAATGTGGATTAAGAAATTAATGGTAGGATCATTCAAATTCTTTGTTTTTCTCCTGTCCTTGATTGGAACTGTATTTCCAATTGATCTCCAATGATCGACATTTCGATCAAATAATTTTTAGAGGGATTTGGCTTATTGATGGTCAAAGAATTTATCTATGGCATTTGATCATCCATCAAATGTCACAAAGTTATTGTTCCAGTAATGCCTGATTGGATGGCTGAGATTGTCCAATCGCTTTCTAACTTATATTGACAATTTCAACTAAACCTAGGATATTTCAAGCCTATTGTAGACATATCTAATCATGGATTAGGAAATCAACGGTCAGATAATCAATAAAATTGAGATCTAGGATGAATTGTACTATATGGCAAAGATAAAATAAAATCATGAGTTTGGTTTCATGGACTAGTTTGATTAGTCATCGTTTTGTACTAAAATCCTCTGATCATGTCGTGCATTGTTGACGGCCAAGATCATCATGGATCCCCAAATAACCCTATGGTGCTTGTTCATCTCCTTGCACTGAGTGGAATAAGTGGCTCTAATAGTTTATTAGAGCTGTTGTCTTCTTCAACTATGTTTGTAAAATTCAAGAACTATCTAAGCTATCATCTTCTCCATCAACGTCTATAAAATCCAACAAATTCGCATGCTTCGTTTTTCCTCCTTGTCAGCGTGCTGAGTTTTCTGATGGTTAGTAGTTTCCTTATCTCTCTCTCTCTCTCTCTCTCTCCCCCCATTTTATTTATTTTTTCTTTCTCCTCGAGTAATAGTTGGGGAAACTCGACTATTTCTTCTCATCAGAGGGGGTTGCCAATATCAATTTGGCCCCCTCCTCAAGTAAGTAATTTTTTTTTAGGCTATTACATTCATAAAGGTCGATCATTCTACCAATTAATAGCATGTTAATCAAGGTGGAGAACACCTAATTTATTTGGAGCTTGCTAGATCTTGAGTTGACTAGATTTTGCAAGATCTAACAAGAGTTTGGGCTGAAAATCTAGTTTTCACTTGGCTTACCAAGATATATGACAACTGATTATGGTAAAGGTCTGAATGATTTTGGCTAAAGTTAGGTAGATTGAACCCAAATTTTATATATTATAATAGACATATCCAACCGATAGGAATTAAGGCAACCCACTATATAATAAAATATTATGATGCACTAGGCATAGACAAAATAGAAAGGGGAAATGTTGTGCTAGAGACTAAGCTTGAAGAGGTTTTTAATGATTACATTGGTTTCTCAGAATATGACACTTTCTGTAAGGATGAGCTAGTTCAAGGGAAGAAGAAAGCGAAGCATTGGCTTTTGTTTAATGACAAGGTGAATGCGGGTAGCTCAAGATTTGAGATTGGAATAAGGTTCATAGATGCTAAGAGTGTTTTGGAAGGTTGTTGTTACCTACTAAGTTGTAGATCATAGAGATGTCAAGTTCACACAAAATGTGAGTCATAGAGTTGAGGTGAAGTGTGGGTGGTATCATGCCAATGGAGATTATATGCATCATTTGGTAATAAGGTTAACCGATTTCAAGTAAAAGCATACAAGAGTGAGCACACATGTTAAGTCTCATAAGAATATATAGATGTCTTCTACTTGTCTAGCAGAGAAATTCTTGGATAAGTAAGGGACAACTCCAAATTGGAGGTTGAGTCACATGCAAGATGAAGCGAGAAGGACATATAAAGTTGACATGACCAAAAGTTAATGCCATAGAGTTAAGAAGAAGGCTTTGAAGAAGATCCATGGGTCTTTGAAAAACCATTGTGCTAGACTATGGGATTATGAAGGGGGGTTAAGAGTAAGAATGTGAAAAGTTCCATTTAGTTGTCTGAGCAAAGATCTATCCCTGGAGGTGATGTTGTATTCCATGGAATATGTGTATACTTCAGTGGATTGACTATGAGACAGAGAGAGATATAGACCATTCATTGGTTGAGATGAATGTTTATTAAAGTGGTTTTTCCAAGGGTAATTATTGCATACTATAGCCAAGGATGCTAATCATCAAATGTTTTCAATAGCATGGGTTGGGGTGAAGGAAGAAAATATAGATTCTTGAACATGGTCTCTACAACTTTTGTTGTCTAACCTAGGGGTTACATGCTCACAATTATTAGCAAAAAACAAAATGTATAACATATCCTAGCCACTTCCTTTATTACCTTGAAATTCCTTCTTTTTAAACAAATTAATGTTGTTCTACTAATCTTTTTTCAAAATTTACACTTGCAATTCATGTTGTAAAGGAGTTGGTCTCTCTAGCAGAGCATACGAATTGTGCATGCACATTTGTACTAAGTGGAAGAAGAGCAACTAAGGGTCAAACCTTAAGATACAATTATACAAGGCTGCAAAGACATTTGCAAAAGTAGACTGTGGGTGCTATGAAGGAAATGGAAGTTATAAATTGAATGATAGCAAAAGACCTTAAACAGTAAGATCTTATAACCTTTTACGAGGCTTTCTTCTCTACAAGCCGTAAATCTCAAGCAATAGATAATAACATGTTTGAGGCTTCTAACAACTTCATACTAGAGCAAAAAGGAAAGCCTATCATAGTTGTGTTCAAATACATTAGGAGGCAAATGATGGAAACAAGTATTAGAAAAAGGAGTGCAGTTGAGCAATTCTAGAAGCCACATTGGTACAACCACCAGTGCCGCCATGGGGTTTTCAAGTGACGTAGTTGTTACTACACCAATAAGGAAGAAGATAGTAGTTAGGAGACCCATAAACATTCTAATGGGTTTTGGGATTTTATACAAACCCTAATGATGAATCAATATATGTAACGATAGGGCTCTACTATGGATTGTAGTGCTTCCTTTCTCTTTGCTTTTATATAATGGTTTGTTAGTGTGCTTTTCATACTAGCCAAATCACATTTTCCTTATGATTGATGCTTTGTCAATGTTGGAGGGCAAGGAAAATAAGTACTACACAACTAAAACAACAATGGGACAACACAAGCAGTAAGTCCTCAAGCAAATTATGGGGACTCAAGAGAGCTATGCTAGCTTGTCTCATGATCCATAAACTATTGGTTGAATGGAGTTTAATGGAGCCTATGTGATTGTAGAAAGCCAAATGTGGTACTTTTGGTAAATGGTTAATGTATTAACTTGTAAAAGGAAGGTTGAGAAAAGGAGATTAGCTTAAAGGTGAGGACTTTTTGTAAAGGGGATGTAATTGGAATTAGCTCTTTTGTAAAGTTTAACACTTGCGATACTCTTTTTTAAAGAAGAGGATTCAAAAGGATGTAAAATGGAGGTTTGGTACTCCTTTCCAATTTTAATACACGTGGCAATTACCTAATGCCACTTTTATGAAATTGTTCACTAATTCAACTTCAATTTATTTGTTGCTACTTGTTATGTTTCTCTTTCCCTCTCTTAGTGATGCTTTCAATCCTTTTATGGAAACATAAAATTCAATGCCTGAATGTGATGGTTTCATTCCTTTTAAGGTAACACCTGAATTGTAGAAAAATACACCATCACTAACAGTAATAGCCAATTATACATGAACAGACTCAGTGTTGGTCACAATCCTTCATAAACAAGTAGTGCACTAAAAATCATTATTAACTACAAATTCTACACCAACAATGAAAATTAGATGAGTTCAATTATAGGGTTAATTCATTATTAAGAGAATGATAGTGTTAGTCATAACTAGTTGGTGGGTTAAATCATGTAAAGAACATGATTTTCAATGTATTTAGCTATGAAGAAGAGATACTTTGGAACTACCAACTATCGCAGGCTTCTTAAAATTGCTAATTCCAGTAGAATTTTGTTCAAGAAAATCAATTACATCAACCTAATGTAGGACTAATGCCCAAAGTGTTGCTTTAACTCCAACAGTAACAACATTCCTAAACAAGGGTCAATATCACCCCCTTTTTATGTTCTAGCAAAACTCTAAAACATTATGACACCTAATTGATACTTTACGCATTGAGATATTAGCAATTCTATAGCCCTTTTATGAGATAAACCCCTTCAACTTATTAATAGCTGAAGATGGACAATACTGGAAGATCTATGGTCAAAGGTGGACATTACCAAAAGATCTCTCAATTGAACAATGATTTTTACATTTGTTAATCTATCTTTAAGATCTCTAAAGAACACTAGAAACTCTATTAGAGACCCATAGGAAAATGAAGATTTTGTTGGACATTTTCAGGTCCTTGATCATGAAATAGACCTTTCTAAATGAGCAAAGGGATTCAAGGACAAAGTTTTACTACTCTTTTGAACAATAAACATTGTAACTTAGAGATTTACAGTATGCATCTAAAAGCTACAACTATATCTTTTGAAGTTACATTTTGTGCCAATTAGGAAATTTTGGTTCATACTAATTGTCACCTAAAAAAGAAGAGCAAAGCTTGAAGAGATTACATGTCAAATCTTTCAACAATGAGAAGAACCAGTTCACAAGATGAGACTTGTAGTTTTTTGTTGTTTTTTCTTTGTAATAGGTGAACCAACTTGTTCCTACTCCAAACATTCCTGTGAACTCATTCTTGTTGTAATGTCTCATTATCTTGTATCTACTTCACATATTCTGGTAACTATATGAGCGGATAAAATCTGTTAAATATGAAACATTTCCCAACTCTGTAAGTGGAGATCAACTTTTTTTCTTTTTTATTTAATATGTACCTTGTGTTTGTGAGTTCAATTGCTCACATAAACCAAGGTCATAAACCATTACACTAAAAAACAACTAATTAACACGCTAATAAGTAAGAGAGTAACTAATTAACACCACTTTGAGGCTTACTAATGAATCATACAAACAATTAATGAAAGAAAAAAAAAACATCTTTGAGTTCTTTATTAGAAAACACCCATTTTGAGTAGGGGCCGCAAAATATGACACGACACGATAACATGACTCGAACCCAACACGAATTTAGCGGGTTCGGGTCGAGTCTTATCGTGTTTGTGTCATTTTTGGGTCACCTGAAAATGACACGCCAAAAATCGTGTCGTGTTCGAGTCAATCAATTTGACCCGTCGTGTCGACCTGTTTGACACGTGACCTATTTACTCATCACCTTGAAACGATTCTAACCTATGGAATGGTTGAAAATATAGGAACCGTCTTATATTACTCATGTAATATAGGACGATTCCTCATGAACTGTCCTATATTACTCAATTTATATAGGACGGTTCCTGAAAAATCATCCTATATTACTAGTTATATAGGATGGTTCTTGAAGAACCGTCCTATATTAGGTTCTCTTTTTTAGCCTATTGATTCGTTTTCTGATCTTAAGGTGGGTTTTTTTTTTTTTTTTTTTTTGTGTTTGCGAGTTGATTCTTGTGTTAGGTGTTCAAGGAGCTTGTTTTTGGCCGATCGGGGGGGGGGATTTGTCTTATTCGAGGTTGTTCTGAGGCGAGGATTGCGATTTGTGGTTTGTGTGTAGATTGGTTGTGATTTGTGTTGTTCCGTACATATTTTTGCGGTTTTGGTTGAGTAAGGGGTTTGAATGTGGTCTAGGGAAGGGAATTTCTGGAGATCGCTGTTTTCTGGATCGATTTTGTTCTAGAATTGTTTGGATCTGCTCTTGGATTTTGGGCCTATTTCTTAGGGAGTTGATATCAGATCTTTCTGACGCAATGCGGTATTGTTGATGTTTCATTTTAAACTTTGGTTTTGATTGTTGTAGTTATCATTCGTGGGATGGGATCTAGGAAAGTGGTTATTTACGATGGAACTTAGTGTTAGTTGGAGATATATAGACGGTTCTTCAGGAACCGTCCTATATTACTAAGTTATATAGAACAGTTTTTCTAGAACCATCTTATTTATCATTATTTTGGTATAAATTTGTTTTTAATTTGGAATCATATTCATATGAATCATATCTGCAACTTTAGTATCAGTAATTTCAATTTTCAACCTCCATATATGCCTCCCTCTCCAAAGTTATCTGCTTCAGTATCAACCATACTATATCTGTATGTACATGATACAACCCATCTGTTGATCTAAGCCATCATTGAAAATTGATGATCAACCTATCTGCTGATCAAAACACCAACTTCACAATCACATCATTGAAATTTAAAAGTTTGAAACAAAGAAAGCACATACATTGAAATCGTGCACTTCAATCAAAAGAAAAATAGAACACATCCATTGAAATGAACTGATCTTTGTATTATATTTGAGTAAATTATATATATACATAAATGATAATATACATTCATTTTCATCACTGAACTACAAATTAAAATTCATAATATGATCTGTTCATTCCATTCTAATATCATCTAGATCTAATTGGGAGTAACTCATGCTTCCCAAATCCACCATCAAGAAACATATAATAACTTAGTTCAGAGATCAGACATGTAATCTTGGATTAAGTCAGGAAATATACAAATCAAAAGTGTAACATTGGTCAATAAGTCTAAGTCTTACCTTTCTCAATTGTGAGACTGTAACTCCATTGCGAATGAGGGTTCTCATGTATCTAAGAACATAATATCCACACTCCCAATCTGATTTTTGTTTAGGGCACTGCAGAATAATGCCACCAAAGACAATAGAAAAGTTTCAAAATATAATTTCCAATAAGTTCAGGTTTAAAATTATATCAAAGAGTCTAAAGAGCAGTAATTAGTAAGCCATACCTTGGCCTTCTTCCAGTTGAGTTTTGGTGGGTGGTGAATGCCTTCCCTCTCATCCCATTTATACTATGCTCTACACACATATAATTGAAAAGCATTAGATTACGAATATTATTATAGTTGCCAAGTGAGTAGTTATATTATAATAAAAGGAATAATAAAGACTTACTTGTTTATAATTTCCATCAAGTGTTCCCGAATGTGTGCTCCACATGAATAAAAAAAATTGCATGGCCACCATGCATATCCAAAGCTAACAGCATCCAATGGGACCTATAAAAATAACAATTCAATTGAATTTTTTCTAATCTTAACTGATATAGTATTAGTATTCATGTGTATGAATTGTGAAATTAAAATGGCATAATTAAGCAACATATGTTACAAGGTACCCGCTATTGTAGGGAATCAGTAAGGCTTGCCCCTTCGCACAACTCATGAGACCAGGAATGATATCTTCACTTTGTTTGTCCGTGGGCAAATAGTCCAATCGAAAGACAAGAGAATGGTCAAGGAACTTGTAAATGTCCTTGCCCTCTAGTCTTTGCAAGCTATCATGCAAATACTTGCTTTTGGAATTTGGGTTAATGTCAAATAATTATTAAGTGTTATTAAAAAAGCAAGTATTAAGTAATATTACATTGATTAGTAAGTCTTAACTCTAATAGAGCAGTTACACGACGACCCTATATAGACTATGATGTGCATGTACTCCAATTGATCCATATTACATATGGTTAAGAGGTCTTCCTTAAAGAGTGGAACCTCAACCACATCATTTGAAGGCACACCTGCCTCTATCCTTACAAGGTTCATTGTATTTGTGTTGCCTTCATTGGTCAATCTGTACAGTACCCTTAGGAATGGAGGTGTGTTAGACCTGATTCTTACACTGTAGATGTAATAATGTAACATTTTAGAAATTAGTAATGAGTATATACAACATATACTGGTATACTAGCATATATAAAAGAAGAGACACAGTGAGGTAAAATTAGAATATTTTATAATATAACATTGTGACTACTGACTTGTGAGTAGTGAGCACCTAACAAGTGCTTTGAACTTGTTAGTTGTTGCATCATTCAAGTTCACATGTAACATGATACAACTATGCAAATATATAGAACTAGTACTACCTAAGAAGGCTGGGATGTGGCTATACTTGCCGCTGCGCCAGAATTTGCCGGCAGCAAGGTTTGCTTCAATTGCCCCTTGTGCTGCTTTTGGTGATCCGACATGTTGTAGACAATATTAATCAATGAACAATTTAGCAAGACTTAAAAAAAGGTAGGAGAAAATGAAACCATGACTACAGTTAATATATATGTACCTTGGAATTAGATATCATTGGTTTTATGTGTTTCTCTATCCAACACACATGATATCCAATTACATCCCCAACAGTTTCAACATCATCCCCTTCGACTGGAAATGGAAGGGGAGCATCTGGTTGAACAGCAGTAGTGATGCACATGCGCTTAGTGTGTGGAGGCATCAGCTTACCATGCAAGGTGGCGGAAGTCATGGGCCGAACCTCGTACAATGTTGCCACAGCCACATGGTTCTCAGATGTATGTAGCTGCAACATGCACTGACCCACTTGCATTTGAGAAATGACATATATATATATAATAATAATTAGTGATGTAATGTAAACTAAAAAGGTTAGTAAATAAGTAACATTATAAAACTAAACAAGTCAATATACATACCTCACTGATCAGGACATCACTTTCAAGTACTTGTTCTGCCACCTCTTCATCTAATGAAGGACTAGGAGTGCAGTTATTATCAAATTGGGGTGGTTGAACTCGAGGTTGAGCTTCAGCTTGAGGGCCAACATCCTCACATGAGGTTCTTCCGCCACCCTGGATTTCCTTCAACAGTTGATCTTTGATCTTTCTATATATCACCACAACTGTTTGCTTCTTTCATTCTTCGAATTCTTGTAGCAAAGGAGCCTTTTGTTTGGGGAAGAACTTGGAAGGAAAAACACCCCGACCTTAGCCCCTTACCCCGCTAGGGTGCTCATCCTTGTTGCCCATTGCCCTATACAGGATGTCCCCCTTTGCAGCAGTGCTGCTAAGAGTCCCTATAGTTGCACTTGCACTCTCTTGGGTCAACTCTTCCAGCACACGTAAAGATCATAACATGATCAAATCACTATTATATATGTAATATTTATATAATGTACTATGCAAGGGTATACAAGTATTTAACTAGGCAATATGCAGATAAAGTAAAAGTATAAAACTTAAAGTCTTAAACCACTTACAATTCTTGAAGCAATTGCTGCAGTTGTCTCATTGGCAAAGTGTGGGAGTTGCGCCCTTTCGAATGTGCCATTTTTCATAGAATAAGATAGTCGATGGGCTTCGTTGTCCCATCCTTCTTTTGCTGTAATAAGAAACACTAAGTCAAAGTTAATAAATAAAAATCTAATATGATTAGACAAATGGAATGTCACATGATATACTTACTACATCTGCCTCTAATCATGCATAGCTAACCCTTGAAAGGTGATGCGGCATATGGTTCTGTGCATGCGCCTTCTGTCCTTTTATACGCTTTGCCTGAACATCAAAGTAATGAGATCAAAATACAATCAATTATAATAATTACAAGAATCAATATTTAGCTTGGCTAGTTCAAGTTGTGATTACCTCAAAATCAGGAGATAGCCTATACTATACAAATTGATTCCATGTTTCCTGGTCAATGAAGCAGGAATACAATTGAGGGACCATGTTAAGCGTAGAAGGATCATGGGAATTTGGAAGTATGTACTTCCTTGCAAGCTCACTCTTCCATTTCCTCAAAGCTTCACGAGCTCCTAGTAATGCTTGCTTCTTACACTCATCAGATACGTCAAAGGCATACTACAAAACAAAAGAAGAAGCATGTTAAAGTGACTAACTTACTAGTGAGTATTATAGCAACTTTGTGTATCTTGATTAATATGCAAACAAAAACAAAATAGATAAATATAAAGGACATATTATGTTATATGTACGAAGAATTTACATACCTTGACCATTTCCCATATTGAATCTTTGACTTGTGGCTATACAAGTCTCCAATCAGTGGCTGATACTGGCACAAGTCTTCTGACAGTGCAACATATGAAACTAGCATAGGCATGTGCAATACCACCAATCGGCTGGCCTCTATTGTTGAATTGTACCATTTCTTTTATTCCAACTGAGGTTCTCTTATTTCTAGGATTCATTTGTGTTGGCCCCCTCCCCCTGACCTTTCTCTTGACACTGACCGGTGGTGTTACTGATGGACATGTGCTTGATAGCCTTGATTGTTCTACTTCTGTGTGTTGTAATTGTTCTACTTGTACCTCTTCTACTTGCTCCATGTTTGCTTCACAAATAAAAATGAAAATGACTACAGTTAGACAAGAAAAGTGGAAAGTGTTTTTACAGTTTGATCATAGATTCATAGAGAAGGATTTACAATCTCAGTTTACGGACAAAATTGACAGCCAATTCCTCAACTGATCAAGGTTGCTAACTTGCTAGGGTAGTAGGGTCGGATCACTACTGTCTGCTATGTAGTTAAAGGGGAGAGGCATCCCAAGGGGCAAAGGGGTGCGTCTGGAGCCTTGGGCTCCTAGGCGCAGGCTTGGCCCTAAAGCCTGATTGCTTTAGCCCAAAATTATATTATTTGTTATTAAAGATTAGCTAAAATGCTAAAAATTAGCTAAAAATTATTAATACTTGAAGATTCAAGCATGAGTAAGCTATATATGTGGATAAGAATAGGTATTAACTAATAAATACAAAAAAAAGAACAATTTTTTCCTAATTTTTGTAACTTTTTTTTGGAAAAATTAAAAAATAACACTAAATTACAAAAAAGAAGAAGAAGAAAATGTTATCACACATGAACACACAACATGGGAAAGCTCTATATGTGGATAGAAATAAGTTTCAATGAAGAAATACGAAAAACAATGACTTTTTTTTTTTTTTTTTTTTTTTTTTCATAACTGATTTCTTCAGAAAAACTGTAAAAAACCTAAAAGCAAACTCAAATCTAGAGCAAAGAACTAAATGGAATGTTTCTTATACACATAGCACTAAAACCCATCAAGATCTATGGAAAATAGTTAACAAAAAACAAAAAATATGAAAAAATGTACTGGTTTTTATGTTTTTTTACAGAAACTATATACAGATGCTAAAATTCAAAAATACATACCTTTTTTTTCTTAGATCAGTGAAAGATCGAAGAGGAATGGTCATTTTCACCTTCTTAGACTAAAACCCAACAAGATCTATGGAAAATACATTAACAAACAACAACAAAAAATGAAAAAACGTGCTGGTTTTTACGTTTTTTTATAGAAACTGTATACAGATGCGAAAATTCAAAAATACATACCTTTTTCTGCTTAGATCTGCAAAAGATTGAAGAGGAATGGTCGTTTTCACCTTCTCAAACTGAAACCCATCAAGATCTATGGAAAATACGTTAACAAACAACAACAAAAATGAAAAAACGTACTGGTTTTTATGTTTTTTATAGAAACTGTATACAGATGCGAAAATTCAAAAATACATACCTTCTTTTGCTTAGATCTGTGAAAGATCGAAGAGGAATGGTCATTTTCACCTTCTCAGACTAAAACCCATCAAGATCTATGGAAAATACGTTAACAAACAACAACAAAAAAAGAAAAAATGTACTAGTTTTTACATTTTTTGCAAAAACTGTATACATATGCGAAAGTTCAAAAATGCATACCTTTTTTTTCTTAGATTTGTGAAAGATCGAAAAGGAATGGTCGTTTTCACCTTCTCAGACTAAAACCCATCAAGATCTATGGAAAATACGTTAACAAACAACAACAAAAATGAAAAAACGTATTGGTTTTTACGTTTTTTACAGAAACTATATACATATGAAAAAATTAAAAAACACATACCTTTTTTTGCTTAGATTTGCAAAAGATCGAAGAGCAATGGTCGTTTTCACCTCCTCAGACTAAAACCCATCAAGATCTATGAAAAATACATTAACAAACAACAACAAAAAATGAAAAAACGTACTGGTTTTTACGTTTTTTACAGAAACTATATACAAATGCGAAAATTCATAAATACATACCTTTTTCTGCTTAGATCTGCAAGAGATTGAAGAGGAATGGTCATTTTCACCTTCTCAAACTGAAACCCATCAAGATCTATGGAAAATACGTTAACAAACAACAACAAAAATGAAGAAACGTACTGGTTTTTATGTTTTTTATAGAAACTGTATACAGATGCGAAAATTCAAAAATACATACCTTTTTTTGCTTAGATCTGTGAAAGATCGAAGAGGAATGGTCATTTTCACCTTCTCAGACTAAAACCCATCAAGATCTATGGAAAATACGTTAACAAACAACAACAAAAAAAGAAAAAACGTACTAGTTTTTACATTTTTTGCAAAAACTGTATACATATGCGAAAGTTCAAAAATGCATACCTTTTTTTTCTTAGATTTGTGAAAGATTGAAGAGGAATGGTCGTTTTCACCTTCTCAGACTAAAACCCATCAAGATCTATAGAAAATACGTTAACAAACAACCACAAAAATGAAAAAACGTATTGGTTTTTACGTTTTTTACAGAAATTATATACAGATGCAAAAATTTAAAAACACATACCTTTTTTTGCTTAGATTTGCAAAAGATCGAAGAGGAATGGTCGTTTTCACCTCCTCAGACTAAAACCCATCAAGATCTATGAAAAATACATTAACAAAGAACAAAAAAAATGAAAAAACGTACTGGTTTTTACGGTTTTTATAGAAACTGTATACATATGCAAAAATTCAAAAATACATACCTTTTTTTGCTTAGATATGCGAAAGATCGAAGAAGAATGGTCGTTTTCACCTCCTCGGACTAAAACCCATCAAGATCTATGGAAAATAGGTTAACAAACAACAACAACAAATGAAAAAACGTACTAGTTTTTACGTTTTTTACAGAAACTATACACAGATGCGAAAGTTCAAAAATGCATACCTTTTTTTGCTTAGATCTGTGAAAGATTGAAGAGGAATGGCCGTTTTCACCTTTCCAGACTAAAACCCATCAAGATCTATGGAAAATACATTAACAAACAACAACAAAAATGAAAAAATGTACTAGTTTTTATGTTTTTTACAGAAACTATATACAGATGCAAAAATTAAAAAATACATACCTTTTTTTGCTTAGATCTGCAAAAGATTGAAGAGGAATGGTCGTTTTCACCTCCTCAGACTAAAACCCATTAAGATCTATGAAAAATACATTAACAAAGAAAAAAAGAAAAAGAAAAAACATACTGGTTTTTACGTTTTTTACAGAAACTATATACAAATGCGAAAATTCAAAAATACATACCTTTTTTTGCTTAGATCTGCAAAAGATCGAAGAGGAATGGTCGTTTTCACCTTCTTAGATTAAAACCCATCAAGATCTATGAAAAATACGTTAACAAACAACAACAAAAATGAAAAAACATACTGGTTTTTACGGTGTTTACAGAAACTGTATACAGATGTGAAAATTCAAAAATACATACCTTTTTTTGCTTAGATATGCGAAAGATCGAAGAGGAATGGTCATTTTCACCTTCTCAGACTAAAACCCATCAAGATCTATGGAAAATATGTTAACAAACAACAACAAAAAAAGAAAAAATGTAGTAGTTTTTACGTTTTTTACAGAAACTATATACAGATGTGAAAGTTCAAAAATGCATACCTTTTTTTGCTTAGATCTATGAAAGATTGAAGAGGATTGGTCGTTTTCACCTTCTTAGACTAAAACCCATCAAGATCTATGGAAAATATGTTAACAAATAACAACAAAAATGAAAAAACGTACTAGTTTTTACGTTTTTTACAGAAACTATATACAGATACAAAAATTCAAAAATACATACCTTTTTTTGCTTAGATCTGCAAAAGATCGAAGAGGAATGGTCGTTTTCACCTCCTCAGACTAAAAGCCATCAAGATCTATGAAAAATACATTAACAAAGAACAAAAAAAATGAAAAAACGTACTGATTTTTACGTTTTTTACAGAAACTATATACAAATGTGAAAATTCAAAAATACATACCTTTTTTTGCTTAGATCTGCGAAAGATCGACGAGGAATGGTCGTTTTCACCTTCTCAGACTAAAACCCATCAAGATCTATGGAAAAGACGTTAACAAACAACAACAAAACTGAAAAAATGTACTAGTTTTTATGTATTTTACACAAACTGTTACTGTATACATATGCTAAAATTCATAAATACATACCTTTTTTCTCTTAGATTTGTGAAAGATCGAAGAGGAATGGTCGTTTTCACCTTCTCAGTAGGTTGGACCATTGGAAGATTGAAATTTGAAATTAGGGCTAATCAAGGTGAAAAATGATATGTAGAACAATATAGGACGGTTTTTAAATAACCATCCTTTAATATATAATGAAATATTCAAATATATATAGGACGGTTTTTTTTATAACTGTCTAATGTCCTATAAGTTATATAGGATGGTTGTTTAAGTCTTATTTATTTATTAGAAAGGTAGATGGTTCACGGTTGTTGAGTTGTTGCATAACCGTTGCATAACGCTATAAGCTATAAGAGTTATGTATTTGATTAATCTTAGTTGATGATATACTCAAATAAAAATAGTTACTAAGTATAGAGTAAAGAAAGAGTTATGTAATTAACTCATCTTAATCTCCTTAAGGATGAGCTTAAAAAGACAGGGCATATATGTAATTAACTCATCTCAGTTGAAGAGGATGACATGACTGGATGAGTAAAGAAAGAGTTATTAATTAATCTTAGTCGAGGATGTGCTTAAAAAGATCAGTTATTAAGTATAGACTAAAGAAAGAGTTATGTAATTAACTCATCTTAATTTCCTTAAGGATGAGCTAACTTAAAAAGACAGAGCATATATGTAATTAACTCATCTCAATTGAGTATCGGCTTAAAAACTAAACAAAGTTATGTAAGTAACTCATACTGTCATACTCAATTCAATAGTTGTTGAGGTTGAGGATGAGTAAAGTAAGTGTTATGTATTTAACTCATCTGATCTCAGTTGAGGATCAGCTTAAAAAAGCAAAGTTAAGTAAGTCATACTCAATTCAAAAGTTGTTGACGATATGTAAAGAAAGAGTCATGTAATTAACTCATTAGGTAAGAATGAGTGAATGAGAATAGAAACAGTTATGTAATTAACTCAGTAGCTTGAAAATGAGTATAGAAAGAGTTATGCAATTATCTCATTAGTGGATAATGAGTATAGGAAGGGTCCGAAGGGAATAGTTATTAGTTATGTAATTAACTCATTAGGTATTTAGGTGAGGTGAGAATGAGAACAGAGAATAGGAGTTATGTGTTGAATTAACACAAATGTTGAATGATATTACTAAGGGAGTTACTAAATTTTACTCTACATGAATGATGGATCAATGGATCATAGATGAATGAGTTATTCCCAATCTATTATCATCAATTAGGAGTTAGAAATGAGAAACAAATATTGAGTTATAAGAGTTGGATACATGATATTCATGAATTTGATGAAAAAGAGATATATTAGATCAATTGGTGTTTGGTGATGACATGTGAAATTAACATGAGAAAATCATTAGCATTTATAATTTTATACAATATATGATAGTTAGTTAGTCTATCACTTGTACTTGTACAAGTTACAAAACTTGGTCAACTAATTTTCTACTAAAAGTAACTTGTAAGTTTGTAACTAATAGTGCGCAGCTAATCTTAAAATGGTTGATAAGAAAATTAGAGACAGTGCGTACTGTGTAGGTCGTAGCTACATCTTAGCCTTAGGTTATACCGTTATAAGTTATAACTTATAGTTATAGCAAACAACCAGCCAGGTTAGGGCGCTTTAGGATAAGACTTCAAATTCAATTGGATAATTGGATTTGAGCTTACTTACATACAAAAAGACAAAACAATTGCCTTAGATTAAATTGACTTAGTAGACCTAGATAATTATTAATTAGTTAAAGTTAAACCTTTATGTTTTCAGTTTTCATTTTATTTTCCCGCCACTACAAGGGAGGCCCACACATCGGATCTAACATAACAAGTAACATCAAGGACAAGGACTCAAAATATTTGACAAATGATTGAAGTGTAAGTTTCATTAACTCCAGTTGCCACTTGCTAGTTTGGAATTGGAGGAAAGAAGGCTATCTGTCCCTGTTAGGCAGGCCGGCGCCAAGGCTAGGCGGTTTGTCGACACAGGCAGACTGGTCACTGGAAATCTGGCACATCACAGTCACACTCACAGATTGGTAAAGTACTAATAAACCATATCCCATATGTCTAAAATAGGACAGTTCATGCATAACCGTCCTATATTTAGACAATATAGGACGGCTAACGTAAAACCATCCTATATGTTACAAATATAGGACGGTTATGCACTAACCGTCCTATATTTATACAATATAGGACGGTAAATACATAACCATCCTATATTTTATAAATATAGGACGGTTAGTGCATAACCGTCCTATATTTTATAAATAGGATGGTTAGTGCATAACCGTCCTATATTTAGACAATATAGGACGGTTAATACATAACTGTCCTATTTGGTTTTCTTTTCTATTAACTGTCCTGTAATATTGACTATTATCAACGGTCTTTTATTTTTTGTTATATTATAAGACTGTTGTTATTGAGCCGTCATATATAAATAACATCAATCAAATACAGAATCGCCTGAATCAGTTAAAGGCTCCCCAAACCCAACCTAACCCAAGCTGCTTTTATAATTTACAATTTTACATATGTTGCAGATTTTCCTTTCCAGATATCTTCTTCAAGTTTAACCCTTCTAACACGATGAGGAGCAACACCCCTACTACTACAGGTACAGCACCACAATTATGTGTTTGTTTTTTGTTATTTCTTTATGAAATTATGATTCTGATTCTTTTCATTCCACACTCTCGCTCCCTTCCCTTATTAGTAATTGTTGGTGTAGTGTTTAGTTTACTGTTAGTGTGAACTAATTTTTTTTTTTGTCATTTACATTTTGCAATATAGGGCATAAGTTGAAGTTGGGAGCACTGATGTTTCTGATAACTTAAATATGCTACACCACAACAACGATGATGATAAGCTTGTTGATTTGGAGAACGTGGAGTTAGTTTCAAAATTCAATAAAGGTAAAAATCATAGGAAACTAATGTCTCCAGTTTGAAAATTTTTTGAACACCTTCCTCTATCAGAAGATGGAAGGCAAAGGTGTAAATGCAAGAAGTGCTCTGCAATATATATTTGCGATAGCAAATTTGGCACTGGTAATTGAAAACGTCATATAAAGACTTGTCAACGGAGCTCTTCTCATGATATAGGCCAGTTGCTTTTATCTCAAAGTCAGGGGAGTATGTCATTAAGTGTAGCTTCAGATAATGAGTTTAATCCTGAAGTTTATCGTGAGTTAGTAGCAGCTGCAGTTGTTTTGCATGATTTGCCTCTCCAATTTGTTGAGTATGATGGAATTAGAACTCTACTGAAATATTTGCATGCAGATTTGCACTTGATTAGTAGAAATACAGTAAAAGCAAATGTTCTGAGAATGTATAAAAGAGAAAAAGGAAAGATAAAAGAGATGTTAAAGTTGGCACCTGGCAGGATAAGTTTGATATCGGATTTGTGGACTTCTTGTATTATTGATGGTTATATAAGTCTCATAGCACATTTTCTATATAGTCAGTGGGTTTTACAAAAGAGGATATTAAATTTCTGTTTCCTACCACCTCCACATAATGGAATATCATTAGTAGAAAAGATATACTCATTATTGGTAGAATGGGAAATTGAGAAAAATATTTTTTTTTAATCACTTTAGACAATGCTTCTGCTAATGATTCTTCTATTGAGATGTTAAGGCATCAATTAAACATCAGGAACACTCTTGTTTGTGGTAGAGAGTTCCTTCATCTACGTTGTTGTTTTCATGTTTTGAATTTGATTGTGCAAGATGGTTTGAAAGAAATTAATGATGCTATTCAAAAAATTAGAGAGAGTATCAAGTATGTCAAAGCATGACAAAGTTGAAAACAAATTTTTTTAGAGTGTGTGAATCACATGTCAATTGAGACAAAAAAAGGCTTAAGACAAGATTGTCTTACAAGATGGAACTCAACCTATTTGATGCTTGAAAGTGCTCTTTGTTACCAACGTGCATTTTGTCACTTAGAACTAAGTGACTCAAATTATAAGCACTGTCCTTCTTTCAATGAATGAGAAAAGGTTACAAAAATTTCAAAGTTTTTGGCAGTTTTTTATGATGCCACCTGCATGTTCTTTGGATCCAAGTATCCCACTGCAAATCTCTACCTTCGTGCAACATTTGTAATTTATTTGAGTTTAACACAATACATGAGAAGTGATGATGACTATATGAAGCGTATGTCCACTCAAATGTTTGCCGAGTTTTCAAAGTACTGGTCTGAATTCAACACCATTTTGGCAATTGCATGTGTGTTGGATCCTCGGTATAAGCTCTCCTTTGTGGAATTCTTGTACAAGAAATTGTTTGGCAGTGGCTGCTTGGAGTTTACTCAAGTTCAGAAAAAGTTATTCTCTCTCTTCAATGAATATATGGTTAAGATTTATCCTATTCCTTCCTCCTCATCTTCCCCAGTGGCTAGAGGTACTGATGATAGACAGAACATGTCATATAGTCAAGAGGTTTTAGATGTCATGAAGGTAATTTTATTTATAATTGTATCTTTCATTATATGTCGCTTACTACTTAGCATATTAAAATTTGCTATGAATTGTCTTATAGTACATTGAATAATATAATGTATTTGTATTAGGAATTTGATTCATTTGAAGGTGAAGGAGGTACTTTGGCTATGCAAAAATCACAATTGGAGCTTTATTTGGATGAACCAAGATTGCAAGAGTCAAAGCTAGACATTCTTGCATTCTAGAAAGGCAATCAATACAGGTTGTTTGACTAATAATATCATGTAAACACTATTTTCTGTAATCTTATTTACATTTATATTTGATTCAAATGTTGATTTTATGTATCCTGAACTTGTTGCCATGGCTCGTGATGTCTTGAGCATTCCTATATCTATAGTTGCATCAGAGTCTATTTTTAGCGTTGGTGGTCGAGTTCTTGACCAATATAGATCTACTTTAAAGCCAGATATCGTGCAAGCATTGATTTGTGTAAGAGATTGGCTATATGGATTGAAAGGTAATAGTTTATAATTCTATATTTACATTATATTTTATATGAGCTTAGTAATGACTAATGCGTGTTTATTCTATATGATTGTAGACTCTACCATTACAGTTGCCATGGATGAGTTTGTCGAGGACATTGTAAGCATAAGTAGCAATGCAGGATCATTTCAACCAACTGAAGACTCTGGATTAATTCATTTTGATTAATTTGTATAATTTTCATAACTTATTTTAATTTGTTGTGTTTGATACATTGATGGAAGTAGATTTCCCTCATGTGCTACTTAATCCCTATTTATTTACTACTATTGTGGTTATTTGATTCATTTCAGTCTCTTTTACATATCATGTGATGTGAGTCAGTGAGTGGTGTAAAGAACTGTGTTGCTTCTAAATAAAATACTAAAATGTTACAGAAACTTTATTGGTAATTTGGTATAGTTCAATTTTCACCAATACTAGTTAGTAATGCTTTTCTGTGTTTGTCTATCTACTTGTCGTGCGGATCAGTGGATAGAGCAATGACCAATGACAATGAGCATGAGAGGGGTTGGAGAAATGAATTCCATCCTAACAATTTATTTGGGGGTTGAGTTGAAAGTTTAGTTGTTCATAACTGAAAGACCCATGCCATTGAATTCTGATTTTCTGCTCCAAAACCTCATTGTCATTGCTTCAGGTGATCAAAGATTCGTTAAGTCAGAATCAGAAGATCAATCACAACGTTCCAATAAAACACATAACATATAGGATGGTTATCGTACAACCGTCCTATAAAACTTAACATATAGGACGGTTATTTTACAACCGTCCTATAAAACATAACTTATAGGACGGTTATGTCATAACCATCCTATGTTTTATAGTTGGTTTAGCAGCGGCTCCATTCCCTTGGGAGCAGTTTTTTTTACTAAGTTGTAAAAGGGAAATCGAGTTGTTTCATGTCGTGTCGTGTCATTTCGTGTCGTGTATCCAACACGACTCAGTCAATTAATCGTGTTACACAGGTCATGTTGTGTCATTTTTTTAAGAACCGGGTTGTGTATGAGTCATAGGTTTTTGACACGACTATTAATCATGTCGTGTTCGTGTCGCCACAAATACGGCCCGCCAACCTGAATTGCCACCCCTAATTTTGAGATTGAGTACAATGATCAACAACTTGCAAAGGTGTATCTGCATTATAATCTAATTATCTTTCATCACATTACAACTTGCCTTTTCACAAATTATTTCAAAATAAAAATAACCTTGGCTAGCATCAAAGACAACACTAACAGAATGAACACTAGCCATATTACACCACCTGTTCTGACTCTCTAGTTGAAGGGCTTCCTCTTGGAGTAGAAAATACATTGGCAAGCAAGAGATGTTGGTCTCTTGATTCTGCATCAAAGGCAGTCAAAGAAACAACAATGCTAATTAAATTTCCACAAGCTTGATCTTTTCAACTAAAGTACCTATATCCTCCTTCTCCAACCTAGTTGGAGCACTTCAGAAGCTTATTCTTCTTCATCCTTGACTTGTAGAGTTTCAAATAACCTCGACATTTGGACATTTCATCTTCAAAACTACCTCATCATCTGAGTATATATGTTACCCAAAATGAAGCTTCCGAAAATGTTGGGGATCCAAGACAAAGAATGAAGAGGGTGAAACCTAATTTCATGCAAATGATAATTTGAGACTTTAATATGATCTTTTCCAATGTCTGATGTGATGTTTCTAAACTTGTATTGTTTAATTTGAAAAATAGAATTAGTGCTTGGCAACGGGGTGAATGAAGAGGACCTCATTTGAATGAAGAGGACATCATTCTTTCTCTTATTATGTTAACATTATATTACCACTTTTGGCACGGTCAACTACTAACAAGGCTAGGACAAAATCCATGTCAAAATACAAGCTGCCAATGGGCTACAAGTGTTATCTCATTTAACAATGTAGGACTAAATTAATGTAACTTTACAAGCTTGGTGTTTAATCTATGCCGTCCAAGAGTACATAAATTAATTTGAGATTTTTTTAAATATTAGGGTTTAAAAATTGTTTTCTCATTTTAGCTCGCTAGTATATTTAAAGTGAAAATATGCATGTTTGGCAGCACAGGAAAATAAAAGGATTTTCTTTGCAAAAATGACATTACATTTTGGCATTTTTGCAAAAATTGCAACATTTTTTAAGTTTTGTAAATTTGTAATCAAGTTTTCATGAGCTTTGCAAAATTATCATTCTACAAGTTTTCCATCCTCCTTTCATGCTAGTTTTTTCAAAATTTTGATACTATCCTTCTCTCAACAGATAATGGTGAATATGAGGATTTTGCACATGACATTTCACTTTGTTAATTAACGAAATCTTTGAAATTGATTGTGCTAGATAGAAGACATTGAGAAGAAAAAGACAAGTCTTAGATTTTCAATTTTCATTTGAAAAGGCATCGAACGAAGAACTTAAAGTCTGCTACTGTTCATTGTTTACATGAATAGTAATAATATTTTGCTTATGTTCTAAACATGAATTTTTCTTTAATTTATTATATTTTTTATTGATCAAAAGCACTGATTACCTTCTAATTTGTATTAGGAAGAATTTTATATCAGTTTTTAATTAGAAATCAAAGTTTAAATTATTGAATTTTGTTGTAGAAGCTTAACAGGTATTGTTGTATAGATCGGTAAATATGATATGTTTATGATTGAATATCTCACTATTGGTTGATCTTTTGTTGAAATCTAACCATACCATTACTTGCTATCGAGTTGTATTGCACATCAAGTTTTACCAAAACTTTTTATTGGGAAGTCTTTGAATTTAGTGGCCAAAGTCTGCAACTTAATAATGTTTGCATCCTTGAGGTAGAAGGTTTGTTAGAACGTATTAAGAGAGAAAAAAGAAGAAGCGTGATATTGAAAATTTGAAAAATTAACAAGGAAGAAGATTGGAAACTAACAATTTTGCACGAAAGTTTAGTGGCAGATTTGCAAACTAAAAAAACTATGGACTGTTTTCTGCAAAAATGCCGATTATAGTAGCATTTTTCCAAAAAACTCATAATAAAATTGTTGTTGCCTATCGCTAGTTGCAACTGCAAACAAAGCAAAACCTCTTCCCTCCATCCCTCTCCTATCCTCGTACCCTTTGAACAGTACCTGCTTTGCAGTTCTAGTGCTGGCTGCAGACTGCTTCTTCTCAACGTCTGCGAGAAGGTCTTCGGGATTTCTTCAATAAACAACAATGGAGACGGATGACAATGGTGTTAATATGACTTCTTCTTCTCGAAAGCCTCCTTTCGCTGTTCCATCCAAGAAATTGGATCCTTTAAATCTCATAGGCAACATCGTAGAGAAGGGGTTTTCCTCCTCAAAATCCCAACAGGAGCAAAAACTGACACTTTCCTCTCTTCCGAAACCAACGGTTTTTCCATTTCCTGTCGCTCGCCACCGCTCCCACGGACCGGTAATTCTCCATCATCGCTTTATTCTGAGACATAGCTCCTTTTCTTTATTGTTCTTCTTTTGCGATCGATTCGAAAGGGGCTTTCTTATTTTGAGGGAAAAAGGAAGACATGAATGATGAAAATAGGCCAAATTTAAGTTTTACAATTCGACATCATGTTTACCTTCTCAATCTTAATTACCTTCATCTACCAACCTGACAAAATTTTTACTCAACTGATTAATTGGCTTATTCTACCTAGCTCACAGACTTTGCGAGTTAATTTGCCTCGGATGGAGATTTGCTTGACAGTGATTTGCTATACAAGTCTTTGTTTAACTAGCCTTATGTACTGTGACTGGTGGGATTTGAAAATAAGGATTCAAGGAATTGGGACAACTATGTGACGTAATTATTAATTTCGGTTACAATTGTTTTGTGATAAAAACATGGGAATGGCAGTTCGTAGCTTAATTTGGTTTTAACTGATGATTCATACTGATTACAGAGAAAAGATTGATGAATTACAGCATCTACCAGTAGAAAATAACAATTCATTGTTTTGCCTAGGATAGCAAATTTTTTTTAACTGCTTGTGATTGTCCTCCTTGGGGAAGTGTGAGTTTTCACTGTATATGTTACGCCCTGTAGATCAAATCTTAGATCGCTGTTGAGAATATGAAAGCAGTAATGCCAAACAAGGACTGTAGCAGCCTGGCATTTACAGAAATATTCAGGAGTAGTAGTGTTTAGATGTGGTAGTGTAGGTTTTGTCATTTTGATCCTCTTGGAATTGTATCATTAAAGTAAGGAGTCAGGCCTGAATAGTCAGCACTATGATGGGGTTCCTCATCATTATATCACTTGTTTATATGTCCAAGTTGCAGTGTACTTGCTACTTAAAAATTTTCAGATGGTAGTTGTGCACATAACCTAAAAGAGTTCAAAAATAAAATTGCAATATACATATAAAACAATCTCACACGTGGATCTGTCAAGACGTCAATACTTCAAATCTTCTGGGTAACAAAAGATTCATTGATGGTGAAAAAATTTGGTGGATAACTTAAGAAATCTTGTAAGGAGAATAGGAATTATCTTAATCTTTGGCATGTGCATGGTTTAAGTGATCGGAAGTGCATTTCATGGAGCTTCATGAGATAGTTACTTCTAGAGTTACTATCTTGTAGGCCTGTTTGTGGGCTTTGTACATTGTCAATCGTCATCTCTGCTTGCTAATTAAGTGAATATAATTCCCTTACTGCAATAATTGAGGAGACAGATTATTAACAGAATTTTAGATTCGGTGCTTGCTCATCTGCGAATAAAGGACAATTATTAAGGGAATTTGACTATTCAATTACTCTAGCCTCCGTTCATTCCACAGCAACTCATATCCAGTCAGCATTATTACCATGAACTACTCTTTTCTGTTTAAATCATATAGAATCATTCCTGAGGACATTTGCTACTGTGAACAAATCATTCAAAACTGCTTCTCTGCCTTCTTCAACCACATGTTCATAGCTGCCTGCATACTAGAAAAGTCATACTCTGGTAATGCAAAAGAATCAGTATCCGTTTTCTGAAGAGGTTTACCTGCTCGCAATGGGGCAACAGATGGAAGATAGTCTTAGCTTGAGCATTACACATTGGGCATAACTTCTGATCTTTGGGAAGCAATCTGAGTTTCCTCTAACAAGCAACCTATGATGAGCAATTTGCCAATTGATGAGCTTCCCCCTTGGCTGAAGCTTTCTTATTCCAAATTATTTTCCTAATAGAATGTCCATCATGGTTGGTGCTGCATTTTAAGTTATAGGCAGATCCAATAGTGAAGGTTCCAGATTCAGAAGGAACCAAACAACCTCATATTTGAACCAGAAACCTTAGAAAAATCCCTCCTGCTGTCATGCAACAGGATATCTGCAACTCAATCTTCCTTCTTACAGCTATTGAAATGAGAAATAAAAACATGATCTATCACCAGATCTAAACCCATCCAGTTATCATTCCAAAGAGAGGTGTTCTTTACATTGCCAATCGCTCATCTGATCCTATTATGAAGGAGATCCCGGCAGTTTGAAAAATTTCATTCCGCATTGCTGAGGTAGTACTAGCTTTTTTAATTTCAAACATAGATTTTCCTCTCAGGTATTCAGTATTTATGAGTGAGAACCAAGAGAGTTTGATTATCTAACAATTCTCCATGCTTTATTTGAAAATTTTGTCTATCTTTGAAGTGTCTCTTACTTCGAGACCATCATGAAGTTTGCTGCCTGCCACTTTATCCTAACCAACCCTTAGGACTCCCTTTGTCATCCTACTTGTTACTTTTTTCCGAATGTAGTCATTCTGAAGTCTTCTACACTCTTGGAGAACAAAGTTCGGTATAGAGCACTCTTGCTTAACAGATGTTCCCATTCCAGCAGTCACAGAACTAAGCAAAGTCAACCTACCTGATTTAGAAAGGAGTAATCTTTTCCAAGGAGTCGTCTTAATCTGCCTTCTGTTCTTCAAGAGGCCGAATTTCTCAGAAGTAGACCTCTTAGAAAGAACAGGTTCCATTTAAGATATTAAGGATTTTGTACAGAGGTTTATGAGCTTTTTGGTGCTCATTCCGAGAGAAAACCACAGATGATTACCAGCAGTGATTTTCAGGGCAGATTCTTGACCAAACAGATAAAACAATTTCCTGAGCTCATCACAGTTCTCAAATGATGCCTCAACTGACACTAGGACATCATCAGCATACATTATGAAGAATAGTCGCTAAAGCTTTTCATACATATTACAAACTGGTACAAGGGGTCTCCTTCCTAATACCACACCTAGGTTTAAACCATTCTAACTGCTGGCAGTTCATGCAAATTGCTAGACTTGTAGTTGAAACCATAAACATAACGAGTTTAACCATCTGCTCAGAAATCCTGTTCTCAGTAAGGGTTTGTTGAGTAACTCCCACCTGATGAGGTCACATGTTTTAAACATATCTATCTTGATTTCTGTTCCTATATTTTAGCTTAAGAGATCTTGAATGAGGTGAGCACCTCATGAGCAAGGAGGATGTTATCATGAATCTGTCTTCCAGGGAAAAAAACATTCTGGGCCTCTTTGATAATCAAATTCAAGACACTCTTGATTTTGAAAGTAACTTGCATACCCTGCCAGATCATTATGATATCTGGGGTTTTTGCTTGAGTTTTATGTTGCAGAATAGCATATTCCAGCAAATTCCACTCAGAATGGAATGGAATTCGTATCTGAATATGAAGCACACAACTGATCTGTGACATGGTTCACCATGCTTAAGTTTAAGTTCACTTAATTGAGGCTCCCAAAAAAGCTCACCTCTGGTTGGCCCATAGGAACATAGCAGGTACCTCTTTTACTGAGATCTCTTTCCTGCTTCCTATCACTGAAACTGCTCCTATGATCACAACGAGGGTGACACATAATCAATTTGGTTAATTGGGTTACCCACTTGTTACGTGTTAAAATATCCTTCCTCCCAATGACGGCTCTTTTACAATATATAAAAAATGAAGACTTATAAGAATAATTACAAAATTTAGTGATGAGGATGTAGATGAAAAGTGCTTCTGTATATGGTGCTGTTTCTATCTCTTGATAGTGATACGATCTTAGAATAGCTGAAGATCTTAGTTCTAGAAATTGATATAACTGCCATAGAAGACTCTGCTTCTTCTCCTTTGTTTCCGATTTTAAGATGCTAATTGTTGCATTGTTATATGATTGACATGTTTTGACATACCATGTTCAATTTAAGGCTATAATTTTCTGTGTTAAACCATGGAAAGAAAAATGACAGTTTTTTTGTAGTACCAATTGTTCAATTACTTTTTACAGCATTGGGCTCCCGTGGGCATTGAATTGCAAGATGTGGATGATGAAGAAGATAGGGATGATACCAGCTTTGACCCTATAGCAGCCTCTGCACATCCAATACAGAGAAAACAGAAGAAAGGTTTGGACTTTAGCAAGTGGAGAGAATTAGGGCCCCCAGATATATCTGCTACACTTCAAGAAAAGAAAGAGAATGTCTTAGCTTTGGTGAACCAGAGAGAAGAAAACAGAGAAAAGGACCCAGCTACAAGTGTTGAAAATAGAAATTTGTCTGAAGTAGGAGTCAGTTGTAAAAATTCCAACACAGAATCACACATGGCTTCTAACATGGATCTCATTAGAAATGGACAGACCGATCAACGTGGTTCAGGATCTTTGACATTGGACCCAGTTACTGAATATAAGAGCTTGCCAGTTCCTGACATGGCTAAATATCAGGATACTAGATCTGATGTGTTCGAGAATAGGGAACAAGGATCCTTCTCTGTGATTGATGTTTATGATGAAAGTCACATTCCCCTAGAGAATTCCCAGAAAGATGATGGGAACAAATATCAGGCTGCTGGACATGTTAAACTAAAAGGGAATGAGAAAGGTTCACTGCCATTTATGAGCGAAATTGATGCTGAAAATAATGCTCGCTTACAGAAGATGACACCTGAAGAAATTGCAGAAGCTCAGGCTGAGATAATGGAGAAATTGCGTCCGGAAGTTTTGGAGATGCTGAAGAGACGTGGTCGAGATAGAACTGGGAAGCAGAAAAAAGCCACAGAAAATTTGGTTTCAGGAGATGACCATAGTACTGTTGACAATGGAAATCACTTGAACCAAGACTCTAAAAGCACTCCAATTTTAGATGGTGAACCTTCCAATGTGGCAGAGAGAATGCATACTGCACCTGCATTCACTAAGGGAGACAGTGATGGTCAGCCATCAACTGATGTGCCTAGTACCAGTGCATGGAATGCTTGGACTGACAGAGTTGAGAAAGTCAGGGCGTTAAGGTTTTCTCTGGATGGGTCTGTGTTGGAAAATGATTCGGTCCAGATTCCTCGAGGTGGTAAGCAAGAGTTGCTTCATTATCTTTGGCATTATGGATTAATTAGTCGAACTATCAACAACACATTGTGCATATTTATCTTGAATCTACTTCCTGGCATGTTTATATTTTCACTTTCATTAAACCATTATTTTGTTTCAAGCTGTCTTATTTGTTGGTTTTGATGATCTCTATGTTTCTTATACTGGATATTGATATTGGTTTGCCAGCAACGGTTATTAGCTTCAAAATCCTGTAACCAATGCTTGCTATTTCCTTGAAATTAATTGTCTCTTAGTGGTATAGGCCGCCAATTATTCAATGAACAGGTCAACCATTACAATCACTGTTTGGATAGATTAGTATAAGAGAACCTTAGAATGGAAATAAAGTGACCTCCGAGGACTTAATTCTTGGTTCCCATGCAAAGTAAAATGACTGAATACCTATTCCCATTTCTATCGTTGTTTGGCGTAGCTCCATGAGTGGTTCCTTGTTCTATCTTTCTCCTTCATCTGTTCCTCTAGTGCATTGTTAAGTACACAGGCACGTAGATACATATATGGGTTATACTATATATGTTATTTGTATATTGTATAGCAAGTGCATGTATAATAATTCTGTTTGTATATTTATTTTCACATGTTATATGGAGGAATTCTGAACTGACTGCAAAGGGAGGCGTGTCCTCTGGCCACAATCTTTTGGGGCCCAACTTTGCTTGATCCTACTTGTTCATCTCCTTGCTCTACCTTTGGACATCTGTTGGATCAAAACCAAGTGGATTGGTTAACTCCACCATCTAAAAATTGTGCTAAAATACAAACAGTTTAGGAACTTTGATAAACAACAGTTTAAATATTAGACCTTGAATCAACCAATTCACATGGTTTTCGATCCAGTAAGTATCTGAAGGTGGATCAAACAGATGAACAGTTTGGATCACTCAAAGGTTGGCTGTAGAAAATGTTGTGACTAGACACACCTTCCATTGTGGCCAAAGCATTCCTTTGTTACAAGTGTGTATATACACCTAAAAGCTTAATTTGATAGCAAGTGGGCCAATAATGGTTATATATCTAACACACCCCCTCAAGTGGAAGGCCAATTTTGGGCTCTTGCAAGTGGATTTGGTAAATGGAAGATCTCGGGATTTGAATTCACGACCTTTTGGTCAACAAAGCTCTGATACCATATTGTATTATCATTTATCCTATGAGCTTAAACTCATAGGTTGAATGGTAAACCAATATGGTATCAAAGCTTTATTGACCAAAAGGTCATGAGTTTGAATCCAAAGATATTTCATTTATCAAATCCACCTACAAGAGCCCAAAACAAATAGCCTCCCATGTGAGGTGGTGTGTTAGAGATATAACTATCATTGGCCCACTTCCTATCAACCTAAACTTTTAGATTGATTAATTAATGAACATATAATTATGTATTTAATTAATATACAAATATTATATATGTACTATATATATAAAAAAATTCACCCCCTACTTTTAATGGTGGTTAAAAACTGAATTTGTTATAGTTTTTGTTGAAATTTTTGGCATGGAGGTCTGTCCAAAACTAATTTTTCCTATTAAATTTTTTTTTTATGGAGATATATGTATTAAATATGACTTTTTTACTTCATTGGTTTACTTATAGAAACTAACTCCAAATAAGCAATGAAAGGGGCCTTACACCTCTGTGTGTATGTCGCATCATGTGTGCCCTTTTTTTTCTAGTGTCATATTATGAAATTAAATATTTATTTATATTTTATACAACACTGTAATACATTTTATGATGTATGTTTCTTCATAGAATAGTAACTATACCTTATATTTTCTGTTATTAGTTTGTTTCTCTATTTCCTTTTTCTCTACCTCCTTTCTCTTCCTTGCTTACTGTTGCCAAGAACTTCTTATAGTAGTTCTAGTTCTTTCACTCTTTTGGACATAACCCTTAGCATCCTGACTCATTTCATGACCTTCACAAACATGCAGGCACGTGCACATGTGCACACATCAGATCCTTCAATGCCTGTGATTAGTTACATTTTCGAACATCATAATACAAATTGGGTAAACGGATTATTAGCAGTGTAAAATGTACGAGTTGCTTCTTAGCAATTGAAAGGTGGATCCGCTCAATGGATAGCTCTCAGGTGAAACTGTGTATAACCTGGTTGATTTATTAGATGTAAGGACATGAAACTTCCTCATGAAAGACTCTTTGCCCTAATGTGTATTTTTTGTCTTTAATTAGCATTAGTTGGTTGCCCCATGACTTCTTCTTTTTAGTTAGATTTAGCTTCATGATTGTTGTCATTCAATATGTGGCTATTATAGCAGCTTTTTCTTCCTTGAGTTGAGCAAGGACTGCAGCAATTATGGGAAAGTAGAGTTGGTAAATTTCTTGATTTGTGTTTAGCACTCCAGTGACATGCTTCTTTATATTTGGCATAACCTGTTTATTTATTTCTTTCTATTTTTTATATTGAACTATCATGTGCTTTTCTGTGGAAGTGGGGAAACTCTTTTGTCATATATTTTTCATAGCAATCTGCTCATTTTGTTTTGTTTTTTGTTTTCAATTCTTTCATGTATGTACCTAATGTTACTTGAAAATCTCACACAGGGCCATCTGTAAAACGTTTCACATAAGGACCTCAAGATATATTAAGTATCTTTCTGTATGGCCCATCTAATGTTCCGTTAGACAGTCGTGAAGGGTATTAATTTAGTTTTAAAACTTAGATCTGGTTCTTCTCTGTTTTGTCAGTTTCTCCATGAAAGCGGGAATGGCAGTTGATGAAAACTCTGCTCTTGTGTTCTGTTTTATTATTTGTCTACCGAGAAGAAGATGTCTTAGGTATCTGGGGCTAATGGTAATATTGCCAAATCAATGAAAAGAATGGAGTGATTGTCAATAAGGATGAAGAGCCTGTTCATATTAAGGAATTCTTGTGCTTCTTCTCTCAAAATTGAAGGTCCGCATGTGAAATTTCTGTTCCTTTCCTACAGAAGGTGACTTCGCCTATTCCCTTCTCTGTTTCTCTCCCCCTTTTTCCTCTACTCTTTTCTGGGATAATCAAGTATCCCCATTTAGTGTAAAAAGGCTTGATTTGTCTCTGGTTTGGGCTTACGAAATCTCTTTCCTTGGTAGTATGAAACTCAATTTATTATTCATTGGCATCGAAAGGGAACATATTACAATCTTAATTATAGGATTAAATTGGAAGTGTTCTGAAATGAAAGAAGGACGTGCAATGTCCTGAGTTCTGCCTGAAGAGAAAAAACAAATGAAAAAATAGTGATTTCTTGGTCTTCAAGGATTTTCAAGTGACCATAGAACTTGTAGATGCTATCCAGTGTTTGTGAGCATCTAGGATCCCCTTCGTTACACTCTCCATTGCAAAATTAGGGATGATTGGATGCTTCTTCCTACTAATTTTTTTAGTTGAAATATCACTGGTCATGATTGAAAAATCCAAAAGGGTATGCCATGTAGCTTAGGCCCCACATTTGGATGATTGGTTCTATTCATCTTGCTTGACCTACCATATTTAGGCTACTTGAAAAATAATGACCATTGGATGCTTCCACCTACTAATTTTTCTGCTTAAAATATTCAATGATCATGATAGGAAATTATTGCCCATGGGGAACTTACTAATTTTCTAATTGAAAATATCAATTTTAGAAATGGTGATAATACCCTCCAAACTTGTTACTAGAATGACAAGTGAGGCCATTCCCTAACTTAAACTAACTGCTGTTAGATGGAGCCCTTATGGAGATACACTTAACATAACTTGGGGGCCTGAGCTATTTGAAAGATCTGGCCGCTGTATAAGATTTTCGTTCAAGATTAGGGTACATAATTGAAGGGGAGACTTGGCGTAACGGTAAAAGTTGTTCTCATGTGACCTTGAGGTCACGGGTTCAATGCGTGGAATCAGCCTCTTGCAAAATGCAAGGTAAGGCTGCCTACTATAGGCCTTGTGGTCCGGCCCTTCCGTGGACCCCGCATAGGCAGGAGCTTCGTGCACTGGGGCTGCCCTTTTATTAGGGTACATAATTGTGAAAAAAATTCTTTTTTCCCTTCACTTCATATGTAAAATCTATTTGTGTTTTCTGGTCATTCTTCTTTTTTTCATGCTACTACTTAAACATTCCAAGAATTTGGTGGTGTTTGGTCAGTCTGAACTTTTTTTATTGCATATACATATCTAATTTGGTTTGGAGTTTGTCGTCACCAGTACTTTTTTGCAGCTTCAATTTGATGTTTCTTAATTCCTGCTTATTTGTGTGCAGCTAATCATGTTGAGAATGTAACTGAACGTGACTTCTTGCGAACTGAAGGGGATCCTGGTGGTGCAGGATACACGATCAAAGAGGCAGTAGCACTCATTAGAAGCATGGTCAGTTTACCCTTTTTAATCTTACCTTTCTTGAATTACGTTTTTGGCATTGTTTGGCTAGAAAGCATCCCTCACAAGCTGCAGCCTAAGTTGTCATGTCATGTGGATCTTACGTAGCTGTAGCATGGGAGGCTGCCAGTTCTGGAAAGATGACTGATAACTGACTGTATGATGAATTAGGCAATCAAGTACAGCAAACTGAAAATTAAATACTAGCTCAGTGGTGCAAGGGGTCTCTCTTGTGGCAGGTTCCAGGTTCGAGGCTGTCATGGATGCGTGCTTCCAATATTAAAAATATAAAATAAATAAAATAATGACTTAGGCAGTCAAATATTATAAACAATTGCAACTTTTAAGTTGCTTTTTAAGAGAAATGATATTTTTGTTTTTGCCTTTAGTAATGGTATGTGAATTTATGGTTGTTGGTTCTAGTGTGTTATGCTATTCACATTAGTAGCAAGATTTTGATCTTTTTGATGTTCCTTGATGAGCTTGTGTAAGCAAATGCAAGGACAAACAATGTTAACAAAACATGAAGGTTGCCCTGTTATAGTTGTTGGTTTGTCGTTTCAAAGTGGGAGTGATTTGGGATTGAATTGAAACCTAGATCAGCGTTGCATGATAACTGCATATCATGTCGGACCATAGTTGGCGTTTGAGCAAAATTTGAACATTGGTTGAGCCTATTCAATGGATATAGATTCTAATGAGTGCTTTCTGCAATTGAATATTTCCTTGTGCAGTGAAGATAGTTATAGTTTGGCCTTTTGCTTTGAGGGTTATCTAAAATAAGGCTCAAAGGAATAACCTAGGCATATCTGTGTAGAAAAGAATTTGAGAGGTGCTGTTTCCATGTCTGAGTGCTCGTGGGTATTAACATTTTTCAGCTGCTCTGTGCAATAAATGTCATGACTTTATGTAGAAAACATACTATTTATTTGGCATTTGATATTTATTTTTGTAGATATGTTACATTAGGTGTTTTGTGTATAAGTTGCTGAACTGAACAAAAGTTGAATAAGTCCAGCTTACACTGACAATTCATTCATATGAAGTATCTCTCTCTTTTCCACTACTCGATAACAGACTCTGATCCCAGATATACTCTTTATTCCCTGAACTCATAAGTCGTAATCATCCATTAGCTGATGATAGAGGTTATGATTGAGAAACAGGGTTCTTGTTGATGTCGAAGGATTATGACTGGCATCAGAAGGTCAGACTTGTTCCCTTAAACATTATTAGTTATATAATTTTTAGAACTTAATTGAATTACTTGAGCAGAACAAATGCAACTTGCACAGTTGCACCTAGTTTGTTCTACAGATTATAATCTCAACTTTGCAGAAACATAATTGCTTAAATTGCATTTGTTTGGTAAAATGTTGTTGGCTGAAGATCTGAAACTGGGTAGATGAAGAGGAGAACCAAAGAACTGAAGGAAAATGATCTGAAGTAAGAGAATTGATAATAGGAAAGACTAATCATTTTCTCTTGGTTGCTACATTTCATGCAACAAGCAGATAAAGGGCAAAAGCTAAAGACCTCAGGAAAAAACAAGTGGAACTAAGGGAGTTGGAAATTGAAAAGCCTTGCCATTTTGTCTTGTTTGCTTCTATGAAGGTTGTATAGAACATAGTGCAGAACAATACTTTCACAAGCATGATATTGCTAGTGCCTATAACAGCAATTGGAGGTGTTTTAACTCCCTAAGAATTGCTGATACTGTTAGACACATTGGAGCAAAAGTTCAACTGTTAATTAGGGCAGACTGAGAGATGGAGTTGCAGAAGGTTCAAGTACTTTTTGAATCAATACATAACTTCTGTGATGACTCTAGCCTGCAAACCCCCATTACCATACTGCTTATTGGGTTATTGCACTACAGCTTACAGGCCACTTAAATTAAAGTAGTTATCCTTGTTTTGTACTATGCTGTAGATCTCATTCCACTTTTCATAATCTGCATCAACTCTCATTGCTGTCCACCATTTACCTAAGAGTGTGTAGTTGACTATGAATCCTCTCTAAATCCATACTGTTTCCTTTTCTGTACCGCACACTCTAGAAGAAAAAATTTCTACTCATATTCACTCCACAAGAAATCTTGATGATTCTTTTCAAGAAATCTTGATGATTCTTTTCAAGCTTCTTAGCAGTTGAAGCAGTATCTGATCATGGAATGTAATATATGTTAAGACCAGACAAGTAGATTTTGTTATGGCAATCTGACCAGCAAATGTCAGGCCTTATGGAGCATAAAACAGTCAAATGGAGACTTAGAACCTGAAATCTGAAAAGAGCAAAGCTAAATCCTAGAGTTCTTTCAAGAAACCCTGGGAACCCTTCTTGAATGTCTTCTCTCTATTAGAATCCGAAAATTCATGCTTTACATTCAGTCCCTTACTTAAAATCCAAAATATTATGAAAATACATAGATACCCTTACTTAAAGTCCCTTATGAAGATACAATGGTCCTAAATGCTTAAAGCAAAAATAAGACACCACACATAGATACCCTTACTTAAAGTCACTTATGAAGATACAATGGTCCTAACTGCTTAAAGCAAAAATAAGACACCACAATAGACTTATAAGACACCTAAACTATGACAAAAGATGTCTAGTTGCTCCAAGATGCCTCTAGACTTGAAAATATACTCCATGGATTTGGTGCAACCAATGCTCTCAAGATAAGCACATGTTCCTCTACATTAGTCCCTTCTACTTGGAGAGAGCTTGTCCTTGAGTTTTCTGGAGAATGTTCCACTAAATGATACTTGTGCAAATCAACAACATGGAAAGTCTTCAAAATGACCAGAGAATCTGGAGCTTCTACAATGTAAGCGTTGTTGATAACTTTTTTGGAATAGTAGGTGGTCCAATCCTCTGTATCTTCAACTTGTTGCGCATGCCAACTTGAAAACACTCTTGAGACAAGAAAACCATCATCTTGTGACCCACCTGGAACACCTTAGAACGTCAATGCTCCCTAGGCTTATATAGAAATGTGCTAGATTTGGTAAACAAGCATCCTACACCCAATTAATAACATGTGGATATCCCTCATGGGTGGCAGCCCATCTGACAAATTTTCAAGAAATACATAGACAAGTTCGTGAAGAAGATGTTGTAAACTTTCAGGAATTTGTGAGGATTGCTATATTGTCCCTTTATCAACTGTAAAATACACCTTGCTATCTCCTTGGTTTGGTCTATAAGCTTCTTGGTAAGCAGGACAGACTCCTCCTCCTGAGAAGCTTAGTTTGTTATCCTTGTCTGATTGTGTAGCATCATAATCATGTAGGAATGGGTGTCCCAATATTATGTGCCTGATTTGCATCAAATAGAGTTCATCAACCACCATTCAGCTCCCTAATGCTTGGCTTTGAAAAGAAAATCTCTTAAGTACGTTTTTGCCGTAGCAACCAACCAGATCATATTGTTTAAACTTCAAATATCTTGCATGGCTACTTCTTTTGTTAAATTGGTTTTGAGCCACCATTAATCCTAGCAGCCTTCTGGGAATAAGTCTTCATTGACTCTTTGTGCATAGAAAGCGTAAAAGATTCTGTGGTGTGCTCTCAAATACTTCATATGCCCTATTGTCATGCTGGATAAACAACATTTAACAGTAATCATGGAAGGAACTGACCTTGTAGAAGTTGTTTCCTATTGGCCAAGACTTATTTGAAGGTTTTCCTATCCTTATGCGCATCATTTGTGATTTTTCTGACCATGTAGATGTGTCTCCTTTTAATTTGTAACCCACGAACTTTGCGTTCTTGTGTTTCGGGGTTTCTGCATAGTCAAAGAATCTCTCCACCTCCATGATGCAATCCGGAAAATTCTCAAGATGGTACTGCCCATTAAAATATGCAAGATCTATCTTCATTTTGTAATCCATTTTCATGGAAATTTCGTCTAAATTGTTGTCAACCCTGATGGAGTGGCCTATCTCCTTGAAATCTTTTCTCACGAGCATCCAAAACATCCATTTCATTACCAGGAGAATCATTTAGGGAGATAAAATGTTCACGTTGATTGAGTTTAAAACGGGTCCAGGAATGCCAGCTGGTTTAACAATGGTTTGTTCTGTCTGTGCCCTAGGGTTTTTGCGTTCAATCCTTACTGAAGTTACTGATTTGCGCATCTGTCATCACGTCATTCATCTGATGCATAATGCCTGTAAGCCCCAGAGGGTTTCCGATATTGCACCCATCAGGTTGTTGTTATCTTGTAGAACAGCAGCCCATCACCACTGGCAGCCATATTAGTGATCTTGCTGCTCTAGTACTACCTTATAGGTTGTGAACAATCAAACAGAGATTTACAAGCCCAAATCTCGAAAGAGCCAAGGCAGACCCTAAAGTTCTTTCAAGATAACCTGGGACACCATTCTTGTACGTCTTCTTTCTATTAGAATATGAAAAATCACGTTTTTACCTTCAGTACCCTACTTAAAATTCAAAATGTAATGAATAGACATAAATACCCTTTAAAGTCACTTGCGAGGGATATAATCATCCTAACTGCTCAAAACATAAAATAAGACACTAAAATAACTGCTTCTACGTGGGTCTTGGCTTGGAAATACATGCCTTGGATCTGACATAATCAATGCCTCAAGGTCAGAACACACATGTTTGTCTATATCAAAGCCCCTGTGTCAAGGCAAATAATTATTTTACTTCTGTGGTATGCCTTTCTTGCTTTTATATGTTTCTTTCATGAGCTATGGTTTCTTTGTTTGTATTTCAGGTTCCAGGACAGAGGACCCTAGCATTGCACCTCCTTGCTTCTCTGCTTGATAAAACTTTGGGCAACTTGCAAGCTGACATCACACGTAATGTGGGGAATGCCAGTCATGTGGACAAGTTTATTGACTGGCCTGCTATTTGGGCCTTTGCCCTTGGTCCAGAACCTGAACTTGTTTTATCACTAAGGTGATTTGTGATCAACTATTTGTTTGCTTCATATACTGTACTGAACTGATGCCTTCGTCATAATTATTTGTTCTTGTTTCCCTTTTTGAAATGATTGATGGACATTGATAATATACTGACTGCTGCAACACCTCTTATATTATTGTTATGTTCTTTCCCTAAATTTGTTTTCCCCATGACCACGTTTGCAATTTTTGTTTCTTCCATTTTTCTTCTGGAATGACATGTTTGTTGATATAGCATCCTGCTCATCACTTCAAATTAAAATTGATAATCAGGAGCAGCTTTCATTTTCAATGGACTTGAAGAATTTGAAGGATTAAGTGTGCATGATATGGGACTTCAACCTAGACCATGGAGCTTCCATTTCTTCACTAAGCTAGGGACATTTTGATGTAGGACAGGTTGAACATACTCTAAAAAAATTTCTGGAATTGAATACTAAATACAAAATGGTAGAAGAAGAGTGGAAGCAAGAAAGTAAGTCAAATTATGAATTAAAAACTTAAATTTTTCCGAAATTTGCGGGAAAATCAGAAAACCAGTCTGGAGAATTTGTCTTAACTTTTCAACAGAACTCGGATTGGAAATCCATTGAATACTCAATTTAAATCAATTTGGAACTAAAAAGTCTCTAAATTTCACAAATTTGATTTCTGGTTTAACAAGAACTTGATCTGACAATTTTCATATAACTAGAAAAATGAAAAATAGATCTAAGTTTAACTTCTGCAAAAACCAAAATTAACGAGGACTGCAAGTAGATGAAATGAACTGAATTAAGAAGCTAGAACTTTGTAACAGCCTGAGGGCTCCACACACAACAATATTGTCTGCTTTGGAGACTGGGGCTCATATCACCCAGCTCCCTCACGGCTTTGTTCTTCTCTTGTGGGAAAAGGCCTTGTTGCATGTGCAGTCACTCCCAACTCTTATCAACAGTCCAATAACTTTCCCCTTAGCGATGTGGGACTAACTCTTAGCGCTACTTGTTGCCCGCTTAACGGTGCCCTACCCACTTTAGGAAACATGCTTTCTTGCGTGTTGGCAGCCACATGTACCTGGGAACCACGTACACCGGGTTAGTGGTTGGCTCTGATACTACTGTAACTGCCCGAGGGCTCCACACACAACAATATTATCAGCTTTAGAGATTGGGGCACATATCACCTAGCCCTCTCACGACTTTGTTCTTCCATTGCGGGAAAAGGCCTTGTTGCATGTGAAGTCACTCCCAACTCTTATCAATAGCTCAACAACTTTCCCCTTAGCGCTGAGAGTTAGTCCCACATCGCTAAGGGGAAAGTTGTTGGGCTGTTGATAAGAGTTGGGAGTGACTTCATATGCAACAAGGCCTTTTCCCGCAAGGGAAGAATAAAGCTGTGAGGGGCCTGGGTGATATGGGCCCCAGTCTCCAAAGCGGACAATATTGTTGTGTGTAGAGCCGTCAAGCTGTTATAGGCAGAGTTTTAGGCGGCAAGAAACTTTAGGGCTTGTTGGAACTGCTGAGCATAACGAATCGAAGCCGAAGGCGCATCAAGGTAGCTTGCCTGCCAAGCCGATAGGCGAAAGGCCGAAGGATGGAGCATGCAAAGTCGATCGTGCACCTGTCGTGTGACCCGTTGGTCCTAAGCAATGTCTTTCGCGAAGCGACCTACCTAGAAACAGCTCTTCTCTATGTTAGGGAGGCACTCAAATGGAACTTCGATTGGATGGGGGTATCCAATCCTTCCGCTGACGAATGGCCGGCCACCTTTTACGTTAGAAGAGCAAAAGGCCTGGGGCATAGCAGGATGAACCAATGTGAATGAGTGTAAGCTTCGTTGCCCGAACACGATTGGTGCTGACCACACTAGGTGCTACCGTGGTAGCAAGATAGGCCAGGTGGTGGCATCAGAGGGAACCCTTGACCTAGTGTGTGGGCTAGCCGGCACGTGGTTTTCAGGTACGTGTGGCCATCAACACGCGGGGATGCGTGTTTTCTAAGGTGGATAGGGCATCGTTAAGCGGGCAGCTGGTAGCGGTGAGAGTTAGTCCCACATCGCTAAGGGAAAAGTTGTTGGGCTGTTGATAGGAGTTGGGAGTGACTTTATCTAGTGTGGATGTGATATCAAGCACGTCGGATGTGTCTTGATGCTCCTCTTCTAGACACATGTTAGCCATAGGAGGAACTTGACAATAATTCTTCCACAGTTGTTGGATTTGATAAGAATTTGGTGCTCTTCAAGACCATCAACTTGTGCACAAAAATTTTCCAGTTATGCAGCCATTTTCAGTAATAGCTCATCAAATTCTTCCACGCTTAAAAGAGACATAGGATCTGCTTGACCTTGCTGACATGACACTAAGCTCTGATGCCAAATTGTCAAAGGATAGGATAGAAAAGTACTCTAGAAAAATTTCAGGACTTGAATACTAAATAGAAAGAAGAAGTAGCAAGTGTGGAAGCAAGAAACTAACTGAAATTCTGTATCTAAGAACATAAGAACTTCTGAAATTCACAGGAAAATCAGAAAACCACTACAGAGATTTGATCATAACTTGTAAATGAAAACTCGGATTAAGGATATATCAAAGACCCATTTTAGACATCATTCAAGACTCAAAATCCATTAATATGATGTGATTGCATGATCTGCTGGAGTGGGAAACTCTCCCACAAATTTTCAGACAACTTGAAAATATAAATTTTCAGAAATTGAATCAACTTATATGAAAACCGAAATTAAGAAGAAATAAAACTAGATGAAATAAACTGCCTTAGAGAACTAGAACTTAACAAAGAAATACCAAACCTTTTTGAATTTTTGTTGAAAGGGATAGATAGCAAGAGTCATGGTCTTGCTGTAGTGTCATAAAGAAATCGGAATCACTCATCAAAGTCTTGCAGCAGCTTGTCTAGTCACATCTCAGATGAGATCCAAACTACTAGGTGTCACACCGTAGTAGCTTCCTTTAAGAAAATTGAGAGTCATAGTCTTGGCCGAGAATCACAATCTCTAAGAAATAACAAGGGTGTTGCACCTTGTTAGAGTAGAAGAACCATCACAGTTCTTGAAGAGAAGAATTCTCAAACACAATTCATTCATCAAAGTAACCATCTTCTAAATCAGGAAATATGATCTCTTTATATAGAGATCAATCCTTTAAAAACTAAGCCTCCTAGGTATCTAACAATCGTCCTAGTACTTGGCAATCAAACAATCAACTTACTAAATTCTGCTCCTAACTCGGCAGTAAGTAAATGATTTAAACTATAAGGAAACCCAACAAAATAGAAAACTAATAAGCTGTAGAGAGTGGGGCTCATCATAGGTGCTGTGTAATTGGAAATAGTGCCCACAACTTTCAAAATAAAAGTAAGTTTATTCCTCTTCCTTTGTATGTATTGCATATGCATCATTCACCCTGACTTGAAGAAGAATTTGTCATCGAATTTGCTAGGTTCATATGAAATGCTTGGATCAAATACCATTTGAGCTCAGCTTTTCTTTTCTTCTATAGGAAACTTGCTAAGAACTTTAGTCCAATTAAATGTTTCCTTCCAGGAAAATTTGAATCCGAACACCATATTACCTGAGATTGCTTTTTCCTGAAAAACCAAATCTTGCTGAGAAAAACCTTTGAGTAGGAATTTGCAATTTACATGTATCACCATCTAGACACTTTTTTTCACCAAATAGCTCAAACATGCTATTAAGTGATTGACTTTGCTCACCACTAGGAAAAATATTATCACATGCAACAAGCTATGTGGCACTATTGAAAAGGAGAATATTCAGCTGAGATGTCTTGTTGATCTCTAGGGATTGTCTAGCTGTATTTTATGAGCAAATTTAGGCTAGTCAACTTTGTAAATAAGGAAACTCAGCTGAATGGTTATTTAGGCTAGTCAACTTTGTAAATAAGGAAACTTAGTTGTATAGTTATTTAGGCTAGTCAACTTTGTAAATAAGGAAACTTAACTGTATGGTTATTTTGTTCCTTTTTTAGTGCCTTGTAAAGATTATAAGTAGTGTACATGTATATCATAATAATACATCATTGTTTACTCAAGAAAAGAAAACATTTCTTTTCTAATTTCTTATTGTTAAGAGGCACACTGTTATAGTCTCGGTCTCCTTCCTCGATTAGTAGGTGTTTCAAGAAATGGATCTTTGTATGTGGTCTACTAACAAAAACTTCTTGACGTCAGAGAAGACTAAGAAAAATTTTCCTGCAAATTTCAGAAACTTTTATGTTTAGTTCAAAATTTGAGTTAGTTGCTTGCACTCTTGTTCATACCTGTTTCTATTCAGTATTTGATCCCTGAATATTTCTAAAGAATTTTTAATCCACCCTGTGTCAGTTTGGTAGCAGAGTAAACTGGTGCTACTTAAGGAACTACTGCTCAAGTTTCATTCAGAAGAGGAGCATGAAGACAAATCCAACATGTTTGATGTCACATCTTTATCAAATGATTCTTTTGTTGGTGATTCAATTGAAGTTATCCTCATCTTGTTCGATGTTGTTCTAATGTCATATGTAAAGTTCATGGATGATCAGGACTCTAATGATAGACCTATAAATGACAAATATCCAAATGGAGGAGGCTCTTTGATCAATGTGTGTGACTGTTTGTCTGAGTCACTGGGGGGTAAGAGTGATAAGAATGATTCTATTTATGATGAGTATAACAAGAAGGACCTCTTGACAGAAGCAATGCACTATAAAAAAGATGGAGGAGACTTTCACTTTTGTTGACCCAATCTTTGAAACTGCTTCCAAGAAGGGAGATTTTCAACATGGTACACTTTCTGAAGATGCCAATGAATTCCCTTATTTGAGGCATTCAGTGATCCATTTCTTGAAGGTTTACTTGGGGAAGAATGTCAATTGCATGGTTATCTAGGAACCGGGATGTTATTTCTGAATTTATCTATTCTCAAGATGGAGCAATGCACAGTATTTGGCTTTCCTGTCCAGCAAAGCTGATCTTTCTCTATGTGTAAAGATTTGCTGTTAGATAGGTTGGTTGATATAGATTTGACATCGTATATGATTGGACTGAAATTCTTAGCAACATTTCTACAGCAGAGAGCTACAATCAAAGATGATTGGTACTTGGCCCGGGCATTACATATGAACCTGGCAAATTTGAGGACGCATTCTTCTTCAAACCAGGGAAATTGATCCATATACACAAGGAGAAGCAGAAGAATTCAGAGGCTGTGGGCCCTGTCGAATTAAGAAGATGTACAAATAAGAGAAGAAGCCCATGCTTTAAACAAAGAATTATGGGTCCCATTTCATTTAAAAGAGTGCACCCATGATAGGCCCTGCAGTTTTGCATGACAAATCCATATGTGGCCTGATTTCTTGTTTTTGTTTTTGGAGTTGTCTTAGTTTCCATTTTTATTAAAGAGTTTTAAGATAATTAGTGACTAGAGTTTCTTCAAAGATAGGTTACTTGTTGCCCAAGCACATAGTGGTCTTAGTTTTTACAAGGATTGATCTTTATATAAATAGACCATATGTACTGATTTGGAGAATGGTTTTTTGGTGAAATTCCTCTCTTCAAGAACTGGGATGCTTCTTCTATTTGACAAGGGTGCGACGTTCTTATTTCTTCGAGATTGTGACTCTCGACAAGACTAAGACCCTTAGTTTCCTTCATTGAAGCTACTAAGGTGCGACGCCTAGTAGTTTGGATCTGATCAAAGGTGCAACACCTATAACAAGACTGTTGAGTGATTCTGATTGTTAGTAACACTCCCACATGACCACTACTCTTGCTATCTATTCCATTTCTTCAAAATTTTTGAAAAATTGATATGATCTTTCTTTCTTTGTTTAAGTTCTAGTTCACTAATTCAGTTTATTTCACCTAGTCTTGGTCCATGTTTAATTTTGGTTTTCTCAAAAGTTAAGCTTAGTTCTTAAGTTTCATTTTTCTAATTGTCTGAAAGTTGTTGGATCAATTTCCTGTTAAACTAGACATCAAAATTATGTGAAATTTAGTCGATTTTTAGTTCTAAATCAGATCTCAATTGGATATTCTATTGATTTTTAATCTGTCTTTTCCTTGAAAAGTTACGACAAAACCTCTGTCGGTTTTCTGATTTTCCTGCAAACTTCGGAAACTTTCATGTTCTTTAATTAAAAATTTGAGTTAGTTTCTCTTGTTTCTACCTGTTTCTATTTAGTATTCAATCCCAGAAATTTGACTATTTTTAACCCATCCTTCTCCATATGTTTACAAAGTTTGTTGATGCAACTTTTGATGAAAAGACATTCAGGAGCAGGCTCCATTTTCCATGCTTAATATTTTTCTTTTTTCTCTTCACATCGTTAAAAGCATAATTACTAGAAAGCTTAGAGTGGTTGGCTTGCTTCATCATCATCATCAAGACCTTATCCCAATTAGGGGTCGGCCACATGAATCTTATTCCTCCATTCCACTCTATTAAATACCATGGCTTCATTTAGTCCCAAAGTTTTTAAGTCTTTCCTCACCACTTCTATCCACGTTCTTTTGGGCCTTCCCCTTGCCCTTTTAGAACCTTCAACTTGTATGGCCTCACTCCTTCTAACTGGTGACGTTGTTGGTCTCCTTTGAACATGCCGAAACCATCTAAGTCTAATCTCCCTCATCTTGTTACCTATTGGTGCTATCCCTTTACCACCAAACACCCTCCATATTAACTCTCTAGGGACTCTATCATAAGCTTTCTCTAAGTCAATAAAGACCATGTGCAGGTCTTTTCTCCTCTCCCTATATTTCTCTACTAATTGTCTTAGTAAGAAAATAGCTTCCATGGTAGACCTCCCAGGTATGAAACCAAACTGATTCTCTGATACACTTGTTTCATGTCGTAGCCTCTTCTCAATCACTCTTTCAAAAAGTTTTATGGTGTTGCTCATAAGTTTGATCCCTCGATAATTAGTGCAGCTCTGAATGTCTCCTTTATTCTTATAGATTGGTACAATAGAGCTTTTCCTCCACTCATCAGGCATTTTCTTTGATTTTATGATCTTGTTAAACAACTTGGTCAACCAAACTACCCCAATATCTCCCATATGCTTCCAAACCTCTATTGGTATACCATCAGGCCCCATGGCCTTTCTTGATTTCAATCTTTCTCAAGGCCTCTTTTACCTCAAGTATTCTAATCCTACGTTCATATCTATAATATCCAGTGTTATTTAGATTTATAGTATTTTCAATCCCTATATTCTCAGGGCCATTGTCATTTAACAATTTTTGAAAGTATATTTCCCACCTTTGCTTGATCTCATCATCTTTCACTAATACCCTTTGATCATCGCTTCTAATGCACCTAACATGCTCTAAGTCCTCACCCTTTTGTTCTCTTACTTTTGCAAGTTTAAACACATCTTTCTCACCTTCTCTTGTTCCTAATCTATTATAGAGCTCATTATATGCTTTAAATTTAGCCTCACTTACTATTCTCTTAGCAACGTTTTTAGCATTCTTATATTGTTCATAGTTTTCATTATTTCTAATCTTCTGCCATGCTTTAAAACGCATTCGTTTTTCTTTAATAGCTTTTTGCACTGTTTCATTCTACCACCATGTTTCCTTTGTTAATAGCCTTTTACCTTTAGATACTCCTAAGACATCTTTTGCCACTTTCTTGATGGACTCAACCATATTAGTCCACATGGTTTTTACTTCTGTTTCATAGTTCCAATTTCCTTCTACCATCAACTTATTTTTGAATGAGGTTATTTTCTCTCCTTTTAAGTTCCATCACTTAGTTTTTGGATGTGTATTAAGTTCAGTTCTTTTTCTCCATCTTTTGATATGAATATCCATAACCATTAACCTAAGTTGTGAGGTTAAACTCTCACCGGGTATCATCTTACAATCCTTACATATAGATCGTTCATTATTCCTAAGTAGAAAAAAGTCTATTTGGCTTTTATGAAGTCCACTTTTAAAGGTTATTAAGTGTTCATCCCTCTTCTTAAAGAGTGTATTTGCAATGGATAGGTTATATGACAAAGCAAAATCGAGGATATTCTCCCCCATCTCGTTTCGTTCACCGTGTATGCTATCATATCCTTCCTTATCTTTTCCTACATGACCATTTAAGTCTGCTCCTATAAATATCCCCTCAGTGTTGGGAATTTCTTGCATGACTCCCTCCATATCTTCCCAAAACTGTCTCTTAATTATATCTTGTAACCCTACTTGTGGTGCATATGCACTTATAATATTTATAATCTGCTCTCCTAGAATCGTTTTTATTATTATAATTCTATCACTGAGTCTTTTAACGTCCACAACTTTATCCTTTAATTCCTTATTCACTATTATTCCTACGCCATTTCTATTATTTTCCTTTCCTACGTACCATAATTTATACCCATCTATTTCTCTAGCTTTAGCCCCTTTCCACTTGGTTTCTTGGATACAAGCGATGTTGACTCTCCTACGTTTCATCGTGTTTACTAACCCCAAACTCTTACCTGTCAATGTCCCTATATTCCATGTAGCGATGCGAATCTTATGTTATGTTTTGGAGATACCCTATTTACTATCGCCTTTCTCGACCTCCATGGTATGAACCCATGTCTACTTTTCACTGCACCTGGGTTTTGATGCAGCGTGTTGCTTCCGAGGGGATGCTTTAGCAGCCCTTGCCCATTTTTCACTACACCCGAGATCCGATGTGGCGCGTTGCTTCTGGGAGAACGCCCTAGCAACCCTTGCCTATTTTTCACCGCATCTGGGATCCGATGCAGTGCGTCGCTTATGGGAAATGCCCTAGCTTGAGCGAATGTCATTTTTCGATTCATGTCATGTTGGGGTTGCAATAGTTTTTAAAAAGTTGAAGATGATTTTCATTAAAATCATTAAAATCATCTTCAGCTTCACCCTTGCCGGCTGGCTACCTGATGCAAGGGTGGCCATATTTTAAGAAGCTGAAGATGATTTTCATTTCTTCCTCACAAACTAATATACAAATGCATATTTATTTGTAAGAAAGAAATAATAGAATCATCTTCAACTTCCTCCTTGCCGGCTGGCTACCTGACACAAGGGTTGCCATCTTTTAAGAAGTTGGAGATGATTTTCATTTCTTCCTCACAAACTAATATACATGCATATTCATTTGTAAGAAAGAAATAATAGAATCATCTTCAACTTCTCCCTTGCCGGCTGGCACCTGACGCAAGACCCTCCTTTTTTTATCCGGGCTTGGGACCGGCATTGGCGGAGTTAGTGGTTGGCTTGCTTCTGAAGCTAAATTCTTCTTACGTCCTCAATTCAACGAAATCTTGATTCCCCTTAGTTAGGAATGTAGTTCTATATGATTATCTTTTCAAAGGATGATATCTATAGAAGTTCATCAAAAACCTGAATAGTCCTCCAAACTATTGCTTTAAATGAATTTATATTTGTAACTTTAAAACATCATTTTTAGTTTTAAATAATTTTGATAGATTAAATCCAGTGCAATAATTTAAACTTACAGCCTATACTAAATTTCCACTTGTAACCTAGGTAAACATGAAATTGTCATTAATTAATTGTATTCTTGACCTACAGCCCTCCTTTTCTGAGCTACTATATCCATCTTTTATTTCAATGCTTCTAATTCACATTTAATGAGGTGTACTGGATCTGGTCGTCTTGACCGCGGGTGATGCAGCAGAAACTCTCTTGTTCACCATTCATGTTTGGTTCTCACATTTGTTCTCACACCTGGTATTTGTGGTAGAAAGTACTGCTGAGACAGCCTTTGCTCGCATCTCCAAGGCCCAACTGGTTTATCTACTTTACTTCCTGCTAGTGTTGATTGGCGAATTGTAAGATATGTTCAAAATCAGTAATTATACCTTGTAACAGAACCATTAACATGGAGCACTGTAACTGTTACTAGTGGCCTTATTCTGGTACTATGAATGAAATGACCTCTTTTTCTAAACGTTCATTCTAGTTTTCCTGAAAAGTGAAATAGACATGATATAGATAAGTAGGGTATTACTAGTCTATTGCTAATCACAGTGTTGGCTGTAAATTTCTAGGATATCAGTATGTTGAGGTGGCGTTATATTCCATTTGTTTGCACCTTTTGTTGACTTATGAAGTTGGTCAAATATCTGCTGGCATTTTTCCTTCTGGGACTTGGCTATTTCTAAAGCTGGTGAATCCCCTATCAGATAGATCTTACTGAGGCTGTTAACCCCAAAAGCTTCAGAAAATTGTGTAGATATATATTGATCTCTACTAAAAGTCTTTATATAATCTTACAATAAAAACTATTTTATATGTCAACCCGGACAAGATGCATAACTTTGCATAGATAGAGATCTAATCAAAGTTCTCCTCTTTGTAAGTGGTATATTTGAAGTTGATCACTATCAGGTGGTCAAACTACTAACTCTGAACAGTATGAGTTCCAACTGACTTTCATTTCAGTGAAACAGTCCATATGAAACTTCCCTTTGTAAAGAAAAAAGTTTCCAGAATCCCAGAGAAGGAAAAACCTGTTTCTGTAATTCAAGTATCTGAAGAAGAATAAAGTTGATTTGTAGTCTCAGTTGAAATGTTAACCATGCTGCTTTTCTGACGTAACACTATATTTAGAACTATACTTAATCAATACTTATGCATACATCTCATTTTGCCATCTTTTGTGTATATTTGTCTCCTGTACTTGTATCTAGCTTGTGCAGTTTGGTTGATCATTTAAACCTCACTGACAGGATGTCTTTGGATGATAACCACATCTCTGTGGTTTTGGCTTGTCTGAAAGTTATTCAATGCATACTGAGCTGTGATTTGAACGAGAACTTCTTCAATTTCTCAGAGGTAGTGTTGAAATCTTATTGATCATTTGGCTTCAATCGTGTTGGCTTGTCAATCTCAACAAGTCCTTTTTCTTTTTGCATTGGTTAACCTTTTCAAATAAAGAGTTGGAAAGTATTAGGAGAGTAACTTCATCATATTCTTTAGCAACTTAATTTCTCAACTTTTTTACCAGAGATTAACTACATACGTAAAGAGCATCTATACTGCTCCTATATTTCGAAGCAAACCAGAGATTGGCACTGGTTTCTTTCATGGTGGATTTTGGAAGTACAGTGCAAAGCCTTCAAACCTTTTTCCTTTCAGAGAAGTGAATGCAAATGAAGAGAATGAAGAGGATGAAGGAAAACATACTATTCAGGATGATATTGTTGTGGCTGGACAAGATGTTGCTGCAGGTCTGGTTAGAATGGGAATACTTCCAAGAATACGCTACCTTTTGGAGGTTAAGCAGCTATATCCGAAGCTCTCTCTTTCTTTAGAGTTGAACCTGTTTCTTTTCTTGTCCCAGTGTCATTCTTCTTATTCTGGATAATATAGCATTGCATGTGCCTTTCGTTGTTACTAATATGTCACATAGTAATCTTGCTAATAACTAGTATGGAAGGGTAAAACAATGTGAGTACATTCTAGTATCAAATCAAGGATATGCTAGCATCCAATGTGTGTGCGTGCATGCGCGCCTGCGTTACGTGATTGTAGGTTAGTGAGTCGGCAGAAGATTTTTAGCTAAACCTTATCCTGAAACAAGGGTACTGCAGTAATATTGCTTCTGTATGTGTGCATGTGCTTTACATGTTGTAGGTTAGTGAGTTCACAGTAAATTTTTTAGCTAAACCTTATCCTGAAACAAGGGCACTGCAGTCATATTTCCGTATGTATTTTTCATCTTTTGATTTTTAAGTTTGGTATAGAAACTAAAATGCTATGTTTTACTACCCAGTATCCTGCTCAAAATTATAAAAGTGTGCTGACAATCTGTTGATGGCCGGCATCAGCCTCTTCTGCCTGATAATGTGGTCCTTTGTTTTTTGTTGCCCATACATCTGCCAGTTGCCAAAAAAACTGCAGTAAAAGCGTTGGCCTTTCCCCCCCTGATTTTCCATTAATGAAACACAACAGTTTAAAGATTTTTCATTTCTGTATTCTTTAGATTTGCCTTCTTGGCTCATGTAGGTGCTGAAAGGATAGGATTCATACAGAAAAGAGAAGGGTGGGATAAACCATGTATAGCTGTTATAAAATGAGTAAAAATCTAGCAAAGATCATTTAGAAAATGAGTGAAATGCCACATTTCTTCTGCTTTTCTACTATGTGCTAAGCAGACAAAAACTCTCTACATTAAGGCCATATATCAGAAGTGGGTTTGAGTATGTCAAATCAGCCTTAAAATTTCTTTTCCACTCAAGTTTACCCCAAGTTGCTTACCTAACCCCTTGAAAAATAACAGAAGCAACTCATCCATGCGTTAGTATATAGTTTTCATTAATTGCTTTTGAATCAATGAATCAATCTCATTGCTGTAAATTTGGAAGAAATCAAAGGCCCCCTCTCCCTTCTTAGTTTTCCTAGAGGACAAAAGGGATAAACGGAGGGAAACGTTATTGGTAATGGAAGAAAGAAGTATCTCTGCTTATATACCAGAAGAACTGAAAACGCTGCTAAGCATTCTTGACAACATGAGACTGTTATTCATTGAGAGACCATTACGGTGGTTCACCTCTCTAGCTCTAAACACATTTGCTTGATCTGCTTGTGCAAATCAGTGGGGCCCATCATATAACATGTTTTAAGTGAGTAAGGGTTGAGAGAGAGAACTCTAAACACATTTGCTTGATCAGCTTATGCAATTCAGTGGGGCCCATCGTATGACATGTTTTAAGTGGGTAAGGGGCTCACTTTTATTTTGATTCTTTTCTCCTTCTTAGCCTGCCCCAAACATAACATTTAAGCAACCAAAAACTTTCTAATAGCTTCAGCATCAAGAAACTTTCTACATAACTTCTAATTGCAATAAAAAACTCTAAAATAGTAACCAGCATCTAGAAGATCCAATGAAAAATGGAGTCCAGAAAAAGGATGATTGCATTGCATCAAGTGCTATTTTGAAGGGAGTTCCTTGAATGATGTTTCTTGGGCTAAATCTAGGGTGTCAGGCCCTTGGAGTTGGCTTCTACTGTGAGGAGATTCAATATATTTCCTGAGTTCCTGAGTTTTCTTTTTGTAGTATTCCTGGATCAGCTAATTTAGTGCACTTCTTGGGCTAAAAGATGTGTTGGGGTTGATTCTTTATACTTGGACATTGACTTGCACCCTTTAAGTTCTCTTTTCTGCTAATACAACATATAGACCCAGATATGCATGCTCTCTCTCTCTCTCTCTCTAGATATATATATATATATATATATATATATCTGTGTGTGTATAAAGTAATACATTTAACATATGGCAATAATATGTATACTTGTTTATTGGTATATATATATATATATATATATATATATATATATATATATCTATCTGTGTGTGTGTATAAAGTAATACATTTAACATATGGCAATAATATGTATACTTGTTTATTGGCTTTCCTCTCTTAGTTAAAGCTTTGTGTTTGATAAAATTTTGACAACCAACATGCAAGGGTACAAAGAAAGAGTGAACATTCCATTATCAAAATGTGGATACGCCAAATTCACGTGTTTGTGCATGTGTGCATGGTCAATGATCTGAGTTTATATCTATATCTTTCCCCGACTCACAAGCAATTGCTAGTTTTGGCCTCTTTTTCCTACCTTCACATATAATTTCAAATTCCTTGACAAGCAAGCTCGCATCCCTCATTATGAACTTGCACATAGGCCTTTAGATGTGTGCTTGCATATCCATGCATTCATGCGTGGGTGTCTCTATATTCATATACATATACTTAAATATTTGGAAGAAGGCAACACAGAGGGTGGGCATAATTGGCCCACGCAGATTTTGGGATATTAGTGAGGCAAGACTTTTATCCTATATTAGGATAAAGGAAGGATATGTAGGTGATGTGCTGCATCGGATCCCAGATGTAGTGAAAAGTAGGTAGGGGTTCCTGTGCCATTCTATATGTGCATAGGTAAAGAGATTCGCTCAGGAAAATAAGATTCTTATTGCCACATGGAATATAGGCACATTAACAGGTAAGAGTATGGAGTTAGTAGATACAATGAAACATAGGAGAGTCAACATAGCTTGTGTCTAAGAAATTAAGTGGAAAGGGGCTAAAACTAAAGACATTGATGGGTATAAGCTCTGGTACGTAGGAAAGGACAATAATAGAAATGACGTAGGGATAATGGTGGATAAAGAATTAAACGATAAACTTGTAAATGTTAGAAGAGCTAGTGATAGAATTTTACTAATAAAAGTTGTCTTAGGAGAGAAGATCATTAATGTTATAAATGCATACACCCCACAAGTAGGCTTAGTAGATAGAATTAAGAGATAGTTTTTGGGAGTAATGCAAGAAATTCCCAACACAGAGCAGATATTTATATGAGGAGACTTAAATGGTCATATAGGAAAAGAAAAAGGAAGGATATTATAAGGTACATGGAGGTGTGATATTGGAGAAGGAAATGGGATGGGGGAAGCTATCATTGATTTTGCTTTGGCATATAACCTAGCTCTAAAACTCGTCTGATGTTGGTCCCAAGCCTAGATAATAAAGGAGGAGGGTTTTGCTTCAGGTGCCAGCCAACAAGTAAATCCTTTTTGAAGAAGTTGAAGATGATTTTGTTATTTTCTTTTCTTACTTGCAAATGAATATGCATATGCATATTAGTATGTAAGACAAGAAGAGAATGAAAATCATCTTCATCTTCTTCAAAGTATGGCAACCTTAACATGACATGAATCGATTACTGACATTCTCTCAAGCTAGGGTGTCCTCGTAAGTAATGCGCTGCATTGGATTCCCGGGTGCAATAAAAAATGGTCATGGGTTGCTAGGGTGTTCCTCCGGAAGTGACATGCTACATTGTATCTTAGGTGTGGTGGAAAATGGGTAAGAGCTGCTAGAGCATCCCCTCGGAAGTGACAGCGTTGCATTAGGACCCAGGTGCTATGACAAATAGGCATGGGTTCATGTCATGGGGGTCAAGAAGTGCATGGGTAAATAGGCCATCTCAAGAGCATAAAATTTGTATGGCCACAAGAAATATATGGACATTGATAGGCAAGAGTCTGGAGTTAGTAGATTCGATGAAATATAGGAGAGTCAACATCACTTGTATCCAAGAAACCAAGTGGAAAGGGGCTAAAACTAGAGAAATCGATGGGTATAAGCTCTGGTACGTAGGAAAGGATAATTATAGAAATGGCGTAGGAATAGTGGTGGATAAAGAATTAAAGGATAAAGTTGTAGATGTTAAAAGAACCAGTGATATAATTGTAATAATAAAACTTGTTCTAGGAGAGTAGATCATAAATGTTATAAGTTCATGCGCACCGCAAGTAGGGTTAGGAGATATAATCAAGAGACAGTTTTGGGAAGATATAGAGGGAGTCATGTAAGAAATTCCCAACACAGGTGGGATATTTATAAGAGCAGACTTAAATGACTATGTAGCAAAAAAAAAGGAAGGATATGATAGGGTACATTAGGTGTATAGTATCGGATAATGAAATGAGATGGGGAAGCTATCCTTGATTTTGCTTTGGCATGTAACCTAGCCCTTGCGAGCACATTCTTTAAGAAGTGGGACGAACTCTTAATAACCTTTAAAAGTGGACTCATAAAACCCAAATAGACTTTCTTTTACTTCGGAATCCCGAAAGATCAATGTGTAAGGATTGTAAGGTGATACTTGGTGAGAATTCAACCTCACAACATGGGTTAATGGTTATGAATATCTACATTAAAAGATGGAAGAAATGAAATGAACTTAATAGGTATCCAAAAGCTAAGTGGTGGAACTTAAAAGAGGAGAAAATAACCTCACGCACAAATAAGTTGATGGTAGAAGAAAACTGGAACTATGAAATGGAAGTAAACACCATGTGGACTAATATGATTGAGTCCATTAAGAAAGTGGCAAAAGATGTCTTAGAAGTATCTAAAGGTAAAAGACAATTAGTAAAGGAAACATGGTGGTAGAGTGAAACAGTGCAAAAAGTTATTAAAGAAAAACGTGTGTTTTAAAGCATGATAGAAGACTAGAAATAATGAAAACTTTGAATAGTATAAGAATGCTAAAAATGTTGCTAAGAGAATAGTGAGGCTAAACTCAGGGCATATGATGATCTCTATAATGGACTAGGATTAAGAGAAGGGGAGAAAGATGTGCTAAAACTTGTAAAAATAAGACAATAGAAGGGTAAGGAATTAGACCATGTTAAGTGCATTACAAGTGATGATCAAAGGGTACTAATCAAAGATGACGAGATCAAATAAAGGTGGGAAAGTTACTTCCAAAAATTGCTAAATGACAATTGCCCCCAGAAGATAGGGATTGAAAGTATTATAAACCTAAATAAAATTGGACATTATAGATATGACCGTAGGATTAGAATACCTAAAGTGAAAGAGGCCTTGAAAAAGATGAAATCAGGAAAGGCCTTGGGGCTCGATGATATATGAATAGAGGTTTGGAAGCATATGGGAGATACTAGAGTAGTTTGGTTGACCAAGTTGTTTAACAAGATTATAAAATCAAAGAAAATGCCGGATGAATGGAGGAAGTGTTCTATTGAACCAATTTATATGAATAAAGGAAACATATAGAGCTGCTCTAATTATGGAGGGATCAAACGTATGAGCCATACTATGAAACTTTTTAAAAGAGTGATTGAGAAGAGGTTATGGCATGAGACAAGCATATTGGAGAACCAGGAGGTCTACCATAAAAGCTATTTTCTTACTAAGACAATTGATAGAGAAATATAGGGAGAGGAGGAAGGACCTCCACATGGTCTTTATTGATTTAGAGAAAGCTTTTGATAGGGTTCCTAGAGAGTTAATATGGATGGTGTTAGGTGAGAAAGGGGTTTTGCAGGGTTATGTAGGCATAATTAAAGATATGTATGGAGTCGTAATAAATGTTAAGATCACTAGTGGAGAGACCAATGATTTTCCTATCACTGTAAGATTGCACCAAGGATCGGCATTGAGCCTATACCTTTTTACGTTAGTTATGGATGAGTTAACAAAACATCTGCATGAGGAAATTCCATGGTACATGCTATTTGCCGATGATATAGTTTTAATTGATGAAACAAGGAAGGGCGTAAACACAATGCTAGAGTTATGGAGAGAAGCATTAGAACCTAAAGGATTTAAAATCAGCCGAACTAAGGTAGAGTATATGGAATGCAATTTTATCAGGAGAGGAGTGGGAGTGGAGCACCAGTAAAGATTGATAACCAAGAAGTCCCAGTAAAAGACTACTTTTGGTTCTTAGGATTGATAATTCATGAGAGCGGAGAGATTGAGAGGTAGATTACCCAAAGAATCCAAGCAAATTGGAACAAATGGAGATGTGCATCTAGAGTTTTGTGTGATTTGCAGGTGCCACTCAAACTAAAAGGAAAATTCTATAGGATGGCTATAAGGCTGGCCATGCTCTATGGATCAGAGTGTTGGGTAGTTAAAGAACATCATGTTCATAGGATGAGTGTAGCAAAAATGAAGATGTTGAGATGCATGAGTAGTAAGACAAGAAATGATAGAATTAGTAATGAAAACATTAGAGGAAACTTAGTGGTAGCACCAATAGGTAACAAGATGAGGGAGATTAGACTTTGATGGTTTGGATATGTCCAACGAATATTGAAAACGGCACCAGTTAGAAGGAGTGAGGCAATGCAAGTAGAAGGTTCTAAAAAGGCAAAGGGAAGGCCCAGAAGAACGTGAATAGAAGTGGTGAGAAAAGATTTAAAAACTTTGGGACTAAATGAAGCCATGGTACTTAATAAAGGGGAATGGAGGAACAAGATTCATGTGGCCGACCCCTTATTGGGATAAGGTCTTGATGACGATGAAGATATAACTTAGCTCTAACAAACACATACTTTAAGAAGAGGGATGAATACTTATTTACCTTTAAAAGTGGATCATATAAAAGCTAAATAGACTTCTTTCTACTGAGGAATACTGAAAGATGTTTAAGTGATACTCGGTAAGAGTTTGCCATACAACATGGGCTAATGGTTATGGATATCTACGTTATGAGATGGAAGAAAGGAAAATAACTTAATAGGTGCTCAAAAACTAAAACTTAATAGGTATTCAAAAACTAAGTGTTAAAACTTGAAAGGACAGAAGATAACATCACTCACAAACAAGCTGATGGTAGAAGGAAAATGGAATAATGACACAGAAGTAAACACCATCTATACTAATATGGCTGAGTCCATTAAGAGAGTGGCAAAAAGATGTTCTAGGAGTATCTAAAATTAAAGACAACCAACAAAGGAAACTTGATGGTAGAGTGAAAAGGTATAAAAAGTTATTGAAGAGAAACAGATGTATTTCAAGATATGGCTAGGGACTAGAAGTACTAAAAACTTTGAGCAATATAAGAATGCTAAAAACGTTGCTAAAAGAGTAGTGAGTGAGGCTAAACTCAGGGCGTACAATGATTTCGATAATAGATTAGGGTTAAGAAAAGGTGATGAAATATGTGTTCAAACTTGCAAAATAAGAAAACAGAAAAGTAAGGACTTAAACCATGTTAAATACATTAAAAGTGATGACCAAAGGGTACTAGTCAAAGATGACAAGATAAATCAAAAGTGGGATGGTTACTTTAAAAAATTAATAAATGACTAATGTCCTGAAAATATAGAGATTGAAAGAACTAAAAATTCAGATAACATTGGACTATATAGATACGACCATAGGATCAAGATACTTGAATTGAAAGAGGCATTGAAAAAGATAATAAGGAAAGGCCCTATGACAATAGAGGTTTGGAAGTATATGGAGATACTGGAGTAGTTTGGCGGATAAAGTTGTTTAAGAAGATTGTAGAATTGTAGAAAATGCCAGATGAATGGAGGAAAAGCTCTATCGCACCAATTTATAGGATTAAAGTAGATATACAGAGTTGCACTAATTATTATGCGATCAAACTTATGAGCCATACTATAGAACATTGGAAAGAGTGATTGAGAAGTGGTTGCGACATGAGACGAGTGTATTGAAAAACCAATTAGGTTTCATGCTTGGGAAGTCTACCATGGAAGCTATTGTCTTACTTAGATAATTAATAGAGAAGTGTAGAGAGAGGTGGAAGGATCTCCACGTGGTCTTTATTGACTTAGAAAAAGCTTATGATAGGGTCCTTGAGTTAATATCGTTGGTGTTGGGTGAGAAAGGGGTTTCACGGGGGTATATAGACATAAGTAATGATATGTATGAGGGAGCAATTACAAATATTAGGACCACTAGCAGTGAGACCGGTGATTTCCCTATCACTATAAGATTGTACCAGGGATCGATATTGAGTTCATATCTTTTTAGTTTGTTACGGATGAGTTAACAAAACATTTGCACGTGGAGATTCCATAGTACATGTTATTCGCATATGACATAGTTTTGATTGATAAGATAAGGGAGGGAATAAACACAAAGCTAGAGTTGTGCAAAGATGCTATAGAGTCTAAAGGGTTTAAAATTAGCCAAACTAAGACAAAATGTATGGAATGCAATTTTAGCAAGGAGAGGAGCAGGAGTGAAGCACTAGTAAAGATTGATAACCAAGAAGTCCCCAAAAAGACCACTTTTGATACTTAAGTTTGATAATTCATGAGAGTAGATAGATTGAGAGGGATATTACCCAGAGAATCAATGTGGGTTAGAATAAATAGAGATGTGCCTTTAGAGTTTTGTGTGATCGACAGGTGCCACTCAAAGGGGAAGGAAAACTCTGTAGGATGACTCTAGGGCTGGCCATGCTTTATGGATCAGAGTGTTGGGCAGTTAAGTAACAACATATACATAGAATGAACATAGCCGAATTGAGGATGTTGAGATGGATGAGTGGCAAGACAAGAAAGGATAGAATTAGAAATGAAAACATTAGAAGAAACTTAGGAGTAGCACCAATAGGTAACATGAAGAAGGAGACTAGATTTTGATGGTTTCAACATGTCCAATGGAGACTCAAAACAGCACCGGTTAGAAGTGAGTCGATCCAAGTTGAAAGTGTTAAAAGGACAAGAGGAAGGCTAAAAGGACATGGAAAGAAGTAGTAAGAAAAGATTTAAAATCTTTTGGACTAAATGAGGCCATGATCCTTGGTAGAGGATAATGGAGGAACAAGATTCAGGTAACCGACCCCTAATCGAGATAAGGCTTCGATAGTGATAATGATAGGATTAAGGGATTTTTTTTTAGCAGTTGGAAGGTTGAAAAATCTGTGAAGCATACACATCAAGGTGAGGTGTAGAAAGAGCATCTGCAGGCCATATGTCTGAAGTGTAATGCTCAGGATAATGCATTTCTGCATATTATGGTTACCACCCATATCTGTTCAGAGGCTATGCAATACTTGGGAAACTGCATGAAGAAGCCACTAGCAGATGCATTATCCATGCAAATGATCCAGGGGCATGTCTATGACCTTGTGTGATAAAAATTTCCTTTCCTTTCTGGAACTGACTGCTTGTGGTGATTCTCTTTGGATTTCTTAGCATCTGAAGAAAATCAAAAGCCACCAATTATAGAGATTTCTCCTTCAGTGTTGTGGGATGCAGTTTCTTCTTTGAGAAGAACCAGAACAGGTGATTAAGGACTTCCAATTTTGCCATTTTTTGTACTTGTGATATGTGGCTAATGTCTCACTTCACAAGTGGTCAGCATGCTTTCCATACCACATACCATCGACATTGTAATATGATCCTGAGATCTTGGTTCAATTTCTAGGAGAACCAACCTCCTATTTTGGTTCAATTAGAGAATAACCAATGTCCTAAAACATAAGTTTTCAAGGGATAAAATTCGTTACCCATTCAATTTTCTCAATACAACTAAATCAAATCAGAATCCTAATGAAGAATGAAAACAAAATAATATGAGAAACGTAGCTGACAAGAAAGTCTATCTAATAGTAAAGGTAACATAGAGAAACATTCAGAAACATCCATCAAAGCAACTATTAAAAATAGGAAACTAGATAAATATAAATTCCCCATATTTGGTAATGATATTCAATTGGCAACTTGTTCTGTTTCAGGCCCACCTGTATCATAACACAATGGTTGAACAAATTGAAACAATAATATGTTATTTGTTCCTTTTATATCAAATGAGGAAACTATATAGAATCCATGTTCAGCAGAGAGACAAGTCAAGGAGCACGTAATATTCTGCACTATAAATATTAAGATTCTTCTTACTTTTGTCAATATTCGTATGTTGTCAAGGTTTCAATGATCTAGAATTTGGTAGGGACACACTGCATGATTGCAGATCTACTGCTTATACCTAGTTTCCGGAATTAACTCATGGTGTGTCTACTGCTTTTCTGTGTTCAAACTAGTTCCACTATTCTTTTCCAAAATTTCTGTTTGTGTTGAATCAGTGCAGCCATTTTATTGTTTATATCTGTTTCTTCAGATGGACCCTGTTGCAGCTTTAGAAGAATCTCTTGTTTCTGTACTTATTGGATTGGCTAGGCATTCCCCGGCCTCTGTAAATGCTATTATTATGTGCCCACGGCTTGTTCAGATTGTTGTTGACCGGCTTATCAAGAAAGCCACTATGCAGATCTGTCCTTCCACAATAAAAGCTGTGGCCTTTCTGAGGGTAAGCGTCCAAGAAGCACTTCTCTAAAATGGTGATTGTCTCTAACATCCAGTTGTATGGGATAAATAGAACCATACTTGTGTATTGGGCCCTCAAATTTATATTTTGGATAACAAGATGTATTGGAAAATCTCTTAGATGATCATATCGCCTGCATCCCAATATTATTTGAGCTAGACCATCTTATGCCCACGTTTTTGGCTCTGGTACTTGTTTATTATAGTAAAAGCAGTATGTGCAAATGTCTTAGATGAGGGTGCTGATGCTTTTAGCATTCCAACCATTGGATCCTAAGACTAACCTTGGCAAGATCTATTTTGCAATACCACCTGAATACTGCCCACAAGATGTGAGCACTCAATTGCGCACAACCAAATTACCAGGACAATAGTAATCAGCTCCAGAAGATGGCAGCATTACTTATTTTTTAACAACCAACAGAGAAACCATGCGATGAAAAGAAAGAGAGAAAGCAAGTAACAATGCAGTATAACAGTGACAAATCAAAGTATGAAGTCTGGACAACATGCATCTGTTCTAAGCATTTGAAACCGACATTCCCTGGCACAGTTAGTCATTTGTGCCCCAATTCAACCGGACACATGCACCTGGACCTGCTATCCTAGCTTGATCAGATTTTAAAGCATTACAGATCAGTACAAGCAAGCAAAATCGATAAACACTGCCAACTATATAGAAATCTGTAATCCAAATCATCATCAAAACCTTATTGCAAAAATATGTAATCCAAATACATGGTGGAAAACATCAACAGTCAACATGTGAAAGACAACAGCAATTATCAAATAATTTGTGGAACAAATTGTACATTGATTTCCCTGAAGATAAATATGGCTGCTTGGAGATGAAAAAAGAAAAGGACATAGAGGATGAAGTAACCACACCTTTAAAACAGCAATACAGCCCGAAGACATAATGATGCAGATCCAAGAGATTAGCCATGGAATTAGCAGCAGAGCTCTAGACATAAGGCATTGGCCCAAGAAATCACCATAAAGGAAGAATCCCGAGAACTTTCAGATAGACACGTCATTCTAGTGAAGCACCAGAAAGAAAGCCTGAGGCTTCTTCTGGAAATACTTATGCATATATAGTCATATAGCGCCACATGCCATAGAATTGCTAGATCTTAAAGTTGTAATGTTTTGCCCTCCACTCAGCCTTTTGCGCACCAGTCTACTTTCCGTAACAAACTTCATACTTGTCAATTGACACTTGTGGACTAGACTATATTCCCAACGTGTTCTTATAGACATCATGCTTTCATGATTGGTATCTCTGAAAATTCTCTGTCATTTGAATCTTAAAAAGTGATATTACATTTTGGTTAGTCAGCATACTGTAAGAATGAAGTTACATTTCTATATTCTTAGATGGTGTTGTCCACCTGAATAACCAGTTTGTCGATTCTTCTTGTGTACAGGTTTTGGCCGAGTCTGATAAGAAAATTTGTGAAGACTTCATAACACATGGAATTTTCCAGGATGCAATTTGGCATTTGTACAAATGCACATTTTCGCTGGATAATTGGGTAAAGTCTGGAAGGGAATATTGCAAACTTACTTCTGGCTTGATGGTTGAGCAACTACATTTCTGGAAGGTTTGCATACAATATGGGTATTGCACATCTTATTTTTCTGATTTTTTCCCAAGTATGTGTTTCTGGTTGAGTCTGCCTACGTTTGACCAACTCATTGAGAGCAATGTTCTTGGTGAATATGCTTCTGTTACGAGAGAGGCATACCTCACCTTGGAGGCCTTGGCTACAAGACTACCATATCTTCATTCAGAAAAGCAACTAAAAGATAAAGTTGTGGGTGCTGACAATAGCATGGAGGCTTGGTCGTGGAATCATGTGGTTCCAATGATTGAGCTGGCTATAAAGTGGATATCCTTGAAAAGTAGTCCATATTTATCTTTGATGTTTAGTTGCCTCAAGGAGACTGCTAGCTTTGCTGTTAAAGATTCTTCCATGAGCTGTTTGCTTTGGGTGATTTCAGCAGTCATGCACATGCTTTCTACTATACTTGAAAGAATAACCCCTAGTCTGCATGAAACTTGTAATACCCTGCCATGGTTACCTGAATTTGTTCCACGGATTGGCCTTGTCATAGTGAAAAATGGAATTTTCAACCTCTCAGGTACAGATAATGAGGAATTTGGAAGGTTTCCTTCTGCTGGGCGCTCTTTTGTTGAGGACCTGTGCCATTTGAGGAATCAAAATGATTATGAAACATCATTATCTTCTTTATGCTGCCTTCATGATTTAATCAGGCTTATCATTTCAATAGATAAATCAATCCAAATGGTTAAATCTCCATCCCGCCCAGAGTATATCTTCTCACAAGATGATAAAATAGTTGGGGATGGAATACTGAAGTGGTGTGGGGAGGAACTAAGAAATGTGTTAATTATGTTCATGAAATTAATTTCCAAAGAGTGGCAGGAATTGCAGTCTGTTGAAATATTTGGCAGAGGAGGACCTGCTCCTGGAGTCGGATTTGGCTGGGGTGGTTCTGGTGGAGGGTTTTGGTCTAGATGTGTATTGCTGGCTGAAATGCATGCACAGTTGATGGTGGATTTGCTTGATATCTTCCCTGTGATCCTTGATAAAGATCCATCCACAGTTCAAGACACGAACGTTACTTCACAAATGATTAATTCTGTGTTTGGAGTGTGCTTGGTTGCAGGACCAAGAAACACAGTTATCATAGAGAAGGCTTTAGGTATCTTGCTTCAAATTCCTGTCATGAAGTACCTTGATTTTTGCATTCATCATTTTCTCAGAGTCAAGGGCATTAAATCATTCAGGTGGGAATATAAAGAGGAAGACTACCTATCTTTCGGTAAAATCTTAAACTCTCACTTTAGAAACAGGTGGTTGCGTGTGAAAAGGAAAAAAAAGTCAACTGAAAGCAGTTCTCAAGCAACAAATGACAAAAGCAATTCCCAACGAAAGAAATTTAAGAAGGGTGGTGGTCTTGATGCAATTCATGAGGACTTAGATGAATCAGTCATGACTGATGATCTGAACTGCACATCTTTAATGGTAGAGTGGGCACATCAGAGGTTGCCACTTCCTGTGCATTGGTTCCTCAGCCCACTTTCCACCATTGGGGATGTTGACGCTGCTTGCATGTTGCCAGCTGCTTCCAAGGTAGAAGGTCTTATGTGCTCAGCTAAAGATGTTCTGGATGCTGCAAAGAGTGGCCTTTTTCTTCTTTTAGGTGTAGAAGCAATGGCTGCTTTGCTCTGCTCTGACATTAGCTACTCTCCAATTTTAAATATACCTTTGGTTTGGAAACTACATGCTTTATCCATGCTTTTACTTGTCAAAATGGATGTGCTTGAAGATGATAATAGCAGAGATACATATGAGACTTTACAAGAGGTTTATGGTCACATACTTGATCAATCAAGATATGGAAGCAACAATTTTGTTCTGAAGTTCAAGACAGACATTCATGAGAGTTACACGACATTTGTGGAGACTCTTGTTGAGCAATTCAGTTCCACATCATATGGAGATATGATTTATGGCCGGCAAGTGGCTTTGTATCTACATTGTTCTGTCGAAGCTCCTGTCCGACTCGCTGTGTGGAATGCAATATGTAATGCTCATGTGCTTGAACTCTTGCCATCTATTGAGGGCTGTTTTGCCAAAACCGATGGATACTTGGAACCAATTGAGGTACAGTTTGGAATTCTTAAATTTTCACTTATTCTGTTTAAATAACTACTTAATATTCTTATTCAAAATATAACTATGTAATATTCTGTCAGTCCTCTATATATATCCTTTATTTTCCTTTTCTACTAATATTTAGTTTACTATAATATGCAGAATGTCAATGCCGAGGTTTTAGCACAGAAAAACTATGATACTTGCTGTGCATTTCAATTTCAAAGAATGATACTTGCTGTGCATTTCAATTTCAAAGAATTTTTTGGAGTGGAACTCATGCAATTGCATAGCATTGTCAAGTTGCTAATCCCTCTCCATGCCAAATAAAGATGATTGACTTGGACTAGAACTGCAATTAACTAGAAGTTCAAACTGCTAATGTACTTGCTATCTCCAATAAAGCTGATTGACTCGACATAGAACCTCAATTAACTAGAACTAGAGAATACACATGAAAGAAACACATTTCTAGACTGCAGTCTACACCAGTTCTTAATGGATTCTGTGCTAGGTTCTGGCTTATACATTCAGAAATTCCAAAAAGAGGATCGGATACTTGTTGATGTATTGCAAACTAGTAAAATAACCATTTAAAGTTTTTTATGGTATATAGACCTGGGCTAAAGGTAGTTGAGCACTACATTTAAAAGACTTGATACCAACCATAACAGGAATTAACACTCTGGATTCCTTGTGCCAAACTGTTATGCAAAGGGATTCTTAAAGGGCAGGATGGGTTTCATCTGGGTCTCATCAATTTATCAGAGGCCGTCATGGGCTAGGTCCATCAAAAGTTTGATGTGCCTGGCTTGTCTGACCGGTATGAGGGTGGAACTATATTTTCTACTTGGAAACAGGAAATGAATGGTGTCTGCACATAAGTTTCCTAAATGAATCCTTCGATGTGATACTAACTGTTCACATTAGACTCTAATTTAAGGATTAGACAGTTTGATTTTGAACCTTCCTATTTACAAGGTCTTTGTTCCACCGTCTTTTAACTTCTGGCCCTTCTTATTTTACATCACATGATAAATCTACAATTTTCCAGTGAAGGATTTCAGGGCATTTTGACCAATAGATGAATGGTCCTAGATCATTCTATAAGTAGTCCCCATCTCTTTCAAAGTTAATTGCATACAAATCCCCTCCCAGCTTCTCTTAGTTTGTGCTCCTGCTTATGCCACGGTAAAATACCTGATATTTTATAGATATGCGCATGTTAGATGCCTCTTTTGTAGAAGAAAACCTCAATATTTTGGCTGCATGCAGGATAATGAGGAGATCCTGGAGGCATACATGAAGTCGTGGATATCTGGAAGTCTTGAGAGAGCTGCAGCTCGAGGTTCTGTAAGTTTTACATTGGTGTTGCATCACCTTTCATCTTTCATTTTTCACAAGGATGATGATGTAAAGTTATCACTGAGGAAGAAGCTGGCAAGGTCTATTCTGCGCGACTATTCAAGCAAGCAGCATCATGAGGTATTCAACTTTTTGTTTTTTGTTTTCCCTTCTTTTGACAGGTATTCAATTTCCTTGAAACTTTTGAAAAAGATGAGGGTATCAAACCTGGACCATAATCCCTGAAAACATGATAAGCTGACATGTCTCTGCAGAATATGCGATGATATGTCATTGTAGGACAAATATCTATTCATAAATTCTTGTTGATTGATCTCGACAAATAGAAAACATGGAATTATTTGAGGTTACTTATAACTGATGTGGACATGCCTCTGATACAACAATCTTTATAGTACAAGATAGCTACAGAAATGTGATGATATAACTGTTATTTGGTTTTGAAATGCAATTGCAGGATATGATACTTAATCTTATTCAGTACAAGCTGGTCACATTGCAAGAGCTTGAATGGAAGGACGGAACTTCACTGCAGACGGATAAAATTAGGAGGAGGTTGGAGTTTATTTCAGAAGCATGCGAAGGGAATTCTTCTCTGCTGGCTGTAGTTCAGAAGCTAAAATCCAAGTTGGCTGGAAAATTTTCTATCTAACAAGGAGATCTTTCTTGGATTATAGCTAGGACAAATGAATAAACAGTTGATTCCAGTTTGCTTAGCCAACGCAAAGGAGCAGGAGGGTGCTCACCTACAAAAGTTTTGAAGTGGGAGCAGTTGCCTCAACAGGAGACTGAAATGCAATTGTGATTTTGGGGCATCAGGCGATAGACATGATTAACATATAATATGCCTTTGGTTTTAGGTTGATTAAGGCTTAATGTAATTAGCTGCGCTGTCAATACCCTTTCTAGGACTATTCATTGGACGTGGAAACCAACTTCAGGAAGCAACTGCATTTGCAGATCGAGCCAAGGAGCGTGGATGATGATCTCTGGTCTCCCATCAAAATTTTGTGTAGATAAGCTACAAGCAGCGTCTTTGCATATTTAACTTCAGTGTACAGAGGGTGCAGCCCTGACATTGGCTTTACACTGACAGTCAATATCCTGTTTTATGTGAGCAAATTTGAGCACAAGATCTTACGGTGATTGATTTAGAAGCCTTATGTACTCTTGTCTATGTATGTATTATTGTACTATTTATGAAGACATTTGTGTCCAACAGAACTCCTTATCCTTTTTCCGTTCATCTGCAAGTGGTAGCTGTACTTCAAACAAATAATGGCCTCTTCTAATTTTAGGGGTTCAATGAGCCATAACCTTAGATTTAATGTCTGTATGTGGAATTTTACTCTCATGTATGTCTATGTTTATTTGTGGTTTGAGCAGTTAGTAGTTAGGAAGTGGTTCCTTTTGCAAGACTAGGTTGTGCGTCCTCTCTCTCTCTCTCTCTCTCTCTCTCTCACACACACACACACACACACACACACACACACACACACACAGAGTCGTGCCTTTTAAGAAGTTAGGAAAATGCCAAGAAGACAGGAAGTGGCATGTTCTAGATATACCCTAATTGTCCCTTTGGGGCCTCCAGTGTAACATGTAGCTGTGTTTTGTCCACTAATTGAAGTCTTTGAGATTATGGAAAGGCCCGCCAATGGCCACTGAACTGACCTCTATTGGGTGATCTAAACGCCTTATTCATCAAGGCTTGTTTAGGCTTAATCCTGTAGGTTAGATGTCTCTTATCCAGGGACAATAACCATATGGGTTGCCTCCCATGAATTTACAAGATCAACCTTCTAAAGGGGCAGCCCCGGTGCAAAAAGCTCCTACCATGGGGAGTGGGAAAAGGGGCGGACCACAGGCGCCTAAAGTAACCTTCTCTGTCATACTTAAATGCCTTTATGTTGGATCCAAAGGACAATGAGGATTGATAAAGATTAGTCTTGCCTTTTCTAGTCATGACAAAGACGGCCTCTCATTCCACCGGTGAATCAGCCCAAAGTTACAAGGATAATAAACGCAAGTTGTAACCGATTGAATTAATCTTTTTTTGGATTTATTAGATTATACGTCAATCGTGTGTCCAGCAAGACCCTGGGTCCTAATTATCCGGCATGTGACATGTTCAGAAAAACTGGATTGAGCTGATATTTTTATTAATTAACTGGGACTGAAAGGTTTATTTATCACACATTCGGTCGCCAGGAAGTTAGGCAGTGTAGAGTAAGACAAGGGAGGCTGTAGTGAATGGTATATTCACTTTGGAATCTGTAGAAAAATTAAATGAGCAGTTTTGGGCAATTTATTTTCTTTTATACATAAAAAAACTACATTTTTCTAGTTTTTTATTTTGAAAGAATCATAGGAAGTTTTATGTTTATTGTCTTTAATTGTTTGATCTTAGACGCTTTTCTTTTCTTTTCTTATTATTTTTATTTGTTTGGATGCAATGATCTAGACTAGTTACAGAAGAAGACGTGTTCATTGTTGAATATTATATTTTCCATGATTAGAAAACGTGGGTAAGGGCAAACGTGGTGGGGACTGGGGAGACTTAAAACAGCTGGCCGATGTGAACAAGCAAATTCATCTAGACTCCTTGGTCCTTTCAAGGAACAGCGTTAGAGATCAATGGGTTTGAATTGAGTCATAGGTAAAAGTATATCTACACATTAAGAAGTTGCTGTCTCGGAAAGGATCCACGCTTAAGAGCATATAAGAAAAAGGAAAAAAGAAAGAGTTCACTTGTGAAAAAGTTTTCCTTCATGGTAAAACCTTTTTTTTTTTTTAAGCTCCAGCCATTCATCACATTTGAAATAAGTAAAATGACTAAGAAAGGCTAGAGATAAATTTTATTAACTTTTTCTAAAATCTAAAATAAGAGATTAGGATCATCCAAATGCATTGATTTCTGGTGAAATTAGATTTTTTATTTGAAGAACATAGAGAATGATATATATATATATATATATATATATATATATATATATATATATATATATATATAAGAAAAAGGTGGGTGTGGACTTCTTCAAATCCTTTCGGCATAGATTGCTAGGAGAAAAAGAAGGTAATTATTTTCTCTTATTTGAGAATTTTTGTACAATGGTTTTGGAATCGGTAATAATTTAAATTCAATTAGTTCGTAAGATGTGGATTTATGTAACAATCTGCTAGTATATTTGCCCCATGTGATGCATAGGTTGACCCATTTGTTCATTGATTCAAGCCACTCATTTAAGGGGGGTCTTTTTCTTTAAAAATAAGAACTTATAGGGTCTACTTCTTTGAAAACAAGGTGAGTAAATTTAATTATGAGAGAGAGTATGTGGGTTGTAGATTTGGAGTTCATAAAAGTTTGGGCTCTAGAGGGGTTTGGTATTGTTCATATTTTAGAAGAAATACTTACTTATAAATCTGATCATATTAGAGCTCACCAGGAAGTATTTGGTACTATGATCGTTGGAGGAACAATACCTAACCTCGAGGATGCTCCAGAATCTGTTCGATTACTCGTTCAAGAACTACAATCTTTGGCTCTGGAACTAAATCATTTCCTTGTATCTTAGAAGAACTTTTAGATTCATTGAAAGGAAAAAAGGGTAAGAGGGGGTTTTAGAGTCACCGTCTATTTACTTTTTTTTTTTGAAAAATGGTTAGAGTGTTAAGTTGGGTTTGCAACGTTCTCACATTTATTTTAGAATCTATGAACTAGTTTGGTCATTGGTAGTATGTTTATGCCACCTATGGCCGGCGAAGGGAATAAGAATCCGTGGATATCCATTTTGGATTTGCCATTTAGACTGAAGAAATTAGATTTGTTTAAAAAATGCATTGAAGCAATCTAGTATGTAATTTGTACAAATTTATTCGTGGATGTTTGGTTAAAAGGGGATCACTCCGGGGAATTATATTATATAGTGTGATAATACCATAGTAGCTATAGAGCACACCTATATTTATATTATGGGCCCTATGCATTATTGATCTATGGCATTCAACTAAAGCATTTGCCTCTGGATATTTAGTGACCTATAAATCTTTTTAAAATAAAATCTATATCATCAAAATAAAAATTCGTTTTGGTTAATCCAGACAGCTTTTTCATTCTAAACAGAATGAGAATGAGTTCTAACATCTGTATTTTTAGACAGCTTTCTATCAAAAATAAGGAAAAGAATTCCATTTTGTAATTACTTATTCTGGCTTTTAGAATGAGTATGGAAAAAAAGAAAAGGAAAGTATTTCTAGATGTAACATTAGTGTCCGACATCAATTTGGAAACTACCTCGACTCTCTTTTATTCTTTGACTTTTCAATTCCCATTACAAGCAAAGACGTGAGCTCTTAGGTATTCTAATCATGAACAATTTCTTTCTTGTTAAATCAATCCAAGTGGGTCATACACAACTTAACTCAAATATAACAACCAAGTCAAGTCATCCACCACCAAATATATTACATGGACGCACCGTTAAAAATTTACAATCTTACCCTTATATTGATAGGAAGCCTTGGCGCAAATGGTAAAAGTTGTCGTCGTGTGACCTTGAGGTCATGGGTTCAAGGAGTGGGAATAGCCTCTTGCAAAATGCAAGGTAAGGTTGTGTACTTTACGCCCTTATGGTCCACCCCTTCCCCAAACCCCGCATAGGCGGGAGCTTTGTGCACTGGGGCTGCCCCTTTTTTTTGCCCTTATATTATCAAGTTATTACCTTTCAAATTATTTTACCAAATTGTCCTTCTATATTTCTATATTTAATTCTACTTTTTACGTGAGACATGTTAATCCAATTTAATTGACTTTGATGCACAAGCTCATGTGGGACCTATCATTTCTCATTTACTTTATTAAATCAATTTGTTAAACTCCTTTATTAAATGCCATGCATGGTTGTCTCAAGATACCTTTATGATGATAAGAACTTGAATATCTTTTCCTCGAGGGTGTGGGTGCTATATTGATCATCCCATATTGTCATTGAGTCTAATACTTATTCTAAGGCATTTGTATAATACCTAAAATTGGATTTAATCTCTTCATACCTTAACAATAAATACTAGACAAACTTTAAGCTACGACCATCTCGACTTTAAGAACACTAATAGTTATGCTCTATTTGAAATATTTCTTTAGTCGTGTCCAATGAATATTTTAGTAAGTTGAGATCCTATCCTATGTATAGCTACACTTCTGTACACCTTCATGTATGCCTTGAGTCGTTGCTTAGATCATTGAGAATAATCACTTCCAAGATTATTAGCAACCTCACATTTAACAAGTGTTCTCGAAAGCAAATACTTAATCTAATTCTCACTATTTTGGTTTACAAGTATCCGAAATTTCATTTCTCCTTACCACATAATTCCTACAACGTTTTATGAGGTTCTAGTTATCATCTCATGACCAACTAATAAGTATAATATTTAGTAAATATAACTACAAAATATTATCGATAAGATAATCTTGACAAATGAATCTTATTTATTATGGTAACATGCAATAAATTAGTTATTTACTTATGAGAGAATACATTCCCAACAAGGTAGGCCTAGTTTTTCTCCACGGTGATACTTGGTTCCATTTTTTGAGTAACCTGAGTTCATGTTGGGGGTGGTACATATGACCACTAATTTTTCAACTTTGGCAGGTGAGACTAGGGATAAGTTGGAATACTACTTTGATATTCTTTTGATGATGAACAGCTTTAATGTGGCAAAAACAAAGGTGTCTTTTATGAGCCATAATGTAAATTTGAGAAATAGAAATTTGAAAGTATTAAAGAATAAAGAGGAAGATAGAGGCTAGCTTATTTGAGTAATATTATATAAGCAACTATAGTGATATATGTGCCTGTTCTTTTTCCTTGTGAGCCCCTCACCAAATTGTATAGAAATTCTACATGGACTAACATTTTTGAAGATCCTAATCATTCATATTGCTGTCCTTGACTTGATGATTTATGCTGCAAAATTCTTATCCGTTGGATTATCCTAGCAACTACTACTTTTAGTTGCAAAAGTAATAAAACTTTTTACCATCCATTTTATAACACAAGAAAACTGTGGCTAAGATCATCCAAAGGTTGAGAATTTCAAAGCATGGTCTATCTAGGCCAAGGGTGTCAGGTGAATGGTTTGAATCTTCAAAAAATTGGGCCAATATAGAGTTGCAACTAGTAGTACCATGTACTGAGGTGGCTCATAAGAAAAAGGAAGGGGCACATATATAAAAAAATATAAGATGAGGATAATGTTAAATTATAATTAGAAGTTAAATAGGAAAGGTGAGAGAGATAACAATGTATGGGATGAACCATTTGTTTGTTGATCTAAACCACTCATTCAAGTGGGAGCCCAATTTATTTGAAAAATAAGGCCTAATGATTTGATAGTGGTTTAGTCAAAGGTGATATTACATGATTATGTAAATAATCATGGTGAAATTGAATATTAGTTGAGAAAAATGAACACATATACTATGCTAGACTCAGGTTGATTGTTAATTAGCACAAAGTCGGTCATCAATAGATGTAGTACTCTGTGTTCTAGTTAATAGATTGTTCTAAATTTAACTAGGTTACTTTTATATACCCATTGGCTTTAACAAAACCCAAACTCACACTTGGAGATTTGACCCAAATAAGTTACTTCCTTTTTTTTCCTATATTAAGGTGGGCCATCTGTCTTCTAGTTGGTTGCTTTTTTGTTTTATATTATTTAAATGGTCTATCCGATAATTATGCCTAGTTAAAAAACAAACATAATATCACAATAAGACAAAAATCACATGGTGCTAATATTCATGGAATAACCCTGTTTTTGCCCAAAAGAACCATGAAATATCCATGCCATGAATGTCCATGCACATTGCTTAATGTCACCGTTGACTAAACCCCAATAAGATAAAATAAGTTTAGTAACTCTAATATATATATTTATATATATATATATACTTGTAAATTTTTAGCCAATCAAATATCAGCTGCTCGTAAATCCATGGGAAGAGCTTTCCTCCACCAGCGCTGCGATCATAAAATTGGAACGGTTTTTTCAAGCCATGCTTGTTGCCGACACTATATATGATAACACGATATGATATGCGATATCTCCGGAATTGATGCACGAAGGAAGCGCAAGAAGCGGGTTAGGGCAACTCCTACCCAATCCAATCCTGATGATCGATGCCAGAATTAGGGCAAGAGGTGTCTCCGTAAATATCCCTTATCCACCGAATACGTAAGATTAACAGTAACAGTTATTTTACGTTACCAAATCCATAAATTAGACAATAGACGTCCAAATCTCAGACAAAGAGGAAGCCAGCAGTGACATTGCTGTGCTGTTTCTCTGTGTGAACAGGAAAGAAAGATCCACTCCCCTTTCCACTCTCCAGAAATTTGCCCAAGAAGAAAAATCCCCCAATTTCTCCACCCTCCATAGGGTTGAAATCCCATAACCAAAGCCTAAAACCCCAACAAAACTAGAAGACGAGTCGGAGATCTCTTCATCGATAGGTAGAAAGGAGGCGATGCAGAGTTGCAGAGGAGGAAGATCTTCAACCTCTTTCTTCTTCCTCTGGTAGAAGAGGATCTACGTGCCGGTGCATTTCTGTACAAGAATCAATCGGAAGGAGGCAAAATGCTACCTCGGTGTTTGGGAGAACGCAGAGTCCGTCAGATCCAGAGAGCATTACGCCATGCAAAGGTGACATTCTTTTGCCTCTTCATCACCATTTTAGTCGCGCGCGGTACCATCGGAGCAGGGAAGTTTGGCACGCCGGAGCAAGATTTCAACGACCTACGGCATCGTCTCGTGTATCGAAATCGTGCCGAGCCACACAGGGTTCTCGCAGAAGCCCAGGCAAACAAAACCGACGAGATCAAGCAAGCAGTGAAGGAAAAATTCGAAGAGGAAGAGGACGAGAAACCAGATCCAAACAAACCCTACAGTCTCGGCCCCAAAATCTCCGATTGGGATGAACAAAGATCGCAATGGCTGCAGAAAAACCCTCGTTTTTCCAATTTCATTAGCCCGACTAAACCCAGGGTTCTTCTTGTTACTGGTTCTTCTCCGAAAGCTTGCGAAAATCCTGTTGGCGATCATTACCTGCTTAAATCCATCAAGAACAAGATCGACTATTGTCGGCTTCATGGGATTGAGATCTTCTATAATATGGCTCTTCTTGATGCAGAAATGGCTGGGTTTTGGGCTAAGTTGCCTTTGATTAGGAAACTTTTGCTTTCGCATCCTGAAGTTGAATTTTTATGGTGGATGGACAGTGATGCTATGTTTACAGATATGGCATTTGAGCTTCCATGGGAAAGATATAAAGATAAGAATCTTGTTATGCACGGTTGGAATGAGATGGTTTATGATCAGAAGAACTGGATTGGGTTGAATACTGGTAGTTTCTTGTTGAGGAATTCTCAATGGGCGCTTGATCTTTTAGATGCCTGGGCTCCGATGGGTCCCAAAGGAAAAATCCGTGATGAGGCAGGGAAACTCCTTACAAGAGAGCTCAAGGATCGGCCAGTGTTTGAAGCGGACGACCAGTCAGCCATGGTTTATCTGCTTGCAACACAGAGGGACAAATGGGGGGATAAGGTGTATTTGGAGAGCGCTTATTACTTGCACGGATATTGGGGAATTCTTGTTGATCGATACGAGGAAATGATTGAGAATTACCATCCTGGTCTAGGTGATCATCGATGGCCGCTTGTCACGCATTTCGTCGGTTGCAAGCCTTGCGGCAAATTCGGTGATTACTCAGTTGAGAGGTGCTTGAAGCAGATGGACAGGGCTTACAATTTCGGTGACAATCAGATCTTACAGATGTATGGTTTCACACATACGTCGCTTGCAAGCCGAAGGGTTAAAAGGATTCGCAATGAAACAAACAACCCACTTGAGGCCAAGGATGAGCTTGGCCTGCTGCATCCAGCTTTCAAAGCTGTTCAGGTCTCTTCTTCCTGAGGATCCACTGTAACGGTAGCATTGACTTTGGATGGCTCTTCTGCTATTGTTCTCACCCGACAATCTCCACAATGGTGCTACAGCTGATTTTGTTCCTTGGGATTTTAGCTTGAGAGTGATTCTTCTGCTTCTTAGCCTCTTCCTGCTATTGTATCTGTACGTTCATTGTTAAAGCATAATGTCTGAGATGCTGTTCTATACCATATGTTGTTTTTGTCTCTTATTTTTTAATAGGCTCTGTTGTTGTATAGTCTTGGTATTTATTCTTTTTCACCTTCTTTAACTCTCCAATGAACTTTAATTAAATGGTTTCCAACAAATGCTGGAAAGACTCTTTGTATTGAAGGCCACCTCTGTCAGTGAATGATATTATCTTTTTGGTGGCGCAAGCCTAAGAATGCTTTTTTATTCTAGAGATTTATAGTTGCTGAAAATCATCCAACCACATGCAAAAGCAGCTGGTTGTTGGCTTCTTAAGTGTTGGCAGTTGCCTGCTCATGTTTTACTGGTTAAATTCATAAACCAGTGGCTTCCTGTTCCTATGAGTTTCTCTTTTCTATATACACTTAAATGATTTTTCCCTAAAGCATATTTGTGTAGACTCGACCTATTTCCATCTTTGTGACTTATGCAGTCAGAGGGTAAAGAAATACAAAGATCTTTAAGCACATTGACATTACATTGAATTCTAAACTAGTGGTATGTGGAATAATGGCACTGCATTGTCATTCTGCATTAGAACCCAAGAGACATCCAATCGCTCAGGCAAAGATTTTACATTGGAGAGTAGGGTTCATGACGCACTCTTGCGTGACACAGAATGGAGAATCATGTGACCCACAACCAGGTCATAATTCTTTTGAAAACCGGTATTTGGCCAATATCTAGAGAATGGTTAAGAATTTCAGGAGAAAAAAAGAAGGATTTGAGCCAAATATACAGCCGCTGTTGAGATAGAGAATGTCTGCTAGAATCTTGATGTTCTCCTGGGAAGATTGTCTTAGTCCACAACTCATGAATTCATTCAACTTGTCATACAAGCTGTGGTCCACTCATAGAATTCTAATCATGCAGTGGCTTCTTTTTGCACCTAGGAGTCAGTGCTCACCCTTGACCTCTCATTGTTTTCTCAACTGTACTCAATGGATGTCATGTATAGGTGATTGAGAGAAACTGAGAGATACTTGTTTGGGAAGAGGAGAGATGGAAAGTACACTGAAAAGAGGCTAAAACTGATTATCTGGGAGGCAGAGAAAGCTGAGCCTTTTCGAGGTCTCTTTTATATTTTTACTTGTTTTAATTGTATTGTGTGGGTTGGTGTAGATATTGGCTCAAATGACAAATATGGTTGTACGCTTTGTGATTATTCATGCATGGATGTCAGTCCCTGTTATTAAAATAAATAAAAAATAAAAAATTCCATCATTCTGGTTGAAGTTTTACGCTTTTCCACTTTAGTTCGGTTTTTATATTAGGATTTAGTATTAGTGATTAATTTTGGCAGGCATGAGAAGTTCTCTGTTGGTAGTGTCTCTCCTTCCAGCCTACCTAAGTTCACTTTGCAAAGGACCTCAAATTCAGCTGCTATATGGAGAGGTTTAGTTTGAGAAGTCAATTTGAAGCATCTGAAGATTCTGAAACCTGTTTTTAATGTAAGCCTAATTGAACAATGTAGATACCAGAACTGACATGTCACATAAGAGAAGCTTGCAGAGATAGTATCACTTGTTTCCTCTTTGAATGGTGTGATAACACTTAAACTGGAAAGAGAATAGAACAATGCACTTATCTTGAAGTCTGTAAGCCTATCTGATTTGAGATCCTTATTATGATGGACAATTGTCGAACTTGTTTGCTTGCATCTCATCTTTCAGAAAGATGCTCAAGGATGGTTGCATCTCTTTTCTCAAGATTACATCAGAGTTGTGTGTGCAGAAGGCTGCACCACATGCTTGACTCATGGAAAAATATTTAGAAGGAATCTCTTCCTTGTCAATCTGTTAACGAACGGATCAAGAAGTCACCAGCGCCATCTTCCACCATCTTACATGTGATTTACATTTTGACAAGTTGGATCTTCATAATTAAAGGTAATTTAGTTTGGATTTTGTTTCATGAGAACTGTCCATCTTAAGGATCTGCCACAGTTGTGGAAGTCATTCCATAGACCTTGGCTTGAGAGATGAGTTGCTTCCTGATTCAATGGGAAAGAGTGTGGGGAGAACAGTCACACAAGAAAGCTTTAGCTACGTCAAAAAAGTATCTTTGATCTATAGTACACCTTGAGAACTAGATGCCATGATGCCTGTCCAGTATATGCACTGGAGAATCTTTGCCTTGTCCCATAGTTTCCTTGTAGCAACTTGTGACTGATTAATCTTGTTATCAACTTGCTCATTCCACTTCTCAATGTTCCTCTGATGAGGTAGCTTATAGTAATTGAGATAGATGTGATAATGGTTTGGTCATCCTACTAAAGGTTCTTTCTAAAATGTAAACATACTGGCTGTGCTCACACTCCCATCTTGACCTATAAAATAACCTTAAGGAGCACAGGATTCCCTCTACCTCTATTAACAAAGGGATGATCTCCCCTCATCTCTACTCATGTTACAATTTTCCATTTTTGTACAAGCATGTTAGAATCTTTCTCTTACAATCACAAGTATTTGTGTAGAGATGGACATTCTAGTATTGACTCTTATTCTACCCTTGTTTTTTCATTTTAGTGCCTGCTTCTGCCTTACTAAATGATGGTGCACCCCCCACACTTTCCAAAAACTCATATCTGTTTTAATAGATTAAACCACTTTCAGTATCCTGAAAAGAGCTGTGAAAATTGTGAGGCAACTAGAATTATGAATTTGGATAAGCATTATTTTATCAGTGAGTGAAAGATCTCCAGTCTGACTTTCATTATACCCTGTTATATTGGTGTCCAGGATGAATTCTAGCTGAACCCTCAACCATCTAGTGGTCCAAATCATGATGCATTGTCATTGAAGAACCTTGCCTTCCCAAAGTTTACAAGACTACTCTCATCCGATAAACTTAGCTATAAAACTCTTGTACAAGATTTTCCTGGTCCTGTTCTTTTTTGAAACATCTTAAACGCAATTCAAGTATGATGATATATACTCACAAATTAAATACGGAGATTAAAAGGTTGAGATTCACTTTGGAAACTCCATTTCAGCCAGTAGTTTTGCATGCTACAAATTCTAGGGGTACTCTGTAGCTATGCTGAAGATTGTGACGGGTGTCTCCTTGTAAAAGATACAGTATTACCTATTCACCTTCCTATATCTCTTCCCCCCAACCCCACCCCCTCCAAAAAAAAAACCCTTTACAAACATTTGCTCTTAGGAATCGTCGTTAAATAAGCTGCAGTTCTTCTGATATCAAATTCACATTACACCCTTGCACTCATACCAACGCAGCCAAGCACCAGAAATTTCAGTATCCTTCACAGCAGCACTTCAGTGACAGTAGTGTTTGATTCTCCGCATCCTTTCACCTCCTGTTTAACACCTTCCTGATGATTCTGTGAATCGCACTTAGTTGTTGTCTCCAAAGGAAAATGAGCCTACTCACTCCTCAGCCTGAAGTCTTCATGCATGCTATCCTTTTCTGAGACAGGTAACGAGCACTGTTTGCAGTTTCGGTCAGCCTGCCCCTTTATGGTATTCCTGAAGCACCATTAGGAGTTCATCCTTTTTTGCGTTTCCTAGCTGCCAATAAATACCAGTGAGGAGCCATCAAGCTCCTAGGCTTTATTTGTAACAAAAGCTACCTGGTTGAACTCTCCTACCATTTGTCCGTAAAAAAGTGGTAGATCAGATGCTTTGCAAGTTATTTTCTTCATGTACAGTCATTGCAGTAGTTCTATATAATCCGCTTACTTTGTTTTGAATCCTTGATAAAATTCTTGTCCTCAATCATGATGCAGTTTTGCCTTCTTATACATTCATTTAAGGAAAATGTAAAACTGAAATGAAGTTGAAGGTGAAAACACAATAAAGATGAGATGATGAGAAAAATCGTCCAAGTGATTTCAATTTGCCTGTGAGAATTGGCATGGTAAAATGGAATCATTAACAATCATGGGCAAACTAAGCATCAGACTGAATAAAATGCTTAGTCGGGCTGTTTTTCTCCTGTATCCTTAAATCCGTGCTTCGTTCTCTCTCTCTCTCTTCTTCCTTTTTCTTTTAAAATTTTTTAATTTATTTTTATACGAATAATATATCAGATTTGGGTACCAGAAGGATCGCCATATATGACATGCCATATGTTCTACATTCTGAATGTGATGAAATGTATTCTCAGATATATTTAGCATGATAATCAGGTAGACACGCCTGCACATAGTGAGTAACATCTTCAACTTGTTCGGAGTCTGAAAAGTGGAATCCTATCTAGGTTGCACCGGGGTCTGCCCCTTCCCCGGACCCCGTATAGGCGGGAGCTTTGTGCACTGGGGCTGCCCTTTTAATCCTATCTAGGTTGCGTACGTCCCTTCTGGCATGGAAAACTTGGTATTCTGACATCTTCACCATGTTTAGGCTGGCAAAAGAAACAAAATATCATGCTCAGTTCAAGTGCCTGCAACAAATGTCTAGTTAACTCCGTAGTTGTTGACAGTATTGATCCAGCCAGTCTTTTCTGTTACTACATGGGACTGAAAACCCACTGATCAAAATGCAGTAACCCACAAGTTACATCCTGGTGTTCGGATCTCCTTCTGTGGATTTGAATAGTTGACCATTGTAAATCTTTATATTGACCTCTTTGATTGATAAAGGTAAAATGCTTTTGTCTTAAAAACCTTCTGCCAGAAGTTCTTGCTGTCATGGATGTGATAGCACACCAGAGCATGTGTCAAATGTTATAAAGCAACCACCAAACTTCTAAATGTGAGAGGTCTTTTGTTTTCTCCCCCTCTTCTTTATCCATATTTTTATTGCAGAATATGTATAATGGCCTACTGTTCATCACTTCGTCCTATGGATCTTGTGACAATGGTCTATGACATATATCTTTGTGAGTCATTTACACTACTGACTCTATTTGAACATATAAGCAGCAGTGCACTTCTAGTATAATAAATTCCAACTAGGAAAATATATTCTATGTTGAAGTTTCTCTCTGGAAGGTTTCTTTCTCTCTCGTATTCTTTAAACCCTGGTTGTTTGGACATTGTTGGTGGGGTTAGAGATCTGGTAAGGGCAGATGCCCATGAGCGTCTGATAAAGTAGGCACTCCTAGATAGGTGATAATTTTTATTTTAGATCAAAGCCGTTCACATTCATCACGTTTGGAATGTCTTGGATAAGATTAAGATGCATAACAAATTTCATTTCCAACGGATACTTTAAGCTTAGATTTCTTTGGTTGAAAATTGCAACCATTGATTTTTAAAGACTTTAAACTAGTGGCCGGATCATCTAAATGTATTGATTTTTGTGCGCTACCTAATTTCTATATTTTGAACTAGTGAATGACTTAGATCTTCCAAAAATAAACTCTAGGGGCAGAGTCTACTGTAAGAAATACTCATGAGCGTCTACTCCTACTTGGACTCTTGTGATTGTATTTTGAATGTGATTTTTGTTGAGGAATACTTTTATAGTTGGGTTGGAGAACACAGTGTGGATTACTTCAAGTATTAGAGAGTTATATTCAATTTCCATTGTTTTAATCTTTTTTTTTTCTTCTTTTTTTTTTTAAGAGTCAAACAGAAAGTTTATTAAAACCAATCGAGAAGATAGTAAGACAATATGGAAAAGTTTCTATAAATAAAACTAGGCCGGCAGTCTCAAAACTAGCAAGAGGTCCAATGAACATAATTGGCTGCTAGAGAAAGTTAAAACTCAAAAATAACTAAAAAAGGACAGTCTCGGTGCATCAAGCTCCAGTGTATGCATGGTCTAGGAAAGGGGCGGACTACAAGGGTCAATAGTACGCAGCCTTACCTTTTATTTTGCAAGAAGCTGTTTCTACGTCTTGAACCCGTGATCTCAAGGTCACACAAGGCTAAGGCTCCCCTTCAAAACTTAAGGATAAGTCCAATCTAAATAAATTGAAAGAAAGATTACATGTACAATTAATTCAAATCAATAAAGTACAAATTGCTGGAAAAATGTCATTCCAATGAACATAAAGCCTTGCCCTTCTCAAACATAAAAATTTTCAATCACGTAGATTGCCACTTTCTCTTGCTCTTCCTTTTCATTACCGGAAGGATAGGTTTGTCTAAACAGAACATGTTGTGAATCCAAATATCCTCATTCTCATCTGAAGTGTCATCAAATTTTCAACCTGAGGATTTTGGATTTTTCAACCATCCAATGGCGACCTTGGAATCACCATCAACGATAGTAGGAAAGGACTTAAATTTATCGGATAAAGCAACACTTGTTTTGGTCGCAATTACTTTTCCTTCTGTTAAATCTTTGAAGCGTAATGGACCGGAGAATTCCAAGAAAACTTCACCGCCATGATCACGAAATACTCCTCCCATTCCTGTGGCTCCTCAATTATCCATGCTAGAGCAGTCAAAATTAAGTTTTAACAAGCCTATTGATGGTTTCATCCATGATGCATTAATTTTCTGTTTTCTAAATTTGATATCACAAAAAGCAGTCCATGTCAAATTGAATATCCTCTGAAATCTTTGTTCAAAGATGCCGTATAGATATCTAGAACTTACTTTTCTCGCCTTAGCTTAGTTAAAGATAAAAAGGACAGTTCCATGCACGAAGCTCCCGCGTATGCTGTGTCTGGAAAAAGAGCAGACTACAAGGGTTTATAGTATGCAGCCTTACATTGAATTTTGTAAGAGGCTGTTTCCACGCCTTAAACCCATGACTACAAGGTCACACAACAACAATTCTACTGTTACACTGTCAAAGATGATCCTGTGAAAATCCAATTATTCCTCTCACCCCATAAAAACTGAATTACAGTAGATAATGGCCATTTTCAAAGCTTCTTGCCCTTAGTTGTACTTCTCCAGTGCCATTGCTCAAAGGGAGCAGCAGTGCTTTGAGGCATGACCCATCTCCTAAACCTGGGAAGCGTAAGAATAGTGAACAAGAAGAAGATTGATTGATTAGAAGCATTGTAGCCAAGATCACATCTATTAGCATGATGTCATCCTCGAGGACTTAAGTTATCAATTGTGAGACATTTTTCCCACCTCGCTTTCCATCCAAAGCATTGAATCTCAGGCGGTTCATCCAATTCCAAGCCTTGCATATAGGGTGACCGTCTTGATTTACATGGATGAGACGTTTGAAGGCCAATGACACTAACAAGGAGCCATTTCACTTCCATTTCTATCTTAAAAGGGCAGTTCAGGCACATGAAGCTCCCGCATACATAGGGTCTAGGCAAGGGCCGAACCACAAGAGTCAATAGTATGCAGGCTTACCTTGCATTTTGCAAGAGGCTATTTTCACGTCTTGAACCTTTGACCTCAAGGTCACATGACGACAACTCTACCGTTACAATGAAAGAGCCAAAATTTTACAATCTAATCCAAAGCCTCTAATGTGGACACAATGAAAATTGGCGTGAGATGATTCTTAGCTTGATATGCTTCTCAAAGGCTTAAACGGGATTTTCATTCAACCTTACCATTGACACAATGAACGTAATCTGCAATTTATGCTTCCAAATTTAGAGTTAGCCTAGCAGGCCTTTCAAACTCATTGAGAAGAGGAGGGTCCAAATGCCGTAAGAATGGTAAGAGGGCCCCTATTAGCCCTTTAGTCTTATGGCAAGTGAAGATCTAGACCTACTTCTCATTCTAAGAGTTTGCAAGTATGGGAGAGCCCCCTCTCTGTCTATCCTTTTGTGAGTGGATTCTTTTTATTGTTGCAATTTCTTATCTTGATTTGGTAGAATTCTATTTGTAGCTATCCCCTGGACATAGTCCCGTTGTAGGTGAATCACATAAATTTTGTTGCAGTTGTATTTCTTGTTCTTTAATTTTGTACAGTTACTTAACATTTCACACTACTCTGGAGGAAAATTTTGTGAATTATTGAAGTTAATTTCTATGTTTTGAAGTGTTGATTTCCCTTAATCGGATTGTAGCAGCAGGCGTACTTGCAATATGGACATAGTGATGTCCCAGTTTAAATAACCATTAGAAGTACATTTCGAGCTTTTCATCTTCACATTTGATCTATGTGCCCTTACTAGTGACTAACATAACTACGTATCCCCTCATGAAGACGTGCTCAATTCCTTCAAGGCATTCTGTTCCAGCTGGTATTTTATCACATCCCGTAGGTCCGTATTTTATTACATGTTGTACAAATCAAAGAAACAATGAGGTAACCACCCATATTTCATTTTAGTCAAATATTAAATACTGGCCAATCTTCAAAATAGACTCGAAATATGTGTGTCGCTCGGTAAGTTTTACACTCTGTTTTTTTTATTATAAATATTACATTATCTTTTCTTTAGAAAAAGAATCCCTTTTAAAGCCCACCTTTACTTCTTCAATGCTATATTCAAGAAAAAAAATTAAAGGGCTAAATGTTCAAGTTGCAGTGTTGGGGGAATTTAGATTAAATGAATTGAAAAACTAAAATTTGGTGGCATTTTGTCAGAGTTTTTGTTTTTAACTAGAAACCTAGATCCCATGAAGATGTTGATCCTCGTAACCTTAAAATCCCATTTGGGTGGGTTCTTAACATAAGCCTAGAGCCCTAAATGCAAAACATAGTATTTTTTTTTTTTTTCCTATGGTTTTTATCTTTTTCTTTTTGGGACTATTTTTTTAGAAAATGTATGGTTAGGTAAAACAATTTAGGTGCCGCATTGTTCAAATTTCTTATTTTTGCATTTCCTTGAAATATATACTAGCATTTTGAGTTTTTTTCCTTGAAATTTGAACTCTTTTTTTTTTTAAACCTAAAACCCTGCAATTGGGTTAGGAAATTTTCTTCCCTTGTTGGTTTGTTTTTTATCCCAAAAATTAGGCCTTGGGTATTTGTTATAGTGCAATGGTGCAAGAGTAAAACTCAATAGTAAAGGTCACAACTTCAACACTCCTCATGGGTGTATATGTGAGTGTGTGTGTGTCCACCATTAAAAAAAAAAAGGTTTTGGGTTATAAATATTTCTTATTTATCTACTTTTCCTAACATCTGCATATGGGGTTTTGATTTTTTCCAAAATCTAAACTATTTTTCATTTAAATCTAACACCCACATTTGCATTTAGGTTTGGGATTTTTCCATGCATTGTTGCTGAAATCTCTATTAGGTGTTTTGATGCTTATCTTTTACTCTATATTTTTGTTCTAGTGTTTTGTCATGGGTTTGTTGGTCCCAAGAGGGCGGTGAACTGAAAATTCTTGGATAAATAGAGCTAAAATTTTATTTGCAAATACTTTTCACATTGTTAAAAATCAAAGTTCCACACAAATAGTAAATATAATAGAAGAATATAAGAATGTAAATGAAGTAAAGTAGAGAGCTTGTGAATTAAGACTTATAGAGGTTCAGGCTGAACTTGGTACTACATCCTCTCCCTAAAGCTATCCACACTTTAAGATTCCACTATTCTCCGTTAAGAATTTTACAGCCCACTTGATTCTATGCTAGTCACTCAAGGTAAAGAGCACTCGCAAAGGTTCCACCCTATACAAACAGGAACCTTGTTCATATGAGAGATCATACTCTCTAATGATGATGGAAGTAGAAGATAGAATAATAACTTGTTTCTAGGAATTACAGCTTGAGAAATAAAACAGAGAGAATCTAAGGATTGTGGAAGATTGAAAGAATTTTGAGTGCCTTTTCTTCTAAGAAGAAATTAATGATGTAACTTGAAATCCTTTTCACTTTTCATTCTTGAATCATCACTTTGATCTTCAATTTATAGCTTCTAATCTTTATAGAATTGTTGGAGATAAAAAAGAAAAAAGAAAACTAGCTGTTAGACATTGATGAAAGCAATTGGATATCAAAAAGCTGTTGAAGATGATAGCTTTCAACTTTTCATTGTGCTTTATTGTGTTAGGCTCGGCCTTACTATTAGAGAGGTCAACTTCATGGAAGAGGGATTGATCTTATGAGATTAGGCGTCAAAGACTTACAATTTGGAAAACTTATTTTGAAATTATAGGACAAAGGAGTTGACCTCTAGGGTTGGCCTTATAGGGTTTTGGAATTACCCTTAGTAACTAGGGGATCAAGCCCTATTTGTAGACTTAGTTTTCTATAAACTCTATTAAACTAGGGTCAACTTGTCTAGGAAGGGGGTTGAGTCTTTTGGTTCTAATAAAGGCCGAGGGTCAACCTCATTTTTGGAGTTCATTCTCTTTGATATCTGCATTTGTAGGCACTTTTCAAAGGTGGAATCTTCTAATTCTTCCTATTTGACCCAAAACCGATCGATTTAGCCATAAGCACTAGTTCTCGACCTGTGTATTTTGCATGTCATTTATTTGTCAATTTGAGCTTGGACTAACTCAGTTTCTAGATTAACTTGTGGTGATCAATGAGCAGATTGTGCATTCTGGTGGAGTCAGCTATAAGTATTGGTTTAAGACAGCAGGAATACTAAGACGCATATCACAAATATAGAAATCTTAAGGGTTGTTTTGTAAAATAGAGGAGAAACTCTCCTATTTACTCCTATCAACTTTCCTTATCCCCTTTTTCCCCGTCAGAATTAGATGATGTAACAAGTCTCATCATGGTTGTATTTTGGGGCTTTTCTGTATCAACTGTTTATTTTTTTTGCCTCAACAGCTCCAAAAAATGAAGAATCTAGAGACATTCAATACAAGTGAGATTTGGTATCAAGAGCATTGAGATGAGATATTCAATTGATGGTATGAATCATGAAAAGTTGAGAAAAATATAGGTCCACCATTCCTTTTCTAGTACGCCTACGATGCAACAATGATGAGACTAGTTGTATCATATAATTACTTCACTCTCTCTCTCTCTCTCTAGCTCCATGCCTGTCTGAATTTTCACTCAGCTGATCCCTTCTTTCAAATTCCTGAAACACTGTTAGGGGATCATCTTTCTGTGGCTCCAAGATATCAAATAAATTCCACTGAATAGCCATCTAGCCTTTGGGCCCTGGACTGTATCTTCCGTTCACTTCGTGATGGAGTCTATTGTAAGTCTCGGTATATAGTAGAGGGAATACCAAGACTCCTATCGTATATACAGAAATCTTAAGTGATATTTTGTTTAATAGAGAAACTCTTGGAGAGAGTGCTGGTACAGAGCCGAAGAGAAGCCTACAATAATCCCTATTACTTCTAAAAAATTTCATTGTTCCTCTCTCTCTCTTTAGCTGACATTTGTTTGTATTTTCAGTAAGCAACCTCTTCTGTGGAATTCCTGAAACATCATTAGGGTATCATCTTTTCGTGGTTTATGGTCAATATATGCTAGCAGATAGCCATCTAGCCTCTAGGCTTTGGACTATATCTTCTGTAAATAAGGCAAGTATTACCCGGTTGAATTCTCTAACTAGTTTGCAGAAATAGTTAGTAGCATTAGATGCTTTGCAAGTTACTTTCCTCATGGAAAATTTTCGTACTAGTTATATATAATTCCTCACATAGTTTAAGTCCTAGATAAGAATCTTGTTCTCTACCATGACACAATTCTGCCTTCTCGCACATGCGCCAAAGGAAACATGAAGCTGGAGTGAAGGCAAAGGAGAAAAGACATGAAAGAAGAGACAATGACAAAAGATTGTCCAGGTGATTTCAATTTGTCGATGAGATTTTATGTGTAAAGTAGAACCATTACATTATCATGGTCAACTAAAGGGCAGCCCCAGTGCAAGAAGCCCCTGCATATGTAGGGTCTAGGAAAGGGGCAGACCACGTGCCAATAGTATGCAGCCTTACCTTGCATTTTGCAAGAGGCTCTTTTCACACCTTGAACCTGTGACCTCAAGGTCGCACGACAACAACTCTACCATTATGCCAAGGCTCCCCTTCTCAGGTTGTTGTTCCCTTGAATCCATGCTCCCTCTGTATTTGTCTCTTGTGGGTAATTGGGCTCCAGGCTGCTCATGGGTGTGTGTGCTTGACATTAAAAAAAAAAAACAAAACACTTAAACTCAGTTGTGAATATTAGCTGAGTCTGGCCACAACCTCAATCAGTTTTCATCTGGTATTCAGATCAAAATCAAGTTTTACTCCTTGCTTGTCCCTATTTTTTATGTTTGTTCTATATATGAACTAGTTCACAATGAACTTCATGCAGGATGACAAGACTGGCGGGAGGTGGCAAATTATGCAAAACTAGGTTTTTGCCTTCAGTTCGCAAGTTCTTCACAGCTCTTTAGTTGGTCTTTCTGTCTTAATTCAAAGCTTGGATGGCAATGCTTAGTTGGATAATGACACCCAGTCTGTTGATACCTTCTTGTTTAACTGATGCTTGCTACTGAAATTATAATAGTTGTCTTCAGATTGGTCTGTGCGTCATTGATATTTGATCTTGGGTAAACATAGTAAAAATAAAAATATAACAAGTATGCTTGAGAGAAACGTACATTCGTGAGTAATTATCATAAATGGGAACATTTTTTGCTTGACTTGAGGCTATTTAAATGAGTTCTCAAGAGTAGCCTACACTTTATAACTTTCATGGTAACATATGTTCACAATCACCACTTCCATTAAATCGGAGAAATATGACAGAACCAATAAAAACCACCAAACCAGAATCAAACAGTTTGATTGCAGTCCCTAAAGATGTAATCAAATCCCGGCTTGAGTCTAGTCAGTAATTATTACGGGACTGGTTCCAACAGAATTGTAACCGAACCAGAACAGGTCAGCATTGACACAGCCACTTAGATGTGTTCCTAGCCATTACGCCCATGCTTCCTCCTTGTCCTATGAATTAACAGGACCATCGGCAGCCGTACTAAAATGTGATCCTAGCCATTACGCCTACGCTCCATTCTTGGCCTATGAAATAACTACAAATGGCCTCTACCTCTACCTCTATCTAACCCAAGGTATTTATCTCCACGCATCACCAGTCATCTGAAAAACGTACTCTCTTCCATCTCCACTCATGTGACAAAAAATATTTGCACAAGGCGTGTTAAAGTTCTTCCCTTACCTTCACAAGCATGTGTACAGAACCCGGAATATGCTTTCTACTTCTGGTAACCTCGCCAGTCCATCTGTTTGTGCAAGATACCAAACTTCATCGACCTTTAGAAGTCCCTCCATTGTAGGCAATGACACGAAAATAACAATCCAGATAATAAAAGTGACAGGGGAAGTTTACGTCCAGTTCTTGAACACTGACACAGATCTTGTGCCATGAATACTTTTCACTAATATCTGTATTTTTCATATTCATGCAAGAGTTCTGCTGCAGTTCAGATCATTGTCCCTTGGAGTTGTTTGTAGTCAGCACAAGTGTTTGACACAAGAATTCCCTGACAAGAAAATAAGTTGATAAGGGGCACATTACATTCACTTACGATATACAGGGAGCAAATAGTTCCACTCTGGTAAAATTCTGTTCACACCATTCGGATCTTAACTATGTAGCTCTTCCATTTTGCAGAAGATTGATCCGCTCATGAAGATCAATCACAGCACATGTCGAGCATGTTTGACATGTGAGTTCAGAGAGCAGAGAGGAGGTCAGAGATGACACCATCCATCAGCTCCAGGTATCTTCATCAAGCACAAGTTTCATACATTAGTTTGTAGAAAACCCTTTTCAATTGTGAAATGACTGGGTGTCAAAGGGCAACTCAATCGGTGTTGCATTTCCATAGAACTCTTCCAGGTTGTATAATTCTCTTTGTTGGGGAAGAAATATGTGCACAACTACATCACCTGGAATAGTTATAAAAGGCTACGGATATTAGGATCTGATAGATAATATCTGATGTTCATCCAAAGAACTTTGGAAAATATCAGAATCTAAACTGGAATAAACTCCTCAAATGGAAGACTTTGGTCAAGATACCAAAACTGAAACATGCTCATTTGGGTAGCTAAAACAGAAAGACACGAATCAATTAGGATAGTGCACATAATTCAACCTAAAAGGATCAAACAGTGGGGAAGTAGCATCGGCCATTCAATATCAAAATGAACAAGTGGGGGAAGTTAGAAGCTTGAATAACCTTGATATTTCAGTTATTGATGAAGAAAACTCAAGATCCCATGCCTAATTGGTTAATCTTCCCAGATCAAAGGACTTAATCATATATGATCAACGTGTTTGCTACATGCATTTGCACATTCAAATGATTTTAGGGGAAAAGATATCAGTGACTAACCAAAGTCTAGTAAGGTCCATGAGTTGGGATTGGTGTCCCCACTTGCAACTCTCTTGAATTGCTTTTCAGCTGTATCTCTTATTTTGGACCTACGTTTCAAGGAGAGATCATTTCAGATACTACACAGACGTTATTAATGCTAAGAAGTAAAGAAACAAGATTGCCATCTTTTCCAGGCTAAACAATAAAGTCAACAAAATATGAAACAAGATCCAAAATCAAGAACATTAAAAGATTGGAGGAAGCATGAACTTTTACGTTTTTAACATAAACAAGGAACTGTGGAGAACTGTTCTAAATGTATTACATTTGATTTCTGAAATAACCATGAGACCAAGATCTTCACCAAAAGAGAATTTGCCTAATCAAGTTCAATCAGCAAAATATCATGCAAAAACTAGGAATTACATACCCCATGGCATCAATTTGGGGGCGAGAAAAAGCTGTTGCAATGATGAAAAAGCGAGTCCAGTATACAAGAGGCTTCACAAAGAGGACACGAATATCTGCAGCCTTCACATCACTAGCAACCTTGGCCAAGGCAACAGCAACTGCATAGATCCATTGAAGACTAATCTTATGGATTATGTTCCATCGAACCAACCAACGTATAAGTACAAAACAGAAGTAAAACAGAAATGAACATCATACAATATTATCTGTTAAGACGAACTAAATTTCCTTTTTCTTGGAAACTTTATTTGCGGCAATTTGAGAATAGAAAGCCCTGGAGAATGTTCTCTTTTTGCGATTATCATACTACATAAACCATTCGGTTCAGAAGAGAAAACACAAAAAAAGAGTTCTTGTTTGGGCTCAATGGAGAATGTACTATGATCCTAACTACCATCTTAATCATGCTTAACACTTCACCATATTATGCAATAAGGAGATGTATGCCACCTCCAAGACTAACAACTAAGAATTTCACTATTGGTTGCTTCCCAAAATAAAGTCTTTTGGTCCAACCTTTCGCCATCAGTTACAACACTTCTGGTCTTTATTTCGCCTATATTCTGAGAAAGGGAAATCCTCTTTTCTTTTGTATGTTCAAGAGAATAATATAGACATGTATATAGCAAAGTTACAAGTTGACCTAGAGAATGAAATCAGAAAACTAGTAACTATTTCTAAATTTTGGACACTATTGACTAAAGCAAGAATATTCACAATCTATGTAGTTGCAGGCGTGCCTAGTAGCTAGGTGCAGCCTTGCGACTCGACTAAGGCCAGGCGCAAAACATTTAAGGTGCAGTGCCACTAGGGGTGCCTAGTCCCACGAATTTCTGCGCCTTGCACTTTTTGCGCCCCCAACTCTAGGCGCACCATAAGTTATATAAAACCCTATTTTCGGATTATTTTTCTTCCTTTTCTTCCTAGTCTTCCTTTCTTCTTTTGGTGACCATCCTGATCTTCTAGTGGTGATTGAAGCTTTGTTGAAGTGATTAAAGGTAAGAGTTGTTGTCATGTGACCTTGAGGTCACAGGTTCAAGGCGTGGAATCAGCCTCTTGCAAAAATGCAAGGTAAGGCTGCCTACTATAGGCCCTTGTGGTCCGCCCCTTCCCCGGACCCCGCATAGGCAGAAGCTTCGTGCACTTGGGCTGCCCTTTTATGTATTTTTTACAGTTTTTTGTTAATTTTAGTATTTAAAAAAAAAAAAAACATTGCAATGCTAAAAAATGACAATTCCACATCATCCTTTTTATAATTTGTATGTTCTTTTACTTTTTTTTTGTTAATATCAGTAACAATAGTTTTCACTTTGTTAATTTCTTATGTTTGTTAACTTTGTTTATAGGGTTCAAGCCTACTTAGGTTTTCAATCCACAAAACATAGGTATGTCTTCATCAAGTGGTTCCAATAATGCATCATCAAAATCAATGGATCCAGGAGGGGAATATGGAGGGGCAAGGGATTCAACTGACAAAAATTTAGGTTGGTGCAAGATTTGTGGCAATAGGTATACCGGTGGAATATTTAGATTGAACAGCATTTGATGGGCAGTCACAAAAATGCTAAAAAATGGTCTCAAGTCACTCCTGACATATCTAAGAAGATATTAGATTATATGAATGAATAAAAAAGAACAAAAAGAGAATAATAAAGGACATGGAGAAGCCAGAGAATTTATTTGGCTTGCATGATGATGGTCATGATGAAGAGGTGGAGGAGATTAATAGTACTAGGGCTGGTGGTATTTCAATTGGAAGGAAGAAGCGCAAGGAAAAGGCACTCACGCAACAGACAACAAAGGGGCCTATTGACTATCTTTTTGCTCCTAGCCCTGAGGCTAGGGTAAGGGAAAGGCAACTATACATTAAACGACAATGAACAGAGCTTATAAGGAGTTTAGGACAAGAGCATGCGATTTCATTGCCTCTTAGTTCTATGAAAATAGCATTGCATTCAACGCTGCTCGTTGTTGTTCCTTTCAGACCATGTTAGAAGTAGTTGCACAACACTGTCCATGTATCTTATACTTTAAATAATTAATACTTAATAGTTTAATACTTGTTTTTAAGATTTTAGCCATTTACCTAATCTTAAATCCTATAATCTTTTGTGACTAAGGTTTTAAAGCACCTCGTATCACGAGTTGAGGGTGAGTCTTCTTCAGAAGCAAGTAGAGAAGACAAAAGAGTATATAGATTAACGTAAAGCTGATTGGATTAGGTGTGTATGTGTTTAGTGTTCTTTTTCGCAGAATCAAATCTTTATATTATTGTATATTCCTTTCAAGTCTCAAGGTGACAGTGACACTGATGGCAAGAGTGCTCCATTATGTTTTTACAGGTATGGGTGCTCCATCATGTCTGATTGGTAGACCAACAGCAAGGATTGCATCTTTGTCAATTTTTTGGCGAACTATCCAACCGGGACAGATCTATTGATGGATCTACGCATGTTAAGAGCGCAAAATTAATATTTGACATGCTGGAGAAGATGATTGATGAAGTTGGGGAGTATAATGGAGTTCAGGTAATTATTTAGTTTTATATCTATAATTTATTTAAGTATTTTAACTTGTTTATGATGCAAACTCACCCTATATAAACTTAACATTTATCATAGTCTTTTTTTTTTTTTAATATTTTGGGTCATAACTAACAATGACTCTAACTACGTGGCTACGAGGAGTTGATGGTGAAGTTGGACTCCTTATGTAGCTCATTGTATAGATCTGATGTTAGAGGACATAGGCAAATTGCCCATTGTGAAGAAAACTGTGGCAGATACTAGGGTGATGACAGTTTTTATATATAGCCACACACATGTCCTTCATCTTATGAAAAGATTTACGAAGAAAAAAGATTTAGTTAGACCTGCAGTGATGCGCTTCACTACCAACTTCTTGAGCTTAGAAAGCATTAACAACTTGAATCTAGAGTTGAGGGCAATGTTCCATTGTTCGAAGTGGATGAACAGTAAATGGCCTAAAAGGCTTGAGGGTAAAAGAGCTAAAAGGATTGTATCGTGCACAAGATTTTAAAACCACATCCTCTTTAGTTTAAAGATTATGGCTTCACTTGTAGAGGTTTTGAAGGTGGTGGACAGTGAGAAGCCAACGATAGGATACATCTTTAAGGCTATAGCAAGAGTCAAAGACAAGATTCAAGCCAATTTAGCAGGGGATAAGCGTCAGTCACTCATATTTGGAGGATCATAAACAGTAAATGGAGTTCTCAACTTCACCAGCCTTTGCATGCATCGAGATATTACCTTAACTCATCCTTCTACTTCGACTATAACATTGAAATTAAGCACAATAGTGATATCAAGAATGGTCTAATGAATGCCACAGTAAGTTATATGATGAAGATGAGGCTGACATGGTGGTAGATCAAATATCCATCTATAGATATGCTAGAGGCTTGTTTGGCAATGACCGGCAATATGCAAAAGAAAGACCTTAGCCCCTTGTAAGTGTTTTATGTTATTTTATGTTTTAAGTTTTAACTTCTAAATTTTATTTTATAATATTATTTATTTTTCTAACTTTAATTTTTTTCAACTTTTGTAGGTGAGTGGTGAATTAACTTTGGAGCTGAAGTCCTATATTTTCAAACATTCGCCATTAAGGTTTTCTCATAGATATGTAGTACATCTCCTTGCGAGTGCAACTAGAGTGTCTTCGAGAACGTAAGCTACTTAGATATTAAGATTTAGTAGTTATTAGTAATTTATTATACATGTATTCTAAATTTATAATTACTTTTTCTTTTCAAATCCACTCTAAGAAGAGGAATAGGCTGCATGTTAAGACATTGAATAATCTAGTATACGTTCAATACAATTAGAGCCTTTGTTGTCGACATGAAGATCGTTTGACAATGCAAATATATACAAATCCTATTCTGTTATAAAAGGTCAACAAAAGTGATGAGTGGATTGTTCCAGAAGATGCTAGAGATGATTTAGTGCATTAAGGTGATGACCTCACCTGGTTAGATGTTGAGCTTACTAAAGGATCAAGTGAACATGATGTTGAGCTTGCGAGCTTACTAAAGCATCACGTTCACTTGATCTTTCAACAAGCTCAACATCTAACCAGATGAAGTCATCACCTTGATGCACTAGATCATCTCCAGCATCTTCTTGAACAATCCACTCATCATTTTCGTTGACCTCGTGTAACAGAATAGGATCAGTATATGTTTGCATTTTCAAAAGATCCTCGTGTCGACGACGAAGGCGTTGATCGTAATGAACGTATACTAGTTCATTCAATGTCTTAGCATGCAGCCTATTCCTCTTTTTAGTGTGGATCTAAAAAGAAAAAGTAATTATAAATTTAGAATACAATATATGTATACTAAATTACTAATAATTAATAGCTACTAAATCTTAATATCAAAGTAACTTACATTCTCAAAGACACTCCTATTGCACTTGCAAGGAGATGCACTGCATATTAAGGAGAGGACCTTAATGGCGAATATTTGAAGATGTGGGGCTTCAACCCCAAAATTAATCCACTATTCACCTACAAAAGTTGAAGAAAATTAAAGTTAGAAAAATAAATAATATTATAATATTATAAAATAAAATATGGAAGTTATAACTTAAAACATAGAATAACATAAAACACTTACAAGGGACTAGGGTTTTTCTTTTGTAGATTACTAAGTCATTGCCAAACAAGCCTCTAGCATGTCTGTAGATGGATATCTGATCTACCACCATATCAGTCTCATCTCCATCATATAACCTTCTAATGGTATGCATTAGACCATTCTTGATATCATTGTTGTGCTTAATTTCAATGTCATGATCGTAATAGAAGGATGAGTTGAGGTAATATCCCGCTGCATGCAAAGGCTGGTGAAGTTGACAACTCCATCTACTATTTATGATTCCCCAAATATAAGTAGCCTGACGCTCATCTCCTGCTAGATTGGCTTGAATCTTGACTTTGGCCCTGACTATAGTTTCAAAGATGTATCCCATCGCTGGCTTCTCCTCACTGTCCACCACCCTCAAAATCTCTACAAGTTGAGCCATAATCTTCAAACAAAAGAAGATATGGTTTCAGAAGATGGTGCGCGATACCATCCTTTCAGCTCTTTTACCCTCACGCCTTTTCGGCCATTTACTGTTCATCCACTCCGAATAGTGGAACATTGCCCTCAACTCTAGCTTCAAATTATTAATGCTTTATAAGCTCAAGAAGTTGGTGGCGAAGTGCGTCACTGCAGGTCTGACTAAATCTTTTTTCTTTGTAAATCTTCTCATAAGATGGACATGTGTGTGGCTATATATAAAAATTGTCATCGCCTTAGCATCTGTCACAATTTTCTTCACAATGGGCAATTTGCCTATATCCTCTAGCATTAGATCTATATAGTGAGCAGTACCAAGAATCCAATACAAATGTGGCTTCCTCATCATCAACTCCCTTCCTACAGCCATGTAGTTGGAGCATTGTCAATTATGACCTAAAATATGAAAAAAAGACCATGACAAATATTAAGTTTATATAGGGTGAACTTGCATCATAAACAAGTTAAAATACTTAATAGATTATAAATATAAAACTAAATAATTATCTGAACTACATTATTCTCCCTAACTTCATCAATCACCTTCTCCAGCATGTCAAGTATTAATTTTGTGCTCTTGACATGTGCAGATCCATTAATAAATTTCAAAAAAACTGTTCCGATTGGACAGTTCACCAAAAAGTTGACAAGGGTGCAACCCTTGCCATCGATCCACCAATCAGACATGATGGAGCACCCATACCTGTAAAAATATAATAGAGCACTCTTGCTATCAATGTCACTGTCACCTTGAGACTTGAAAGGAATATACAATAATACAAGGATACTATTCTATGAAAAAAAACACTAAACACTAAACACATACACATCTAATTCAATCAACTTTACATTGATCCATATATTCTTTTGTTCTCTCTACTTGCTTCTGAAGAAGACTCACCCTCAACTCGTGATACGAGGGTGCCTTGAAATCTTAGTCACATAAGATTATAGGATGTAAGATTAGGTAAATGGCTAAAAGCCTAAACAAGTATTAAACTATTAAGTATTAATTATTTAAAGTATAAGATACCTGGACCATGTTGCACAACTGCCTCTAACATGGTCAGAAAGGAACGACAACAAGCAACATTGAATGCAATGCTATTTTCATAGAACTAAGAGGCACTGTAATCGCATGTTCTTGTCCTCACCTCCTTATAAGCTATGTCCATTATCATTTACTGCATGGGTACCTTTCCCTTACCCTAGGCCTTAGGGCTAAGAGCAAAAGATAGTCAATAGGCCCCTTTGTTATCTGTTGTGTGGGTGCCTTTCCCTTACGCTCCTTCCTTCCAATGGAAATACCACCAGGCTTAGTACAATCAATCTCCTCCACTTCATCATCATCATCATCATCATCATCATCATCATCATCATCATGCAAGCCAAATAAATTCTCTGGCCTCTCCATATCCTTTATTATTCTCTCTTTGTTCTCTTTCTTCTTTTTTGATTCATTCATATAATCTAATATCTTCTTAGATATGTCAAGAGTGACTTGAGAGCTTTTTTTTGCATTTCGGTGACAGCCCGTCAAATGCTGTTTCAATCTAAATAGTCCACCACTATACCTATTGCCACAAAACTTGCACCAAACTAAATTTTTGTCAGTTAGATCCCTTGCCTCTCCGAAAATAACCTCATTCACAAATAAGTTGATGGTAGAGGGAATTTGGAACTATGAAACAGAAGTAAATACCATGTTGATTAATATTGCTGAGTCCATTAACAAAGTAGCAAAAGAGGTCTTAGGAGTATTTAAAGGTAAAAGACAATTAGTAAAGGAAACATGGTAGTAGAGTGAAAGTGTAAAAAGTTATTAAATAAAAACGGATGCTTTTTAAAGCATGGCAAAAGGCTAGAAATAATGAAAACTATGAACAATATAAGAATGCTAAAAAGGTTGCTAAGAGAATAGTATGTGAGGCTAAATTTAAAGCATATGATGAGCTTTATAATATACTAGGAACAAGAGAAGGTAAAAAAGATGTGTTTAAACTTGCAAAAGTAAGATAACAAATGGGTAAGGACTTAGATCATGTTAGGTGCATTAGAAGCGATGATCAAAGGGTATTAGTCAAAGATGATGAGATCAAACAAATGTGGGAAACATACTTTCAAAAATTGTTAAATGACAATGGCTCTGAGAATATAGGGATTGAAAATACTATAAATCTAAATAACACTGGATATTATAGATATGAACGTAGGATTAGAGTACTTGAAGTAAAAGAGGCCTTGAAAAAGATGAAATCAAGAAAGGCCATGGGCCCCGATGGTATACCAATAGAGGTTCGGAAGTATATGGGAGCTATTAGGGTAGTTTGGTTGACCAAGTTGTTTAACAAGATTATAAAATCAAAGAAAATGCCTGGTGAGTAGAGGAAAAGCTCTATTGTACCAATTTATAAGAATAAAGGAAACATACAGAGCTGCACTAATTATCGAGGGATCAAACTTATAAGCTACACTATGAAACTTTTTGAAAGAGTGATTGAGAAGAGGCTATGACATGAAACAAGTGTATTGAAGAGTTAGTTTGGTTTCATGCCTGGGAGGTCTACTATGGAAGCTATTTTCTTACTAAGACAATTAGTAGAGAAATATAGGGAGAGGAGGAAAGACCTCCACATTGTTCTTTATCGACTTAGAGAAAGCTTATGATAGAGTCCCTAGAGAGTTAATATGGAGGGTGTTGAGTGATAAAAGGGTTTCTCAGAGGTATATAGACATAATTAAAGATATGTATGAGGGAGCGATAACAAATGTTAAGACCACTAGCGGCGTGACTGGTGATTTTCCTGTCACTGTAAGATTGCACCAAAGATCGGTATTGAGCCCATACCTTTTCACATTAGTTACGAATGAGTTAACAAAACATCTACACGAGGAGATTCCCTGGTGCATGCTATTTGCAGATGATATAGTCTTACTTGATGAGATAGGGGGAGGGTGTAAATATAAAGCTAGAGTTATAGACAGAAGCATTAGAATCTGAAAGATTTACAATTAGCTGAACTAAGACAGAATATATGGAATGTAATTTTAGCAAGGAGAGTAGGAGTGGAACACCAGTCAAGATTGATAACCAAGAAGTTCTCATAAAAGACCACTTTCAGTACTTAGGATCAATGATTCATAAGAGTGGAGAGATTGAGAGGGAGGTTACCGAGAGAATCCAAGCGGGTTGGAACAAATGGAGATGTGCATCTAGAGTTTTGTGTGATCGACGGATGCCCCTCAAACTAGAAGGAAAATTCTATAGGATGGCCATTAGGCCGACCATGCTCTATGGATCAAAGTGTTGGGCAATTAAGGAACATCATACTCATAGGATGAGTGTCGCAGAAATGAGGATGTTGAGATGGATGAGTGGTAAGACAAGAAAGGATAGAATTAAAAATGAAAATATTAGAGGAAATTTAGGGGTAGCACCAATAGGTAACAAGATGAGGGAGATTAGACTTAGATGGTTTGGACATGTTTAAAGGAGACCAACAACGGCATCGATTAGAAGGAGTGAGGCAATACAAGTGAAGGTTCTAAAAAGGCAAGGGGAAGGCCCAAAAGAACGTGGATAGAAGTGGTGAGGAAAGATTTAAAAACTTTGGGACTAAATGAAGCCATGGTATTTAATAGAGTGGAATGGAGGAATAAGATTCATGTGGCCGACCCCTAATTGGAATCATATTCCCATCCTGAATCTATTGATTTTGATGATGCATTGTTGGAACCCCTTGATGAAGATATCTATGTTTTGTGGATTGGAAACCTACGTTGACTTGAACCCTATAAACAAAGTTAACAAACGTAAGAAATTAACAAAATAAAAACTATTGTTACTGATATTAACAAAAAACTAGTAATGTATTTCATGAATTTTAAGAAAAAATAGTAAAAAACAAAAAGCAGTAAAATAAAAACATACAAATTATAAAAAGGATGATGTGGAATTGTCATTTTTTAGCATTACAATGTTTTGTTTTACTATTACTACTGAAATTAACAAAAAAATAGTAATGTATTTCATGAATTTTAGCAGAAAACAGTAAAAAAAAAATACAAATTATAAAAGGGATGAAGTGGAATTGTCATTTTTTAGCACTACAATGTTTTTATTTATTTTTTATTTTTTTACTATAGCTTAGCCAATGCCAGTCTCAAGCCCGAATTAAAAAGAAGGGTCTTGCGTCAGGTGCTGGCCTGTAAGGGAGAAGTTGAAGATGATTTTGTTATTTCTTTCTTGCAAATGAATATACCTTTGTCTATTAGTTTGTGAGGAAGAAATGAAAATCATCTCTAGCTTCTTAAAAGTATGGCAACCCTAACATGACATGAATTGAAAACTGACATTCCCTTAAGCTAGGGCGTTCCCCATAAGTGACGCGCTGCATCAGATCCCAGGTATGGTGAAAAATAGGCAAGGGTTGCTAGGGCGTTTTCCCAGAAGCGACGCCCTACATGAATCCCGGGTGTAGTGAAAAATGGGCAAGGGCTGCTAGAGCGTCCCCTCGAAAGTGACGCGCTACATCAGAACCCAGGTGTAGTGAAAAGTAGATATGGATTCATGCCAAGGAGGTCGAGAAGGGCGCTAGTAAATAGGATATCTCTAACGCATAAGATTCATATCGCTACATGGAATATAGGTACATTGGCAGGTAAGAGTTTGGAGTTCGTAGACAAGATGAAATGTAGGAGAGTCAACATCACTTGTATCCAAGAAACCAAGTGGAAAGGGGCTAAAGCTAGAGAAATTGATGGGTATAAATTATGGTATGTAGGAAAGGATATTAACAGAAATGGCATAGGAATAATGGTGGATAAGAAATTAAATGATAAAGTTGTGGATGTTAAAAGAATTAGTTATAGAATGATAATAATAAAACTTGTTCTAGGAGAGCAGATTATAAATGTTATAAGTGCATACGCACCACAAATAGGGTTAGAAGATATAATTAAGAGACGGTTTTGGAAAGATATAGAGGGAGTCATTCCAACACTGAGAGGATATTTATAGGAGCAGACTTAAATGGCCATGTAGGAAAAGAAAATGAAGGATATGATAGAATACACTGAGAGTATGGTATAGGTAAACGAAATGAGATGGGGGAAACTATCCTCGATTTTACTTTGTCATATAACCTAGCCATTGCAATACACTCTTCAAGAAGATGGATGAACACTTAATAACCTTTAAAAGTGGACTTCATAAAAGCCAAATAGACTTTTTTCTATTTAGGAATACTAAACGATCAATGCGTAAGGATTATAAGGTAATACCTGGTGAGAATTTAACCTCACAACATAGATTAATAGTTATAGATATCCATATCAAAAGATGGAAGAAAGGAAATGAACTTAATAGGTATCCAAAAACTACGTGGTGGAACTTAAAAGGAGAGAAAATAACCTCATTCACAAATAAGTTGATGGTAGAAGGAAATTGGAACTATGAAACAGAAGTAAATACTATGTGGATTAATATTGCTGAGTCCATTAAGAAAGTGGCAAAAGATGTCCTAGGAGTATCTAAAGGTATAAGGCAATTAGTAAAGGAAACATGATGGTGGAGTAAAATAGTGCAAAAAGTTATTAAAGAAAAACGGATGTGTTTTAAAGCATGACAAAAGACTAGAAATAACGAAAACTATGAACAATATAAAAATGCTAAAAGGGTTGCTAAGAGAATAGTAAGGCTAAACTTAAGGCATATTATAAGCTCTATAATAGACTAGGAACAAGAGAATGTGAGAAAGATATATCTAAACTTGCAAAAGTAAGAGAATACAAGGGTAAAGACTTAGATCATATTAGGTGCATTAGAAGTAATGATCAAAGGGTATTTGTCAAAGATGATGAGATCAAACAAAGGTGGGAAACATACTTTCAAAAATTGTTAAATGATAATGGCTCTAAGAATATAGAGATTGAAAATACTATAGATCTAAATAGCATTGGATATTATAGATATGAACGTAGGATTAAAATACCTGAAGTGAAAGAGGCCTTGAAAAAGATGAAATCAAGAAAGGCCATGGGGCCCAATGGCATACCAATAGAGGTCTAGAAGCATATGGGAGATATTGGGGTAGTTTGGTTGACCAAGTTGTTTAACAAGATTATAAAATCAAAGAAAATGCCTGGTGAGTGGAGGAAAAGCTCTATTATACTAATTTATAAGAATAAAAGAGACATACAGAGCTAGACTAATTATCGAGGGATCAAATTTATGAGCCACACTATGAAACTTTTTGAAAGAGTGATTGAGAAGAGGCTACGACATGAGACAAGTGTATCAGAGAATCAGTTTGGGTTCATGCCTAGGAGGCCTACCATGGAAGCTATTTTCTTATTAAGACAATTGGTAGAGAAATATAGGGAGAGGAGGAAAGACCTCAACATGATCTTTATTGACTTAAAGAAAGCTTATGATAGAGTTCCTAGAGAGTTAATATGGAGGGTGTTGGGCAAAAAAGGGGTTTCGCGGGGGTATATAGACATAATTAAAGATATGTATGAGGGAGCGATAACAAATGTTAAGACCACTAGTGACGAGACCAATGATTTTCCTGCCACTATAGGATTGCACTAAAGATGGGCATTGAGCCCATACCTTTTCACGTTGGTTATGGATGAGTTAACAAAACATTTGCATGAGGAGATTCCCTTGTGCATGCTATTTGCAATGATATAGTCTTACTTGATAAGACAAGGGAGGGTGTAAACATATAGCTATAGTTATGGAGAGAAGCATTAGAATCTAAAGGATTAGAAATTAGCTGAACTAAGACAATATATGAAATGCAATTTTAGCAAGAAGAGTAGGAGTGGAACACTAATCAAGATTGATAACCAATAAGTTCCCGTAAAAGACCGCTTTTGGTACTTAGAATCAATGATTCATGAGAGTGGAGAGATTGAGAGGGAGTTACCCAGAGAATCCAAGTGGAGTGGAACAAATGGAGATGTGCATCTGGAGTTTTGTGTGATCGACAGGTACCACTTAAATTAAAAGGAAAATTCTATAGGATGGCCATAAGGCCGGCCATGCTACATGGATTAGAGTGTTAGGCAGTTGGAGAACATCATGCTCATAGGATGAGCATTGCAGAAATGAGGATATTGAGTTGGATGAGTGGTAAGACAAGAAAGGATAGAATTAGAATAAAAATATTAGAGGAAATTTAAAGGTAGCATCAATAGGTAACAAGATGAGAGAGATTAGACTTAGAAGCTTTGGGCATGTTCAAAGGAGACCAAAAAGGGCACCGGTTAAAAGGAGTGAGGCAATACAAGTAGAAGGTTCTAAAAAGGCAAGGGGAAGGCCCAAAAGAACGTGGATAGAAGTAGCGACGAAAGAATTAAAAACTTTGGGACTAAATGAAGCCATGGTACTTAATAGAGAAGAATGGAGGAATAAGATTCATGTGGCCAACCCCTAATTGGGATAAGGTCTTGATGATGATGATGATGATGATGAATTTTTTTTTACTATTACTACTAAAATTAACAAAAAACAGTAATGCATTTCATAAATTTTAACAAAAAAAAAGTAAAAAAAAAAAACATACAAATTATGAAAAGGACAATGTGGAATTGTCATTTTTTAGCATTAGAATGATTTTTTTACTATTATTGCTGAAATAAACAAAAAAAAACAGTAGTGTATTTCATTGAAAAGTAATGAAAAAGAAAAAAGAGGTTAAAAAAAATAAATGAAACAATACCATGGGAATGTCAATTTTAGCTATGCAATGCAAAGCTATGGATGCATTCCACAAAAAATTAGAGAAAAAAAATATTGATATATATTGTAATTTTCGGTAAAAAAATACAGGAAACAGACAAAAACAGTAAATATTACATTAAATCTATGAAAAGAAATGGAAATGATGAAATGGAGTTTTCGTTTTTACATTAGAGTGTATATATGTTGACATTTTTGACAAAAAACAAGCATTGATCATTAAAAATGAAAAAACATCACTGTTTTTACCACTTTTATTAGAAAACGAAAAAGAGTAAATACCCAACGAAAATCTTAAATTTCTTACCTTTAATCACTTCAACAAAGCTTCAATCGCCATTGGTAGATCATGATGGTGGCCAAAAGAAGAAAGGAAGACTAGGAAGCAAAAGAAGAAGAATAATCATAAATAGGGTTTTATATCAGTTACGGTGCGCCTGGAGTTAGGGGCACAGAAAGTGCAAGGTGCAGAAAGTAGGCGATTATGCGCAGAAAGTCGAGCGACTATGTTCTGCGCCTGGCCTTAGTTGAGTCGCAAGGCTGCGCCTAGCGACTAGGCGTGCAACTACATAGAGTAGGGTAAAAGGTGGGTGGCTTAAGCAGTTATTTCAAAGATAAAACTGATCAAAACTAGTATTCTGAGAAACTAAGCATTGAGGCTCTTCTTCACCACTCTAATCTGTGTCCGAGTAGTAAAGTCCATCTCCCAGCTTACCACACCCAATTATCTTCTCCAATTGAGCTTGAAAATAATAACCAGATGAGATAAATTTATTTGAGCAATTCAAGTCTTCTAGCAGTTTCTCAATTGACAAAAAGTTGTAATCCAATTTTGGAACATGCAGAACTTAAAATGTAAGGTTATATTTTTTGAGATTTTGATAGTTCCTTGACCAGCAAGGCTCATCACCTACTTTGAATTTTTTTTTTTTTTTTTCTACTTGAACATGGTTAATAGCTAGAAAAAAGTATTAAGGGGGTTTATTTAATGGCATATGTTTGGCATTTCTGTTGGCACATCTCTTGCGATATCTCCGATGATATCTTCTGTGATATCTGAGATGTGTCATATGTTCTGTGATATCTTGTGTGATATCTGAGATATGTAACATTTGTTCTGTGATATCTTAGGTGATATTTTTGGTAATATCTGAAATATGACATGAGAAATATTTTATGATTTTTTAATAAAAATTAATGCATCAACCAATCAGGCAGCAATGACCATCAACCAATCTGCTCATTTGTATTTTGGCAATTCCAGCCTTTGATTGCCAATTTCTGGAGTTCTTCATCGAGTCACATTTCTTCTTCCACAGTGATCAAAGAACTATTTGCATTTTGCTAGACGCCTGCATTTCTCGACCCACCTTTTTATTAGCATTGATTCTAAAAATCTTGCACAGATAGTCCTTTGCCCCAGATAATCCTTGACCATTTCCACTTCAATCCGCTCTGAACAATTCATCATTTTCGAGATTCAATAGTTTTTCTTTTGATTCCCCCTAGAGCAAGTCCACCACCCCTTGCTACGAGGAATATGATGAATGGTTCATGTTTACCACAAAAGTTCCTCATGCATGAGCAAGGTGCATGGTCTATTCATGTGCTAGAGCGTGGACTCTGCCGAGACTATAGATGGGCATCCAGAGAAAGTATCTCAAAAAGTGAATGATTTGAGCCATCTAATTAAGGGCACGCAAACGCTTGAAAAACAACAATTGTCTAATTTTGGAGGTAAAACTCGCACTTGGATGAAAAGTTCAATCAATACTAGGTACCTACTTTAAGTTACATACTAGGCATACCAAAATTGATAACATGCCATTACATTGTCATTGAAATTTTGGCCTGTAAGGCCACTGTTGATGGGCATCAACACAATATCTCATTAATTGAGCGATCCTAGCCATTTGATTATGAGCTGGATCTCAAGGATACATTCCTTAGCCAACAAAGAAATGGTTGGTCAAGATGCACTTTCAACAAATAAAGTCTCAAATCTAGTTACAACTTTGATGGGAGCCCATATAGGGGAAAGAAGATCCACTAGATGAAAGTCTAATCATCACCTAAGTACTAGGATAATGCAAGTTCTATGCTAGTTATAGCATGTATTGCATCAGAAAAATCATTACTTAATAAAATCCTTGCACAAAAATCAGAAAAATGCAATTATATGGTTCGGTTTAATAATTTCTTATTAATTTCGGTAAGCCTAGAATCCCAATGTACCACATCAACCACCATCCGAACTGTTGGTTTGGTTGGCTACTTTGTGGATTGGTACGACTTAATAGGCAATATTTTTGTCTTTAAGCTATGCATCACAGTCTCCTGGTGCCAACATGGGTTGTCGACTACATGTTTCCAAAGGGCTGTCCTAGTGGCGTTCTGGCATGCGCTACGCTGGAGAGAATCCCATTCGTCGTCAATGGTAGCATGCAAGGGATGGAAAGAGAGGGAGACAATGCCTGTTTCTCTCTCCAAAAAAACATCTGTTTAATTTGATTTTTCTCTATCTAGAAAGGAGCACATTTTACACTGGAAAGAGGATTTGACATATCTCCAATATCACCAAACATATCAAGAATGACAAAGTTAAATAAACCTGATATCTAACATATGTCAAAGATATCGCTGTTAAATAAACCTAATATCTCACATATGTTGAAGATATTGCCATTAAATAAACTCAATATCTCACATATGCCGAAGATATCGCAATTAAATAAACCTGATATCTCAATATGCTGAAGATATAGCGGTTAAATAAGCTGCATTTCTGAGATATGCCATGATATCTCAGAAATGCCTAGCATATGCCGTTAAATAAATCCCCCTTAGAGATATTGGCCATGTGACTGGAAGCACCTGAATCAATGATCCAGGTACAAAAACTAGATTTTAAGTGCATCAAGTAGGCCTTTATACCTGAGAAAGCCATGGAAAAAGAATCTATAATGGTAGGTTCAGAGTTGGAGTTGGAGTTGTTGGTATTGGAGCTGTCCAGCTAGTTCAACAATTGTCTAAGCCCCTCAATGTTTTTCCGATTAAACCCATTTGACCATTGTCCATTGCTGCTATCCATAGTTGTGGTTTGATTTGCTTGACTTGGACGATTAGGCTCCTCAATTTGCGAGTTACTTCAAGTTTTGTAGCTTCCAGTATGCAGCCCATCCTTGCCTCTATTTATTACAATAATCACACCAAAGTTTGTCCTTGTCGTGAAATTTCTTGTTATCTACAAACTTAGTTACTGCAAGTGAAAAATATTTGTGGTTGCTTCTCCACCCTCCATGGTTTTGGTGCCCACCAGTTCCTTTTTGCTCTTATCATCTCTAATGATAGCAAACACCTCATCAAGATTTGGTAGAGGATCTTTCCAAGAGGACTTGATCTCTAGCTTGATCATACCTAGAATTGAGTCTTAATAAAAAATTGTATGACATGTTTCCTTTCCATGAGATCCTTTACCGTCTTTGCATCTTCAAAGGATCGCAACTTCACATTTTGATACAAGTCTAATTTGGTCAGGAGTCCCCAGAGCATGTTGTAGTAGTTTGTGACATTCAAAAACCCTGTTTGGTGTTGTCAATTTGCCTCTTAATTTGAAATATTTGTGTAACAAAACCAACTTTGAAATATGTTTTGTTCACGCCACCCAAATCTCTTTGGCTGTGGTAAGTAACATGTAAGTCTTCCTGATCCAAGACTCCATGGAGTGAAGCAGCCAAGACATTATCATATATTTCTCAGCATCCCAACTCTCGTGGGATCCTTCTCATCTAGTAGTTGTTTCACTCCATAACATATTTACACTTTCCCTTGCCTTTCAAGGAAATTTTCAGAAATTGGCACCATTCCATAAAGTTCCTCCCATTGAGTTTGGAGGTGGTAATCTGGAGGGCTGGATTCTCAGCATGAATAGGGTTGACCGAGATGGCAAGTTTAGTTGTTTCCGACAAGGTTTTGACAAGCTCAAATGATGAATGGGTGGACTGATTCAGGACAGACTAGCAATGATGGCCAAAACACAATCAACAATCAAGGTTGATGCTAAACAACAGCAATGAAGGCCGGGAAAAAAGAAAAAGAAAAAAAGAAAACAATGATGAAGGTCCTGAATAACCCTAGAAAGAAGGGCTTTAATACCATGGACAATTTGAACAGTTTTGAGAAAGGGAAATCCTGTTTTCTTCTCTATGTTCAAAAGAATAATGCAGTCAGGTGTATAAAGAAGTTACAAGTGGGGCTAGAGAGTAAAATCAGGAAACTATTAACTATTTCCTAAACTATGGAAACTATTGAATAAATCACAATATTTACAATTAGTGTGTTTTATTACGCACTGAATACTGCCTAATTACAGAACAACTACAACACAGGAATATGCACTCTTGCTCATGCTGAATAAGATGGCTTATGGAAACAAATAAATACCTTCAAAGTTCAAACTGCCTTTCATATCCCTATGATAATCTAGTATAGTACTTGGGCACATAATCCTTGGGAGCAATTCCCTTTCACAAATAGCTAGTTGGCTAGAAAGAAGATCTGAGCCCTGCCAATCGGGGGCCAGCTCCCGTTAGTGAATGCACCAAGACTTGAGTTCCACTTCTGAATAGTACAAATCCTGTCTTTTATGTATATCCATATTCAATCAATGTGAATCCATAGAAAGGAATCAACTATGTAATCAATGCTAATCGGGGAGTGGGAAATGGAATTAGTGGAAAAAATGAATGCTTCTTTTCCTACAATCATTTGTTAAGTGTTTCTTCTTTTCCCATCACATTAGGTCCTCGATAGAGTTAAAGGAGATAAAATGCTGGGTGAAACAGAGAATTAGATGTCTGTTTTCAGGATGAAGGCTTCATAATGAGGACTTTCTTACATCTAAGTTCTAAGAAAACTTCACTGCCAACTGCACATATCAAATAAAATTGACATGCTCTTTGGAGAAAATATTAGGTCTAGTTTAGATTTGCAATCTCAGTGACCATAGATGGAATTTGTGCAGCATGGTAGCTGTAACAAAACCCAATCAGATTTACAAGTTCACGAAATCTGTAGCTAACATCCAATAAGATTGCAAAAACATGTAGCCCTTGAGATAATACTACTATGTTCGCTGTATAATGCCATGGTAAGTAGGTCTTTAAAGCCTCTTCTTGAATAAAAACAAGTAAAAAAGATGATATGTATAGATCATACGTTTGAATGAGATACTCTAGAGTGAGTTGGGCTTACATGATAGACTTTCAGCATCATCATCTGCCTCTGCACTAGGAGGCTTTTGTTCATTTCTTCTGAAAACGACCTTCCCATATTTCTCAAATAAATCATCAAACATTTCATCTGTATCTTCATTTACATTCTGCAACAAAGAGCAATCAATTCATCTAGCTCATTGTACAATAGGAGCTACTAACATAACATAAAAAAGAATGCAATTGAAGACAATTACATAGGAACAGACGAATCGATATCATACTTTTGATCTCAACACAGAGCAATGTACTTGGATTGAGTATGAGAGTATGAATAGAAGTTATATGCTAAAGCCTCAAATCCTGATTTTGGTAAATCCTGCAAACATCTGTTGGAAGTTCGGAAAACACAGCTAAGGCTTGTTATTGAGAGTGACAAATTCTCGACAGAAAGGCACATTTTCTTCTTAGTAAGTACATCTTAAAACATTTCTAACAAATTCGCAAGCGGCATAGAATCGTATATTGACTCTGGGCAAGAAACAAAAATGCTACAGACCAGGCAGTATATAAGCAAATATCGTATTGTCAAACAACCCAAGAGGGGATGAGGAGCAGAAAGAAAAACCCCAAGAGATTCACAGTTAGCTAGCATGAATCCATGTGCTATGAATGAAATCCAGCCAAGAAAAAGGCCTTCTTTATCCGTTTTGATAAGGCAAAAGAGAGGGAAGTTAAGGAGTCACCATTTTCTCGTAGATATGAAAATTTTCAGAAGAAGCATAAAGATATAGTCAGACGACTGATATAGTTAAGGCTTACTTGACCCGGTCGGTTTTCAGAATGCAACACATGAAACTGACGACGGTGACTTGAGATTGAAAGAAGTCCAATATCTGAAGACGGTGTGGAAGTCCTGCATGGGAAATGAAGAAGGAAACCTGGGTCTGGAGAGATTTGAAGAAGGGTAGCAGCTGAAGGAGCGCAAGCGGAGTTGGGAAACGATGCTAACACGCGCATGGTTTGGTTGCAAGACGGAGAGAGAGAGAGAGAGAGAGAGAGAGAGAGAGAGCATCAGCAGCAGCAGCAGATAATGTTATGACACAAAGGATATTTTGGCTGTACTGGAATATCCGAGGAGGGCTCCGTAAAAGCTTAGCATGGGGGTGCTAATCCTAATTTGGCAACGGAACAAATAAGTTGTTGAATGTATACGCTGGGGATACGAGGGAGTCGCCTAGCTTTGGGCCCATGGGACAAATCTCTGTGTTAAAATTTGTAGAACCTTTCGGTTGTGTACCACAAAGTGGACCACAGTTTGCCAGCCAGAAACTCTGTGTTCCAGACATAAATGATTATCCATATTGCTCAACAAGTTCTGTCAACTAATATTCGGGAATGACTTCTAATTTTTTTTCATTTTTGGTAAGAAACACATCATCAATTAAACAACTAAAGAGCCCATACAATTATACAAGATCTGACATAATTAACTGCTGAAGATGGGCTAACTATTTGATGTCTTGTATCTACCAAACCTTGAGCATCTTACATTAAATAGAAAAAGGGGAGAATTCCCAGTCGACAACATCGATCTTTGCTTCCTATTAACCCAAGTAGCCAAACAGTTTGCCCCTTTGGTTGGCTTATCTGTCTGTATGCTACAAAAGATTAGCTGAAAATGCTTCAAAAGTTCCAAGCAACTATGTCTAACGAGAATGTCCTTCTACATGATCTGCCTGTGGTCCAGCCTTCCCTTAATAATGGGCTGAGATTCATATAAAAAAAAATATTGAAAATGCTGATGAAACTCAATCGTTTAGCTGGTTGCAAACCAGTTAAAGGGCAAGCCGTTTAGCATTTTTTATTTGAATGGTAATATTATTGGATAAATACTCACACACACCCTTGAGTAGAATATAACTCACGACCTGCTTGATTAAGACCCACTCTTGCACTACACTCACACGTCCAACCCATTTAGCATCATTATTTGTGTAATTACCATTATAAAGGTTGAAACCTACTTTGAATTACCCAAGATGGTCTTTTAACAACCACCTACACACACATAAGCCAATATAATCATTAGGTTGAGGCAACTCTCCTATAACTAGGTCACAATCACATCTCTTTAGGGATGTAAGATACTTACACATTGACGTGACAGAGGAGGGGAGGAGGGAGAGGTCTAGAGGAGGAGGGAGAGGTCCAGAGGATACGTTTGTCAAGAGTAAACCATCTGGTCCTGCTAGACCTACACTACTAAAATTGATGCTTTTTAAGATGACAAAAAGAAGATGGTTTTTACAAAATCGTCTTGGAAAAAGAAAAAATCTAAGATGATTAGATAAAATCATATTAAATAAGATAGTCTTTGTTTTAAAAAGTTATTGGGGGGGATTAAAAAATCATAAAATTTTCATAGGAAGAACTTAAGAAGACGATTATGAAAATTTATCTTAAAAATGTTAGTTTAAGAAGACAGTTAGAGAAAACATCTTTAAAAAATCATGATATAAGAAGACAGTTGTTATTAACCGTCTTAAAAATTTTCATTTAAGAAGATTTTAAAAAAACAAATTGAGAAGATGGTTTGCATAACTGTCTTAAAAAATCCTGATTAAGAAGAAGGTTTTCTTAAACTGTATTAAAAAATGTAGTGTTAAAAAGACTCTTCCAATTAACCATCTTAGAAAACCTACTTTTCGAGATGTCTAGCTACTTTCTTTCCTGTATTCTTCGACTATCTTCATCCAGTAGTACTAGACTTACACAGCATGAAGCTCATCTATGCAGTTTTGCTCTGGCTAGCTTCAATTAAAACACTATGATCAAATTAGATTTACATACATTTTTTTGTCCTCAAACTTGTACTATCTCATTCAATATTGGAGTAGGTAAATCTTCCTAGTTTATCTCATGTTTTATTTACATGATTATGGTTAGAAAATTCCTTTCTTAATGTTCTCTCTTTCTATGTATAGCTCTTTCATGTTTAATCTATCTTTCTATAGCGACCTAGAGTTAGAAAGTCTCCACACATGCATATAAGTATTTGCCAAATTTTTTTACACACAAATATTTGCTAAAATGCCTAACCAAGTTCATTAATCTTTCATGCATGTTCAAAAAGTCTTCGCACAAAACTAAGCTTCAAATTTTGGACAAAATACAAATATGCTTGGATGACAATCACTAGATTATTAAGGGAATATGATTAAAGAATTGAAAAGTTCATAGAATTTGTAGCGGATGACTATAATTACATGCATTGTCCATGCTCAACATGTGGAAACCTTAGAAAGGTAACTATAAAAGAGTTAAGAGAACATTTGCACTTCAATAGAGCCGATGAAATCTATCATGTCTAGATGTGACATGGAGAAGAACTTTCTCATGGGCCCTTGACTAGGGCATGAAAAATGTGAATATGAAGAAACTGTAGAAAATGCATTGATGTTTCAGGATGCATATAGTGACTTTTAGGACAATCTTGAACAATTTTAGACTATATTGGAGGAAGTTGATGAGCCACTGTACCTTGGTTGTATAGATTATACTAAGTTATCGGAAGTGGTAAACTATATAATGTAAAATCCAGATTTGGTTTTCAAACCAAGGTTTTACAAAAGTCTTGAAGGTGGTGGGTAAAATTCTAGTGAATTAACAAACTAGCAAGGTTCACAAGGAATACAAAGAAAACCCAGGCTACACTAGGATTAAAGTATGAAAGATACATGCTTATCATGACAACTACATCATGTACATAAAAAAGCATAAAGATAAAACTACATGCCCAACTTGTAGATAGTTAAGATTAAAGTTAAAAAAGAATTCAACTGAGTAAGTGAAAGACATACCTACAAAGGTCCTATGATCTTTTTCCGCTATTCCAAGGTTCAAAAGAATGTTTTGCATTACATAAATAGTGAAAAAACTAGTATCACATACCAAGGAGAGGGTAACTAATAGCTATTTATGTCATCCAGTACATAGCCTAGCATGAAAACTCATAGACTTTTTGTGGTCCAATTTTGAAGAACCCAAAAACCTACGACTTGCAATATTTGCAGACAAGATTAATTCTCATAGTTATATAAGTAGTAGGTATAGCTATTGGCCTATAATAATGGTTTATTATAACCTCCCATAGTTTCTATGCATGAAGAAGAAGTCCATGATATTAACTATATTAATATTGTCCCAAGCAACTAGGGAATGACATTGATGTCTACTTAGCTCCATTGATCTTAAGATATTATGAAATTAAGGGGTTGAAGCTTATGGTGCATTCAAGGAAGAGTCAGTTATCTTGATGGTTATAATGTTGTGGACACTAAGGGACTTCCTTGCATATGATAAGTTGGTTAGATGCAACTTGAAGGGATACAATGCTTGTCTTATCTATAGTGACCAAACATCTACCATACGACGTAAATACTATAAAAAAATGATATTCATGTGTTATAAAGGATATTTTTGTAGAAACTATCCATACTGTTTTAAAAAGGAAAAACTTCATGGTAGTGTAGAGACAAAGATATCTCCAAAGATGTTGATAGGATGATGAGTTTTGAATCTAGTTAAAAACCTTAATGTCTTATGAGGGGAGAAGAATGCAATTAAATGTACAGATGGCAATAACTTTAAAGGTTGTTAGAAGATGTTCTTTGAACTTATCTATTAGAAATCCTACATGTGTACCATGTGCTTGATGTCATGCATTAAGAAGCATGTGTGTGAAATATTACTGGTACTTAGCTTAACATGAAAAAAAGAGAGAAGAAGGACAGAGTTGCAACTTGAATGGATCTTATGAAGATGAGTTTGGAGAGAAGGTTGTATCCGCAAGAACATATTTACCTAAAGCAAATTATATGTTTGTTAGAGAGGAAAGAAGAATAGTGTATAAAACCCTGTTAAAGCTCAAAGTCTCAAATGACTACTCTTCAAACTTTAAAAATAATGTCTCCATGCAATAGTTAAAACTATTAGGGATGAAGTCGCAGGATTGTCCTGCATATGCAACAACTTCTATGTGTAGCAATACGTTTAGTGCTATCAAATAAAGTTAAAGAATATATTATAAAATTCTACTACTTCTTCACTGCTTTGTGAAAGAAGGTGGTGAATGCTTCAAAATTACATGAAATCCAAGACCATCTAATGATAACTTTATGTGACCTTGAGACTATCTTCCACTATCCTTCTTTGATATCATGGCACACTTAATAGTGCACCTCATTGATGAAGGTAGACTCTGTGAGCTAGTTTATTTGTGATAGATGTACTCACTTAAGAGATACATAAAAGTTTTAAAAGGGTGTGTACAAAATCAATATTGCCCAAAGGGGTGTATTGTTAAATATTACATTGTAGAAGAAGTGGTTAGTTTTGCAAAGAGTATATAATAGGAGTTGATGCTATTGGAATACCAAGAAAGAAATGATCTGGTAGTTTTAATGATCCAAAAGTTCATGAACCTATCTTGAGTAGTTATGTATCAATTGTTGAACATTAAGAGCAGGCCTAGGCACACCTTTATGTCTTGCAAAGCAATATTGATGAAGTTCAGCCATTCATTGAGTAGGTTGAAGCTCTCTCTCTCTCTCTCTCTCTCTCTCTCTCTCTCTCTCTCTCTCTCTCTCTCTCTCTCTCTCTCTCTTGGTTGTTTTCACATTTTCTTATAAATGTTTCATCTATAAAAATTTAGGGTAATATTTTTCTTTACATGCTTTATTATAGTGACCACATATACTTCCTAAAAGCAAGGTATCCAAGTTATGCAAAGAAATAGAAGTGGCTGCAATATGAGCACTGTCACACCTTCACCACTTGGTTTCATCATAAGGTAAAATGAACTAAGACTTCAATCACTTGTTATTAACTGCATATTGATACCAATTTATAATTAGATTTAACAATCATAATCCACTTAATTTACATAAGTTCAAGAACACAGAGATGTTTTAGGTCATAGTATATTTGAATCCTTAGACTAGAAGGCAATGAGACCACGACCAACAGTAATAAATTATGATGAACATGCCATCAATTGTTATTGCTTTTACACAAAAGATTGTGATAACTGCGCAACAAAATAACATGATCTCCTTAGTTGTCAATGTTACTTTCTTTTCTAGTTCAAAGGATAACAAACTAATTGTTTTGAATGATACTTATCATAGGTTTATACGAGAGATATGGGCGCTAGATTATGCTTTTAAAACTATAGTTGTGCTTAAGTGTAATTTAGTGGAATATAACAAGGACAACATCAAAATTAATGTCCTAGGATTTACATTGGTTAACCTCAATAAGATTGGTTATAAAAATGATTTGTTTATTTTTCATTTCAAGTGAAATATGTATTTTATATACCAGATGGACATCATATGAGATGATCAACTATTTTCTTAACCTCCCTGAGGGACTTTTATAATGAAAATGACATAGGTGATACTGCAATAGATTACCCTTGTAGCACTAAAACAATGCCACAATTCGATGTAATCAATGAGAATGATAATTATGTGCATGATGTTGGTGAGGAGGGTTCTTGGGTTGAAAAAATATTTATATAAGAGGGTAAATTAAAATGTAATATTTAATATATGTAACTAAAGCAGTTATCTCAAATGTTTGCATGTGTTCTTATGTTATTTTTATTTATGCATGGGAGATTGGTTAATATCAATTTACTACATATGTTATATTTGCATATATACATACATACATACATACATACATACATACATACATACATACATACATACATACATACATACATACATACATACATACATACATATACATGTAGTTATATATGATACAGGTGTACAACCAACTAGAAAAGTCATTGGAGGGCATTAAAAATTATGTACTTTTTTGGAAGAAATTAAGAAGATTGCTTTTAAAAATCTTCTTAAAAGTGAAAAAACAAGATAATTTTTATAAAGTGTCTCAAGAAACACATTTTTTAGATGGTTTATGAAAATCATCTTAGAAAACATGTTTTTTTAAGATGATTTATGCAAACAGTTTTAAAGGACACGGTTTTTTAAGATTTAAAAATCATCTTAAAAACCATTACAAATCATTTTTTATTTTCTCCAAAGAATTCCTCCTCCTCAAAATCCCAAAAGCTATATTCCATAGTCTCTATCCACCGTTGGTTTTATCCAATGAAGAAGAAGAAAGCAAACAACAAAGTGCAATGATTTCTCTTTGTGAATTCAATAGTATCTCTTGGTGAGTTTGATGGTGTCTCTCCACCTTAGTTCTCCACTTGATATGTGATTGGAAACCTAAAATCGGATCTATCAGTGCTAGCTATGCCCTTTTCCTATTGTATTGCTCTATTTAGAACATGTTCAATCATGATATAGGTCATTTTTAGATCATTATCATGATTGTGTATAGATTGAGTGACGCTAAGACACCTCTTGAGATGAAACACATGAAGAAGAGGCATGATGTTAGTCATCTAAAGGCTGTAGTGAATATAGGTAATAGGAAAGTGTGTGGAATTGTGACACCCTAGGTTTTTATAAACCTTTTTCTCAAAATAATAATAATAATATGTCTTTAAGAAAAATAGGCAGGATCCCTGAAAATGAAAACCAAAATATATAATCTTACACAGCGTTAAAAGAATTAACCAGAAATAAAAACCTTGGGGTCAACCACATTCAAAAACTGCAACCAAAAATAAAATAGAAACCCAGATACTCTGAGCATGCTCAAATTAAAACCCTGATAAATATACAAGCTAATGAAAGACAATAATAAGTCAAGTCAAATGTCACCAGGTTCCATTCATGATCACCACAATATTTACATCTAAAATTAAACATTCTCCATACCATAATATGGGTCTAATCTATCCAATATATAAACATCTAAGTAAAATATCAAAAGTCTAATACCAATCCAAGAGACATACACTAATCTATCTCTGAGTATATAAATAAATTGGATGGTCTTTAGGTCTTCTCCCAAATCAACGCTACTCCGCCCACTTTCCTTTCCGGCTATCGCATTTCAAATCTGAGGTATTGCAAAACAAAGCAATGCCTCAGCAAGCTATGCTTGTGTAGGTGATTACTCTTAAATAAAGCTCAATAAAATTCACAAGATGATTCTCATGGAAGAAACATATATAAGACATGTCAAATAATCAAATGCTCATAATTATAAACCTTCACAAAATAGGTATTAAGTCCAATCAAGATGGCAGGCAAGACATGATCAAAATACAGAGGCGTATCCATAAAAAACAATACGAGTCTATGTCCACAGAATAATATGCATGCAAATCATGATAAATAAGACATTATATCAAAACAATACCAAAAGTGTCCCAAAACACTCAATCACAGGTGATGTGTACTCATACCAACTCTGGGTCCCTCCTGTGTAGCCCGCATCAACCCCCGAAGTCCCTCATGGCCTAGGCTTAGCTTGCCTCGGTTCACCCCACCTATACATTCACATGAGCATGCAGAATAACTATATGGGCTACTATGCTACAGTGGCAACTCCATCAGGATCTAAACCACTGCCGCTCCCCATCGAGACCCAAATGAGAGACTTTCTCCATCCCCATGGGAAGGAACAGACCCGTAGGGTGGACTACCCATGATACCACCACCTACGTACCTAGCCCGGTATCACTCAAGGGCGGTGTCTAATCATCACAAAGTCAGAGGGCGGGTGGCCAACCCTACAACCCTTCTATCATGATACCCACTGGGTGGGAGCACTCATCATAAATCATCGACAAGATGTAAATCATGTAAATATTATAAATAATCCAAATAAGTACAATCAAAGCCCATGATAAGAATAGTACATCACGTGTAAATATGGTTATTAGTAAAAATGAAATGTCATGCTACAGCAAGAAAGTAGGGACCTATTTATGTGACATGATAAGACATAAAATACATGCCTCAAAAACTTTAGAGAACAAGTCATGGTTACTAAAATCACGAAATAATTGAATGAAATCACCTACCTTGATAATTGCGATACTCTAATCAGATGCGAGGAAGTGTCACGTCGCGTGCTCTAACGTACCTGTCACATTATAAATCCTTTATTACTTGGCAATTTAATTATGTCTATCCTTCTAATCCTTTAGATCATCTCACATTCGATGTATACCATCACGGTCTGAGGCTTGATGATCCATTGATCAGCTTGATTTAGATTATCTAATGATATTCAGTGGTTTAAACCTTAAAAAGAAATTTAGATCTAAATTTTCAAGCCAAATCTACTTCTGCTCAGTGGATATGATCCAACGCCTCTTTTGGATCTCAATTTGGACCTCTGTGGCTCATAAAAATCAAGTTTTTGTAAATGGACAGGTAAGAGAACCCCAAAAATCCAGAAAAGCCATGCTGCACGTACCGCTCATGCATGGGTCTCTCACATGTGCGCTGTGCATGTGTGCCGCTCACTCGCACTCTATGCGTGTGCGTCTCCCTCTTACGCACATGTGCATCGCCTGAGTGCGCGTGTGTGCAACCACATGCGTTGTGCGCGTGCGTCACCCGTTTGCACGTTCATGTAACCGCATGCGCTTCGCGCGTGCAGTTGCGTGTCGCGCTCATGCAGTGAGTGTGTTGCATGCATGGCGTTGCATGTCCTGCACATGTGCACTACGTACGTGGCAACTGCGTGGCACGTGTTGGTTGCGACGCGTGTCGTCGCATGTTACATGCCGCCGTTTGTTACGCGCCGCCCGATATGCCCACATGCATTCGCAGCCCAAATGTCACCCGCATGCTCCAGAGAGCAGTTGCTGGGAACGATGGCCAAACTTTGGTCACCGCCGGCCATGCCCATGTGTCTAAATGGTGCAATTTTTGCACTATTTCACTTAGTTTTTTGCGTAGATCCCGTTTTTAAGCACCTTTTCAACAAACTCTATCATTATCTAGTGTTTTTACATGATTTTTATCACTTTCCTAAAATTTCTCCTTCTACTATTTTTTGAGTTTTCTAGCATCCATAGCCATCCAATCACTATGAAAATTCATGGGTTTGTTCTTTGTGTTACTATGCACAAGATGAATGGTTCAGATCACGATTTGATACCTTTTCATCAGTTTACGTTGAAAAGAAATGTAGCACATAACATTTCATAGGAAAACAGCAATCCACACTGTTTTCCGGCATTATAAACAATGAAAACACAGTGAAAGGACAAGAAAAATGGTAAGGGGTGACCTACTTTAGTTAGACCAGCCAAAACAAGGCTTCCCGTCACCACATGCGCCTGAGGGGGGGGAGGTTTTGCGTTGTTGCCGGTGATCTGTTGTCGATGACTGGGAAATATAAAGGGGAGTTTTGGCCATACAAAAGGGGACATGTAGTCTTTTTATAACAGCATTTGTGGGTCCCGCACCCTGTAAGTGGGCCCCACATGTATTTACTATTTTACCCACTCTCTTTTTCTTTTCTTTTTTCAAAATTACGTATTCTTCATATTTTAAATTTTTGGTTATTACAAGAATCGAAGGCACATATACTTTACCTATGAACTTAATAAAGGACTGAATGAGAACTAAAACTACTTTGATAGAAAGGTTGAGAGAACACATGGTCTATCAAGGTAGAAAAGAGCTTATTAGTTTGGCACAAAAGGTTATACAAAGTCCAAATCATGAGGCACTGACTGTTCCATCTTTGTAGAGGATTAGGGTGGCTATACCTCTTGTTAAAGTAAACAAAAGAATTGTTTATCTTTCTCTTATGCCTCTACTCTAAAAAGGAAGATACAAATTAAAAAGAGAAGGTTTAATAAGATATGTTTGATATTGAAGCTTTACCAGCAAAGGACCTAAAAGAACGTGGTGTGAGATGAATACTAAGAGGCTAAATTTTCATAAAATGGTTCCAAATTCACTCTTTAATATCTTGTAAACAAGTGCTTGACGATAAATCTTAGCCATACATTAATTAAATCAATGCCATCAATCAATGTAATTGGTGAGAATGATATAGATTATGTAACATTTGATATATGTATGGTTAATTAGGACTTATTCCAATATTTACATGTTCTCTTTGTTATTTTTATTTATGCATGTTATTTTTATTTATGTATGTTCATTTGAACGTAAAAACATTCTTGAAGTCCGAATCTATGTATGCAAGCTGGGTTTGAAATAAATATGATAGGAGAACTTAACTTCTTCTTAAGATTGCAAATTATACAAAGCAAAGAAGGTATATCCATTAATCAAGCTTAGTGCATAAGAGAGCTATTAAAGAAGTTCAAGATGCATAAGATAAAACTAGTCAAGACTCTCATGAACCCAAGAGTCAAATTGGAAAAAGATGAGAAGTATGTAGACATTAAATTGTACAAATGTATGCTTGGTTCTCTCCTTTATGTTACCACAAGTAAACCTAGAATTTAATTTTCAATATGTACTTGTGCTAGATTCCAAACTGATCCAAAAAAAAAAAATTCTCATTTGTTGGCTGTAAAAAAATTATTACTTTGAAACAATAGGACATCTTTTGAGATGATTGTCAAGGACTCTCTTAAAAAATGACATTTTTAACACCATTTTTTAAGGCAGATCTTAGTAACCATATTTAAAAGATCATTTTTAAACAGTGTTTTCAAGACGGTTCTGGGAACTATTTTGAAAATTGTAATTTTTAACACCATTTTTTAAGACTATTCTCTGAACCATCTTAATTTTTTTTTATAAAAACTCATCATCATGAGGAGATTCCATGGTGCATGTTATTTGTAGATGAAATAGGTTTGATTAATAAGATAAAGGAGGCTGTAAACATAAAGCTAGAGTTGTGAAGAGATGTTATAAAGTCTAAAGGATTTAAAATTAATTGAACTAAGACAGAGTATAAGGAATGCAAATTAAGCAAGAAGACAAGTAAGAGAGAACCACTGGTATAGATTGATAACCAAGAAATACTCCGAAAAGACCACTTTAGATATTAGGATCGATAACTCATGAAAGTAGAGGGATTGGGAGGGATTGTAACCAAAGAATCCAAGTGGGTGTGCCTCTGGAATTTGGTGTGATCACCAAGTGTCACTCAAACTGAAAGAAAAATTTTATGGGATGACTATAAGGAACAGCACGTACATAGGATGTGCATAGCCAAATTTATGATGTAGAGATGGATGAGTGTCAAGACAAGAAAGGATAAATTTTGAAATGATAACATTAGATGAAAGTTAGGAGTAGCACCAATCAGTAACAAGATGAGGGAGGGTAGACTTAGATGGTTTGGACATGTCCAACAGACCTAAAAGCGGCACTAGTTATAAGGAGAAAATCAATCTAAGTTGAAGGATCTAAAAGGGCAAGGGGAGGCCCAAAAGGATGACAATGAGAATTAATAGAGGTGAATTGAGGCACAAAATTCATGTAACCAACCCCTAATGGGATGAGGCTTTGATGATGATGAGGATGATTATTGGTGTAGCCTTAAAATTATTCGCAAGTGCATGAATCAATGTAGTAATTACATGTGAGAGAGGTCGATCCCACTAGGAATCTCATAAATTTGTATGTGGGATGGATCTTATTTAATGTGCTTAACTTTAACCAAAGAGAGAGATTGAATTGGATTTGAATTTAAACAAGAAAAGGAAATGACAAAAGAAAGGAAATATACATGAAACTAAAAACTACAATTAAAAGAAACTATTCAAAATTAAGGCTATGCAATGAAATTCAAAAATAACCTAACTAACATGCATTGAATTAAAGGAAACTAATGCAAAACTAGAATGAATTAAATTAGAAAAATTAAGATAAAGAAAACTTATTAAAAATGAGACTTTCCTAAACTTGAATTATAAACTTTTTAAAAATGGAACTTTCTAAAACTAAACTAAGATTCAAACAACTAGATAAATTAATCTAAACTAAGAACAAAGATTCTAACAAAACAAGGCTTAAGGAGAATTCACTCAAGTTCCATGTGTATGATCCATGAGATGGTGCACATGGTTCATGAGGTAAAAGATGGCCTAATTTAATGAATCAAAAGCAAACTAACATGCAAAATAATTAAAGAAATTAACAATCAACCTAAAAAGCATGACTTCCTAATTATTCAAGCAAATAAGATGTTTTGATTGTTAAAAACAAAGCATAAACATTGAAGGAAGAAATTTATAGATTTTAAGCACTTAGAACTTCAAATCAAATCAAGCGTATAAAGCAACTGAAACAACAAATTTTCTACAAGTAACAACTCGGATCTAAAGTACTTTGATATAAGAAACAATCAAGAACAAGAATCTTCAAAGATCTTTATTGAATCAATGCTAAATTACATTAAAAAAAATTGTGTACATGTAACATGTATATAATCTGAAAATTACACACAAAACTAAGTCGTAAAACTTAATCTAAATAACAACAAAAACACAATATAATGCTCACAATCTAAATTAAGATAACATGCAAAGAAAACCCAAAAAGGAATTCAAGAGAGAAGATGGATGAATGGATGAACTAACCATGAAAAAAGACGCCTAAAACTAAGTGCTATCAAGGGAAAGATCTAGGCTTTTGAAGAGTTTTGATTTGAAGTAGATCTAGGGTTTCCTATTTAGGAAACCACTTAATGTGACAACCAAGCAAGGGGGGGCAGCACTTTTTAGGAAGGTGCCTCCCTCCTTCAAGTAAAAATCATGGAACCCTAGATTAGGTAGAGAAAAAGGATGGAAAATGAAAATAGCAAGTGGGGTTCTCTCTCTTGATTAGTGCACCTATGCATGATCATCTTACCTTTTACAAATATCTCTAAAAACCTTTTGATTATCCCACGAGTTAACTGCATAGCTTGACCTACGAAAAACTCTATGAAGCGCAATGTAGGTTGTTGGATCATCTTCTCACTTCCTACAAAAGAGTAAAAATCCTAATTAAATTCTAAAAAATTATAATGATTCACATACTTACTTTGGATTTGCTTTTGAACTTGAAAAATATCAAACTTTTCAATTATTAGGTCAAAAATGCTGGTGTTATAAATTTCGATAAAATACCTAGACTTTTATACTCTAATTTATAGCACATGGACTACTAATTAAGTACTTTTTGTACAAATTTGAATACTTACCACACCCCCAACCAGCATGTTGCTAGTCTCGAGCAAACTTATGAAAATCATTAAAACAAAATTGGTTGTCATTTTCGTTGGTACTCACAATTGCATTTAACAAGTGTAATAGGCCCTTAAACCCCTAAATTACCCCTAGTAGACAAGTTAAGCCTCGTAAAGGGGTTGTAGCGAATATACCCACAAAATTTCATAAGGATAAACTCATTTATTTATCTTAGAGAATTCTTGTCCATTAGCGCTCTACTTACTTTAACAACTTAATAAAGATGAATGGAAATTTCAACAAGTTAGCCATATACCAAAGCCACCTTATTCCCTTTCATCTCGAAGTGCTTGTGTGTGTGTATAGACTACATAAATTAGGACTTCTAAATGGTAATGCTAATTGTTTTATTGGAAAGATGTCTTGAACTCAAATTCTCATTGGTACACCCTAAAAAATGAAGCTCTCAAAGAAAAAGGGGTTAAACAAATTTCTCTCTTTATGTGACCGAATCCAAAGATACTAAATGGTTTGCATATTTTTTATAAGCATCTATTAGACAAAGAAACATGATCCTTGAGAATGGATGCCATTACTAAGACTATAAAGAATAATTCCCCTTAATTCCTTCTTATTTATATCCACATTAAGACTATTTTCTACCTTAAGATCAATGTCTTTGAATAAGACAAAACATACACTCAGGATAGGTTCTAAAGGAAAGGGTACAAGGGTTCAAAGTTTCAAATCTGAGTAGAGGTCTTCAATTGAATGTTGGAAACTTTTCTTTTTGGTTGTACTTGAAATGAATAACTTCTTTATTATTTCTTTCTCTTTTCTCAAATATTCTTCCCTTTTCTTTTTCACATTTCCTTGTACTTCTAAGAAAGGAACACTTTTCTTTGTACATTTGATATTTTTCACTTCCTTGACTTTTGTTCTTTTTCTAAACCCTTGTTATCATCCCTACCTATTTTTGAAAAGTAGATAATGGATATTTTTATTGAGGTTTCTTTGGTCTAGGGTAAATGAGTTTTAAGAAAGAAAAGACTTACCAAGTTGCTGGGTAGGCTTTATATCTCTGGGCTAAAACAAGAAAGACCTGTATTATTTCCTAGGTTTCTTAAAAGCCCATCAAATTCAATAATTGTTTTAGGAAACAAAGTTAGTACCACTTTTTTATTCTTGGAAATTTGACAAGAAACAAAGATATTGGGATATGTCAAAGTAATGTACACTGAAGAGAGTATGGAATCATTTATAACTCTAAAAAAAATGATGGTCTCTAATACTCATTGGTTATATAAGTCTCCACTAATTTTCTTAGGGTCTCTAAGTCATACCATCTATCAGTCTAGACTTATGCACTGTGTGGATGTGTATTCCAAGATTCAACTTTCATAAAATACTTTAGGACATGAATAAAATGCAAAATTAACCATATACATTTCTATTAAGAAGTTAAATTAGGAGAAATACTAAGCTTTAGACAATCCAATTCTCATCACAGTAAAGGAAATTTTACCTTAAAAACCTTTGAAAAACTCAAAAAAACATTTTCTCAAGAAAATTTAGAAATCTCATACGTATACACACCTCTAGCCTAAACTAAACGTTGTCCCCAAGGTTTTGAAAATATGAGTAATGTAGAATAATGAAACTTTCTAAAACCCTGGTTTGCCTCCTAATGAGTGATAAGCTTAGCATCTTTAGCCAAACATACTATGTTGTAATGATATGATTATTGTAGCTGATGTGATGGGTGTGGATATCATAGGACATGGTAAGGTGGTTTTTGCTAACTAGGTTCCTCAAGTAATGTTTCTTCTACCTCAGGGTTTATCAACTCTAGGAAGGGTTTCAATCTCTATCCATTAACTTTGGAGATCACTCCATCCTTTTCTATCTCTATAGCCCTATAAAGATATATAGTACATACTATGTGGGGTCCAATCCATTGAGATCTAAGTTTTCTGAAAATTGATGCAGACTAGAATTGTACATAAGGACCTTCTTTCTAGGTGTGAAGGACTTCCTTAAGATGTATCCATCATGATTATTCTTCATGCAATCTTTGCATCTCTTTGCTTACTCATATGCATCCTTCCTAATCTCTTCCAACTCATTAAGTTGGAGTTTTCTATGGGTTCCAGTGGTATCCAAGTCATAATTGAGTTTTTTGATTACCCAATATGCTCTACATGCAAGTTCTACTAGTAGGTGGTAGGTCCTTCCATAAACCATGTGGTAAGGTGACATGCCTATAGGAGTTTTAAATGTTGTATGATAGGCCCATAAAGCATCATTAACTACGACCTTATGGTTATTAACAAAATTACTTCTACCCATTTTGACACATAATCCATCCCCACTAAGGATGTACAAATATCCAAAGGATTTAGGAAAAGGTCTCATAAAGTCAATGGCCCACACATCAAAAGGCATAATTTTTATAATGGGGTTTAAGGGCATCATATTCCTTTTTCCTATACTCCCTAAATCTTGACATCTATCACATGCTAAGCAGTAAGCATGTGAATCCCTGAAAATGGTGGGCCAATAAAAACCACATTACAAAATCTTTATAACTATCTTTCTAGAACTAAAATGGCCATCACAAGCATGGTCATGACAAAAGGAGAAGATCTTGCACTGTTCATTATTTGGTACACATCTCCTAATAACTTGATCATGATAGTACTTAAACAAGTATCGGTCATCCTAAGTGAAGCGTCTAATCTTAGTAATGAACATCTTTCTATTTTGTTTAGACAATTGACATGGCATTTGTCTAGTGACAAGATAATTGGCTATATTAGCGTACCAAGGTACTTGGAAAATGCATAAAAATTGTTCATCAAGAAATGTCTATGTTTTAGGCACATTCTCACTACTGGACTCCACAATTAGCCTAGATAAGTGATCAGCTATGCATTCTCATAGCCTTTTTTGTCATGAATTTCTAGATCAAATTCTTGTAGTAATAGTATTCATTGGATCAACCTAGGTTTAGCATTTGTTTTTGAAAGAAGATATCTAAGTACTACATGACTTGAGTATAAGGATGACCTTGGATCCTAGTAAGTTCTAAACTTATCCAATACAAAAACAACTGCAAACAACTCTTTTTTGGTCATTCAATAATTGAGTTGGGCATCATTGAGTGTCTCGCTAGTATAATATTTGACATGGGAAAGTTTATCAATATGCTACCCCAACATAGCCCTGATCACATAGTTTGAAGTATCACACATTATTTCAAATGGTACATTCTAGTTTGGCAGTCGAATAAGAGCCACAAAAGTTAACTTAAACTTTAGGCACTCAAATTCTTTTATTTAGTCATCAACAATGTCAAAAGTGGCCTCCTTCTTAAGTAAATTACATACAAGCTTAGCAATTTTACTAAATTCGTTGATGAATCTTCTATAGAAACCTACATGGCTTAAAAATGAGTTAATTTTCTTCATTGTCCTTAGAGAAGGAAGGTTAGAGATTAAGTTCACTTTGGAATTATCCACTTCTATGCCATTGTGTGAAATAATGTGGCCTAAAAAACTACCATTTTAAACCATAAAATGACAAATTTTCCAATCTAACACTAAATTCTTTTCCTAACACCTAGTAAGGACAAGTTTTAAATGGTACAAGTGTGCATCAAAAGAAAAACCAAATAGTGAGAAATCATTCATAAGGAAGGATGCATATGAGTAAGCAAAGAGATGCAAAGATTGCTATAGGGAATTGGTTACATCCAACGTATTGATCAAGAAAACAATAATACCTATGACCAACAAACTTTCTAGCATTTGGTCTATAAATGGTAGAGGAAAGTGGTCTTTCCTTGTGACTGGAGTTTAATTTTAGTAATCTACACAAACTCTCCACTTGGTGGTCATGCGTGTGGGAATTAACTCAATTTCCTCATTTCTATCTACCGTGACTTTGGACATTTTAAGAACAACTTGAACTGGGCTAACCCAGGTATTATCAAATATGGGGTATATGACACCAACATCTAAGAGTTTAAGTACTTCATGTTTCACTACCTCTTTCATATTAGGGTTTAATCTCCTTTGTATCTCCTTAAATGGTTTAATATTTTCTTCTAGGTAAATTCTATGCATGCACACAATAGGACTAATCCCTTTGATGTCCGCTATGGTCCACCCTAGAGCATTCTTATGTTCTTTGAGAAGATCAAGAAGATTTCCTTCTTATTTTGATCAAGATATGAAGTTGTGATTATATGCAAGGATTCATTAGGTCCTAGATAAGAGTATTTTAGATTTTTAAGTAATGGCTTAAGGACCATGGTTGGTAGTTTTTCTATAGAAGGTACATGGACAAAAACTGATGGAGGAAGTGGTTCCACATTAGGTCCCCATTTAGAGGTATCCACTATGGGTGCAACATCTAAAAGATTATCTATCTCTTCAATTGACTTGTCTATATCAAAGTTATAGTTGAAATGTGCTAGACATACCTCTAGTGGTTCTAAGATGGAAAATAGTGGATCATGCATTAGGTTGTTTATTAAATTGACTACAGATGAATCATATAGATCTAAATGTTGATGGTTGGGATTAAAAATATTAAGCTCAACTTTCATATTTCTAAAAGATAGTTTCATCACATCATTTCTGCAATTTATGATGGCATTGGACGTAGCAAAAAATGGACATCCAAGAATCATCAGGATCTGACTTACGGGGCCTGAAATAAGTTGGGTATTCAATACAATGAAATCTATAGGATAACAAAACTGGTAGTGGTTGGTATAAGGTCACCAAGCCTTAGTTGATTATAGATAGAATAAGGCAACAAATTTACACTAGCCCCTAGATCAAGTAGTGCCTTATCTATGACATGATTTCTAATCACACAAGAAATGGTAGGACATCTTGGGTCTCTAAACTTAGGAGGGTCTAGTATTGGATTAGAGAGCTCACCTGCTTGGTGATGAAGGCTTTCTTTTACACATTGAGCTTCTGCTTTATTGTGCAGAGCTCTTTAAGAAAGTTAGCATAAGTATGAATATCCTTAGTGGTATTGAGTAATGGGATATTAACTTGCATATGTTTAAACACTTCCATTATCTCATTGAAATTTGTTCCTTTCTTAACCTTCTTGAGTAAGTGAGGGAATGGGGTTTTAATCACATATGCTACCTCCACTATAGGCTTAGATGGAGTAGGAAATTTCTGTCTTGTCTCTTTCTCCAAAATTTTAACTGGTTCACTCTCCTCTATATTCTCCTCTATATTCTCCTCAGTCTACCTACTTTATTATCAACCTGACAGCAACTCATAAGGGTTGCAATAGACTTTGCTTTTCATGGGGTCTATGGTTATGGGAACTAGACCCTATTTTTTATTGACCCTTAGAGTTTGAAATAGGCCAATTGGGAAAATTTCCTTTCTCTCTTTCACTTAAAGAAGTGGACAACTAGCTTATTTGCCTCTCTATCCTAATGATTTTTTATTGACTCTTATTCTAGAGTTGATGCAAAGATTTTGTTAGTCTCCTGATTTTGTTTTATGACAAACTGAATACTATCCACATTTGATGGCTGCTTTGGTTGTTGAGGAAGATGAAAACTAGGTGGCTACTAAGAAGTTGAAATTCTAGGAAAGTTCTGAATAGGGAGGTTCACATATGTGCCTTCATTGTAATTATTCTTAGACCATGATAAATTAGGATGCCTAGCCTATCTTGGATTATAGGTCTCACAGTATGGATTGTTATTGCTAGGGTTGTGATATGCACCAAGAACATTTGCTTGTTCTAAAAGATATTCATTAAGCATTCTATTGGATGGACAAGATGTAGTTAAATAGGTTGGACTAGAAAAAATAGTACATACCTCTTGTGGAGGTTTTGCATTAGGAACCATGAAAACATTTATATTAGCACTCATTGTTTGGCATATATTTTTGAGAATGTCCATTCTGCCATACAACGAGTTGAGTCTATGTGTTGTTTTCAAGGTCACTCCTATCTCATATAGCCTCCATTTTTTGTGGCTGGGTATGTCTTTCTCTCCTATTAGAAGAGTCCCATTGCTAGGAATTGTCTGTTAGAGTTTGGAAAGGCTCCCAAGACTCTAGTTGTCCAAATCCAACAATCTTTCTTTAGTTCAGATCATCAAAATTTTAAGAAATTTGAACAATCCAGCCATTGAATCCTTAATCAGAGATATGAGTAGACCTCCTTTTTTTGTGGTTGGGTATGTATTTCTCTCCTATTAGAATAGTCCCATTGCTAGGAATTGTCTGCTAGAGTTTGGAAAGGTTCCCAAGCCTCTAGTTGTCCAAATCCAACAATCTTTCCTTAGTTCAGATCATCAAAATTTTGAGAAATCTGAACAATCTAGCCATTGAATCCTTAATCAGAGATATGAGTGTGAGCTTGATGAAGGCCGATCTCCTTTGATGACACTAGATTTGAAGAAATTTTCCATAATCAAGTTAGGGAAGTGGATTTTATTTTTTATTTAGTTTAATTTTTTGTCTTTTCGAACTTAGAATTATGTAAGTTTCATTAGTTAAATAGATCTAAGTATATAATTCATTGTTATTTAATGTCTACCATTTATTTTAATTTTTGGTAAATAAAATTTAATTTACACTATAAAATTTTAAGTTGAGTCCTCATAGGATCGACCCATACTTGCATAAGTTGTACTACAATAGCCTGTGCACTTGCAAAAAACAATTAACAATGTCCAATCCTAGGATCTAAAGGTACTATCTCAGTGTTCTTAGATTGACAACCTTGCGTGCACTATAATGCAAATCTAGCTAAATGATGCAACCTAACTCTAAATATGACTCCCAACTCTATATGATATATAAACAAATAATCCCTGATGCTACCGAGCTTGATTTGATAATCTTTGTTAATCTGTGAGGTTGTAGCTTTTAAACCTAGAGCTAGACAGCTCCTCCTTCAATCCAGACTTGACCATTGCTTATGAGTTAGGTCTTACCCAAAGTGGTTAATACAATTCTCATGGAAGAAGGCCTTTAGACCTCAACAATTGTTAGTGAAAAGCATGAAAAAATCACTTGGGTTTTGGATATCCAATATAACCACAAAGTTCAAGAGCTACTAGAATGACAATAGATCACCTCTTTCATAAAGGGTCCTATGAGCTCAAAACCCTAAGTCACTTGCTACTTGATTTTAAATTAAGATTAATAGCTGAGATCACAAGCATACATGAATTTGATTTGATTACCTAGGTGGGCTAAGGATTTGGTGATGAAATATAGTCCTTATCTTATGCGAGTTCTTGTGACCCCTTTACTAGCATTGTGTTCCATCCACTATAAAGTAGTAAACGTGCAATACAATACAAAGAAAATAAATTAATGCCTCATATATGCTATCCAAGGGTTAGACAGGTGCACAACTAATGCAACAACCCTAAATAAGATGCAGCAATTATAATGAATGACCATAACCTATATGAATTACACTACCAACAAATATGTAAATTATTTTAAATGCAACTCTACAAAGAAAATAAAAGAGAGTGAAGCAAGCTTACAATGAGGTTTCTGATGAAGATCATGTGAGCCACCATACCCTGCACTTGCCTTGTATTAATACAAGCCATTAAAAATTAAAATAAATTGCAAATTACAATGGGCCTCACTACAAGTTCACTAAAACATTTAAAAACCTAATATAGAAAAGCAAAGAAATCATAATTAAGTTGATGAATATTTGTCCATGGGATTGTCCCACTATTTCTACCACATTCTCCTCACATAAAACAAAAAGAGATGGGTCCATTTGTGAGGAATTAGAAAAATATGCAAGAATGAAGCAAAAATCCTAATATAATGGAACCTAAAACTACAACTAAACTAAACTAAATAAATATCCAACTACTAATATGTTGTGATTCCCTTACAATATGGCCAAAAACTTGGTATAGCTTTAAAATTACTCGCAAGCGAATAAATCAATATAGGAATTGCATGCGAGAGAGGTTGATCCCATGAGGAATCTCACAAATTTGTCTGTTAGATGGATCTAATTTAAAGTGCTTAACTTTAGCCAAAGAGAGAGTTTGAATTGGATTTGAATTTAAACTAGAAAAGTAAATGACAAAAGAAAGGAAATAAGCATAAAACTAGAAAGTACAATTAAAAGATACTTTCTAAAATTAAGGCTATGCCATGAAATTAGAAACTAACCTAACTAACATAGATTCAATTAAAGAAAATTTATACAAAAGTAGAATGAATTAACTAAACAACTCAAACTAAAGGAAACTCGTTAAAAATGAGACTTTCTAATTAACACTTTCTTAAACTAGAATTAGAAATTTTCTAAAAATGAAACTTTCTAAAAATAAAAAAGGAAACTTTATAAAACTAAACTAAGACACAAACAACTAGCTAAATTAATTAAACTAAGATCAAAGTTTTAAACAAAACAAGGCTTAAGGAGGATTCACCCAAGTTCCATGCGCATGATCCATGGGATGAGGTGCATGGTTCGTGGGGTAAAAGATGGCCTAATTTAATGAATCAAAAGCAAACAAAAATGTAATATAATCATAGAACTTAACAATCAACTTACAAAGATAATTTAGTTCCTAAGGATTCTAACAAATAAGATATTTTGATGGCTGGAAACAAAGCATAAAGATTGAAGGGAGATACTTCCAGATTTTAAGCACTTAGAACTTCAAATCAAATCAAGCATATAAAGCAATTGAAACAATGATTTTTCTGCAATTCAAAGACATAAATCTAAAGTAATTTGAAATAAGAAATAACCAAGAATAAGAATCCTCAAATATCTTTATTGAATCAATGCCAAATTACACCAAAAGCTATGTGCATATAACATGTATATAATTTAGAAATTGCACACAAAACTGAGCACTAAAACATAATCTAAATAACAACAAAAACACAATCTAAAGTAAGATAATATGCAAAGAAAATCTATAAAGGAATTCAATAGAGAAGATGGATGAATAGATGAACTAATTACGGAAAAATACACCTAAAATTAGGTGCTATCAAGGGAGAAAAATGTATAATTAATAAGTGGGGAAGTAAGGATGCAAGCTATTTCTTCTCTTGACTGTCAGTACTAAATAAGAACTAACTTGAATCTTGAGAGAATGAGCCAGAAAATAAGAAGACGAAGCAAAGTGGAAGGAAGCATGAGGAATTAGAGAATAAAAACACACGCAAAACAACTGTGAAATCAAAACAATGAAACTAAACTACTAACTTGGAATTCAAGTACAAATAACAAGAGAAATAACTACAAAATCCAAAGGAAGAATATGCCAAAAGAAGTCCAAAGTCTAGCTCCAAAGATAACCAAAGGAAAAGTGCTATGTTTCATGGTTTGTCACCAACCGCTACTTAGAAAAAAAAAACATGGAATGCTTGGTGATTTATAGAGTTTTTGGTTTCCCAATTGGATACAGCTTATTCTAGGAAAAGGAAGGTAGATCTCGATCTAAGAGATCAAGATAGGAAATTAGGTGGATGAATGAGGTGGAAGGATGCGGTAAGGATTACATCATGGTGGTTGCCATGCATGTAATTAGAAAGCGGGGAGGCGTCACCTTCTTAGGAAGGTGGCATTGGGCTCCTTCCCTTCTAATTACATGCTATTTTGGTTGTTAGAAAGAGGAAGAAATTGGAAGGAAAATGGTAGGAAAGATCTAGGGTTTTGAAGATTTTGATTTGAAGTAGATCTAGGGGTGTCCTATTTAAGAAACCACTTAATGTGATAACCAAGCAAGGGGGAGATGTCACTTCTTAGGGAAGGTGCCTCCCTCCTTCAAGTAAAAATCATGGAACCTTAGATTAGGTGGAGGAAAAGGATGGAAAATGGAAATGAAAAGTAGGGTTTTCTTTCTTGATTAGTCCACCTATGCATGACATCTTACCTTTTACAAATATCTCTAAACACCTTCCAATAATTCCTTAAAATCACACTATTAGCATGAGATAATTGCTTGAATTGATCCTCCAATCATGCGCCTCCATGTGGCATGGCTCCCATGTGGCTTGATAGCTCATTCCTTGATAGCTTGAGTGGCTAAATCCTTTTTGCATAAGCCCTTGTTAATTACTTCTGATTGCTTCCTTGCTTGTCCTAGGATAATTTTTAGAACTGCTGCAATACTACAAAATATGGTTTTTGTGGACCTTTCGGGGGCTCCAACCACAAACCTTGGGCAGAGCCATGCCGGTCCTTACACCCCAGGCAAGCTGTAATGACTCGAACATTTGACACTATTTTTGCATCACTTTAACTAAATTGAGAGAGAAATTGATTAATTTGGAAATTTATATAGAATTAACTATATTAAATGTTCTATTTTAATTAAAATAATAAAAAAAATTAATTTGTGAGAAAAATTAGCACCATTATATTTTAGACTCAAAATGGAATCCAACGCCTCAAAGAACGCCAAAAACGGAGTTCGTATGACCAAGTTATGACCTTTTAAAGATGAGGGGCATTTTTGTAAAATGTATTTAAAAACAAGAGGGACTGAAAACGCAGGGGATCGTTTTGATAATGACACCCTTCTCCATCATCCCCTGCCTCCAGCCGACTCAACAGCACCGCCTCTGTGAGGCGGCACTAGAAAAAGGGTGGCATCGCCATTAGGTAGCACCGCCTTCACAAGGCTATAAATCCCTCTTTCCCCCTCTCACTCTGATCATCGTTTTCCCCTCTTTTTTGGCTGATTTAGCTTTGGTTTCCGGCAAGCATGGAGGAACCGCTCCACCGGCAATGGGCATCCTCTCAGACTGCCCAGGTAAGATTCTCTTCTCTTCTCCTCTCATTCTCTCTCTTCTTTCCCTTCGTTTTCCCCCAAAATTCGGCCGGATCTAGTGTTTCTCGGCCAGAGAACACATTGGGGAAGATGGGTTCGTTCCAGAACCCTCAACTCGACGACTAGGGCCTCTGGCAGGGGTAGAGGGAGCTGAACCCACCGCCAAGGGTGCCATTTCAAGCTGCCTAGGTAAGCCCTCACTTTCCCCTCTCCTCCCAGCCCAGATCCCCACCAGATCTGCATTTTTCGACCAAACAACCTCGGAAGGAACCCCAACTCGATGGGTCTGTCAACCCATCAAACCAGAGGCGTCCTAGGGACGCCGTGCATAACGCGTGCCTGGCACATGGTCCCTGGGACAGACTTTCAAGCGCACGGCATGCGGGCGCAGGTCCTAGTTTGACCAAGGCTCGTGAGCATCCTGGGAGCCAAGACTCTCCACACTTGCATTGAAGACACGTCTGCACAACATAGTTCAGAATGCACTCTACAAAGTGCCGCTCGAGCGTGCTCACATGTTCGATTGCGGTCCTAGTTCAACTAGGACGCGCATGCGTCATGGGAACCGTGATGTGTAGGGCCCTAATTGACACATTTGGGTCGTCCATTGAGGCGCGACACTAAAAACCCAATTAAGGAGGCTATATAACTCCGATCGATGATCCAAAAGACCCGTTGCATTTGTAATGATGACACGGACCTAATGAGTCTATAACAGTTAGCATCAGAGAACTATTTTACATGACTATAGCCCAAGAACTATAGAAATCTCATAGATCTACCATGTCAAAGATGATCAGATCTCATTACTTGATCCATTAGAGGCATTAGGGGATTAATAGATTAGGATTAACCCCAAAGTACATGCATCAGCCCTTGAATGTTAGATCTAGCCTGGAAATGCAATTAAGCAATGACCTAATAACCTAGAAGGCAGATCTAGTTGTTAATCTATAAGTCTAAGTAATAATCTACAAAGGATCAAAAATGATATTGGAATCCTTGTTATTAATGAATATCTAGGGTTTCATGAAGATGGGTTAGGGTCGAGTAATGAAGAACGCGATTCAAGGAACATCGAGATAGGTAGTCTGATACTACTAAGTTTTTTTAAATGTATCTTAAACTTTGATTTTCCTTTATTACTATTTTTAGTATGCTTTTTGAGATATGATGTTTTCATACAAGTGTGTGGAATTGTCTTCATGTTTTATGGCTTTGAATGCGATATTAGTATGAACTGATTTTATGCACTGCTCATATGATTGAAAATAAATGCATAAATTGCATGATTTCGATGATTGAGGATTGTCATGTCATACAAATCATCTCATAATACCATCACATGATGTATAACCTTGAGGGTTACCAAAAGACGCTAGAGTGCCCAAAAGACGCTGGTCAGGCAGTTGTGAGGGCCAGGCAGTGTGAGGGACCCAAAGAGGACATTATTTTTATATTTTTTTGGCTAATGAGCTTGGTGGGCACTACACTGAGAGGTTGTTTATGTACGGGGTTGGCCTCCGGCCTCTACCACCAAAGGGTGGATGGTATCGCTGCCAAAAAGGCATTGTCCCTTCCCTGACTGTTGTGGTAAACAGGGATGACCACTATTCAAGGCACCCTTTTTGGGACTATGGTGGGTTGGTCTCTAAATACCGTAGCCACACGATTCCAACTGTGTGTTGATCGTGAGCATAGTGACCCTATGATTTCAGTGTTATCGATATGCATATAGCATTAAGATAGTCGTATACGAGTACTCGTGACCAGTCGGCGTGATGTATTTGCTGAGAGATCCCTGTGCATGATACTTATAGTGATGCTAGCATCTATTTTGAATGATAACTATTTTAAGAGTTTCATGATTATTATATTTTACTCGTTGGTTTGATGTGATTTCCGAGATCTTACTACTTAGATTTAATGACTTCTACTTTATGATTTTAGTCATATTGATATCGTTGAACATTAGATTTTGAAAAAGATTCCATAATTGAAAATGTGCAAACAAGCTTATGATTTATGCATAAAAATGCATGTTTACACAAAAAACGAAAGTGCATGATGTTTTTCGTGGAAAGCCTCTTCTAAAACCATGTATGTTGCATGCCATGTTTTCAAAATAGTAGTATCAGATCATCTACTGAGTATGAGTAATACTCACCCAAATATATAATTTTTACAGATTAGTCCAAAAGGAATTAGAAGAAACTCCAGGACATGTTGGAGTCACTATCAAGTAAATGAAGAAAAGACAAGTATGAATGTAAGTAAACTCTCCATCCCTTTGGACATGTACCTGTACGTACTACAGTTGGGCTGTGAGCTGTGACTGGATAGACCTGGGAAGACATTTATGATTATAGAACTTTTCAAAACTACTTTGTTTGTTGTGAAAGCAATTGACACTCGAAGTTTTTAAAATGAATTTGAAACAAAAGATTTTTCCGCCCCATTGCATTTTTTTTTATAAAATTGTTTTCAAATAGGGATGCATCCCACATTAGGAGTCAGGTTTGCATTATTAAAATGCATATGAAAACCTAGGTCGTCACACAAGCTAACCTCGTAGCTTGACCTATGAAAAACTCTACGAAATGTAATATATGCCATTGGATCATCTTCTTTCTTCCCACCAAAAGAGTAAAAAACCTAATTAAATCCTATAAAATTATGATGATTCACATACTTATTTTGGATTTGCTTCTAAACCTATAAAATATCAAACTATTGAATTATTAGGTCAGAAATACTTATGTTATAAATTTTGGCAAAAAACTTAGTCTTTTATACTAATTTATAACACATGAACTGCTAAATGGGTACTTTTTATACAAATTTGAATACTTATCAATTATCACCCTCTTCTTCTATTTTCCATCAATCCCGCCTAGTACCCTAGCTCTCTCTCTCTCTCTCTCTCTCTCTCTCTCTCTCTCTCTGAAAAGCCTAATAACCTTCATTGACAACTAAGTAGGTTTCTCTCTCTAGGTCGTGCATTGTCAATAAAACCCGACCTTCATAGAATACCATAGATTTCCTCTCTTTCTCTCTCTCTTCAGGTTGTGCATGATTGGTAAAACCTGACCTTCATAGGAGATCGTAGATTTCCTCTCTATAGGTTGCACGCTTATGAAAAAACCCCACTTTCACTGATAACCATATGTTTCCTCTCTTTCTTTCTCTAGGTCACATGCAATTGGAGAAACCCTACCTTTGCCAATGATTGTAGGTTTCCTCTCTTTGTCTCTCTCCAGGTCATGCAAGTTGAAAAAACCTAACATTCTTTAGTAACTGTAGGTTCCCTCTCTCTCTCTCTCTCTCTCTCTCTCTCTCTCTCTCTCTCTCTCTCTCTCTCTCTCTCTCTCTCTCTCTCTCTCTCTCTCTCTCTCTCTCTCTCTCTCTCTCTCTCTCTCTCTCTCTCTCTCTCTCTCTCTCTCTCTCTCTCTCTCTCTCTCTCTCTCTCTCTCGCTCTCTCTCTCTCTCTCTCTCTCTCTCTCTCTCTCTCTATGGGTCGTGCACAGTATGAAAACCCCTTCCTTCACTAGTAATCGTAGGCAGATAGGTTCACCCACTCCTCTTTCACACACAATCGATAAAACCTCACATTCGTTGGTGACCTTAGTTATCTCTCTTTCTATCAAGATTTATCATTCTCGCATGCAAACATTGATAGATTTGAACTATCAACAAATAAGTTGGAGCACTAACTTTGCTAATTTCAGTAGTTTCCAATAAGATTTTTTATTAAATATGTATGCAACTTTTATTATAAATGCATTGATATATTATTTAATTATATAAATCTCTTAATTAGTATGAAATGTTTGATAGGGTTGATTTCCATAGAAATCAAGTTTCTGATTTATTTAGCATGTTTTATCTACAGATTTTGTTGCTAATTGCACAAACTGTTTTTGCTAACTACACACACAAGACACATAGATAAACCCCGAATTTAACTATGAATATTAATGTACCTCCTGTGTGATGAAAAAATAGTTGAGGAATAGATATATTAGTTATGAATGTACATGACTAGGGTTTCAAAAAATTATGAATGATGGGAATTTTATCATTGTCTTGCTAGGAAGGTAATGTTTGTGCAATTCCAAGAGCAGTTCAAACTCCTACAGAGAAAAAAAGAGAGGATTACTTTAGAATTATATTTATGGTCAAACTAATGAGTTGAACATTAAGTTAACCAATTAAGCTTCTACAGATTCTACATGCACTCAATTTCTACTACTTACACTTGTGGTATAGTACTTTGGTGGCTCTCTTTTAGCTTTGAGAAGCCTTTTAGGAGTTTTGAGTTTCTCCTTGGTCCTTGATGTCTATCTATATTGGCATTTTCAAATAATAAATCTTGGCTTCATGGCTCAACACTCATATTGAGCTATTGAATTGAGTGGTATCATGAGTAATAGACACAAGGGTCTGTCCTCCCTCATGCAGGATGGACATTTAATCTCCCACTCTGGTGTCAATGGGGAGCGGCAATTGGTAGACCCAAGAGTTGATTACCAACTATGACATCTGATTCATATGTTTATTTGGCATTTATGTGGCATTATGATTATTGCTGGATTGGTATATACTTATGTACCCACGGCATGACTATATTTGGAGGATTGGTATGAGTGCTCATGAATAGATGTAAAAGTGTGTTGTACACTCGAGGGACACAAGTGGATTGTGTGCCCTCATATTTATGATATGCATTTGTGTTTTGACATCATGGATTTTTTTTTACTTGGCACCATTAGATTTATGAGCCATATTCTATACTATATTATGCATGTCATGTTGATCTAACTCATGTGATTCTCATGATTTATGTGACATCTTACATGCTTTACTAGATTCTAGTTTTGACATGAACTATGCAAGCTTTCTGTTGTTATTCATGAGAACTGGCCATTCAATTTTCATACATTTATCGCATTTATGAGTTTTTTATTATGAGATCATGCATTTTATTCGTCATGCTACCTGTATCCATTCTTTGAATATTAAATGTCTATGTACCTATGTAAGGGATAGCTTGCTAAGGCATTGCTATTTTTCTTGCAATGCCTCAGATATAGAGCAGGATATCAAGAAGGGTAAGTAGGTGAAGGAGCACTAGAGGCAGCAGGGGATCATTATCGCATTCTGAGGTTCACACCAATGTACGTAGTTGACTTAAGTTATTTGAACTCGTATATGGGCTGTATAGATTTAACAGTTTCCTTACTGTAGACTTATGGACTTGGTTTCATGGATGGATGTCGAGTTGTGATGGACAAATAATGGTTCTTGATGATTTTTAATATTTCCAGTATTATAAATTGTGATTTTTGTTGTGGTTTGTTTATAGATAGATATGATACATTTTATGTCATGTGCTGATGTCATTTCCTTGCATTCTCAATATTGCATTTTTTTTATGTGTAAATTGTTTGACGCCAGAGGCTTGGAAAATTGTATTGTTACTTAGATTTTCATACTGTTGAAATAGTTTTAATTTATTAATATTTCAAAAAGGGATCTTGCCTATTTTATGTTTATGACATATATATGTATTTGGTGTTTAAAATTTTGAGGCATCATAGATTGGTATCAGAGCCCAGTCTACTTCATCATGACCACATCAATGAGTCCACTTAAGTGTTATAGACCATAAGGTGATTGAACTTACTCTAGATTATATTGGTGTTATGATATATGGCTCTTAAGAGGAGAACGAGATCCATGCCTGTCCCACCCCTGCTGAGCCCTCGGGGCAAGGGAAACATGAGGTGGACTTAGTGACCCAAGTGATTCAAGGTATGATACCACACATACATCAACATGTTTGGGCAATAGTACACACCACAAACTCAGGACCCATGGCTATGACTGCCATGGCCCCAATGGACTCATCAACTTAGTCATCCCATCAGGTACCAATACTACTAGCACCTAGAGCCACAGAAGGCGATGCCTCGAGGAGTGTAGGTAAAGTAGACAAACTGCTAGAAAGATTTCAAAAGATGGTACCACACTTCAATGGGAAAGGTGACAAACTAAGGAGGTGGAAAGGTGGTTATTTGAGGTCAAAAGGGCATTTGAGGCTATGAAGGTTCCTACAGAGGACCAAGTGCAGATAGATGCCTAGCTATTAATGGGTGAGGTAGGGTTTTGGTGGCAGACTTTTCAGAGGACGTGCTCTTCTACTACTAAGGCACTTACTTGAGAGGCCTTAGGAAGGCCTTTGATGACCAGTACTTCCCATCTCATTCCCTACAGGCAATGAAGAGGGAGTTTGCCACCTTAGAGCAGCACGACATAAAGGTTCAGTAGTACTTGAATCAGTTTACCTGACTAGGGAGATTTGCGCCCAATACTTTTGCCTCGTACAAGGAGGCTATTGACAAATTTGTAGATGGGTTGATGCCTGGGTTGAGGAACCAGGTGATTATTACACGCCATACAACTAAGCGATAGGCAATGAATATGGGCTCAATTTTAGAGAGAGATTTTCTCTGAACTAAAGGTAGTCCAAGCTAGCCCAATAAGGCAAGAGAGCTTTTGTACAATCACAGATGAAGAGGGTATCATAATAGCAGCAAACTAGTAGGCAGAGGAGAAACACGGATAGTGGGAGGTGCCATAGGTGTAGAGATAGACACCTAGGGTAGCCATGCCCTAGGGGGTAGCAGACAGCAATAGCTGCGACAACAACAGTCACTCTCACAAAGACAGCTATTTAGATGTTTTGGCTGTGGAGAGATGGGACACTTCCATAGGGATTGTCCTAGAGGGCAGAGAGACAAGCAGACTGAGGTTGAAAGCACTGCCGAGGTGGAGCCATGTAGCCAGTGGGGAGTGTTTTCCATTACATAGGGGCAGGCATAGGCCTCAAACTAGGTCATGGAAGGTACTTTCCTTATGTTTGATAGCCATGCTAGGGTCCTTTTTTATTCAGGGTCCACTCACTCTATTATTTCTAGCATAGTTGCATCATCTCTGGATAAGTATACATATATGTTAGCTTTTAGACTTGATGTCATGACACCTGTGGGAGAGGCAATCAAGGCTAGTGAGTACCTCCGAGGGGTACCAGTTGATATATTGGGTGTAAAGATGGATGCCGACCTTATTTTGCTAGATATGATTGATTATGATGTTATTTTAGGAATGGACTAGTTAGCCACCTATTGGACTACTGTGGATTTTTGCAAGAGAGTTACTTTTAGTGTACCTAGATAGTCAGTGACCTTGTTCTAGGGTAGGAAGAACATCACTGGTGCATGTGTCATTTCTACAATGAAGGTGGCAAAATACTATTCACAAGGTTGCTTAGTCTTCCTTGCTGGTGTAATAGTGGAGGACAGCGGGCAGCCTCAGATTGGGGACATCTATGTCATACTAGAGTTTGCAAATGTCTTTCTTGAGGAGTTTCCAGGATTACCATCACACAGGGAAATCAATTTTACTATTGATCTAGTGCCATGTATAGCACCCATTTCCAAAGCACCATATAGGATGGCCCCATAGAGCTAAGAGAGCTCAAGGTCTAGTTGTAGGAGTTACTTGACAAAGGCCTTATTAGACACAGTGGATCTCCCTAGGGAGCACTAGCCCTTTCGGTGAAGAAAAAGGATGGATAGTTGCAATTATGTATAGATTATCAGTTGTTGAATAGTGTCACAGTGAAGAACCAAATACCCTGCCTCACATTGATGATTTATTTGATCAACTTCAGTCACATAGATATTCTCGAAGGTAGATTTGAGATTGAGATACCACTAATTGAGGATCAAAGAGGAAGAAATCTCCAAGACTACCTTTAGAAGTCGTTATGGTCATTATGAGTTCCTAGTGTGTGCCTTTTGGTTTAACCAATGCGCTGTTAGTGTTTATGGACTTGATAAATTGGGTCTTTCGGATTTATCAGGATAAGTGTTTGTGGATGATGTCCTGATTTATTTGCCCAGCCATGAGGTGCATAGGGAACATCTTCGTGTGATGTTGGATACCCTACATCGTCATCGCTTACATGCTAAGTTTAGTAAGTGTGATTTTAGGCTGGAGCAGGTGCATATCCTTGCCATTTGGTATCAAATGATGAAGTGGCTGTAGACCCTGCTAAGGTGGAAGTAGTGCTGAACTGGGAGAGACCTACGATGGTAACTGAGATTTGTAGCTTTCTCAAACTGGCAGGGTATTATCATAGATTCATCAAGGGATTCTCAAGGATTGTTTTACCTCTAACTACCCTAACTAGGTAGGACACCATGTATGTTTGGAGTGATGCTTGTGAGGAGAGCTTTTAGGAGCTCAAGAGGGGACTTACCTCTGCACTGCATGGTTATGTAGTTTATTGTGATGCCCCTAGTAAGGGACTGAGAGTAGTACTGATGCAGCATGGGAAGGTAATGGCCATTGAACGTGCATGAGGTGAACTACCCTACCCATGATTTGTAGTTAGCAGCAATGGTATTTGCATTAAAGTCCTAAAGGCACTATTTGTACGATGAGAAAATTGAAGTGTTAGCTAACCATATGAGCCTTAAGTATTTCTTTGCTCAGAGTGACCTAAACATGAGACAACATAGGTCGGTAGAATATCTAAAGGACTATGACTTCACCATTCAGTACCATCCTAGGAAGGCAAACATTGTGGTGGATGCCTTGAGCAGGAAGTCAAGGGCAATGATTGCCAACTTATTAGTCAGATCGAGATTCCTTAATAGGATTTTACAAGCACAAATAGTGGATGTAGAAACCTAAGCACCAGTAGATAGCGCAGACTTTACTAGAGGATAGGATGGTGGCATCAGGTTCTAGGGAAGGCTAGTAGTTGCTGCAATTGATGCTTTGAGATGTGAGCTCCTTCAGGAGGCTCACTAGTCACAGTTCACCATTCATCTTGGGGGTACAAAGATGTCTCGGGATCTGAGATGACATTTCTGGTGGAATGGAATGAAGAAAGACATCAAGAAATGTGTAACATGGTGTTTGACCTGTCAATAGGTCAAGGATGAACACCAAAGAATTGCAAGGTTACTTTAGACACTAGATCTCCCTAAGTGAAAATGGGGTCATATCACTATGGATTTTATAGTTGGTCTTCCGATGACTGCAAGTGGACATGACATGATATGGGTTATTGTAGACAAAATGACAAAGTCTGCTCACTTCCTTCTCGTTGACAAAGTTAGACAGTTGACAATCTAACGAGATTGCATGTCAAGGAAATTGTGAGCTTACATGGGATTCCCTTGATTATCATCTTAGACAAGGACATTAGATTTACCTCAAAGTATTGGCAGAGTGTCCAAGAGGCCTTGGGATTAACATTGAGGTTCAACATAGCTTTTCACCCCCAGACTAATGGTTAGACAAAGAGGACCATCCAAACTATTGAGGACATGTTGAGAGCTTGCGCCATTGATTGGAAAGGTACCTGGGATGGTCATTTATCGAATGTAGAGTTTGCATATAATAGCAACTAGCACGCAAGTATTGGTATGACCCCATACGATGCACTGTATGGTAAACCATGTCGATCACCCCTATGCTGGAATAATGTGGAAGAGAGACACCTTGTAAGGTCAGAGTGGAGAGAACAGTACGAATTTTGGACCAAAAGGTCTTGACATTTTATAATAAGTTGAATCCACTATTGTTGAGTGTGTTTCCAGAACTATGAATTCATCACTTGCCTTTCCCTGCATTAGAAGATTAGAAAATGGTGGGATCTATTGGTGTTGTGTCATGCTCAATTCATTCCCTTCAATCCTTTGTATAAAACTAGATTTCTAGCTTTTGCTGTGTGTCATGTCAAGTCCTTTTTCATTTGGGTTGCTAGGCTCCTTGGATGTAGAAGAAATATTGTCATGTTATGCTTAAAAGTGATTGAGTTCTACCTCCTATTTTTCATTAGTAGAAACCACAATTCCATCAGTGATATCCAGCTAAAATGGTTCTAGGCTTATAAGAACAGTAGTAAAGCAACCAGGAGATGCTTTCAAAGCTCTTGAGATGGTTTCTTCAGATATTTGAGCTGCTAATTTAGCTTTGGGGCAGTCAAACATTAGATGTGCTATCATGTTTGCTATTGGAAAGGTGATGTGATCAGTTTAGCTTTCACAACTTCAAGACCTAGATTTGTGTGGAATATGCAAGAGTGGTTTCAATTTCCTTTAGAAACAATTAGTGAGATAAGTTTTGCTCCCTTTTGAAGAAATTCCTTGAGATATTCACTATGATGTCTTCCTAATATGTTCTGTCACACATCCTCATTAAATTTCATGTCTTCTAGAATGTTCATTATCATAGGCAAGATAAAATTTTAACTAGTACAATTGTATGTTTTCTCATTTATTTAGCATGTTTCATTTTTGTCTTTGATTCAGGGATTTGGTTTTACTTTTGGTCTTTATATTGGTGTTTTGACATGGTTGTGATGGTTCAAGTTATGAAAAAGAATTTCTTCTTGTCCAACTCCTTAATGCTCCTAATTATTTCTTTATATCTTGAGTGTCAGCATCACTCCTAAGTGTTTAGCTCCTTCAATTTAGATAGGTTTATACTTTAGTGTTTCCAATTATTAAAATGCTAATGTTTTCCCAATTATGATGCTAAAGCAACTTTAAATTAGCTAGGCATATATTTTGATGTTTCATATTCCTAAAATGTTGCTTATGTTTCTAATAAAATGGTGGGGATTGAGTCTCCATTTATATTTTAGAATGTGGAATAATGGCTTATCAAGTGAATAATATGCCATGCATTAAATGTGCAAGTCTGAAAAACAGAGGACACCTTGCCAAATTTTTTTGTAGAAATAGAGGGTTTATTTTAGTGGCAAAACCTATATTTTAAATGCATTACATAAATTTGATTTTATTGTATTCTTGTTTGCTATCTAAATATGTTAGATAGAATACTGAAATGTATCTATGCATGTTTATAGGTATATAGGTATAATGACTCTTTTCAACTAGATTGAAGTTTTGAAAAGAATTGTTATTTATTGCTAAATAATTTCTATTTTGGAGTAAAAATGAATGAATTATTGAACAAATAAAATGCATAAGTGTTTTCTATTGCTTCTGTTTTAAATGAAAATATTTTGCCTTATGCATGAAAAATGGAATATGAAGAACATGAAGAATATGAAGAAGAGTCCAACCTGAGCAACCCTCATAAGGGAAAGGCCGAAGGGAAAACAAAAATAAAAAAATATTATTAAGAGAAAGTCCAAGAAAATAAAAGATTATGTCCAATGCATGAGTAAGGGGCAAGCAATAGGTGACTGTGCAACACCTCATATATGAGTTACCTTTGTTGCATGTAAGAAACATGGTGCCCATTATGACGATGATTGAAGACATGTGTCCCCATCAATTAAAGATGGTGAAGGTATGTAAATACTTCATATTATATAATCTTTGTAGCATACCTTTGACGTATATGATAACAAGAAGCTAATAAACAATGGAGAAAATGGAAAAGCTACCTTGGTAGCAACTATGTACTTCCAAATGTAAATGATTTGTCATTGAGGCTGTACAGAGTTTTTTGACATTTATTTAAACATCATTAATCATGAAGCTCAGAATGAATTTGTAAAGTGTCACCTATCTCCTAAATTTGAGGTATGTGCTAAACTAACATTTGATTGAATTAATTATAACATTTAATTGTTCTTAATTACATTACTTTAATTGCATCAACTGTGTAGGCAAAGAGTGCAAAAGGGAGAAATGTGTGTGGGATCAATCACATGCAGTGCCACCTCTCTAAGTTGGGCTACACTTGATTGAAAGAACAAGAAGTAAGTATCTATGAGACTTTACTTCTTTTTAATTATATCGTAGTTATAAATGTTTGATTACCTAACTTCAGTGTCTCACTTGATGGCAATAGAAAGCTAGGACTACAAACCAATTAAATACGTATTCCTTTGGAAAAAGGTGCATTCACAAGAGCATAATGCCTAAACTTTCAAAACGAAGCTGCTACACCAGTTGCTTCTTGAATAGTAAGTGACTACATGTGTCTACTTTTACATCACTTGAATATATAGAACAATTTCTATAATTAAAAGAATTAATCATGTACTTATAATTAAATTATGTAGGAAGAGTTGACTCAAGAAACCAAATCTACAAGGACTAACCAACACAGCTATAAAGGATGACATTTTGTATAGGGCTTTGTGTAGTAAGGAGGAGCACCTTGATTGAGTAAGAGGCCAAGACCACGGTGTTGTTTCTTTTAAATTGTTTCATTGAAAGTACATGAAGCTATTGACAAGTATCATGAAGAGCAACCTACAACCTCCAAAGGAGAAATTTGTCCAAGAAGGTATATATGTAGATACATTTACTTTTTCATTATCCAATTAATTCCTACCTTATTCATTCTTATGTCTCATGGAAAACTTCCTCTGCACCAATATCTACCATCTCAGTGAATGAATTGGTACTAGTATTTATGTTTTATTTTCATATAAAAATGAATATCTTCAATAAATAATTGTTGATTAATAATTTTTGCAACTTTACATCAACCATCTAGGGATAGTTGGATATCCCATCTAACATGCCTCTATCCTTGAGGAACCTCTAAAAGATCATTAATGAATATAAGGCAATCAATGTTGTATACATAGAACCTGCAGTGCTTATCAATGATGAAGTTGAAGTGCCAATTACAATAGAGGGCCTTGTAAGATTTTGCAAATGGGATTAAATTGAATACTTGCACATTGTCTCATATATAAGGAGTATGCAAATATCTACATCAATGAAACCCCTTAACATTACATGTTAATTAGTAATTATTATTATTTTTTGTAGATTTTTTCATGATAGAATGCAACAATTAGAGGTGAAGTATGTTTTACCAATTCCTTGAGCCGATATCATTAGTAGAGCAAGGGAGTAATGGCCCATGGAGTGATGAGTAGAAGATATTCTACAAGGGTTCTTTCCTTGCTCGAAGGTACATATCTTGATGATTTCCTAATATAGTGGGTAAGGTTTAACTTGTTGTCTTGCCAAATTATGCTATATACATATATAATTTAAGGATTATAAATTTTAATCATAATTTATATGATTGTGATGTAGGTCTCATTGGATGTTGTTAGTTTTGGATCTAGATGGTGGTCATGAATTGCTTCTTTTACTTTTAATTCTTGTAAAGCTCAAATTCACATCCCATAGATGAAAATAACAGATAAGTAAGTTTTTAATCATTTCCTATATTAAGTATATAATTTAATAGCTTAAAACTAATCATTTTTTGATATCTATAATACAAAGTATAATTTGAAGTGCGTGGTTTAGCTGCCCTCAGCTAATCGAGACTACATGCCCACTAAAGCTATCACGAAGAACGCTAACGTAAGAAAACTTGTTAATTGCTTTATATATAAATTGAAGTTACAATTAGAGATGACATTAATTTATTGAACATTTCTATTTTCTTTATTGTATAATGCTCTAGACAATGATATGATTAGGGGTGTGGATATTACATTTTAAGATACATGAGAACCCTAATACTTGACCATATAAGGGTTCCACAATTGAGAAATGTAAGATACTTTACTAATCATCATCTTTTTCACAAGTTTTATGGATTTCAATTAAGAAAATGAGTTATCTTGTAGGCAGTTGTGTTGCCAAATTGGGGAACCAAGGGTTACTCCCAAATTAATCTAAACAATATAGGATGTGAATGGGTTATGTGAATGAATTTCAATTAGAAAACTTCTACTAATTAGATCAATGTAAAAAAAAATTTGATTAAAATAAAACTAAAAACCTTTATTTGGATGAATGTAACTTTAATTTTTTTATTTTCTTGAAGTATATATGATTTGTTTATTTGAATTAAGGAATGAATGAGAGAATTATGGGGCGTAAAAGTAAATGAGTGTGTGCGGCAAAGTGTGGAGTGTATGTACTTGTGAAGTATTTCATTTCATGTCTTTGAATTTTTTATGTTGAATGTGGACATTGAAAGTGAATGTCAATGTTGTAGTGAATATGTGAAATGTGGACTGTAGATGAGGGAGGTTATCGTTTCATGTATTTGAAGATTACAACGAATGTTTGGAGTGTGGAATGTGGTATGTAGGTACTTGCCAAGTTCTTTTTCATATCTTTGAAGTTTTTATGTTAAGTGAAAGTGAATACGGATGTTGAATGTGAAAGTGAATGTACGTGGATGTTGTAATTTCTTAATTCAAGTGTTTGACGATTGTAATAAGACTATAATAGCAAGAAGATTGTATACTATCATTGAATGTGCATGAAGATTGTAATAACAGCAGGTTAACATTGCTGTATAGCAGGTAAACAAAAAATTTCAAGAAGTTTTTAAAGGCAATTATGAAAAAACTTCTTAAAAAGTATGCCTTTTTAAGACAGTTTAGAAAAATAGTCTTACAAAGTATGCCCTTTTAAGGATGGTTTAGTAGTTTCATTTTAAATACAGTAAACTTTTTAGATGATTACACTACTACACAGGAGGGCTTTAAAGTTGGCAAAACGAAGTCGCTTATACGATTGCCAACTTTATAAATATTTTAGAAGTCATTTGAAAATAAACGACTTGAAATATATATACTTAAGAAGTTGTTTAAGCGTAAGCAACTTTAAAAAACTGGCGCAAGAAGGAAATTTTTTGCGGAAAGAACTTTTAAAGTCATTTTTATGAAAATGACTTCAAAAGTTGATAACTTTTAAAGTTGTTTTCATAAAAATGAATTTAAAAATGCATAACTTTTGAAGTCATTTTAAGGAAGTGACTTGAAAAGTATCACAATAAATTTGGTAGGAATATTTTATTTAGCAGGAATGGACTTTTAATGTCATTTAGTTCGAAGCAACTCCAAAAGTTAGATATTTTCAAAGTCGTTTAGCACTACACTACTTTTAAAATCTTCGATGATTTATAAATAGTTGTCAAATTGCATTTTTTTTTTCTGTATCTTCTTCTTCTCTCTATTTTGGCATGATGGCTTCGTCTTTGGGCCTTATGCTTCTCTATTTTTCCCTTCTTATTTTCCATTTTTATATTTTGACTATTTTTCCCTTCTTATTACTAATTTTTCTATTTTTTATGTTGTAGATCATGTGGGTTTTCGCACTACATATCATGGGGTTAAAGAATCTATTTGATCATCCTAATTTTGGAAAAATCGTATGATTTCATTGAAAATGACAACTACTTCTCTCTCAAGCTTCACTTTTGAAGAAAGGGAGAACAATACGATTTGTTGTTCTCACCTAAAATTAAGGTTTGATGAAGAGTGGTGGTTATAATATCAATTTTTGGCTAATTTTGATGAAAAAGAGTGGTGTCAACTAAATTCTAGGCCATATTTTGATCAAAAAGAGCAGATTCGTTTTTTGATCTTGGCTTGACAAGATCTAATAATATGTAACATTTGATATATATGTAACATTGGATGTAATAAAAAAATATTTTGATTTCCTTGTTGATGAGTTTGTTTATATATATACACATGATTGTATTTGTAAATTTGATATGTACAAAAGGTAAATAAATATATATTTCATGTGAAAATTTAAAAATTATTAAAGCCGTTTGTACAAAACGATTTTAAAAGTCTATACTTTTGAAGTCATTTTTATGGAAACGACTACAAAAGTGATTTAAAGTCATTTTTATGAAAACTACTTTAAATGTATGAACTTTTAAAGTTGTTTTTCTGGAAACGACTTCAATTGTACTTCTGTTTTAAGAATTATTTCATCGACTTCCACCATGCCTTTTCGCTCTATGTTTATTATTTGTGCACAAAAACTAAAACAGACTTCTATTTTCCTACTCTAAACTAAATCCTACCTATGTGAATTGGAATTACATTCACAAAGTTAGGGTTAATATTGATTTTTTAGTGTTGGTTAGTATCTCTACGTTTGTCTCATATGTATTATGCATATTTGAAGAATTTTTACAAGGTTGTGGGTTAGAAATTATTTTTTTGAAAGTTGATTTCATTCGTGAATGTGTCTACCATAATTTTCTTTTCTTTTCTTTTCTTTTTATTGTTAATTGAAAATTTTCATGAAATGTAGCTATTTTGAATACTTCTAATGCATGTATATCTAATGTTTGATAAAATGCCTAACCTAATCTTTTTATGTCTTACAAGTCTCTAAGCAAATTTGCTTCAATTTCTTATGATAATGGACAAATATGCTTGGATGTCTATGACAAGGACATCAAAAGAATATGAGTAAGGTACAGAAAATTTCATAGAGTTTGCACTTAAGGCAGGTATTGATTGTAATCACATTCGTTGTCCATGCTCAAAATGAGAAAACTTGAAAAAAGTAACTATAGGATGTTGAGAGAACACTTGTGCTTCAATGGAATCAATGAAAGCTACCACCCATGGATTTGGCATGGAGAAGAACTTCTGCATAGGCCCTCAACAGGGCCTAAAATATATGAACAAGATACTATAGGAAGTGTTGGAGATAGTAGTACAGTTGTACCAATGTTTCAAGATGCATATGATGACTTTTAGGATGACCCTGAACAATTTCACACTACATTAGAGGAAGTCGATGAGCTGTTGTACCTTAAGTGTAAAGATTATACCAAGCTATCCGCAGTGGTAGAACTTTATAATGCGAAATCAAGATTTGATTTTTCAGATCAAGGTTTTACAGAAGTCTTGAAAGTAGTGGGTAAGATGCTACCGAAAGATAATAAATTTGCAAGGTCCACATAGAAGGCAAAGAAAACCATGGCTGCACTAGGGTTGAAGTATGAGAAAATACATGTGTGTCCCAATGATTGCTTCTTGTGTAGGAAGGAGCACAAGGATAAAACTACATGCCCAACTTATGGACAACCAAGATGGAAGTTAAAGAAGAATTCAACTGAGACAGTTACATGTGTTATTGCAAAGGTTCTATGGTACTTTTCCCCTATTCTAAGGTTCAAAGGAATGCTTTGTATAATAGAAACAGTGAAGAAATTAGTGTGGTATGCCAATGACAGAGTAGCTGATAGCTTTTCATGCCATCTAGCAGATAGCCCAACATGGAAACTCGTAAACTGCATGTGGCCTAATTCTCGTGAACAACCTAGAAACCTATGACTAGCATTACCTGCAGATGGGATTAATCCTCATGGTTCTATGAGTAACAAGTATAGTTGATGGCCCGTTATATTAGTTTGTTACAACCTTCCACCATATCTATGTATGAAGAGGAAGTTCATGATGCTAACTATGTTGATATTGGGTCCAAAGCAACCAAGGAATGACATTGACGTGTACTAGTCTCCCTTGATCGATGATCTTGAGACATTATGGGACATAGATGTTGAAGCATATGATGCATATAGGAAAGAGTCATTCACCCTAAAGACTAAATTGTTGTGGACAATAAGTGACTTCCCTGCATACAGTAATTTGTCTAGATGCACTATGAAGGGATACAATGCTTGTCCTATTTGTAGTGATCAAACATGTGTTGTGTGACTTAAACATGGCAGAAAAATGGCATTTCTTGGGCATAGAAGATGGTTGTGCAGAGACCATCCATATCATTTTAAGAAGGGAGAATTTAATCGAAGTGTAGAGACAAGGAAACCTCCAAAGATTTTGACAGGATTTTAGGTATTGGAGTAGATTGAAAATATTAATGTCTTATGGGGAAAGAATACGAAGAAATCAAGTAAACGTGTTAGTGAAAGTAATTGTAGAAGTTGTTGGAAGAAGAAATCAATATTTTTTCGTATGCCATACTAAAAATCACTGCATATGTGCCATGTGCTTGATGTCATGCTCATTGAGAAGAATCTGTGTGAAAGCTTGGCCAATACCTTACTTAATATCTAAAAAAAAACAAAGGATTGACTTGCAGCTCGAATGGATCTTATGAACATGGGCTTGAAGAGGTGGTTGCATCTTGAGGATATGGACAGTCGAGGAATATACCTGCCTAAGGAAAATTATACTCTTGATTGAGAGGAAAGTAGAGTAATGTGGAAAATCTTGTTTGAGCTCAAAATCTCAAATGACTACTCTTCAAACTTTAAAAACATTGTTTCCATGGAAGAGTTAAAATTGTTGGGGATGAAGTCCTAAGATTTCCATGCATTGATGCAACAACTACTACCAATGGCGATACGTTCTATGTTACCGGACAAAGTTAGGGGAGCTATTACAAAATTCTACTACTTCTTTAATGCTTTATGCAAGAAGGTGGTTGATGTTTCAAAATTACAAGAAATTGAAGGTCATCTAGTGACAACTTTATGTGAGCTTGAGACAATCTTCCCACCATCCTTATTTGACATCATGGTACACTTAACAGTGCACCTCATTAATGAGGTCAGACTTTGTGGACCAGTTTACTTACGATGGATGTATCCGTTTGAGAGGTACTAGAAAATTTTAAAAGGGTATGTAAGTAATCATAATTGGCCAAATGGGTGTATAGCTGAATGTCATATTGCAAAGGAAGCATCGGAGTTTTGCACAGAGTACATAGTAGGTTGGCAAACCTCTATCGAGTTACATTTCATGATCCAAGAAAGAAACAATCAGTTACATTTCATGATCCAAAGGTTGGCAAACCTCTATCGAGTGGTTGTGTATTGACCATTGACTATAAAGAATGGGACCAGGTGCATCTTTATGTGTTGTGACATGTTGATGAAGTCCAACCTTACATTGAGTAAGTTGATCATACATGCATGCACTTATGTAAAATTTAATTGCTAATGGTTAATTACATCTTCTATGATTACTCTATTAATTTGTGTGTGTACACAATGAACAAATGGATGTACTTAAGGCAAAGAATCCAAGTTATGCAAAGAAACAAAAGTGGCTACAATTTGGGCATTGTTGCACTTTCAATAATCGGTTGTGTAAGAAGGTGAAATGAAAGAAATCTCACTTAAGTTAAAAACTACATACATTATGTATATATAAATGTATGTATGTATATATTAATCTTACTTAAGCCTACTTAATATACACATATTCAAGATTAGTGAGAAGTAACAGGCAATGGTATATCAGAAACCTTGGGCTGAATGGCGATGGGACCACAACCAGAAGTAATAAAATATGCCAGAGATGCCATCAATGGTTATTGCTTTTACACAAAAGACCGTGATAACTCAAGAGTGCAATAGAATAGTGGAGTTAGCTTAGTTGCTAATGCTACATTCTTTTCAAGTTCAAAGGATAACAGGCCAATAGTCGCGGATGATATTTATTATGGGGTTATAAGAGAGATTTGGACCTTGGATTATACTTTCAAAACTATGGTTGTGTTCAAGTGCGAATGGGTGGAACAAAACAGCATTAAAACTAATGCCCTTGGATTGACATTGGTTGACCTCAACAGGATCGGCTATAAAAATGATCAATTTATTTTGGCATCTCAAGCAAAACAAGCATTTTACGTACAAGATGAATGTGATAAGAGATGATCAACTATTTTATCATCCTGTCCGAGGGATTTTTATGATAAAGACGATCTAGGAGATGTTGAAATAAATTACCCTTGCATTACCAAAACAATCCCATCAAATTGAAGCATTACTTGGTCAGAATGAGGATTTGTGCATAACAATGGTGAGGAAGGTGCTTAGGTTTGAAAACAATATATATTTTGGTGTACGTGGTATATGCATATTAGTCAGTTGTAATATATATAATTTCATGTTAATAATTTTTAGCTCTGCTTTTGTCATGAGCTATATGAAATATTGATAGTGAGCTGTGTGTGTGTGTGTGCATGCAAAGAATGCATGAATCAATGTTGATTATCATAAAAAAGTAGTTTCATTGTGTATTTAATTGTTAGATATTGTGAAGTACGTAACAGAAAAGGTGTATATATTTTAAATAAAAAATATAAACAAATTATAAAAAAGTGTAAAATTTTAAAGTCGTTTATCTATAAACATATATAAATGACTTCTTTATGTATAACAAATGTATCAACAAATTAATGAGATAGACCTCTTAAATTTATCGTATTAATTATTTAACATCTTTGATTCTTAAATAACAATTTAAAATTGTTTAAATTATGTGAATTTGGTGTTAAGAAAATTAATGTTAATATAAGAACCGCTCTGACACACATAGGAAGGAAATGGCCACAAAAATTTAAGCTAGCACCCCCACATTCCCACTTCATAATTAATTTATCATCTTTTTTTTATTAATGTTCTTTTATTAGTACAGTTTTTGTGCTTCTTTAGTTATCACATATTTTCAGTTCTTCAAAAGTGTTTCTACAATATTTTGTGGCCTAAGTAAACTTTGAAATCTTAGTGCCAATCAAATACATATATTCATTTAAAATTAATTAAGTGTAGATCAACCATGAACCCTAAACTTGAACTCCTAACCCTGAAACCTTAATCCTGAGCACTTAATTCTAACCCCCCAAGCCTCTTCCCAGAGTAAGAACCCTGAACCCTGAACCCTTACTTGGAACCTTAACCCTGAGCCCTTAACCCCAACACTGTTACCTAGACACTTGAACCCCAACATTGTTACCTAGACACTTGAACCTCGGACACTTGAACCATGAACCTTGAACACTTACGTACATACCATGAAACCTTACCCTGAACCTTGATGCCTGAACCCATGAATCAATGTTGACTATCATAAAAAATCTATTTCATTGTGTATTACTTTTTAGATATTGTGAAGTACTAACATAAAAGGTGTATATATTTTGAATAAAAAATTATACAAAAGCGTATACTTTTAAAGTCGTTTAAAATATAAACAACTTCTTTATATATAACAGATGTATCAACAAAAGAGATAGACCTCCTAAATTTATCGTATTAATTATTTTACATCTTTGATTCTTAAATAACAATTTACAAAATGTTTGATTTATATGAATTTGGTGTCAAGAAAATTAACATTAATATAAGAACCACTCTGACATAGACAGGTCATGAAATGGACATGGAAATTTAAGCTAGCACCCCCACATTCCTACTTCGTAATTAATTTATCATCTATTTTTTTAATGTTCTTTTATTAGTACAATTTTTGTACTTCTTTGGTTGTCACATATTTTTAGTTCTTTAGGAGTGTTTCTACAATATTTTGTAGTGCAAGTAAATTTTGGATTAATCTTAGTGTCAATCAAATACATATATTCATTTAAAATTAATTAAGTGTAGATCAACCATGCCTGAACCCTAACCTTGAACCTTAACCTTGAGCACTTAACTCTAACCCCTAACCCTAAACCCTGAACACTTACGTACGTACCCTGAACTTTTACTCTAAACCTTAACTATGAGCCCTTGACCTAACCCTGGCCCAACATTGTTACCTGGACACTTGAACCCCAAACACTTGAACCATGAACCTTGAACACTTACATATATACCATGAAACCTTACCTTGAACCTTGATGCCAAAACCCATGAATCAATGTTGAATATCATAAAAAAAATCCATTTCATTGTGTATTACTTGCTAGATATTGCAAAGTACTAACGTAAAAGGCCTATACATTTTGAATAAAAAAATTTATAAAAATTTATATACTTTTAAAGTCGTTTTACATATAAAACAACTTTTTTTATCTACCCACATTTAAACCCCAAAATAGAATTCCCACATCCCTAACTTACATAGAGAAAAATTGAGGGAGAGGAGAAGAGAACTAAGGAAGGAGAGAGGAGAAGAGGGATGGTACATACCTATAGCTGGTCACTAGGGGTGGCGTTGGACAAGGGGGCGGTGGGGGTGTTGGTGATCGGTGGGGCAGGCAAGCGGTGGGAAGGAGTTGGGTGGGGGCTAGTGATGTGTAGGAGCTGGGTTCGGGTGGGGGGTAGGGGTTCGGGTGGGTGGGTGGGTGGGTGGTGGGAAGGAGCCGGGTGGGAGGGTGGGCGGGGAAGGAGTTGGGTGGGGTTGGGAGTGGAGTCCGCTTGGTGATGGGAAGGAGCTGGGTTGGGCGGGCATTGAGAAGGAGCTGGGTGGGGGGTATGGGTGCAAGCGGTGGGAAGGAGTTGGGAGGGTTCTAGTTCGGGAGGGGGTGAGAGGGTTTGATTGGGCTGGGGGAAGGGGTTGGGGAGGAGAGAGTTGGGTGGGGTCGTGGTGGCGGGGGGAGGAGGGGAGCCGGGGTTCCGATGTGACGGTGGGCGGGCGTGGGGAACTGTATTCTAAAGAGGGGTTGGGGGAAGGGGCTGGGGGCTGGGGGCTGGGTGCAGGGTAGGGGGAGGAGGGGAGTTGGGTTCTGGCGTGGTGGTGGGAAGGGGGGTGGGGGTGGGTTACTACTATTTATTGATTGATTTTCATGACTAATTTTTTTTGTTTTTTGCAGAATTAAGTTATTCATGTACAAACCCTAGCATTGGAGGTATTCATTCAGAGGAATCAAAGTTGACAAGCATGATCTTACAGGTGCTTGATTGCTTCCTCTTTTCTTTTGTTTCTTAACATGCATGTTTGGTACTAACATCTAGTAATTCCATTGCATGTTTCCATTTTCATGTTATTTCTTTCCTAGTTAAATCAAAATCAATCTCTCTTAAGCTAGGTGGTGTAGCTTTAAAATTACTTGCAACCTCACAAATTAAAGTAATAATTGCATTAAGAGAGGTCGATCCCATGAGGAATATCAAGGAATTTCTAGTTGATTTGATCCTATTTAAGTTGCTTAGCTTAGCTACAGAAAGATTATTTTGATAAACATGGAATTTAAACAACATGGAATGAGAAACATGCATAAAATTAGACACATGAGCTAAAGGAAACTTTCTAAAAATAAAGATTTTCAATGGTATTAGAAACTTTCTTAACTAACATGCATTAAATAAATAAAAAAAATGATAACTAAAATGAATGATTGTAGGAAGCCTTAATTAAGGAAGCTTGATAAAAATGAAACTTTCCTAAACTAACATTTTCCTAATCTTAAAACTTTCTAAAAATAAAACATTCTAAAACTAAACAAAGAAATGTTCTAAATCCAAACTATGATGCAAATAACTAAACAAGTAATGAAAAACTATCATGAAACAAGGGAACAACAAACCACTTAAAGACAAACCACCCATCACCATGTGCATGACCCATGGAGTTGTGCGCATGGCTCATGAGTAAGGAAATGGATGAAATGTGTGGATTAAATTTTTTCTAACATGGGATCTAACCAAAATAGTAACTAAACTATCTAAAAAGCTAAAGTGGTTCTTAAGAAATCAAGTAAATAAAGTGTATGGATTGCTCGAAATTATGTATATATGACTCATGAAAGGTAAAATTCCAAAAGTAAGATACTCATAAAACTTAAATCAAACAAAGGCATGAAATGACATGATGCATGTGATTCAAGACATGAAACATGATCATAAAACCAAAATTCTAACGAACTTCAAGCATGCAAATAACCAAGAGAAACTTACATAAGACATAAACTTTATTGGATGGAATTTAGTACACGAATTGTGCATATGTACATAGATGAACATCTAGCATAAGTTAAGCTTATCACTACTTGTGAATACCTATACCCACTAAGAGATGTGAACTCAATGTAGTGGAGTTAAAGACTAGTAAAAGATCTATGGGATTTGTAGCCCTTTACAAATATCTATACCTTATAGGCAAATACTTTTCATGCAACCTTTATCTGTTTTCCTTGAGGTTAGTTTGTCACATATGTTAGATATTGTATGTTTATGTGAATGGATGGAAAAGGTTATCAAGAGAAAGTTGAAGGGAATTAAAGAAATTATCAATAGTAGAAGGCAAGGGATTGGTGAGAGTGCACATGCTTATAGTAGTTTCTTCTGCTCTACAATAAGAAGCATGGTTCCTATCACATTTGAGGATTGGAGATATGTGCCATCCTCAACAAAATATTCAATATGGGAAATGGTGAAGGTATGTAAACGTTAAGTACATGTATGATTTACATTATAACTTTCCTTATTTTTCAAATATAGTAATTTGATGTGTTCAATTTGCAGTCTGCCTTCGATGTGCCAGATGACAAGAAGATGTGTGCTTTACAAGGGGTAGGTGAACAATGGAGAAAATGGAAGAACTACCTTGTTCACAATTATATAGCTCCAAATGTCAACAATCTGTCAAGGCTGTACACGGTGCCTTCCATTTACTCCTACGCCATTGACTTAGAGGCTTGGAATGTATTTGTACAAAATTGCAGCTACGCCGAGTTTGAGGTATGTGCAGAAACGATGCTTCATTCTTTTAATTACATGTAACATTCAATTAGTGCACTTGATCACACATGTAAAAATGTGTAGGCGAAGAGTGTAAGGGGAAGAAAGGTGCATAAAATAAATATGCAGCACCACCTATCTAGGATGAGCTATGCTAGTTAGAAGAGAGCAAAGTAAGCATCTGTGACAATTTATCCTATTCAATTTAATGCTACTATACTTATATACATGTTCTCTAACTATAATGCCTTTGCTTGACAACAAAAAAAGCTAGAACCATGGAACCCAGTGATCGCTCCATCTTTTGGAAGATGGCACATTCAGTGGGCCATACTAGCAACAAGTTTGCAGATGAAACTACTGCTCAAATTACTTCGTGCATAGTAAGTGGTTCCACCTGTTTATAAATTTTTTACAAATAATTAGATAAAATGATCATGTCTTTCTAATTAAATTTTGCAGGACATTCTTGCTTAAGAAATTGCTACTACAGGAACTTTAACCAGCATTGTTGCCAAGGATGACATCCTGTATAGGGCTATGGGCAATAAGCAGGACCACCCTAGTTGAGTTAAGGGCATGGGTCAAGGTGTTGTTCTGTCTAAATTCTTTGGTAGAGGACATATACCTAAAGTTCAAGATGATGAGTAGGCCTACAATGAGCTCATTGAGAAAATAAAGGCTGATATATTTAGACAGATTTGTGAGGAGGTTTGATGATTGTTTCTCCACCACCTACTCATAATATACACCTTACTGTACCTCCATCACATGCGAGTTGCAATTCCCCAACTGAAGAAGATAATGAAGGACATCTACCTCCCCTCGAAAAGGAAATTTCTTCCCATGAGGTATATACAATGACAAAACTTTTAATTGTCCTTTTGTAATTATTTTATATCTCAACCTCTCTATTGCATATTTGATTTGCAGGTGGGTTAATGCCTGTTGGCCTTGGATTCCCGTCAAAATATCATGGGAGTTGGTTCATCCTATGAGCATGAATCAAACATTTTGCATAGAACTAGTATGCACCGCATGCTAAGCAGGTGTCCATTATCATGGCTTTGAATGCTAATGCTTGCCTACCATTCCCATTAGAAATGGAAAATATTATAACCCTTGGGTAGGCAATTGCATATCACGTCACTTGGCCAGAGGCACTAGTCCTTCCCTTAGAGTCCACAGTATGTATCTCATCATGCTACCTTCCTCATTAATAATTTTTTAGCTAAAGACCTCACTTAATTGTTTAATAACTCTATACGGTTAATCAACAACAAAATGAGGCGCCAATGGAATAGATACTTGTATATATCTTTGGTTTTTCTTTTATCATAAATTAGGCCCTCTTTATAGATTAATATTATATTATTTAGCTTAAATATTTTACATCTTTTACAGTAGCCGACCTAGGAGCATGTGCAAGTCCCACCTAACATGCCTCAATCCCTTAGGTTAATCTATAGTCTCATCAACGACAATATGAAAATCAATCCTGTACAAATCAAGCGGGTAGTGTTTGCCAAGGATGTTGTTAAAGTGTCACTTATAGAAGAGGACCTATTATGAATTTGCCTATGGGATCAGCTCGAGCACCCTCGTATTGTCTCCTACATGGGGTATATGCACATACTTGCTTGTAAATCATTTGGTATTGAATTACATATTATATTTTAAAGGTATATATAATAATTATTTCTTTTATGCAGCTTCTTGAATGATGCTACTAACCTTTTTGAGGGTGAAGGTACACTTTACTAATTCCTTGACCCTTGCATCATTTCTAGAGCGACGAAGTGATGGCTGATAGAGAGGCGTATTCAGGATATTTTTCTAGACTTCTTTCGTTGCTCTCAGGGACAAGGCTTAATGATTCCCTATAATAGTAGGTAATTTTTAATTTTTTTGCTTTCTTGTCAATTTATTCTTTACTTAGGGATTGTTAACTTCCATTATAATCCATATGACTATCTATGTAGGTCTCATTGGATGCTGCTCATTTTGGATGTGCATGGTGATCATGCTTTCTTTTTTTATTCTCGTAGAGTGCACATCTGTCTCGCTCTCACAAATATTATAAATAAGTAAGCATTAATTTTTTTTCATGTGTTATATGTAGATAAGTAATTTTTTATTTCACTTATAATGCATTTGAAATTTAAATTTGTAAGACTTGGTAGGAATAGGCTACAGTAACTGAGCCTTGTCAACCACTAAAACTCATATGGAAGAATGTCAAGGTATATGAAACAGTTAATTACTCTAAGTTATCATTAATTAAACCTACATTATTAAAAATAATATTTATAAGTTCTTTTTTGTTGTCCTTATTGCATAGTGCCCTCAACAACAGTCTAATTGGGAGTGTGAGTATTATGTCCTGAGGTACATGAGGACCCTCATATTTAATTATACCCGTGTCTCCCATTTAAAAAAGGTATAACACTTTTTATTTTGTATAATCTTATATTTTTCTAAAGTTTTTATGGATCTAGTTAAAAAGTTTTAGCATAATTAAATATGTTGTATTTCAGGCTGCTATGCTTGCTGAGTGGGAAAATAAGAAGAGTTATTCTAGAGTAAATCTTAATGAAATATGAAATGAATGGGCTGAGTATGTAATGAGTTTCAATTAGATTACTTGGAGTAACTACATGAACTTGAAATACATAATAAAGTATTTTTTTATTAACTTGTGTGTGTTCCTTTAGATTTTATTATTTTCTTTGAAAAATATATATATATATATATATTCATTTTAAGCAATGAATGAGCAGAAATTTGGAGTGTGGGAATAAATGAGTATGGATGAAGTGAATTTGGAGTTTGAACATGAAGTGAATATGTGGCAGTTGAAGTATATAACTTTTACAAGAAGAAGAATGAGAGGATTACTTAGAATGTGTATGGATTTACAAATGAAGTGAATGTGGATGTCATAGACAATGCATATGTTGTAGCTTCTTATATAAATTATTTTCAAGATAGATGTGGATGGATAATGATGATTACGGATGTTTTGTAGCCATTATGGATGTATTAGGTGTTACATTTTAAGAATGATTCGGGGTATCAAGAAAGAAGTGGATGCATGTTGTATTAGATGTTTGGTTTTTCATGTTTATAAAGATTGTTTGTATCAGGTGTATAGAATGATTATTATTCAATGTATACACAAGTGGTAGTGTATTAAGAAAGATGTTGATGCATTGTAGTGGATAGTGATTTGGAATGTCTTTGGATATTGAAGTTTTTAGGTGTATATGATGTTTAGTTTTTCATATTTATAAAGATTGTTTGAAGTATTAGATGCATAGAATGTTTGTTATTCAATGTATACACAAGTAATGTATAAAAGAAATTAAGATGTGGATGCAATGTAGTGGTTATTGGTTTTTCATGTTTGTGGAGATTGAAGTATTTTAATGTATACATGGTATTGTGTATTAAGAAGTGGATGAACATTATTTGTAAACAGGTTTTTAGTATTTATAAACATTGTTTGAATATCAAGTGTTTATTATTCATTGTATACAAGAGGTGGAGCAGACAAACAAATTTGAAAAAAATAAATAATACTTTTAAAGTCATTTTTTTACAAAATGACTTTAAAAGATGAGAATTTTTTTAATTCGTTTTGTCTAAAACAACTTTAAAAGTCATGAGATATTCTATAAATGTTTTTACTTTCAAAGTTGCTTATATGAAAATAACTTCTAAAATCATAAACTTTTAAATTAGTTTTTATATAAGTGACTTCAAAAATTCATCCAAATGAAATTCTTTTGAAGTCACTTATCCGAAAATGACTTCTAAAGTCATCAACTTTAGATGTCGTTTTTTTTGTAAGTGACTTCAAAAGTCAATTAAAATTTGGTTGTTTTTGAATTCTTTTTATGTAAGCAACTTCAAAAGTGTATGACTTTTAGAGTCTTTAAAAAAATGACTTTAAAAGTTGATGACTTTCCAAGTGGCTCGATAAAATCACTTTTAACCGACTTTAAAAGCCCCTTATGCAGTAGTGTTACCTTAAAATATTTTAAAAAGTATGTACTTTTTAAAGATGGTTGCCCATAACCATCTTAAAAAGTCATTAAGAAGTCTAATGTTTTAAGATAGTTTTCCCTAACCATCTGAAAAAATTTAGGGACTTTTTAAGATAGTTATCTAGAACCATCTTAAAAGTTAAAAAAAAATTTTAAGATGGTTTTGCTAACCATCTTAAAAAGTTAGACTTTTTAAGACAGTTAGAGTAACCATCTTATTTTAATACCCGATTTTCTAAGACAGCTAGTCAGAAGATCATTTTCAAACCATCTTCTATTGACATTTTTAACCATTTGAAAAACCCTTTGGTGTGGTATTGTTGGCTTTCCTAGGGGAAACATCAAATGCTAATGGTATGCCAATCATAGGCGATGCATAAATTTGGGCTAGATAAACGTAAGTGTTGCTTTAGTCCCAAGCCTGCAAGGTTTGTTGTTGTAGGGATAGAAGTACATGGCTAGGTCTTGATGCAATTACAGTATAAACTCTTAGCTCTCCAATGCATTTCAATTCTTTATGAGTAGAATTATGTTTCATTTTTGACAATGAGGTTTCCTGTGGTGCCATATTTCCCAAAGAAGATAACATTGGCAACAAGGAATGGAAGATCATACTTGAACTAGTAGTGATATCCTCCAAAAAATTGGTTGGTTAATGAAATGTAGTAAAAACCTGCTGCAACACTATGCTGTATGAGTAGTGGAAGCATAAATGCATAGCAAAATGGAATAGTTTGAGAGACTGATGCATCTAGCATAGAAAGCATTCAACAAGGAGATTTTAATGAATACAAAGCAAGATGAAGATTTTAGTTCTAAGCTATAAATGGTCAATCTTTATCTTCTATAAGAACTCCAAAGTCTTGTTTATGTGGTGTGTTGTTCAACGCACCACTCCAAAAGTACTTTTATCCCAAGACATCATGATATCTTCCATTTTCTCTTTCTTAAAAAATATACTTCACACTTTCGTCAAATTACTTCATACTAATTTATGAGGACCAACTAATACTGCATCTATTTCTGGATCATGTTATTACATCACCTTTGTTAATGATTGTACTCTGATCGTAGACTATCCTTTGGTAAACTTGTAAACAAAGAGATAAGTGTTATCTTTGTCATGAAGAAAACATATAGATCTCGTGTGTCACTGATCTATGACCACCCTACTAGAGCTAACACACTGTTGCTTATGATCTAAATTGCACAAAAAGCTAATAGAAGACACTTGGGGAGTCATGTACAAGCCTGAATTAGTTTCAAATGAGTCAAGTAGTTCTCTGAAGGCTCTACATTTAGAGAATGAGGCTTTGAGAAAAAAAAAAGAGACCCTCTAGCTTGCTTATAACAAATGAGACATCAATGATTGTATTCTTTAACCTAGATGGCATTTTCAACAATGTGTTTCTCAAGAGTAATGGAATAAGACATGCTTCTAAAGCTTAGAGGTTGATCACCCAAAGGTCAATATGAAATAAGTAGAGTGCAAGGACAAATTAAAGACTGGATTCTTTTGCCTTTGATTCCAAGTAAAAGAAGTTGAAATTGCACCAAGTAGCAATGCACACAGACAATTTTGAGGATAGAATTTTTTGAGGTCAAAAGGAGAGAGACAAATAATTGTTAGTCATTTCCAAAATTTTATATTTTTTCAATAAAGAATAAAGGGGAGAAACACTCATGTAAAAAACCCAAGATTGATCCCCAATTTATGCATGTGATTCCAAACAATAACATAACATCTTTTTAGGTCATAAAAAGCTAATAACCTTTATTGAAGAACAATTAAGTTCTTAGATAGCACACAAATTAGATATTCAAAAAGTATATGATATATTGGATAAGTGGACATGACATGTTGCCAAAGCTGAGATCGATTTTGCATGAACATGACTTGCTCTCCTCTGCTTTGAAGTTAGAACTGATTCATTTTTTTTTATTATAATTGATGAGTCGTTGCATGGTAGAATTGTTCCTATAAAAGGTGGAAATGAGAGCAGTTTAGGCATAAATAGAGAGAGAGAGAGAGAGAGAGAGAGAGAGAGAGAGAGAGAGAGAGAGAGAGAGAGAGAGAGAGAGAGAGAGAGAGAGAGAGAGAGAGACCAAAATGTTCAATTGTTTCACTACATGTTTAAGTTGAAGAAGTCACAGACCCCCATAAGAGGCAGTATGACTAAAACTAACTCTAACTGGACTTTGTTTTCGTAAAACCTATCCATAAAGCACTTCATTAAGCGAAAAAGCAACTTAAAAGCAATATGAAATAGGTTGGCAGTCACATAATCATCAAGAAAGTACGAATGATGATAAAAATTTGGATTGCCTCATCAAGAGGGTTAAAAGTAATTATATTACAACGTTGGAAGAGTCCAACCTTGTCCAATAGGAAAGACTCTAAGAACTATAAAATCTATTACTACATCTTCAAGACTTGTATAAGACAATGGATCCTAATGTATAATAATATAGGAAATACTATAAAATCTGTAGTCAAATAGAAATACAGACCAAGGTGAAGTTCTAGATCTTAACACCCTTAATTTGGAAATTTTACTTTTAACCCAAAAGACAAATAATCCTTACTCCATTCCATTCTTTCCTTGAAACTATCCTTTTACTACCTTTAGTTGGAAAGAGGGGCCAGAAATTTTTTCACAAAGAGCCACTACAGGAGTCAATTGGTTAGGACAGTCCAACCGATTCGAATAATTGGACTAGATTTTCTCAGCAACACTTTAGTCAATGTACTTGTTCAAATCTAATTATTGCTTTTATGGTCCGATTTTTATTTTATTGGTATATGATAAGTGCCTAAAAATTGTCCAATTGTCCAATTAATTATTGTTAAGACCTCTATACATTTATGGTCAAATTTGTAGGACTAAATAAATCATATTTTCTCTTTTCTAAGTTCTCCTATATGTAGGGCTTAACTTTCTAGTTTCTTTTATGGACTATATATATATGATTTAGCCACCCACCATTCATATGTCACTTACTTTCATGATAGCAAGTAATTCTACTTTTTCTATCTATTATATTTAAGACTGTTCCGAATTAATAAATGTTTGAACATGGAGCACAAGATTCAAAGAATTATGTGGTAGGATCTAAATCGATTGGGATTCCCAGTTGTCAAGATAGTGATATGGGTAAATCGGATCCGATTCCAATCGATTGGTGGGCCTAAGAGCCACATTGCACATTCCACAAAGACCTTAACCCAAAGCATGTCAAACATGTCCATCCCTTGGCAATTGTCTTACACAAAGAACCACCGTCAAAATCACACTTCCGAACATTTGGCGTACTCAGAACCATTGTATTTGTGAAACCTTAAATCCACTGCTATTAGTATCCTGATCGAATTGCACCCAAGTATAACATTCATACCTTGAACCTAACCATGTTCCCATTCAAAAGAACTTTGCATACTGCAAATCAATGAAACTGCTGGAACTCAATTGCCAACTTCTCCGAGCTAACAATATCCAATTGGTTCCCAGCTCCATTAAGATGGATCAAGCTGTCTTTTGATTTTTTATGGGGTAAATTAAGGCTGGACCTTTGGAGGGTTTATTAAGATACAAACACCAGAATTTGATTGTACTGTTCCGTAAATAGCTTTAGAGCGGGGCCATAGGTAGTTTGTGATTTTGCAGGGGAAAGCGGTATGTGATGAACGAAGCCAAATATTTCATTGGAAGATAGAGGCAGTGTAAAGAATAAATATATACAGATGGCTCTTCAATTGGTATCTAATTCTCTGTCATCTGCTTTGATATGAGGAGATGAATCAGAAAAGAGGATGATTGAGCTACAGCAGATAAGTATTTTAGGACAACTTATATGGTGAAAACTCTGGTAAAACTTAAGGAATCAACTTCAACTAGATGTATATGTGGGAAAAACAAAAAGGTATACATGAAGCCCACCTTTGATGGGGCATATAATGAACATTTTCAGCCCTGGAAGATCTTCATTACCACTAGCTGTTCATGGTGTAAAATGGATGGTGATGGAGTTTAATTAAGAACAATGATACACGTCTAGACCAATCAGATAGTTTGATGTGCCTAAAAGACTAGATGAATGAATCACTAAACTGTTGCCCACCCACAACATTATTTTGCTTGCACGCTTTTCACATGTTATGGGACTTTGAATTAAAGACATGGCTGCACCGTATGGAAACCACAATCCTCTGCAGAGGTGGCTCATAACAACAGTAATAGTATTGTGATAACATAGAACTAAGCAGCCTCATCCAGTATTCCTCTTTAACTCCATGAGGATCCCACAACAGTGGCATGGGCTCTATCATTCTCATCCTGCATTTGTCATGGGAAACGTGGTTTATAATCAATGAAAGACTATCCAGTTTCATGCACATTCCTAACCTTAAAGGAAGACGAGGGTTTTAATGCTATCTTCACTCGCCAGTCGTGAAGCCGGTTATCTCAAGTTCCTGATTTATGAACCAAGTTCATTGTGAAGTTCTGAGGCTCTGTTTGCTTTCAAGGTCTGGGCCATGCCTACACAAAATGCTACCCCATATCACGAGTCAATAGTTTTTTTTTTCTTTCTCTCTCCAAGCACCCTTTACTTTTAAAAAATGATGGTCATACTAAATGATGAGAGAGAGAGAGAGAGAATAATTAAAATATTTAACTTAGGTGTATACAAAAGCATATATATATACAGTTGAAGAAGTATTTTTCTTGTGTTTTGGCGCAGTTTCCAATTAATTTTTCCTAAATTTTAGATGAGTTTCTCATTGTTATTTTAGGAGTTTCCTAAGCGCATCGGATGAGTTTCACGTAACTTTTACATTATTTTAAAAATAGTTTCATATTGGTACATAAAATGAGTTTCATGTACGCTATTAATGTATTTGATAACCTTGGGCCAAACTAAACTCGGAGAATCAATGTGGTCCAATCATAATGCCCACCTCTAAATATGCTCAGTTCACTTCGGTTAGTGTGAACTTGTAAGTTACGAGGTCACAATTTTCTTAATTTGATTCAACACTAATTAGTCATTACAACTCACTAAGCTTAGAGAGTTAGTTAAATTAGAAGGATGTCTATGGTCTGTATATATCCATTACAGCCAATTTAGACTAAAACTTCTTACAATTAAGTTCTTGTCTAGCACAAAATGATGTTCTTCTTAAATCTATTTTATTGTCTGGCTTCCGGAGGGTAAGCATGTCTTGTCAGTGGGACAAATATGATTAGGGAAACAAAAGGAAGTAGAAAGAGATGCTTGCATGACCGACCTTGATCATGTTGGTCCTTAATTAATCGCAGTTCCATTACTCAACTCGACTAACGACGCGTTTTCAATAATTTTCAATGACATAAGTACTCTTTGTTGATCACAATACCTTCTTATTTGTTTATCAAGTCCCCTGTATTATTCTACCAAAGCAAAAGGCAGGAAACAAAACCCCAAAAGATTTATTCTCAAGGATCTTTTGACTTGCCATTTTAAAGGGAAAAAAAAATGTTTTCTTGAGTTACTAATTTTAAGGGAAGCCTTGGCGTAATAATAGAGTTGTTGTCATATGACCTTAAGGTCACAGGTTCGAGATGTGAAAACAGTCTCTTCCAAATGCAAGGTAAGTCTGTGTATTACTGACCCTTGTGGTCTGTACCTTTTCTGGACCCTGCATGCACAGGAGCTTTGTGCACCAAAGCTGCCCCTTTAGTTGGATAATCCAGTTCTAAACTATAGGATTCGGGCCTGGGGAAAGTCAGTTAAGTACATTATCTAATTGATGAGCATGAATCTACTCTATTCTTGGTACCTGGCCAAATTGATCGGAAGATCCTGGTCTACCAATGTTGCTGGGATCGGAAATAACGTGTGGCTTACATCGATTGTGGTTAATCAGATTACCGGCGCGGATTAATGTACAAACATGTGCCTTAATGGACTCAAAAGTTGATTTTTCACTTTTTGTGAATGACAACACACACACACTTAACCCCCAACACCACCAACCACAAGACTTTTACATTGAAAGTTCTGGTAGACAGGCTGTTAGGCTCTTTCCTGGCAACCATTTGTAGGGTCGACATGTCCCCATTGGACGTTCTCGTTCAATGATACGCAGCCTCGATTCCTTGTCATTGTGGTTGATTGGATCATCCTAGCCCTTTGATCCGCAAGCAATTTTTGGGTACTACTACTTCTATGATAAAGCATGATTTTACCTTAAACCAGAAAATATTGTTCTCTCTTTTGATGGTCCACAGGAGCAATGGCCATTATTGCACTTACCTCCTCACATTTGGTGGCTACTTGAGTCGGTCCGGAAACTGAACTCGTTGTGCTCAGTCTTGGTAAAACACACGCCACGTATAATCTCAGTCGCTTGGAATCAGATAGTACTTGGCATGATTTATAGGGCGGCCCTGGGAGGCTCAGAAGATCATTAAACACAGATTTGCACGCGCTAAGGGTAAATGCTGGGTTCAGAAAGGTGGTTGGATTGGGTTCTTCTGCCTTGAGGCTGTAAAAGGACGCAACCAAGAGTGATCTCAACCTTTCATTATTTTTACAGTGCTCTGTTTAAGCGGTTTACCAAAAATTACACCCATCCGAGGCTTCTAAATACTATATTTTTTAGTTAAAATGTTTCCAATGGCTGTGAAATTTGCACCTACTTAATCTAAAGCACGAAGAACATGGTGAATAAATCTAATCATCCAAAGCCATGCAGCTAGCATCCCTGTTTTGTTTTGACGCCACAAAATCATTTTCCGGTTGAATTCTTCTAATGCATTTGCGAGTGTACAATAATGCAGTTTTCAAGCACAAAGTTACTGTAAACTAAAAGAGGTATATTTTTAAGATGATGACGTAACTTTTTACAAAATGCAAAGTAAAATTGCATACTATTAACCCAGACCCTAAAACTTAAGGACTGCCCTGGAAACCATTCATCTTCTCAAGCGACTGATTAATCCAAATCTTATTCCGAGTTCTAAAATAGGCAGTAGACAATCTGCCCTCCATTTGACTTACTTTTCCAGGAAAATCAGTCACATCACAGTCGCATGACTCCTTCCTTCCTGGAAGATGAACGGTTTGAAATTTTGATCCCAATCCATCTTGACCCCGCAGGTACGGCTGGACCCACCACATGCACCTCTCCTCCAGTACGACTGTATCTTTGCCAGGTGGATCCGTACACCGATGAAATCAAACGCCACCGACGTACAATTCAAAAGACAAAAATGGAACTAATAATAGTTGTGGATCCAGAAGGACAGCCGAGCAAACCCAAAAGTAAGAAAAGGCCGGCGTTGTAACGCGTCCTTCTCAGAAACCGCGTCTCAATGACTTCTACCTCTTCCCTCTCCGACATATGGGAAATGAATACACGACGTGACTGAAGCGACTGCCATCTCAGCGTCTTTGACTTTACCTCTCTTCTCTCATACTTCCACACACAACGCTAACAATCCTTTGAGCACACACGTCGTCGAAAGACGCCCCACAAAGCTCTACAAAACCATTCGCCGCCCTTCTCCATATCCGAAGCATTTCTTTCAATCCAAAACCCAATGTTCTACGCAAGATCCCATCTTCTCTCGATCCTTCTACTGCTCACTGTCGCAGCAACAAGTTTCTCCGATGTTGGAGCAACAGGCACTGCTAATTCCTTGTTCTTAGAAGCCCCAGTTTTCTACAATTCACCAACATGCCGGCAAATCCCTGCAGAAGAAAACCAACGTTGCAGTAAGGACGTCATCAACATAGCAATGACGCTAGACGAAAGCTATCTCCGAGGATCCATGGCGGCCATTCTCTCCATAATCAAACACTCTTCCTGCCCTCAAAACCTCTTCTTCCACTTCATTTCTTCTCAAAACCCAAAGCCCAGCAATCTTGAATCGGCAATATCAACCTCATTCCCCTACCTGAACTTTGAAGTTTACCCGTTCCAGGAAGAAATGGTAGCCACAAAAATATCAGACTCGGTACGGGAAGCCCTCAATCGACCATTGAATTACGCCCGGGCGTACCTCGCCGATCTCCTCCCAGAATGTGTGGACAGAGTGATCTACTTGGATTCCGATGTAATTCTGGCCGACGACATTGCCGAACTTTGGTCTGCAAACTTTTCCGGCGAGTCCGTTATCTTGGCACCTGAACACTGTAATGCCAACATGTCGAGGTATTTCACGCCGGCTTTCTGGTCAAACCCGGTCTTATCTTTAACATTTTCAGGGAGATCGAAGAAGGCTTGCTATTTTAATACTGGAGTGATGGTTATAGATTTGAAGAAATGGAGAGAGAAAGATTATACGAGAGAGATTGAAGATTGGATGGATTTGCAGAAAAGAATGAGGATTTATGAGTTGGGTTCCTTGCCGCCGTTTCTGTTGGTTTTCGCCGGGCAAATTACGCCTGTGGAGGCACGGTGGAATCAGCATGGATTGGGGGGTGACAACTATGAGGGGCATTGTCGTAATTTACATCCAGGCCCAGTGAGCTTGTTGCATTGGAGTGGGAGGGGTAAGCCATGGGTTCGGCTGGATGCGAATAGGCCCTGTGCCGTGGATGCTTTGTGGGCCCCCTATGATATGCTTAAGAAGGGAGATCATCCCTTGGATTAGGTGACATGGCTGTACCTGAGAAAGCTGGATCGTCAATGTCATGAGTTGGACAGATCAAATGGAAAGCGATATCGCCCTTGGAATCCGGGCCGTTGTTCATTTTGAGATAAACTTTTATCTGACGTCCAATTGACTGACTGGGGATGGGCTAGACAGTCCGTCCAATAGCCATCATTTCGGGGCTATGGGCCCGCGTCATGCATGCTGGATGCAAGGTGACAAACATGCCGTTTTGGCCTTCACGATGTTAATTATCGATCTAAAGCGATGGATGTACATTGAGGGAAGTAGAAGGAAGGAGAATTGACAGGTGGATCCAGGCGTAAGTTGAAAAGTTTGAAGATGAAAGATGATGTGGATAGCTGAACAATAAGTTGCTAATGGTGGTCTATCACCAACAAGTGAACTCCCTGACGCAAATCCTATTAACAGTGATTGAATGGGTGAGGATGGCTGTTAATGGAAACAAGATGAATTTATTGATGGAGCGGTTGATAGGTTCATCTTGTATGTCATTTAATTCTTTAAATTAAGAATCTGGTTTTAGGGTGGGCAGTGAACTCGCCAATTTGAGATGGATGGACAGTCTACATTCGTTATTAGCACTGTTATGTAAGAGTTGTTATATGGTGGATGGGCATATTTTGGCTCTGAAATTATTGTCTGGTAAGTTGCTACATATAAATGGATAGTAATACGACTTGACTACGTGTTGATGACTCTGATTTGAAATGTGAAGTTTCGAAGTTGAATATGCCCAACTATTTTTTGTTTCTTTGGACGTTTCTTAATTGCCAAAAATCAAAATCGTAGTATATCCAGATGAGTAGCAATTTTGCTCGTAGACGACCATCCAAGTCAAGGCCTACGAGATCATTGGGTTTGGATCAATCAAAAGAAGTTCACTACTGGGGGCACATTGTTAAACCATACATAATCATAGACCACAATGGGCCCCTAATGCTATCGAGATGTCTCATTTTCATGATTTTAGGCATAAAGTTTTTGGAAGATCTAAGCCATTGCTCTCAATCAGCCTCCCTCAAATTACCTGAATACCAAAAAATCACTATCATGGATGATCTTAGCCTATCTTTCTTTTGGTTTTAAATCACGAAATTTTAAAAAAATTAGAGAAACAAAAGAGAAAAAAGGAAAAGAGTTTAGAGTCATTCAATTGACATGATGTTTCACATATACCCCAAACAAGCTAGAATGCACAAGATGGAAAGATAAAATGAAAAGAAGAGGTTGTCTTGGGCCAATGCATCCATGATAGCATTTATCTTGATTTGTAGATCTTAATACGTGATTAAATCATGTCTATGGGTCCATAGTCATAAAGTTTGGATTTGGAAAAAAGTCAACAAGAAAAAAGTGGTGAAATTTGGAATATATAGAAAAGAGATGATAAAAATTCAAAAAGTCAAGAATATTTTAAATTATAATATGGAAAATATATATGCATGCAATCTACTTAATAACTTCTTGAGTAGATGTAGATACTATTATGGACAAAATTAAATATAATTCCTAAACTTCTTGACAAAATTACAAAGTTTGGAGCCATAAAAAGTAGTGAGAGTAAAAAAAAAAAAAGTCACTATCCAAACTTGTTGATATAAGAGACTTGAAGCTTAGGGTTGAGTTGTTAAAAAGAAATCATCATCATCATCATCATCATCATCATCATCATCATCATCATCATCATCATCATCATCATCATCATCAAGACCTTATCCCAATTAGGGGTTGGCCGCATGAATCTTGTTCATCCATTCCCTTCTATTAAATATCATGCCTTCATTTAGCCTAAAGTTTTTAAATCTTTTCTCACCACTTATATCCACGTTCTTTTGGGCCTTTTCCTTGCCCTTTTAGAACCTTCTACTTGCATTGCCTCACTCCTTCTAACTAGTGTCATTTTCAGTTTTCGTTGGACATGTTCAAACCATCCAAGTCTAATCTTCCTCATCTTATTACTTATTGGTGCTACCCTTAAGTTTTATCTAATGCTTTCATTCCTAATTCTATACTTTCTTGTCTTGCCACTCATCCATCTCAACCTCCTTATTTATACTACGCTCATCCTATGAACATAAAGTTCTTTAACTACTCAACACGATGATCCATACAGCATGACTAGCCTTATAGCTATCCTATAGAATTTCCTTTTAGTTTGAGTGGCACCCTCCAATCACACAAAACTCTATATACACATCTCCATTTGTTGAAGAAAAATAAAAAGCTAAAAATTTAAAGATGAAAATTTTTGTGAAAGAAAAAAATCATAAAAGCATTTACTTGTAAAAGGAAAAACAAACTTAAATATAGAAAGCTGAAAAATGAAAAGATGAAGAAAGAAATACATAAATTTTGGCATTTTGTAAAAAAATAGATTCTAAATTTTTTTTTCAAATTTAAAAAATGAGTTTTATTAAAAAGGTAGGTCTTCTTAAAGGAAGATAAGGCTTACGAAAAATACACATCTTTTTCAACATAAAAGGAAAAAAGAAACTACTTTGTTACAATGTATGGGAATTTGACTATTAGATTAAACACAGAGTAGTGAGTAGTTGCATTATCTTTATGAGTCCATCTAACCTTTAGATGCTAAAGTTGATTAAGCTATTCATGAAAGAGTCCTGCTACTAAGTAAAGCACTTTCCCAATTAAAGAAGTACAATTTTTAGCCCACATAGATTTTCAACACCAATAAAATTCGCACACCATTATTAGCTAACCCACATGAGTTTGGTTCCATTCCAAATGAGAATTTAATTGGCATATGTTATAGTTCTCAATAAAACAATGGTTGACATTTTCCTATGCAAACCAGAACGAGGGCCTTTCGGATTAAGGATCCTATCAAGAAAAAATCAATGCCAATGGAGTGAGCTTGTTATTATCTATTGATTAACAGATAGTATCATACAACGAAGTAGCATATGTGGGCTTCAAAACATGTACCTTTTTAAGCAGAAAAGTGTACTTCTCAAAAGCATTTTCTTTTTGAATTTGTTTATGACTTTGTTTTTCTGTGTGTAAAATCATCTATGCCTTGATTCAACCAATTAGAAACTATAACATGAAGAAATAGGATTTCTATGATAGTCTCGAGACAAATGTGAGATATACTCAAAGAATTAGGAGTATGCATGATCTAAGCTATTCATCTTCTTCATTTCCTCTTGGAGTCTCCCTAAGATATACCCAAATTTTTAGGGGATATGCATGATCTAAGATATTTAGGTTGTTCAATTCAACCTTCTTCTTCTTCTTCTTCTTCTTCTTCTTCTTCTTCTTCATTTTTTCAAATGTGAGATATATATTTACAATGTTGAATAGATTAAACATTAAACACAAGAGTGGAATCAAAGAAACAATAGAAAAGAGCTTAACATCATATCCAATAGATAAAAATTTTGTAGACATATCAAAATAACAAATTATGAAACAGAGGATGTCATGCTTGATCATTTGTATAAAAAAGCATACTTATAAAAGATCTAAAAGGTACTAGTATGGAAAGTGGCTTATAAGATGGTTAAAAACTATATAGAAGATGGTTAAAAAACTGTCTTATACCCAACTATCTTATAAAATCAAGACAAACATAAGATGGTTTGAGAAACCATCTTATATTATATATAATATAGGATGGTTCTTCACAAACTGTTTTATATTTTGAAAAATATATAAAATTATTTTTGGAAAATTGTCCTATATTTTTACAAAAATATAAGACGGTTTTTGGAAAACTGTCCTATATTTTGTCAAAAATAAAGGACAGTTTCCCAAAAGCTGTCTTGTATTATAAATTATATAAGATGGTTATTCATCACTATATTATGATTTATACATGACAGTTAATGAAAAACTATCCTATACAAGACAGTTATAGGACAGTTTTTCATTATCCATCTTATATTTGCAAAAAATGATTCCTGTGTGTGTGTGTGTGTGTGTGTGTGTGTGTGTGTGTGTGTGTGTGTGTGTGTGTGTGTTTGTACATTATACCTACAATTCCTATATTTCAAAGTACATTTAACAATCACTAACTTCTCCATAAAACACTTCACATTCAACAGTCACTAACTTCTCCATACACACTTCACATTCAATAGTCACTAACTTCTCCATACACACTTCACATTCAATAGTCCCTAACTTCTTTATACACACTTCACACTAAAATAAAGAAGGCACACACCCATGCATTCACACTTCTCCAATAAAACCCACGTGGTTGGTTCAACACAGCAACTTCCACTCATTAAAATAAAGAAAGCACACACAGACTTCAATCAAAAGAACAAAGGAATACATCCATATATTGAAGTTCCATTTTGTATTTCATTGATAAAAATATTTACATTCAGTAAAAGCAATTATCTATAAATTAAAAGTCTAAACATACTTAGTCCATTCCATTCTAATATCATCTAGATCTTATTGGGGAGTAACTTTTGCTTTCCATATCCGCCTGCAAGACAACATATATTAAATTAGTTTAGGCATGCAATCTTTGAGTCATTTAGAAAATGTAAAAAATTGTAACAATGATCAATAAATTAATTGTTTTATCTTTTCAATTGTGAGATTGTAAATCCTTCATGAATGAAGGTTCTCATGTATCTTAGAATATAATAACCATACTTCTAATCAAATTATTGTTTAGGACACTGTATAACAAAGATAACAGAAAAGGTTCAAATTTCATGTCTTATTATTACTTTAGGTTATAAAATAATAGTAAAGAACTAGGTTCAAATTTTCTCCATTCCATTTATTTCGCATGGATTACTTGTCTTTGGTATTTTAAACTTGATGAACAACTTAGATTTTTCAAAAATGTTGTACCATGCATGAAAAATGGTGTGTGTACTTCTTCCTTTGCTATTGAGTGTGTACTCTTATTGGGACTCATATAATATAGCAAATGTCCTTCTTCTACTCCAATGATTGTGTATATATTATTATATCAGTAAAGAATATTTTGTTATAGATAATTGAGGGAGTGGCACATGACAATTTTGTTAGGAGAAATTTTTCTCTTTTATAAAAAAAACATATGTTTTAAACAAAATTGACATGTGACATTCCCTCACTTGACTAGCTTGCTTAAGCTATCTAATGACTAGCTCAGTAGTCATAACCATGGCATTCCCTCATTTCATTAGCTTGCTTAAGCTAGTAGTGATACTCATGGACAAGAAATAGCTACTGTTCTAAGCTTTCTTTGTCATTGTTTTCTTACTCATTGGGAAATTAGTAGCCAAATTTTCATGAGTAAAAAACGTATGAGATCCACATTGGCTAGCAATCTAACCATCCATTTTGGCCACATCATCCCAAATTGGTTGGTGATCTAAACAGCCATCATTAGGCCACATTTAAATACATCCCATATTTCAAACCTTTTTTCTATTTTGAATAAAAAATGATGCCTAGAGATCCAACTAATGTACCAATTTACATGTAGAAAAATAATAGAAAAATAACATAAAAATGTGGGCATAGAACCATATATAGGACCCTCAAGTAGATTTTGACTATTGAATGTATATGTTTTGTAATTTAAAGTAGAATGCTAAATTGACGGCACTATTAGGTGTGGTCTAAAGACCACATTTTATGGAGCTTGCCTTTGCATGATTGAAGTCGTTATCCTCATTATTATGGTTTTAGTTTTCTTATAGATGAAAAACCATATGGTGTGAATCATTCTAGCTTCTAAGAACTATGGTTGTTTATGAAGTTCCTAAAGTGTAGTTTCTAAGCACACTTTATAGATGCTTGAATCATCCAAAATCACATGCTTTTTAATCTATACTACATTTAAAGATGGACATAATGAATTCAAGGTTGGCTCTAGAAAATGTGGTCACTAGATTGCACTAATAGTGTGGTCAGTTTAGCATTCTTTTATTTAAATTACTTACTAAGCTTTCTTAAAATTTTCAAGATCTTTCTAACCTTCTACTTTGCCAAGAATTTTCATAGTACCAATATTTAAATGCACCTTGTGATGAAAAATTTGGATCATATTTCTGAAACTCATGAGTTGATTTAGAAAACTTACTTGGATGACTCGACTTGCAAGTAAATCTTGCTGCATAATAAAATAGATTAAATTGGATTAGTATTTGAACACAAACATCCTAAACAATGATACCATGTCCTAACCAACCCACCTAGTAGCTATTTGTATGTATAAAATAAAAATATAAAGTATAAAGAGAAATAAACAAAATTTGATTTGAAATTCCACTAAGATTACTTCAGAGTCACCCAAGAGTTGCTTCAAGTTAACTTGATTCACTTGATTTCAACTTGAGTTGAGTTTTCAAGTTTTTAACCTATGTTTTGGATCATCGACATTCAAGTCCCATGTTTACCTTCTAATTCATATATGTATGTGTAGAGATTTTCATGTTAAAGAAGTGTTTCAAGTTAGCATCTTCTTCTAATAGGAGATAGTTTGTTCATATCCATGCTATCTCTTAAGCAATATATATAAATAAATACACACACACATACACACACATATATTATGGAAAGAAATTTTATAACCCAAGGATCGAGATCATCCACTATAGGAGTATCAATAGTAAGAATCAACTTAGAAGATGAAAGATTTGATACAGAGGAAGATGACTTTGCAGCAATGAAACCAGACTAGCAAAATAAGTATATTGGCTATGATATTGCAAAGTGTTATTGATGATATTGAGAATAAGAATGTTGTTAAATATTCAACTTCTCCTTCTTTTTGGTTTTTTTTTTTCCTATTGGTACTTGGTTAAATTTTTCCCATTGCAGGTTTTGTTGTCTTGTAGATCTTCTGTATTTGAATGTTGAGAAATCAAAGCTAAATAATTATTTTAGGAATATATTAGAAGACATTGTAACTCTATCAAGAGTCAAAGATCTCTGTTTATTTTGTTTCTACAAGTTATGATGACCAAGAATTCCCCCATTCCCATAGTAGAGAAAGAAAAGGAAAAAAAACTTTAGTCTTGCTAAAAGGTAGCATTCAATTGATGCTAGAGAAGTGATTAATAGACTAGATGAGATCTTATAACAAGTTTTTGCTTCAAATCAAATCAAAGCAGATATGTTGACCCTTATTTTGGAAATCTACTTTCTCATGTCCTTGTTTTCTTATTATTCATATCTATTTTTTCTTTTGTATGTTACTAAGCTACTGAATGGCTCGAAAACTAAGAAAACTAATGGGCAAACTTAAACATTAATCTTTGTGCACCAAATTTTGAAGAAAGTTTAGCACTCCTTATTTTAGACAACCTCTTAACTAAAACTGCAATAACAATGTAAAAAATCTTTATAGTATACTCCCAATCGTGAATATACATCCTTCATAATGCAATATTCTTCCTTCAATTTGCATGTTCAATAAATTAGATTATTACTTTTTAGAAATTGTTAATGAACCTTTCAATGGTGACTCTTTATTGAATGTTTAATCTGGTGTCCAACATTTTAAGAGGGCATATAAGTTAGAAAGATTTACAATAAGCAATTAAGAGAATATTCATTTATAAATATTTAGTAATTAAAACCATTGAAATTTGTGGTTCTATATAATAAATTCACCATATGTACCTTGAAACTCTCTTGCATTTGATGATTTTATCATTAATTTTACAGTGAATAGATAGTTCAAATGATTTGTATACACGTCATAGATTGACCAAATTCAAAGAATATCTAAAACACCAATTACTAGAGGCTCATATGCACCCTATGGCTAGCTTTTGAGTTGTATATAACACTGCATAATATTATAATAATTAGTTTTGAAACATTTTAAGTCTTATACCTTAAATAGTTCTTGACCATTGTATTGCAGGGGCAAATTGCTAGTTCCTAGTACCACTATAACATTTTTCTCAATGTGGGCTTTTAGCATCTATTGCATGGTACCCTACTAATATATCAATATGCTTAAAAGAAAATAAATTTCATGCAAATCTTACATTCTCTTTACAATTGAAGGTTTTGTTAGGAAGCAACTGGGGAAAAGAAGAAACTACCTGAATTTGTAGTGCGCAATGTGTAATCTCTCATAAACCACAAACCATTGTAGACTATTTGAGATATACAACTAGGAAGAAGCAACCAGATAGCTATCATCGAAACCACTTCGGATTGCTTGAGGTATACAACTATGGGAAGGCAACTTGATACTTATCATGGAGTTGCAGCTTGAAGGTGCTAGATATATATTCTGTATATAATACTTGTACTATATTGGATTCTCTAAATGTTGGCTTAGAGCCACACTTCAAGACTCACCTTCAACTGTCTATTGGAAACATTGTTTAATAGTAGTCATAGATAAATTCATACACCAAAACTAGACCTTATGGAAATGCTTTTCACCATCACCCAGTAAGGGCTGTTTGCTCCTTTCAAAGCTATTTGCAAAGTCTACTAGATGATGCTCTATATTTACTAAAACACTCTCAGTAACAAATTGAAGATTAAGATAGGCAATAAGAAGAAGCATTAATAACCATTTTACATGAAGTTTAAGGAAAAGATGAAGAAATTTTGGGAGGTTGAATCGTAATAAATTTTGGATAGTGAAAAGTAAAGACAACTTAAAACAAGAACTATTAAACTATTTGGAGAGAGAGAGAGAGAGAGAGAGAGAGAGAGAGAGAGAGAGAGAGAGAGAGAGAGAGAGAGAGAGAGAGAGAGAGAGAGAGAGAGAGATGGTTGTTTTTAAGATGGAAATCAATAGCAAACTTTTGTTTTGAGTCCCAGTAGGTCTGACTTTAAAGAAATCAATCCATTTGGAGAATCCTAGCCACTAGTTTTAAGTCATTGAAAAAAATCAACAAAAATTATGATTTTCAATTCAAAGGACCCTACCACAAAAACATTCAATGGCATGAAATTTGGCATATTGAAGTCAATGCCAATGTAAGAAATGGTTTAGATCTCCAAAAAAAGTCACCGATCATGAAAAAAAAAGGATGTGTCTATTAGATGTGGAGCATCATCTAGTCGACTTTAGCAAACAAAGCTTTGAAGTGACTAAACAATTCCTACTAAGTTACGGTGAGATGCATAAAAAGGCCTGGTTATGGTGTATGAGTCGATCTATGACTTCTGTGAAATACCTTCGCTTTAAAACAACATACCATGGCAAAAATAGAGGGCACCATTGTAAGTTACACTTCAAGGTGCAGCCAAGGCTTGTCTAAGGCTGATAGTCTTAGGAAGAGTAATGTAGCAGCTCAAAAAGAGAGGACTCTGTTGTTGGAATTGTGCAGCTTCTCTACTCCTAATATAAAGAAGTTTGAGTTTGCTGCAGTTATTAGTGTCAAACGTTGCGACTCCTACACCAATCAATAGCAGATAAGATTCTTTACAAATTTCCTTATTGCAATTAAGAAATGACTTTCCTTTCTTTACAAATTGTGATCCATAGAGATCATAATATCCACAGTCTCAATAAATTACTTTCCTTTCTTATCATATTGCACTTTATATAGTACCATGTCTTTCCACAAGTGAGGCATGGGAGATCTACATGATAAAGATAAATGTATGTGAAAAGATCAAATCAAGAGATTATAGTCGACAGATAGAAAATCTTCTTGTTGGAATCAGTAAATGACATTTTTTTCTTTTGGAAGGATGGACACACAAGGTTCAAAGTCTCGAATTTAAATGACCATCTTTCTTTGGAATGGTCGACACACGTGTTGAGAGTCTTGTATTTAAATGACCTTTTTTCTTTTTGAATGGAGTACACTTCAGATGGCTATTTTTTATAACAAAAGTGTGGACATACACATTGTTGAAAGTCTATAATTCATCCAAATCAATAAATGACTTTCATTTCTATCATACTCTAATTAATCTTTATAATATATATATATATATATAGTAATGATACATGTCCCTTGTTTTTCTATCATGGGCTCAACACTACAACTTTACTATAAGTGGGCTCCCCATCAAATGTATAATGTAGTTGGTCACAAACAACTTGACATCTCCCCTAAAATATGCTTGGTCACAAGTTCGAGTCACTGCTTTCCCCTTTGTCAAGGGATTAGATTCAAGAGTGAATGTGAGTGATTTGCTTTGTAATTCTTCGCTTGTAACAAAAGAAAAAACTAATTTGACTCAAATTTCTAAAGATCTAAGTCATTCACAATGTGGTTGTGCTCCTATATTACCATGCAATAGATGATCCTAGCCACTATCATCTTGAATTGCAAAATGAACAGTAAAATGCTTCATCATCCATTATGCCAATAAAAGAAATAGTTGCTAGCATCATCGAGTGGATGAGAATTTTATAGTGTGGACCAACGAAGTCATGAGAAAAATTGTCAGTAATTTAGATCTTCTGAGAAATGAGCCCACTTGGATTTGTAGATGTAGGCGCTTATGACTAAAAGACAATAGGCACTTACACCACCACCCTCTATATGGTCCCAGTAGGTGTAAGCACTGAATGGTGTGTGGAGAAGTAGATTTCATCATATTGCAGTAGGCATATGCTTTTGAAAAGCATCTACAATTTAAATCTTCCATTATTGGGCCTCACACACAAGATAGAGAGAAATTTGATAGTTATTGAAGATAAAAGAAAAAAAAAAAAATTTGTTTCTAAAATAATACTAAGGATAAGCATCCTATGCATTTTAACTTAGTAAGATTTTTTGATAAAATAAAACCCACTCAAGAAACAGAAAAGCTCAAGGCAATTAATTTAGGACTATGACAGATGTGCCCTTACTTGGGTTACTCCTATGCATGTTGGCAACAATAAACAAAAAGGTGTTTTGAGGTTTCCTTTGCTTTTGACCCATGTTATTAATACCATATTGGTCTGGGGTTGTACAATATGTGCATGCGACATATATTGACATAACATACCAACCAATATTTAATTCTATGTGCTTCATAACTAAAATGGCAGCAACGCGTTCTAAGGCAATGGTGCAAGTAGTCTCTCGCTTGGGTGATTTGGGTCTAAGGTTGTATACCGGTCAATTCGTCCAACTTTCAAAAAAAAAAAAAAGAAAGAAAAGAAATAGGTATCAATATGAAAAGAGGGTGTTAATAACAATTGAGAGTTAGATGTGTAATCTACAAATAACAAGCTAAAAATAAAAGAAAGGGTGACGTCATCAATATTATATAGTTGTTTACAATTGTTGACAAAAAGGGATTTATTTTCCATTTTGTACCTAGAAGAGAAAGGGATTGAAGAAAGGGGATTTTGGATCAAAACCTATAGCCATTTCTAAGAGCAAAAAAGGATAGGAAAAATGAAAAAGGAAAAGAAGAAGGAGAGATGAGCCAAAGAAAATAATGTTTACAATAAATTCTCGAGGTTGACTTAAAGAAGGATGAGCAAGAAGAATATATATATATATATATATATATATATATATATATTATTACATGTAGTTGGGCCTCTTATGATATAAGAATGTCCTTTGGTATCTTTTTACTGACCAATATTTCTTTATTTGACTTTGATGGATTTTAGAGTACTACTATATCATTTTTTCTAACCTATATGACATATCGAACACAAATTGTGCGGAACATCATTGACAACATTACTCGTGATGACAATGGGTCCCTACTAGCATTCTCCCTCCTATATTTCTTCTATCCAACCACAGTTATTTATCACTAAATAGTGTTTCACTTTTTCTTGCTTATTCCTTTCTAACTAATCTTCTACCCACTTTTTTCACTTTCATTATCTACTTATAATATCCTTTTGTTTTTAATTAGCAAAGCTCACAATTCATCACTTTGGGCCTTTTTGTATTATGTAAACCCATCTTACTATAAAAGTAGCTCTACCTTTTTCTCAAATTCTTTTTTCTAGTAAGTGGCTTTGAAGAATCCAACCTCTATTAATCAAAAAGTTAGGATTGAACCCTCAATGTAAAAGTAGAATGCCCAAGAGATACAATTAGTATTTGGTTTGGACCTAATAAAAATAACCTTTGAAGAAGCTTACAAGCTGTAAGGGCTTATTCAAATACTCCATGAGCAGCTTTAATTATAAGTACAAAGTTAGATGTAACTTTTGGCTTTATAAACAACATGTCAATAAACCAATCTAAAAATATTTAAATTGCAGATTAGGTGATATTCGAGTATATTGTGGAACATTCTACATTATTTACTTGGTTAGTATACAATGTTTTTCTTTTTTATAAGTAGCCTAATATACCTATAAAACACAACACCTAAGAGTCTTTGTAGATTCTTCATCCTATGAGGCTTTCTCATAGATATGAAGTATTGCTCCCATTTTCATAGTGATTTAATAAGGGGTCCAGTCTCCTTCTTGCCATTGGACTAGATGAGGAATTTTTACCCAACCTAGTAAGTGCAATTCAAAGAGGAAATAAATGGATGGATTTGGCATTGCATATCATGATATCAAAATAGAACTAGCAAAACTTACACTTATTGCTTCCAACCGCATAGAGGCAAATATATTCTGACCTTAATTTACAAGGGCTCTCCTTGCCATGAATAAACCATCACAGTCCCAAATTAATCAACCTTAATATATTGCTAGTTACTTTTGTAGCTCAGTAAAAATTGAGTTTATATAGTTGATGGGGTGGCGCTCCCACTTCTATGTGGTGTATCATGTAGTATTTTAAATTATTTTGTAGCTCAGTCAAAACTTACACTTATTGCTTCCAACCGCATAGAGGCAAATATATTCTGACCTTAATTTACAAGGGCTCTCCTTGCCATGAATAAACCATCACAGTCCCAAATTAATCAACCTTAATATATTGCTAGTTACTTTTGTAGCTCAGTCAAAATTGAGTTTATATAGTTGATGGGGTGGCGCTCCCACTTCTATGTGGTGTGTCATGTAGTATTTTAAATTAGATTTGGGAATCAAGTGTTCAAGTCTTTTGTTAATGTACCTTGTTGTTTCTTGCTTGAAGTATTATCCATATTATGTATCTTTTGACAATGACATGTTGAGAGGGTAGCCTAGATTTACTTCCTCAATATTTTAAACCAATGGCAAAAAGCTTCATAGATGTTAGCTAACCAATTCACAAGGATCAGTGGGGTAGAAACAACCATGGTGGATTCTATGATTTAGTCTTGATGGAACGATGACTTATTTTGATTTGCCTAGTCCCCATATGATATCATCCTCTTGCTTGAAAATTTTGACTTATCCAATCTTGTCTTGATTTTCTAGGTCTAATACTTTGAGTATAATTGGTTTGTCATAACTGTTAAGGGGACTTCCAAGTTAGAGGTGGGTGGAGAAAGGCATAGTTCTATTAGGCAAAATCTCTCTAGCTAGTGGTCCTTCTAGAGTCTCATGTTCTCCTCAACCTCCATGTTCCTGGAATAGTCCTTTTCTCTATACTAATATGGATTTACCTTTTAAGAAGGTCACTTTGTGAACTTTAGCTAGGTATCTAGAAAATGTTGGCTTTTTAAGTTTCTATTCCTAATCAACTTCCTATATGGAGGAAGTTTTCTGGGAGTTGTATTCACAGCATAGCCTTGACAACTCATTAGTTAGTTGAAATCATGAAAGCCTAACCCTCATATTTTGTCATTACATACCTAATTCCAACTGTTTATCTTGGTGCCCTTTGCTATGAGATATGCATAAGAAAGACCATTCCACCCTTGGGTAGTTTGGTAAGCTTGAGGGGACACATTTGTTTATAATTGAGGTGACAACTTCAATAGGGTGGGGCACCATACTTTGGGTAGAATGCATTGCCTCAATCCAAGTTAGTTTTTGTTGACTTTGTCCTCCAAGAACGTGAAATCTTGTTTGGCAGCCATTTTTATAAAGGGGAGGGAACCCAACATATTTCTTGATTAGGAGATACCTCCTAATATGCAAGGTACAGTTAATAATTTCTTGGAACCTTGAGTGAGCATTGCTTGAAACACAAGTGTTCGCCATTTGCCTCTCAGGAGGCATTAATGGTTAAGGTTTTGAATCAAAATACTATCAAGAAGCCAGTGAACATGATATGGCCAATTATTGGCTTGACTCAAAACAATTATATAGGCAAAAAGTTCTTTGAGATACTTTTGCTAGGGTAAGTAATAGGCTTCAATGTAGATGACATGTAAGCAATGTCGAGGTCATCCTATCTTAGTCTCTAAATACTTTAAAGCATCTGCTAAACTAGCAATTTGTCAAGATCGATATGGAGATTGTGAAGGTGCACTCAATTATGAGGTTAAATTAGGTGTTTGGATACCATAATTTGATAACTACCTTCTAGAGTTCCTAGATGATGTGATCCTAGGGGGTATGGATGTCTGTTTTGATACACATGCTCCCATATTTCTTTTCTTGTTGAAGAGGTTTAGGATTTCACAAATGGTTAGTATGTCATCTTGGATTTTCGTTTTAGCAACAAAGCATTAAGTGCTAATGAGGTCTTCCAGTAAGGTATAACCCTATACCACTATTACTTTAGAAAGAACCTTATAACTTACATTGTAGAAGCTTCAAAAGATCTTATAGGTTTTCTCTTCTACCTTCAAGGAGGTGCCAATCCTAAAAGCATCCTAAACTGCTTATACCATATTGGCCCAACCATCTCCCAACTTAATTGATAAAGTTCTTGAGTTTGATCCATCTAGTCTAAAGGCTTAGATGGGTCTATCACGAAGAGGCATGCCGCAATCTTCTTCAAAGATAAGAGTGATGATTTTCACATATATCGTCGGAAATTATACAGTATTAGTAGTCGAAATTTAAAAAAATGTTTAGATGGCTAGATCTTGATCTAAATCTATGGACCTCTTTCTCTGAATGACGCATATTTAGTCTCTAATATTACATTTCCATTTGCGGAAGCATATGGAATTCTCTCATACTATCCATCTCATATAATATCTAGTATATCTTATTCTATAGATTCATCTGTTCGCTTAAGAAACCCAGAAAGTTAGTATCCTAGTGATTGATGAGAAACAAATTTATACCCTATATATATATATATATATATATATATATATATATATATATATATAGAGAGAGAGAGAGAGAGAGAGAGAGAGAGAGAGAGAGAGAGAGAGAGAGAGAGAGAGTCATGAATGGTTAGCAATGACAAAACGGAGGGTTTTTCGATCATCTATCTACGGATTAAGAACCTAAGTTTTTATCCACGTGTATTGGATTGGATTCAATCTACTTATCCGTTTTGACATTGCTAACCATTCATGACTCTCTCTCTCTCTCTCTCTCTCTCTCTCTCTCTCTCTCTATATATATATATATATATATAGAGAGAGAGAGAGAGAGAGAGAGAGAGAGAGAGAGAGAGAGAGAGAGAGAGAGAGAGAGAGAGAGTCATGAATGGTTAGCAATGACAAAACGGATAAGTAGATTGAATCCAATCCAATACACGTGGATAAAAACTTAGGTTCTTAATCCGTAGATAGATGATCGAAAAACCCCAATCCATTACACAATCCAGATCATAGATTGCTAATTATCATCCATCCCTCATAGGTCTTGTAGAATTGTATATATTGACTTCTTTTGAAAGATCTAAACCTTTAATTTTGTTCAGAAAACATTAAATAAGATAGATACCAAATTTCAAGAGCACTAGATTCTTAAAACTTAAAGTTGTAGAAAATAAAACAAGTGGTTAGGATCATTCAAATACAATGATTTTCATAGGTCACATATTTTGGGTATGCCAAACAAGATTAATGGTTTGGATCTTTCAAAATAAGTCAGCACACGCAATTTATATTATTTTCTACATTTAATTTTCTAAAACGCCCTTTTAGACAGATATCCATGAATATCCGCGGATATATATCCTTGCAAATCAAAGATTTAGATTGATTCATCTGTTTTATAAGTAGATTGAATTTATCCAATCTGTAACCGTGAATCTCAAATGAACAAACGGATATCCACAGACTTCGATCCATTTTTGCCGGCTCTATGAACGGGTATTGTCCGAATAAAGGCAACCTTCTGCTTCTAGTTATACAATCAGAAGCAAAGGCCATCGTGGGCACGTTATCGGTACGCGTAGAGACATTTCTCACATCAGCTGCCGCATTAACCTCCACGATGTCTCTTCTCGTAAAATCCCAAATCTACATTTGCACCGGATCTCTTGGTGGTATTCTTCTTTCCTTTCTATTTTTTTCTTTTATATGCGTAGAATTGCAAAGCAAACCACAATCTCCTAAATCTAATCACTCGTAGCAGTGATTTACACCGGTTCTCATTAGCTGCATATTTCAGGTTAAAAGGAGATGGAAATGAAAAGAAGACTGACTTGAGGAAAAGATTTAATCTAATTCGGTCTCTTTCAACTACGAAGATCACTACGCTTCCCTGTAAATCCCATTGCGATTGCCAAATTTTCCATTTATTTCTAGATGAGGTGAGGGAAATGGGGTTACCGCACTAATGATTGAGAAAAGGCCTTATTAGCCCTACTGGAATGAATGACGCTTCCCCCGAGCAAATCCGTGGCTCAAATTTGCTGTACCTAAGGTTTGTAGCAGAAAAAGATTTCCCACAAAGCGTCCATTGAATCGAGAAAAATGGAAAAGAAACAATTACAGTGTTCGAAACAGCTGACAGCCCTTGCAATCGAGAAAAACAAGTACAAGGAACTTTCTTTCGGTCCCATGTAGCTTCTCCCGCTGGTGAACTGCTTACTTTGGACTCTGTAAATCAACAATACAAGCGAAACTTCCGCCCGATTGTCCTCAGCTGTTGATGATCACTTGATAAGAACCGCTCTAGTTTAGGTAATTTGAATATCCCAGGAGTCCTACCATTGGCGGTCCACCACATCAATAAAATATCTCATGTAAAGTTCCTAACTACTCAACCATCTATAAATAGTTACTGAGAACAACGGGTTTCAGATGAATGGGATTTCATTTAATTGAATTATTGTGAACTACATGAAGATTTTACATGAAAATTTTACTTTTGCCTTCTCTATAAATAATAGCACTGAAACCACCAAAGGAGAAAGGGAGTAGTATAACAAGCTGTTAAAAAAAGGGGCCTATTAATCTACACATGGTGATACAAACCACCTCCTTTGGTATCTTTCATCGTACCTCTGGATGAGAGATGTTTGCTTTCTTTCAAATAAATTCCTGCATTTTAGAAAAGATAACACATTTTCTATGTCAGAAATTATGCTTCAGTAGATATTCTCAACTGAGATCTAAAAAGCCACAAAGTAAATAGATGGAAACCGATGGTCCTTAGTAACAAAGCAATTGCATCATACATTTCAGATTTATTTACATGCGAGCATCAATCCATGCATAATATGTCTACATGTACACAAACATCCAAAGCATATACACGCCAGGAGCTGTATTTCTTTATTGGGGATGTACGAAGGTGTATATTTATACGAGTACCAAACACTGAACATATGTAGAAAAAGGCATGCATGCATATTTATGAACACAGATGTATTCATACAAGCAGTGTCCATGATGGCCTATACGAGTATCAACACATGCAACCTTGTATATTGATGCTTTTGAGCATCTGAAGAAGTTGACGCCCACTTTTACATATATGGTGAAACTTCTTTTAGAAGATCTAAACTCATCACCATGTTCAAAATAAATCTTAGATAGCCAAATTTTATGCCCATAGCAATCTTTTAGCCTATATTTCTTTGTATATGCATGTTTCATATATTAATTTTGTACATAGAAAACATCATCTAGACTAAATTGCTAAATTGTCCTTCATTTTGAATACTGGCAAATATTTATTATCAAAAAATAAAATTATAAATATAAACTTTACAGAGAGTGTCAAGGTTGCTAACAGGTGACAATATACCTGTGGATCTATTCTTCACAAGAGACGGCAACTAGAGAAAATTATTTAGTGATCTAAACAAAAAATAGTAGACTGGCTCCGGGCTCTGTTGAATACAGTACAAATTTGCACTCGCAGCATGCATAACAACCATCTATGCATCTCAACTTACCTCCTATAATTCAAGATCCTTTTTGTGCAAAGGCACTTGACCTTGTTTCAGTCTTGATCAGGTGGTAGGCCTAGTCATTGTTGAGAGACCACGGCCAATGGGGAGAACTCCATGGTGACTGATCTCTGATTCTTCATCTTCCACAGGTGCTGAAAGGTAAAGAGAACATTAAAAGAATGAGATGAATAATGAAACATAATGCTAAGATATAAAATGGAATGTACTACCATATGACAAGAATAATCACAAACATGTAACATACAATAGATTAAAGTGCATAGCACATAAATGAAGATATGTAGAGAACAGCTACTAGAAACTAAACAGAGCTGGAAGGAGAAGCTCCCCTTTTCCGACAAGTCCCTAATTCGCACTTCTTTATCGATCCTCCAGCTCATAGCTACCTTATTTTTACAATCTACCGTGTTCTCCAGGTACATTTTCTTGAACATGAAAATACTATTCGGGACTGTCTATGGGAAGCCTTTTACAAGAGCTTATACTTGTGGGTGCGTCCTCATATATCAGCTCCAGGAACATACTTATCATTTAGCTATGTTAAAGAAAGACATTTGCATTACGTACAATTTTAACATAAACATTATTTGAATGATTTGGATCCCACTAGACAAGATCTTCCATAAGTCAGTTGCGCTTACTACCAGGCTGGGAGTTTGTATAAGAACCAGATTTGGGAAGCTAATTCAGGCTTCTCAGTTGGCTATTTATATATGAAACAAATAATTTACAAATTTCCCTTTTTATCTATATAGGCATATCCATGCACATTGGCATCACTTTTTCATCACGCATTCCAGACATCAAACACTTTGGTATTATTACAAAATTAGTAAGTTGATAAGAAAAATAACACAACTAATAAATCCCAGTTTATGGATTTTAGATGAGAACATGGCAACTTAGAGTGGGCAGAAATTTAATGTTTATGGTTCCGTTTGCATGCTCATTTGATCTGATTACCAATATTTACAGATACCATAGAGCAAAAGGTATTACTAAATATTCTCTAGCCATTAGATATTACAAATCCAGGAACAGAAATTAATACAATATGAATGAAATGAGGGCATTGGCCAGGAACCCTCTATTAAGAACATTGTGTTGGCAACAACACTTGGGCAATATATCTAAGAATTTGAAAGGGAAATGTCTTACCAGATGTTTCTTCTCCTGCTTGTGCTCCAGCAATCCCAATACATGAAAATAAAGATTCTTCATCTACCTTCAAATGCTCATATGCAACATATACATCCTCAATTGTAGCAGCTTCATATAGCAAAGGTAGGTCTTTAATGCATGAAATGTCCTGAATCCACAGTCATCAATAGGAAGTTATCTAACCACATTATTGTAAGAAAAGTTACACGCTTAAGCCATGTTATTTTAACTACAAATTTCATGAACTACAGGACAAAACAAGGCTGGTTGGAAGGATTGGGTGTGAAATTAAAACCCCTAGTTCCAAAGTTGAGTTTGAACACAGCTTGTAACTGCAGTGGTACCTTTCTAGGAACAGAAGAAGCTTGCAAATGTGCTAGCAATCCAAGCCAATAAGCATTTGACTTGGTCTCGGCTTCATGTCTCATCAACAAGGTCCTTTTTGCCTGTAATAACCAGAACCTAGTCAAATCAGCCCCTGAGATGAGTTCGCTAAAAACACATTGTCAGTGGCAATGAATAATATCAACAATGGGCATGAACAGTCATCAACAAGAAGAGCAAAATTCAAAATTTCCAGCAATCCTTCCAACAATGCATGACCACATTTTCTCCAGGCAGTTAATGAATTAACAACCTCGTGGTGCAACGGTGACTTGTCGCTGGTGACCTCACAAGTTTGAGGTGCGGAGACAGCCTCTTGCAAAATGCAAGGTAAAGGCTGCATATAATAGGCCCTTTGTGGTCCACCCCTTCCCTGGACCCACATACGTGGGAGCTTCGTGCACCAGGCTGCCCTTTATTAGTTAATGAATTAACAGCTGAAAAAATTGATAAAAATCAAGGTCCCCAAATATACAAATTTTGAAGAATCACAGATAGCATGACCTATTTTTTGGTCAGATAACAGAGTGGAATTCATTAATAAGCAATGGAGTTGCACAGGGGTCCAAATCAGGTTGAGATGAAACCTCCACAAGAATTGCTCAGGGTCTAAATCAGGTGGAGATGGAAACTCCGTAACATCTAAAGTTAGCGTCATAATCACTACTGGAGACAAATATATTATGGGTACAGTAGACAACCATAAATAAATTTCTGCATATGATGGGGAAGGCACTAGCTATACATTACTAGCAACAATCAACAATTCCTCTAGCCAAGGAGTTTACTATCATTACGACTTGAAGGAATATCAATTATTTGATGGATAATAGCACCCAACCAACTTCCGTCCGACTAGGCTAATGTCTTAAACCATGAAATTGAGTCTGCAAACTAGGATACATCACTTCCACTTTAAAAAATCCAGCAATATTGTCCCCAAGGATCCATAGATGCAAAAGTTTGGATCTGATTTGGCCCATAAAAACTTCAATATCCCTCACGGATAAAAACTAAACACTCCTCCAACTTTGGTCAGTCCTGGATTCCCTTGGAAGGTTCCACCAAGACTGATGTGACGAGAAGGTGCAGGAACTCATCTTGCCCGATTATATTTGATATATCAGTTTCCAAGCAGTCAAGTTCCAGCTTATAAACCAGAAGTTCTTTCTGATGGCAAATCTAAAATGGCCAACTTGATGTTAGGTTAAGAATCCGAGTGATTTGTGTGCTCAGAAAGTATTCTGTTTTTGTTTTTCATTTTCAATGCCTGGCAAGTGAGAAGTTGGCATATGTGGTCGTCTTCAAAGAGTTATTACTGCCTGTACATAATTTTTGTGCATCGGTGGAAGTGCAACAGAGGCAATTTGTTCAATCAAACAAATTATTTTTTGCTCGTTGAATAGCTCCTTTGATAAGAGGACTGATTATAAGTGTCCCACCTGTTGCATTCAAATGGACGGAGAAAATAAATAATGATCTGCATTCTTCAAGAATGCCTACACAACACAAAGGTATAGAATCGCTTGAGGAAGCAGATACATGTGGCCATTCATAGCAATTCCTAGCAAATAAATGGCTCAACTCATGAACACACTGGCCAACCATATGCAACCAAACCATAAAATAACTCATTCTCTAAGTATCTATGTCCGAAGGGCTGCCATTTGGTTATCCTACTAACTGAACACTCACTGGCCAACCATATGCGGCTGAGCCATAAAATGACTCATTGTCTAGGTATCTTTTCTTTGAAGGGGCCTGTTGTTTGATTACCCTGAAGAATCCCTTCATCATATCACGAAACTTAATGATTGCCATACCTTGTGGACTGATCCCAAAGAGAGAAATAGATAATTCATGGTTTCCCCTTCATAAAGCAAAAATGCACCTGGTTGCAAGTTGGAAGTGTTTCCGACTTAGCAGGTGTGATCATTACCTCCTAAAATAGTCAACCAAGGAGCCTGAAAAAATAGTTGGAACAACATGAAAAGAATAACCATTGGATGACACTCATAAAAATTATTTGAGCAGGTTCATCCAGTTTAATTAGCATCCTGATTCTTCAGGTTCACAAGGGAAACATCTAAAAACTGTTGTGTTCTACAAGACCTACTGACACTAAAGTTCTACCTGTTCAACAATCATCTAGAAAATCAAGTTCAAAGGCACTCTCTTATTAAAGATGCACCTCTTTCATAGAGCAGCAATAAAGAAAAGAAAAATATAAAGTTACTACCTTGCTGGTGTTAGGACCCATATGTACATGGAGGTTTGACCCTTTTAGACTGAACATCTGCCTTCCTGGTGAAAATATTTTTAGAAGACACAACATAATACTCTCTTAATGAAGTTCTGATTTTAGTGATGTTATAGTATGTTACAATTTTCAATGCTTCAGATATGACAAATACCATGGAATTTGAAAGTCAAAATTTGACTCAATCACAGAAACTGCTATATGAGCTGGAGACTTGACATTTTATTCTTGAAGAATACAGAGCTGGAATCATTTTTATTGGGACCAAATGAGGGGGTAATCCCTTATTTACATGTAATGCATTTAAGAAAATTTACTTAAATGACATTCCAGGTAAACAAGTAACCAAGTGTAAGCTGTTGTGCAGGAGCTTTATAAGGTAACCGTATGAACAGACCTGCTTAGTCTATATGAACCCTCTTCATCATCAGAAAGCAGAAAACTTAGAGAAGAGGAGAAAGGTGGGAAAGGTCAAGGTTGAAAGAGGGAGAAGACACCATTTGAACGAGGTGCAACTTTGGGTCTTTGAGGGTTGAAGAAAACAAGAAAATACAAGGAAGAAGAAGAAGAAGTAAATCACAGAAGAGTAATATTTATTTGCCATGTCCTTGTTTCTGGTTTTTTGGGGTTTCTTTTGTCACTCCGCACCCATGCCTGTCCACAGATCCTAGATGATCAGATCACATTCTATTAGGAAATGTAGTAAACTGATGCATGACACTGATATCATTCATAAGATAGTTATTCTGGTATACGGAAGGATTACGCTAGGTTTACATAAATGTTCTCTTAGATAAATGCAGGCAAATAGATAGTATATGTAACAAACAAAATTATGCAATAATCTCTTAACTCACTTTTCATTCTACAATATATACTTTACCTTTATACCATAAATTCTTTTTTTGCAAAATGTTCAAATATTTTCTGCAGTTTGGGATAATTTTCATTTGTTGTTTAGACTACTTTATAGAGTTACCTAAGTGTTTTCTGATCATTTAAATTAAAATACACTCATATCTGGCTGTAGAAGGGGAGCCTTGACGCAACGGTAAAAGTTGTCGTCATGTGACCTTGAGGTCACGGGTTCAAGGCGTGGAATCAGCCTCTTGCAAAATGCAAGGTAAGGCTGCCTACTATAGGCCCTTGTGGTCCACCCCTTCCCCGGACCCCGCATAGGCGGGAGCTTCGTGCACCGGGGCTGCCCTTTTTGATATCTGGCTGTAAATAGTATTTGCATTTTGTGTTATGATCTGAAAATTGTAAGCCATCGGTAAATGTATCCATTCTCAAAAAGATGTAGTAAATTTTCCTTTGAAGAGACAGTGCGAATTTGACCTTAAAACATGGTCGTAAATTTGGACAGTCTTTTTCAGTAATTCCTTTGCCACATAGGCGAACCTGAAATAATGTCATTGTTTTCCCATTTTCTTAAAAATCAAGCAAATCAACCTGAAATGTGGTTTATCTTTTTCATGGAATTTTGTTTCAGGGTTTACAGAGCTAAAGCTCTCTATCCAAACAAGAATTTATAGGAGTATTTTCTAGCTAAAGATCTATTAGAGGAAATGAGAAGGCACAACTTAGTTTGAGACTTTTATGCCAATTGTTGAGCCTCCTTAAAATCTCTTTCCTTTGTGAACAATATCTCAGGTTTCAACCTTGTTGGGGCACTCAACATAAATTCAATTTCTATCAATGGTTTATGTTGATACCATGACTATAACTGAGTTGAGGGGAATTACAGAGGACTCTATGAATCGCCATCTCCAACAATATATTTTGCATGAGATGCCCATCAAAAACTCTATTGAGTTTGATTGTTCAAATGGTAGAAAGTAGTTGCCATGTGGAAAAATTGTTGTTTATCTTTTTCAGGGAAAACTCACTCTAATGAAGTGGACATACCAACCATGTTATTTCTATGGCATTTGTTCCAAAATAAGATTTGAAAAAAAAAGGGGTGTCTAAAGAAGAAACAATATCTATTTCCAATGGGTGACACTGAGAATTTTCAAAACAAAGTCTCCTTGGCTCTCCTCTTCAAAAGTTTCACTCCCTCGATTTTCTGGTCCTCAGAAGATTTCAGAAAAAGAATAGGCGTGAGCTCAATAGCACAGCATGCTAACAGAGATAGCTGGAGTACAAGGCTTCTAAGGAGACAGAGCTAAAGATGGTTGTGTCAGTCTACATAAGAAATATTTGGAAACTTGAATTGTAGTTAAAATAGAATAATTCCAGTATGTCACCATAGTTGAAAATCTGATCCAAAAGGAAAATTCAGAAGAAAGTTCACGTTTCCCCATTGACAAATCAATTGAGACCACATACGTATCCTGCATTGATCATATGGCTTGAAATACCACACGGCCGAAGGTCCAAATAATATCCTTGCTAACATCTCAGCTGGGTCCAAATACACCACCAGTAATTAGATGATGATGGTCAGAGGTCCAGATAATATGCCACTATTGACCAGTTGGGGTCTAGATAATATTCTCAGTGTGATCAGTGGAGGCCAGATATACCATCATAGTAGGTATACCTCCATTAATCAGATTGGATCAATATAATATTCTCAGTCAGCTAAGGCTACATATAGCCAAACGTGGGTGAGAGAACATATGATGTTACCAAGGGTCCACATAAGCAGTTGAGTTAAAACAATAAACTGCTCTGTTTAAATAGTTGTTCATAGATGTAAAGTGCCTTCCTAAAAGGATGACTTTGCAAATCAAAGCTCTCACAGATCATTCAAAAGCAAACTGACCCTGCAAGTCAAAGTTCTAATAGAAACCATTCAAAACCGGAAGGTTTACTTGTTTCGTTGTTTCATTCAAATATAAGGAAGTCATGTTAATTATTAATAGCAGAACCAAGGCTTACTTGGTTTGTTATTTGGCTCAATAGTAAATATTATAAAATATTCAAGACCAAAATGTCATGGTCATGGAAACTATTAAAACAGGAAAATTATTAAAATTGGATTGAAGGTAAACTGGCTGAAAACAAAGATCAAATCTTATTTAGAAATCATGGAAGATATTAAAGGATTTATTGCAAAACCTTGAAGTTTCTATTTATAGCTTGTATTGCAAAGTTTTTAGGAACCATTATTCAGACTCAATCTAAAATAAAAATAGTAAATGTTTATGTATTGAGTTTCTCAAATGATGAGACATAGTTACAATAACTTAATGATTAGGACTCAAAATTTCATATTTATTACTTTAAAGCTCAGAGAAACCATAACTGAGAAAGTCTAAGCAAAAGCCAGGCTGGTGTATCAAATAGAGAAAGTTTTGCAGCAAAGGCAAAAAAATTCAGAAGTCAAAAGAGCATAAATAAAGCTTATAACACTTAAAAGGTCTCAGCACACAAAGCTCCCTCGTATGCTGGGTCCAGGGAAGGAGCGGATCATGAAGGGTATATAGCACACAACCTTACCTTGCATTTTTTATAAGAGGTTGCTTCTGCACCTTGACCCCGTGACCTCCAGGTCACACAGCATAACACTTAAAAAGATAAAAGGGCAGCCCCGGTGCACGAAGCTCCCGCTTATGCAAGGTCCGTGGAAGGGGCGGACAACAAGGGCCTAAAGTACGCAGCCTTACCTTGGATTTTGCAAGAGGCTGTTTCCATAACACTTAAAAAAATAATAACCATAAATTAGAAGTTGGAAAAACACCTTCCACAATAACATGAGAGCAATAAAAATTGCAAAGACACAGTCATATGTCTTAACAAATAGTGAGTTTTGCAGCAAACCACAATAGCATTTAGAAAATAAATTTAATATGAACTTTAGCAATAACATTAAGATGGTAAGGTGTGTGAGTGTAGCACACTGGCCCAAGAGTGGGTCTCAATCATGTAGGTTGTGAGGTTGAGTCCACTCAAGGGCGTGTATGACTATTTATCAAGTAATGTCATGGTTTAAGAAAACAAAAAACATGAAGAAGTAGAAGTAGAAGTAGAAGTAGAAGTAGAAGAGACATTTTTGTCCACATTCAAAAGATCAAAGGAAAAGATACAGAAGTTACAAAAAAGAACACTCAGACAAGTGCTGGACACCAAGACATATATCAATATGTGTTCAGTACATGGTGTGTTCACCATATTCTAGACACTTCCTCTAAATCAGAGATGATCATCACAGCATTAGAAATCCAATGCCTCATATTTTGACATTCATAGCAGCAAGATCTTGAATCTCCTTGTAATTCTTTTTCTCCCTTTTGACATACTTCTGACTTAAGAGGAAAAGAATTTTCATGAAACTGAGTTGCGTAGTGTAAAAGGGCAGCCCCGGTGCACGAAGCTCCTACCTAAGCGGGGTCTAGGGAAGGGGCGGACCACAAGGGCCTATAGTAGGTAGCCTTACCTTGCATTTTGCAAGAGGCTGATTCCACGCCTTGAACCCGTGACCTCAAGGTCACATGACGACAACTTTTACCGTTGCGCCAAGGCTCCCCTTCTGAGCTGCGTAGTGTGTATATGATAAAATGGATACAATGCTTCAGGAAAAAATGAAAAAGGTAGCTTAGAGTACCATCCAATGAAAACTCCATTGAAAGAAAGTTGGAACCAGCACTGGATTTCAATTGTACAACAAGTATTGAGTGGTAAAAAGCAAATAAAAGTTCAATACTAACCCGGTCCAGCTCCCTTTGTGTAATCTTGCTGTCAGATAAACCTCTAAGAACATTCTTGCAAGCATCAACAGCTTTGTATACCTGCAAGGACAGATTAAATGTGAGGATGGCAGTAAAAATATTTCTTTAACAGGATGAAGAACACTGCAATGAACAAAAACATAATAAACTGCAAGTGTACCTTGCCGGGAGTGGAAGTTACTGAGACAACGTACCAACCAAGTTTCAGCCTATCAAAAAGGCTTAACTCAAAAGATACATCGTATGTTAATCCCAAAGAGTCACGGACTGTTGTGAAGAGCCTATGCACCAGAGCATGATTTTCAACATAGTTACAGAAGAAATCTAATAATTGCATGATACTGTAATAGGCATTTACCAAAATTCTCAAATGATGAGCATAGTATATGAGTCTTAACTATTATAAATTGTATATCAGCCGCGGAAAAACAAACACATAACAGCATGGTGCATGAGGATAAACATGCACAATAGTTTCAGCAATCTGTCAAACACCAATTATTGTTCAGGTGGTCTAAGTAATAATGAAAAAGAGAAGTTTTATTTGACTGAAATTGGGATGGTGAAGTTAGCTGGAGATTGTAGATTCTGACCACATGTAATTGGCTTCCTTGGTTCGAAGTGACTACTAAATCTGACTGATTAGTCTGCTTAGAACTTTTCCCTAGATACTGGTAAACCATATTCAAGAATTTGAATGTTACCAATGGGACCTTTCACTTGCACATGTGGCCTGAAGTATTTGACGCTAAACTACGCAACCTCGTAGTACAACAGCAAGCATGTTACAACCTCTTCAGGGCAGACAAATATATAAAATGGGGGGATCCAAACAGCCTTTGAAGTCAACTCAGTCATTGCATGCTTGCCTTTAGCTTTCAACTATACTTCTATGTGCATCCACCCTCATTAGGCACCAGCTAATGGTGATATCTCCTTCACTTGTACAACCAGAATATGCTTTCACTTTGCAGAAGTCACTCATATTCCATCTCTATTGTTCATGTCTCCATAAAGAAGAATGACATAACACTTCTTCTTTGGAAGCATCCAGTAATTCACTATAAGCATATTTCAAGGCCACTCAGGAGGTGCAGACACTGATGGAAAAAAAAAAATTGGTTCACCACCGTAACAACCGCAACTAGCCACTAATATATAACAATAAAAAAAGCTAAGTTTTGTTCAAAAGAATAAACATTGTAATCAATAACTCACCTTCTGCATTATTTTAGGTGACCAAACAACATTTTTAAGTTAAACATGGAATCTTGGATTCTGTGATACCTTGGAACTCTGCCTAGCAATGCAAGTTGCTGCTTTAACAGTTTGAAGGCTGATTAGAAGCTTCCACCCAAGCTTAGGGAATCACAAAATATATACACCATGTTCCATCTGGGCCTACAATATATTGTTATGCACATTAGGGGTATTTTAGAGATCTCCTCTTCCTTGATCTCCCAAAAGACCTCTAGGTTTTCATTTCAAGACAAAGATTCAATTCTTTATACCAAATCCATTTCAAAATATATTTTTATATCACGAGTACCCCATTCTCTCAAATCTATTCTCTTCCTAATGCCTTCTTAGAAAACCCTACTTTTTTATATTCTCATCAAACTCTCACGTCAGAAAAAGCCTCTGGTACAACTATTCCTTCCAGAATCCAACAGAACCTCCAAACTCATCTGAAATCCAAACATCACCCTTCTTCCAGTTGAAAACAAAGCCTCCACTTTTCCTCCATTCAGACACCCTCATTTGATATGATCCAATCCTGACTTTTCGAATTCATGAATGTTTACTAGGTAACTTAGAAGAAACACTAGATTTTGGATTTATTTAAGTTGAGTTTGGAATTTATGGATCAGTTTCTCCTTCCTTTTCCTTCTATGAAACACATAAAAGAAATGAAAAAATTTCACTGTCTATGATTCAGACTCCTCAGCCCTCCCTTCTATCCTTTGAATTATTCTTTTCCTTCTTTCCTCCTTCCTCCTTTCTTTCTTCTTCCTTACAAATCTGTCATCTTGGAATTTTTGTGAGGTTTCTTGTCTTTTTTCCTCCACATTGGCCTCCACTACTACTTATCCTACGAGCTGCCTTATAAATTATCAAATACACCCATGAAAGATCATCCTTCCTTGAAAATTCCAACACTTCCTCTTGCTTGCACCCAAACCGTCCTTCCCAGCTAGAAGGCCACATTTTTGCACCTAACATTTGTAGAAAATAATGCTGATGATCTGAATGTTGTTCATTGACAAATGAACCCTAACAACAAATTGCAGGTGGTTAGGGTGGTTAATGATCAGCAGACATTTGCCTGCCTTGGAAAAATTATTCCACCTCAACTTTATAAGATGAACAACACAGCGGATCTGAACATTGTAAAGGAATGAACTCTGACTATTAATTATAAGTGGTCAACGATCAGCTAATAGTAGGCAACTCAGCTCTTCCCTTGTATAAAGTTTGTTCTTATTTAGATACATAATATTACCGTCCCCCAAGGTTGGAAAGATTTAGAGTCCTTATTTACAGCAGCCTGGGCACCTCTTTCTGCAAAAGAATGTGGTTCAAATAACCAAGAGAAGTGATTTTGTAGCTGTGAAATATCTTCGAAAGGTGGAAAACACATCTGATTAGTTTGGTGCTATCAAGCAATTGTTTGATGAACAAGAAAGACTTGGTAAATACATGGAGTTTACACACCTTCATGGAGCCTTAAAGACTAAAGCAGTCAAATAGATTGTTTGGTCCAGCTCTTTAGCTCCTGGAAATTCTTCCACCTATCCAAGTCTAATAGCTTTGAGATCCTTTACACACCTTCCTTCTACTAGATCTTGATGGAGGACACGACAGGAACAAGGTCAAAACTTGGGGTGCGCAGACTTGAACATCCCAGCCAGAGTGCTTCCCTCCTCTCCTCCTCTCCTCATATCCCAACCTACCCTCAACTCCAATTATCATCAGGCACGATACACATTTTAGTCATTGAAAGAACCCAAGCACTCTCTTTCAGATCCATGAAAGCAAATCTCAGGCATCTTTTCCCCTTCTTGAAGTTACAGGAGCAAAACCATCACCTATTGATATTGAAAGACCAAAAGATTCCTCCAATTTAAGAGACAAATGCATGCCAATGTTTGCAAAAGCATCTAAAAGGGTGAAATTTAGATATTTGCACTTATAAGAAGTCCCATTAAATAGTGATTTTTTTCTTTCAACCATATTTCAATTGTTAATATGATATATAAGGACCAGTACTACAAGCACTCCTACACCTTTGATCATGAAATATCAATTGCTTGTTGAACACTATGAACCATGTGATAGAAGCTGAGCACCCACCACTATCTCTGATGCTCCTAGATAGATCTCTACGACTCTGTATACTATGAACTTTAAATTTATTAATCTCAAACTGATCCATGACTTTATCCTGTATTATTAGAAAACCAACGACTTTCTCTTCCATGTTTCTATAGCATCCTTCCCCAGCACAAAGGGGCCATTAATCCATCGAACTTCAAGTGAAGAATGATGATCCCACATGAAGGTTATTGATTAATAACTGAACCTCAATTGTGGATCGTGGGCAATTAAGAATCACGTGGTAATTGCCAGCAAGACATAAAAAATGAGTCCACCTAAACTCATGAAGAATGATGATGCAGACCCAATTTTGTTGATTAAGAAAAGAACCCTGGCTACAAGCAGTGGCCAGCTGTTAGAGGTGGTTAGTTGCTCAGCTCAATTCCTCCCTTCTGGTAGTTCTGGTGAAGATACACAATATTTCTCTATCATGGGACTTCATAAAAGATGTATCTTGTTCACAATAGTCCTGGGCAAAAGTTATTCAGCCAAGAATGAGGGTCAAATAACTGAAATTAGAAGATATTCACATTCACGAATATCATAAATGATGAATAGTATGTCTAATTAGTTTGTTGATCCAAAACAAAACAAAACAAAAAAGTTCTTCCCTTGAACCAACAAAAACTATTAGCTTTGAGGTTCTTTATATACCTTGTGTTAGAGGTCATGCTGGTGCCTGAATCACCTTGAAAGCCTTTCGATATTCAGGTTCCTCAACCTCAAGAATATGGTTAGCTTGGGCACCCTAAATATCGAAAGGCTTTCAAGGTAAAAGAGTGCATTTAAGTCCACCATTCTATTATATGTATATGAGTACATAGACATAATTAAGGATATGTATAAGGGAGCAGTAACAAACGTTAAGACCACTAGCTAGAGACCCATGATTTTCCTATCTCTATAGGATTGCACTGAGTATAGGCAATAGAGACCATAACTTTTTCCATTGGTTATGGATGAATTAACAAAATATCTACATGAGGACATTCCCTGGTACATGTTACTTCTAGATAATATAGTTTTGATTGCTAAGACAAGGGAGGGCGTAAACCCAAAGCTAGAATTATGATGAGATGCATTAAAATCTAAAGGATTTAAAATTAGCCAAACTAAGACAAAGTATATGAAATGTAATTTTAGCAAGGAGAGGAGCTAAACTAGAGCACCAATAAAGACTGATAATGAAGAAGTCCCTCTAGAAAAACACTTTCGATACTTGGGATCAACAATTCATGAGAGAGGAGAGATTGAGAGGGAGGTTACCCAAAGAATCTAACCAGGTTGGAACAAGTAGAGATGCGCGCCTGCAATTTTGTGTGATTGGTGGATACCACTCAAACTGAAAGGAAAATTCTATAGGATGGCTGTAAGGCCAGCCATGCTCTATGGATTAGAGTGTTCGACAGTTAAGGAACAACATGTACATAGGATGAGCACTGCCAAAATGCCAATGTTGAGATGGATGAGTGGCAAGACAAGAAAGGATAGAATTATTAATGAAAACGTTAAATAAAACTTAGTAGTAGCACTAATAGGTAACAGGATGAGGGAGATTAGACTTAGATGGTTTGGACATGTCCATCAAAAACCAAAAATAGAACCAGTTAGAAAGAGTGAGATGATCCAAGTCAAAATTTCTAAAAGGGCAAGGGGAAGGCCCAAAAGAATGGGGATTGAAGTCGTAAGAAAAGATTTAAAAACTTTGGGACTAAATGAAGCCATGACACCATCATCTCTTCCAACTTGATGTTGCAATATCTTCTTGTCATTTTTCCCCCTACTGTCTTTTCTTTTAAAGAGACAAGGTACCCTCACCCAAATAAATAATTGTTCTGAGGGAACTTTCTACGAGAGATTGACCCTTGATGCACGGTCTAAGACATTAATTCCTTTCTATTCGACACAACCAGTACAACGAAGAGTTGTATGCTGCGTTCGGGAAGGATAGATCGCTCCCAAAAAAGAATCTATTTTGCAATTGGGTTATTGCAATTACGGGTTGGATAGTTGTGTGTGTGTGTGTGTGTGTGTGTGTGTGTGTGTGTGTGTGTGTGTGTGTGTGTGTGTGTGTGTGTGTGTGTGTGTGTGTGTGTGTGTGAATTGATCATTCAAAAATATCCTTTTAGCTTAAAAAGAATTTTAAATATCACAGCATCATCTGATAGAGCATTGTTTAAATTTGTTGTTTTAATTATATAGTTTAAGTGTACACAAAAAATTTAGGCTCTAATGTATATATTATCAAAATCTACAAACATGCACCTTGCTTCGCTTGGGCTACCGCCTTTTTGCACCATTGTACCTCGAGTAATACAAGGGCTTTATGCCTTGAGGGCGCCTACCACCTTCGACCACTTGCTCTCTTGGCGAAATATATTCCAAGTTTTCTTGTCTCTTCTGCAACCAATGTTCATGTGGCTCCAGCAAGGTTATTCCTACTTATTTTCTAGATAATCTGCCACCCGTTGATGGCAAGGGAAGAGTCACACTATAATCTTTGCCATATGAATTTTAGAACTTCACTGTCCTAAAGTGCCTTAGTCTCTACACTATGTCTCAGTAATAAGGCTTTTAATGGAGTGATTATAGGAGAAGAAGAGCTGATGCTATAGTAGAAATGCTACAGGACATGCTAGAGTGTTCCTTCTACAGTCGTATACTACTATCTTGTCTTTAATTAGTTAATATGTTGTGTATGTGGGTCCTAGCTAGTGTTAAGTTTACATTTGCTGTTTTTAAAGGTTGTCGAAGAGTATTGCAAGTACGTTAGTTAGTTATGAAGTGCAGTAATTAGAAGTGTGTTTTCCCCAGAGGTTTGCTTGGGAAATGTGCAAGGTCTTTGACATCTTTATTGCTTCCTGGAAGTCATAAGTCTGTAAAAGGACTAGCGGGAATCATTTCTTTTCGGAACAGTTTTCTGGATGAAGTTTGGATAAAAAAGGGTAGCCCGGTGCACTAAGTTCCCACGTATGCGGGCTCCAGAGAATGGCCGGACCACAAAGACCACAAAGGGTCTATAGTACATAGCCTTACCTTGCACTTTTGCAAGAGGCAGTTTCCATGACTTGAACCCGTGACCTCCAGGTCACACAACAACAACTCAACCGCTGCGCCAAGGCTCCCTTCTAGCTGAAGTTTGGATGATTATCTGAAATACATTGAGGTGGAGTTTTCTTCATCTTTGGGTGCAATTTGGGCTGAGACTTTTCCGTTCTTTCAATCTTCTTTTCTTTTTGGGCTGTTGCAATTTCTAGATTTCTTGCAGCAATTTCAGAGCTGTCACAGCATCAGCTTCTGCTCATTCCAGCTGTACATTCAAGAGTCTAATTCTAATTCTCATAATAACCTCCACTTCTCTGGTACCTGTTCCTGCTGACATTTTGAAACCAGGCCTTGTTGTAAATCTCAGTTTCTTTCTTTTCTTTTTTCTTTCTATCCTTTTTTTATTCTTTTCTTTAAATGTGGAATACCATCAAGCCAGAATACCCAATATAATAAGAATGAAGGGGGCAAATTGCCCCATAACAAATAGTCACTGACGGCTCTCTCTTATCAAGAGAACACTAAATCCTTAAATCTTGATACATGATAGCACAAACAGGGTTGTGTCTAAGAGATCCTGAATATTAGTCTTCAGGAATGGTAGTTCCTTAGGAAAAACCACCTACAGAAGGCACTCTTTCTTCTCAGTTCTAGTAGACCAGAAAATCCATTGAACCCCATCACAAATCTTATGACCACGGAAACCAGCACATGCATGCAGTGATAGACCATATCAAGAGAACTATTCATTTGCCAGAGCCACCGCCAGTAACTAATGCCTTGAAGATTTTTCCTAAAGCATTGAGTAAGTTTTTTCTTTTCCTTTTTTTTTCTGAAAGGTAGAATCTAGTAGGAATGTTGCATGGTCAAAATGAGTTTATAATAAAAAACCAGATGGCTCACTTCCCAGAGCTAACAGCAGTAAGAAATGCCTAACCATATCAGAATATGTAACCAGTATAGAAGAACAATACTTAAGACATCATTGAGTATCTAGTAAGAATAGTGTGTGGTTCAACCCCACCAACAACAACAAGCTAGAATCAACAACAATGATTGAATTATAATGAATTATTCAGGCACGTTGTAAAATGTTCTACTCAACATTGCCTTAGCTAACAAGTTGGGGCTTATGCAAGCAACATCGACATGTAAAAAATAGATTTTAGATAGACCATCTAATGGATGACATAGATACAGAATAGTTGAAGGGGTATGAGATGGTAATATAAGTAATTATACGTGCTGCTCAAGAACTGCTATATATGGACTAAATAAACTCTAAGACCCAGGTTTTAGAGGCCAACATCAGCCATCTAGGAGGTGCAACCATCGGAGGACTAAATAAGACATCCCTTGTTTTAGACACAAACCGACAGTCAGGTCTGGTCTCTTTGGGGTTGATGTTAATTGCAGTGATATTGAATAGGTAAAGAGGATGAAAGAAAACTAAAAGCATTTCAATGTGAAGAATCTAGAACTATAACCTACTTTTTAGGCACTGAAATGAAAAGAATCATTAAAGTATTTATAATGACTCCTGAAAGGTAGTCACAGGCCTTTTTAAGAAGTTGAGCGTAATTAACAGCAAGCAAATCGGAGAACTTGCTTTTCCTGATAAGAAAATGACTGTCTATAATAAGAAAATGATGGTACGGAGAACAGGAAAATAATCAATACCCTTATACTCAGAATCAGAATCAGTACATGACACTAGTAGCAACATCTTCAGGAAGTAAAGAGGATGTTTCAGTACACAGTCGTGGGATGATCAAGCAGAGATGTCAGGATACTGATACAAAAGTAGTTAGCCATCCAGATGCCCAATGTATAGGAGATTCAGAGACTTTAAGTTAGTTAAGCATTTGATTAGTGGATATTTAGCCCCACAGAGTAACATCTTAAAGATTATAGCAAGATTGAGCACCAAAGCTGAACGTCAAGCTACAGCTTCCATGCCAAAAGGGCAGCCCAGTGCATGAAGCTCCCGCATATGCAGGGTCTGGGGAAGGGGCGGACCACAAAGGGTCTATAGTATGCAGCCTTACCTTGCATTTTGGAAGAGGCTGTTTCCATGCCTCGAACCCATGACAGGTCACACAGCGACAACTAAACCGCCGTGCCAAGGTTCCCCTTCTATGGCTTCCATGACTATGAAACCTAAATGGAAGTGAACATTTGATATAGGAACTTTATCTGAAGCCTGATGCACATCAAGATAGATTTTCATGTCATTCTTGAGAAACCAGAGGTGGAAAAGGAATTCCAAGCCACTGTAGGAATATGTCATAAATATCTCTAATGCCATCTCAATAGATACCAGGTAGTAAGCTGAATATTGCATGGAGAATGATATCAGCATTACAAGTGTGCAAATTTATGTTTCAGTGCAATGTTAGAAATACGTTCCTGTGCTAACTAGTGTACTAGGGGTTAGGAAATTCATTTTCATACATATAATACCTATTAATCTCATACACACATATTTACATATACATACATATTTATGTGTGCATGCTAATATACGCACACATGAAGATATATCCAAATGTCTGATATATGCGTGTGTGACTGTGTTATATGTGTTTGTATGTATTCTAGAAACTGTTTCAATTATTTGATATATAATAGCAGTTGTTTAGTCATGTGTATTTTCCGGCAATGTTCTGTCTCACTACACCTGATTATTGTTACTAACCCAAAATAGTTTGTGCTCTTGCTGTCTACATGCAATTAGCAAAATCTTTTTATTGGACAGAGTTTGTGTAGCTATTCTTTTACTACACATTTATAATTCATTTAACTTCTAAACATCTCATTTCACAGCTATTATATAGGAAATGAAAAAACTACATATATTTAAGTTATCCAGCTTTAATTATATAAATCACAGCACATTGTTTCAAATTTACCAGATTTTCTAGTTGATTAGAATATGTTATCAAACTCCCACATTCCATAACCAGGTCAGAGTCCTCAAATTATCAGACATATACAACATAAGCGACCAAGTAAAAATTCCACAACTGTAGAAAGCATAGACATAACTGAGATCTGATGCAGAAATATTATGAAGAACAATAAACATACTAAGGAGACATTGAAGGCAGAAATCTAGATCTTATTTATCACAATCCTACCAAACCTTCTGTATAAAATAAGAACAATGGGAAGATATCTAATACACTCTTCAAGCAGCCAAAAATTCAGAAATCAAATTAATATACAGCTCCTATTCCCGGGTTCAATATTTCTTCTTTTTCCTTTTGGAGTGGTACACATATTCAACGAATGGAAGATTAGAGTCTTTTCTTTAGTAAAAAGATGCAATGAATCAACAAAGACAACAACCTACTTAACTCTAGTCATACTTAAGACTAATTCATCGTTGATGAACCTATAAAGATTGCTACACAGCATAATAACTTACAGCATGTTAGTCAATTGAAGGTCACTCGATCTAGGCCAAGTTTGCCCAATCTTGGTTTGACCAGAGCTTGCCTAATCTAGCGAGATTCACCTGATATAGCCTGAGCTTGTCTGACTTGAGTTAGCTAGATTTTTGCAACATGTTAGGATGAGCTAGTGCAAGTATGACTTGAGCTAGGACAAGTTTGGCCATATTTTACTAGAATTTTATAAAAATATTTAAATACTAAAACAGAAGGGGAGCCTTGGCACAATGGTAGAGTTGTCGTCGTGTGAACTACATGTCACAAGTTTAAGGCATGGAAACAGCCCCTTGCAAATATGCAAGGTAATGCTGCGTACTATAGACCCTTTGTGTTCCACCCCTTTCACAAATATCATATACGTGGGAGCTTTGTGCACCAACCCGTCCTTTTTTTTTTTTCTTACAATTATTAGAACAATCTACATTTAGGCCCAATTCTTCTGAAATCTATGTGGGCCTAAAGTAATAGCCTTTAATAAAAAACATATTCGGGGGTTCATATTGCATGCCACAAAACATGTTCATAGGTCCTCCATGCATACCATGAAGCATTTGTGGCCCCTCCTGCATATCATGAAGCTTATTTGGTGGTCCTCCTTGCCCATAATGAAACCTGTTTGTGGGCCCGACATGCATACTATGAAGCTGTTTTGCAAGCCTCTCATAGTTTAATTTGCATATAAATGTAGATAGCTTCTAGGGTCTGCCATGCAACTAGCTTTTTATTTGAAAAAAAAATGTGTGATTAACTTCTAGGCCTTACCATGTAAATAGGTTCTCATTTGAAAAAGGGTGTGGATAGTTTTTAAGGCCCACTAGGTAAATGGTCTCTTGTCAGAAATGTGAAATACTCATACAAATACAAATGTGGGAGAGATCAAGAAGATGCAAGGTTTGAAAATGTATATATATAGTTTTGAGCACTTCATGTAAATAGCTTTCATTTGAAAATAGGTACGAATAGCTTTTGGGGCTCACCAATAACTTCTTGTTTGAAATGGGTGTATGATTGTGGAAAACTTCTAGGCCCACCATGTAAATAGCTTTTTTATTTAAAAATGTGTGTGAATAGCTTCTTATTTGTATATAGCTTTTCTTATCTGAAATAGGTAGGGACACTTCCAGGGCTAACCATGCAAATAGCTTCTTATTTGAAAACAGGTGTCAAAATAAATAGCTTCTAGAACCTACCATATATATAGCTTCTTATTTAAAATAGGTGGTATAGGCTTTAGTGCCCACCATATAAACATCTTCTTCTTTAAAAATGGGAGTTGATGGCTTCTAGGACCACAATGTAGATAACTTTTTCCTTGAAAATGGGCGTAGATATGAATTTTCATTTGTTTGAAACGGATGTGGATATCAATTTCTGATGCCCAACTCCATTTTCTCAAACTTGCAAAGTCAGGTGAAAAAAACTCCAACATGTTTTTTCTCCAAACCAAAGATAGCCTTCACTTTAAACCAGCAATAGACTTAAACCTAAAAATTAGCCTAATTTGTGATGGAATCCACTAACAATGAGCTAGGCTGAGTTTTATAAAACGCTTGCTAGCTCAGGTATGACTAACAATGATTTTGGAAGAGCTAGACCGATAATTGGTCTTGCTCAGCCTAGCTAAAGTATGACTAACAATGATCTAGCCCGATGATAAGAAAAATGGTCAAACTCGCCAGATCGACCTAGCTTTGGTGAAATTGAGATTGACTAACACCATGTTAACTACCAAAATAATAGGGAAAGCCTAGACCATCTAAACACTGCTTACATTTAATCAAGAACATCAGTTTACTTTTGAAGCTCCAGGAAGAGTACCTTGAATTGATGATCTCAGCCAACAACCCAAGCGTGATGCCGAAGAATAGTGGATGGCCTTGAAGCTTTCTTTGGAGATTACCTTGTTCCTCTTTTCTTTCCAAGGCAAGCAATTCATCGGAATTAGACTGTTCATCTGTAGATAATATTCCATTTGCTTAAAAGTGAAAAGATGCCATTATAAAATACAAAAAACCATGACTGAGTGCATCAGTTCAAGTTTCCTAATAATAAATAAATCTAGTAATATATTTTAATCCACATACATATATATATGAAGAAAAAAGGATATGCTCAAAACCAGGTAGAACAAAAACAGAATATTCTTTTTATTAAAGAAGTATCCACAACTTCAAATGCATACTAAACTACTGCAATAGGTACAATATTGAACCACAGAGGCAGGCATTGAGACAACAACCACTAGTCTTGCAGGACAATAGAACAACACGAGTACCAAGAAGTTTATAACACCAAATGGTCAAATGCAGAAGTTGAACATGTGTGTTCATAATAGTGTTACACTATGAGACGATATTCTCTTTGTTGAAAATAATGGAGTAAAGACAGTAACATTCCAAATTACTCCATGTTGGAGGAAACTTAGCAGTGGAAAAAGCGAGACATGGTTAGTTTCATACGTCCAAAGCCTTTTTCCTTTACTTTTCTCTCTTTGAGATTAAGAAAGGTTTACAGGAAAACATACAGTGGATAGAAGCTGAGCTAGCATGATAAAAAAACCAAGGAATGAAATACAACAGAAGAAGAGAAAGGGTGGCTGGGGTGGTTTCCAGACATATCAGAAGTACAAAGTCAGAAAAGATATTGAAGAGAGTCTTGCTCTCATTATCTAGAGTAGATCTTAGTTCACTGAACCAATAAGCTTGGCTTTCTCATTCTCTCTTCATGCAATATCCAGATCAAAGTTACCACAACGCAAAACAAATCTGTGAAGCAAAACATGAAATATAAGAGGGAGACACACTGAAAAAGAAGATAGGAAATGAGAAATGGGAAGCAATCAGAAATCTTGTGAGAAACATTTGCAGAACATTCGAGAAACAAGAGACAAACGTTGGGCAAACCATGTTGAGATATCTGGAGAACATTGTATAAAAACAACACCAACCGATGGTAAAAAGGTCAAAATGCATTCATACATTTATAAGGCATTCTCCACATGTTTTTAAGTTGTTTCCCATATTTTTCAGAGGCATCTCATTCCATTTTTGGAAAAAGGTCCCAGTCTATAGCCTGTTTCCAGCAAGTATGGTCCAGATCTCCAGATACCAGAGAGATAGAAACCTACTTTAAGTCTTGTAATTTTAGCACACAAGAATTATATGCACAAAGACCTAAAGACGTGTGAAATTACAAAGACCCAAATGGAGAGAATGCACTTCAGCTCCACTTGGTTGAAAGATGGATAGACCCTGAGTAAGCCTCAATAGCATCAGTCACTACTTTCTCAAACCTCCACCTTACAATGTGACAAGATTGCATCTAGAACTACCATCAAAGCTTAAGAAGGCAACTAAAAGAGAAACACAGAGAGAGGGAGGCAAAGAAAGATCCATCACCCTCATTTCATCCATTCATGAACTTCCAGCAACTCCCCTTCATTTAACCTACAAGTCACACTCAATAATATGCCAAAATTATTTCTTTGACATGGTCCAATAGAAGAGTAAATATCTCCATTAGCTGAACCCTTTCTGATCCTGCCTTGGGACTCATATTTTGTTCATATGCAAACAAGGGAGGCCTCACCAAAATATGTTGCAATGTCTCTGATACCATGTATACCAAATCTCACTCACTGACCTTCAAGGTTGGATCTATCATAAAAAATTCCAGCAGTTCTCTTTCACCATAATCCTCACACTGCAAAGTGGAACAAGATTTTGTCCTCAGTAAACCAATCAGCTGTTTCAGAATCCAAAACCATAGCCACTATAACCCAATCAACTCTGAAGTACTTGAGCAAATGCCACCAGTGCAATCACCACCTTACGATGACCAAATAGATAAATGATTTTTTGCTTCTTATGAAGGGGAGCCTTGGCGCAACGGTAAAAGTTGTCATCATGTGACCTTGAGGTCATGGGTTCAAGGCATGGAAACAGCCTCTTGCAAAATACACGGTAAGCTGCGTACTATAGGCCCTTGTAGTCCGCCCCTTCCCCAGACCCCACATAGGCAGGAGCTTCGAGCACCAGGGCTGCCCCCTTTTATGGAGGAAGCACTCACTAGCAAGTGTAAACTACTTAATGAAAATGCCATCGGGACTAATACATTATATAACAGGTGACCAACAAAAGGCCTCAACTTCAGGAGGGTCCTGCACCAGCCAAATAATATTAAGACTAAACCAAGAATCACTCAACGAAAAGGAGAAGAAAAACTGAGAAACAACCATCAGCTTCCCAAAACCAAAATGCTGCTCAATGCCTGCTAAACCATTATGATGGAAAGCAAGCCAGTGCTCATTGTAACTTAACAACAAGGAGACAAAAATCTTCTTTTTCACATATCTCACATTAGAGAATTTTCAACTTCTCATTGCAACTACATCCTTGTGCGGCAAACATACCAAAGTCTGCCCTGAGTTTATGGACTGATACATTTTGTTCATCTGAAGCAAAGAATAAATCTAGCAGTTAGCGTCCAGTGGTTAATTGCAGCATAAACGCAGTGTCTCTGCACAAGGAGAATCCCTCACATAAGAAGAGAAGTTCATAAGTTTTTACCATAACTCAGCAAAGATTCAAACAAAATAGTGCAGCTCTACTGAAATTTGCTTAGAAGTTTGCTACTTCTCCATTTTCTGAAAAGTGGTTTTCTGACAGGTTCACCACATCCATGGATCATGAAATGTTCAACACGCTGACAATTGCATTGATGGCCATTGGCATGAACTCCAAATTTATCAGTCAGTGAATAGCTATGGCAATGAAAGAAGAACAAAAGGGCATCAACAAGATAGCAACATAAGCAATCATTTCCTCAATGCATCTCAAGTATTCTCTTCCTCATGCTTTGTCAGCACATCAACCTGAGCTCCCTTTCCAAGTACTTGTGTCACCCTTTTCTTCCCATTGATAAATTGCATGTGGTTTAGTGGTTTAATATGAGTTCTCTACTCATCAACCATAACAATTAAATGGACAAAAAGACAGGAGAAACCATATTTGTCATTTAGAACAGCTTTAAAAGGGAGAAGGGGGTTATTACTTCTGTATATGTCAAAAACAAAACCTACAGTACAGTATATATCACTTTTTCTGTTTATTAACAGGAACTTCTTAGTTTTAATTATGATTACTCATAGTGTTCAAGTTATGCTTGTACTGGCTCAATTATCTATCAAGATTACCTCATTAGTCAAGAGACAGATTAGAGGGATAAGCAAGCATACTGCAACTCATTTCTCAAGTATTTTAAAATGCTTGTCTCTGTCAAGTCATGTGTACAGGAGGAAGGTGTGGTCTTCCAAGAAGTTTTATTATTATTCAGATCTACTTATACCGACATACATTGACATTGACAAGAATTCATATCTAGACTTTACACTTGTGGTCCATGGTAACTTGTATAAGTTGGACTCTTAAGCAATCTCCCTCAAATAGCACCATACCATTCTCTAGTACATACACTTTTCATTTCTCTATCATGGCCTATGTCTTGGAGGGAGGTGGAAATCCTCTGATGTGCTTCCATGATGCATTAAAAAAGGGCAGCCCCGGTGCACGAAGCTCCCGCCTATGCGGGGTCCGGGGAAGGGGCGGGCCACAATGGCCTAAAGTAGGCAGCCTTACCTTGTATTTTTGCAAGAGGCTGATTCCACGCCTTGAACCCGTGACCTCAAGGTCCATGATGCATTACTTAGATTCAAATATTATTATTGGGGTAGACAAAATTCTCCCATTGAGGCTCCTTGGATCCTAACTACTTGGAGTTACATGGGAGTCTAGTGTGTTTATAGCACTGTAGAATCATTGAACGAGGTCTAGACATTACAGAAACTACTACCACTAATAAGGCCACCAGATATACAGCAAATTACCATTTCCAGAATGGGAGCCGTCACTGGTAAACTCAAAAAGATCTTGCCCTTCCACAGTAAATCCCCAACGGTTTGGGGCTGGGCCTGCAATATATGCACATGCTCTCTCATCAGTATCCTTCAAGAAAACCTGCCAGAACACAAATAAGTCATGAGAACACACTCAACAATAACAACAAGAAAATTTTCCACAATCTGGAACATATTATTTATCATACTGAGAAAACACCAATGGAAAATGCAAAACAAAAGATATGCCAACTATTCACCGCAAATGCTGACTGACATAAGAAACATAACCGACAGCTTCATTTAACATGAAACAATACAAGCGTCAAATGCCCAAGGAATGCTTAATAGATTATCTCATTATCTAAGTTCACATGCAGCATGCCATGATTTAAACAGAAAGAATTTACTTCAAATCATGGTTCTTTCCTCTGCAAACAGCATAAATTAGGATGCCTTTCAGTAATGCTAAAAAGTTCAAGTATCAAATTATCTGTGCTTCTCACCCCAGCAAAACTCACTGTTATGCTGCTTGCTTAGTCATACTTATCATGTGAATGAATCTTAGACGAGACTTTTGTAGATGTTACCTTTCTAAATTAATGGAAATGATAATCCATATGGCTTATCAAACTTACGTTTTGGCAAGCCCTGAATGTTTTGCACTCTATAGAGAAACAGAACCAGCTGCAATATTTAGTTGAATTTGGCAAAGAAAGAATCACTTCTATCAGCAATATTGCAGCTTAAGTATCTTGAGAACAAAAACTAAAATAGCAGAACAGTAGAGACCTGAGAGATTATCAAAGCCATGAACACAAGATACAGGCGGCCAAACAAGCATTTGTATCTTACTTGTTGAAACTGCAGATCAGATGGAGAAGGTCGAAATATAATTGGGTTGAAATTACTTCTTTTGAGCACATTTTTCGTGGCTCTAACTGTGCCAAGGTAATCAAGAATGCACGACACGATATCATCCTCTGTGAAATCCCCCACAATACTGACCTGAAGAATCATTTAAACATAGCATATAAAAAAGGGGAAAACAAAAGAGATATTTGAAAGTAAGTCCTGATGCTAATTTCAGATTGAGATAAACATGGTAAGAACTTCTGTCTCAAATTACCATAAGACCATTAACCAGTTACACTATATCATATAAATCAGAAAAAAAATAGGAAAAGAAATCATTCCACCATAAATCAAAAATCTAATTCTGGTCCAGAAAAGTCTTAACAAACATGCACGCACCTCCATATTGTCCCCAACAAACTGACTCATCACGGCATCTTTTACCATTTGAAGCGTTAAGTTTTGTAAAGACTCTGGTGTAGGTTCAACAAACCGCTCATCTCCATTCAACATTGCCAGCATAAGTTTGTGAGCAGTTGAGCGTTCTAAGCTCTTGGGAACAGAACGATAATATGACAAATAAACCTGAATAGCTCTATCAAAAGCATCTTCCAGCCATACACTGTGCTGCAAAAAGCAATGAGCAGAAGCTTTGTTGACTGAAGAGTTTACACAACAGAAGATGTTTAATATCATTTTTCAAGAGAACAGCAACATATATAACTTTTATTACATGTTAATGGTGATCCAGCAATAAGCAATTTCATATAAGGAACAAAAAATGTGGCAAGTTACAATTGATTTTGTACATCACAGATAGCATCTAGCAAGTAAACACATCATACATCAGCCCAAGCATGGGGAAAGGCTGATAGAACAATCTACACAAGATAACCTCCAAAGGAGAACATACTCTAGAGGAAAATTCATGCATCCATACAACAAACTCATCCTCAGGGGCTAATCATATAAATTAATACTAGAACCAAACTATATTCTAAGGATAAAGATCCCTCCAGCCTATACATGAGTCAGCCAGTGTCAAAAAAATTTGAGTGCACTAGAAGTAGCTGATCTCCAATATAAATTCTAACTGCTTTCCTTGCCTCACTATGTTTCCCAATATTCGTACTTCTATCTATAATTTGAGTCTATGACCACATCTTCCACTTGCATTACGAGCACAAACTTACCCATAACCTCAAACTTCAGAATAAGAAGCATGGCATGTTTCTCAATATAAAAAAATAAAAATAAAAACTTTAAGGGCTATTTACAACTTTGCATCATTTCCCACAAAAGGCATGCATAATGTCTAATATTCAATAATTTGAACTTCAGTGAGATCCATAAAAAAGTAATATACACATCATAATAGGTCATTGATAGTTCAGATGAGAAAAAGGAAAGCAGCCTAACTACTTAGAAAAGAAAATCACTTCACTCTCAGAAGGGGGAAAAAGGGGGAATTACCTCAAGCACCATATGTAGTAGCTGGAAAGCTGCACGCATCCCATTGTCTCTTAATGTGAACCGAAATTCCATACAAATAAACTCCTCAGTAGATTCCAAAGAGCAATTTATCAAGTGATTCACGCAGAAAAGTTCTACCTGAAGAAGCATATCAAGCATGTAGAGTTCTTCCTTGAAACAATCATGCTAAAAGTTTGACAGAAATAAATGGGAGAATGTCTATTTTATTGCTTTTAAAGTACACTAGCTTAATTACTGTTTTTAAAATGAATGTACCACAACGGATATCTAGTTATTCAAGATATAAATACCTGCTCCCTTGAAAAATTGCCAACCCGGCCACCCTCACTTAGAGTCCGAACTCCAACTAAAACAGCTCCCTTCGAGTCAGAATTTTCAGTGGCTCTGCCACCACCAACTATCAGCCGCATGACCCCACCCCTGGCTTCATTCTTAGTGATCTAAAACCATTCAAATTGCAATGAGAGACAAATGAGCTAGGAAAATCCAAAATTACAAGAAAAATATTATGCAAGCATGATGATGAATAATTATCCAACATACCCACAGCTGATATAAACATCAATAAGAGCACTAACATAAATCTAAAGAATGAGATGATTATATCAAGTTAAACACCCAAAAAAAATGGTGTTGGAGATCACAAGCCACAACTACAGAAGTGATCCTAATTGGCCTGCAAATTTTCGGAAACAGCCAATTGAGAGTTGGCATCTTATCCAAGTGCATCCACTTTCCCCTTAGTTGTCAATACCGGTGCCATACAGGCCGGTATTTCAATTTTCAGGCAGAAAACCGAATCAGGTTAGTAGTGGACCTGGGGAAATACTCGCCAATACCGCTCATACCAGTTCGTAATAGCCAGTAATAGCATTTCGGCCTGGTATTTACTGAATAGGAAGGTTTGTTATATTTTTTCATTTTCTCCAAAAATACCCCAATCTAAAAAAAAATTAACAGTTACATGAAGGGGCAAACTGGTCATTTACTTTTTTCTAACTTCAGTGAGGATTTATTTTCACTAAATAAACCACTTTGAGCCATTTCTACAACTGAAAACCCTAAACCAGATGAAGAAAACTCAGAATCTTGGTGAAAGCTGATCTTATTTGGAAATTTTTTCAAACAAAGTTTTTGTCTTGGCAAAACGACCAAGACCCATCAATATTTTCTTCATTTTTGGAGTTTTGGGGGGATTTGGAAACCTGCAGCTTGGTGGTTTACTGTTCATGGGAGGAAGATGATATCAAAGCTTACATGGAATGGACTACTAGATGTGCCAAAACAACAAGGTTTTTTCATTTTTCTGCTGTTTTTCTCCAATTAATCTGAAAAGACTGTATTTCCATGCAAATACAATGAGTAGTCTCTATTCTTGGTATTGGTTGAATTTTGCCTGTTTTTGGTGTTTGCTGAATTTTTCCCATTTTTCTGCTTTTTTTGAATTTTCTGATTTTTAGCTATTTCTTGATTTTTTAATTAGTACCGGTCAATACCAGCCCGGTATTGCCCATTCTCACTAGTACATCGCGGTTGGAGGCCCAGACTGGCATGCTAACTGGCACGGTATTGACAACTATGCTTTCCCAGCATCTCCGTCATTTTTGTTAGTGGTGTAATTAAAGAATGTTTGTGCCTCAGTGGGGGTTGTTGGTTGTTACACTGGTGGTGTAATAAAAAATGGCATGTGCATAGGGGAATACATAACTCATGAGAAGGAACATCAAACTAGTTTTCTTCCCCTCTCTTTTCCCTCCTGTGTTTGTTTTCATACTCTTTTCTATCAGAACCTTTTATCTGTTTAGTCCAAAAAAACATTTGCAGTTATAAAGTCACATACTTGCAGAAAGCCTGAGTGATAAGCATCTCTATGATTTTCACATAGACTTTGAATAATTTTTATAGATACTGTGCCACCTATATTATTGACACAGATGCTCCATGATAGCCCCTCTGCCAAGTGTGCAACCAAAACCTCATTTATACTACACAAAAGAAAAGCTGTATGCTGAATAATCTATTACAGAGGAGCTTGTTATCCACTATAAAAGGGCAGTATACAATTGCATTTTGTTTGAAATACAATGCGTGAAGTGGCTTCAGAAGTGACAACTAGTATAGGATTAGAATGAATGATTAGAAGTTAAAAATGACAGAACTGCAATTGGACCAAAATCAATGTGGAAAGAATCAAGTGATGCGGACGAGAATACCTTGTAATTTACAGGAATCCCATTTGAAAGCAAGCATTGTGTGATGCCAGTGTCTTTATCATATACTTTTGTACTATTTATTTCTTTACTTAAGGGAACAAATGATGGTTCACGTTGAACCCTTAATTCCTGGAGCTGGGGCCATGATAACAGTTCTTTCGGCACCTCTAGCTGCCAATAAATGTAAACAAAGAAAATAATCAGAATAAATTTACTCAAAACCTATATATATCCTATAACTTTGACACTAGCTGATCCAATGACCAGATTCTCTAATTCAACAGGGAGTTGATTGAATTGGTTGCTAATTCACTTTCACTAGTTTGGTGCCAGTAATTTAGAATGTTCTGTAGATTTTTTTTTTGCCCTGAGGATCGTTCTGCAGGTAATATTTTATAAAACAATATAGTACTCAATTCAACTCAACCGTTTTGCCAAGGCCCCCCCTTCTTAAACAAGATAGTAAAAGAAAATTTTTGTTCGTTGGCAATATGTAATGTACCTGGAAGATAACTTTTTCCCATAAAGAATACAGCAGAAACACATCCAATAGGAAGTTTAACAAATTAATATCGAAAATAGCAGACAAAGGAAATTTTGTTTCATTTCATGTTTCCTTTCTAGTGAAAGACACATTACCCGCAACAATATCTGTGGCTTATATGCATAAATTTAGTTCTTTGTACTTTTCTCATTGCTGGCACAATAAATGTGGAGGCATGTTCACATGGCACACTGCCCAAAAATGTTTCTAGCATGAGAAACTAAGTAACTAGACAAATTGGAAGAGACTTGCACAAGAGCTTGACGGAGAGAATTAAAATGTATATGCAAATGGATAAATACATTGGTTGGCAAAGAAAGAGGGTCTTGAGTCAAGTGCCAGCCGGCAAGGGAGAAGTTGAAATGATTTTGCTATTTCTTTCTTACAAATGAATATGCATTTGTATATTACTTTGTGAGGAAGAAATGAAAATCATCTCCAGCTTCTTAAAATATGGTAACCCTTGCATCAAGTAGCCAGCCGGCAAGGGTGAAGGTGAAGATGGTTTTGTTATTTCTTTTCTGCTTACAAACGAATATGCATTTGTATATTAGTTTGTAAGGAAGAAATGAAAATCATCTTCAGATTTTTAAAACTATGGGAACCCCAAATATGATATGAATCGAAAACAGACACTCTCAAGCTAGGGCATTCCCCATAAGTGACGCACTGCATCGGATCCCGAGTGCGGTGAAAAATAGGCAAGGGTTGCTAAGGCGTTCTTGCAGAAGCAACGTACTACATCGGATCTCGGGTGTAGTGAAAAATGAGCAAGGGCTACTAGAGTGCCCCCTTGAAAGCGACACGCTACATCAGAACCCAGGTGCAGTGAAAAGTGGACATGGGTTCATACCATGGAGGTCGAGAAAGGCAATAGTAAATAGGGTATCTCCAGAACATAAGATTCGTATCACCACATGGAATATAGGGACATTGACAGGTAAGAGTTTGGACTTAGTAGACGTGATGAAACGTAGGACAATCAACATCGCTTGTATCCAAGAAACCAAGTGGAAAGGGACTAAAGCTAGAGAAATAGATGGGTATAAATTATGGTATGTAGGAAAGGAAAATAACAGAAATGACGTAGGAATAATAAAGGATAAGGAATTAAAGGATAAAGTTGTGAGCATTAAAAGAATTAGTGATAGAATTATAATAATAAAACTTGTTCTAGGAGAGTAGATTATTAATATTGTAAGTGCATACGCACCACAAGTAGGGTTACAAGATATAATCAAGAAACAGTTTTGGGAAGATATGGAGGGAGTCATGCAAGAAATTCCCAACACTGAGGGGATATTTATAGGAGCAAACTTAAATGGCCATGTAGGGAAAGATAAGGAAGGATATTATAGAATACACGGAGGGTATGGTATAGGTGAATGAAATGAGATGGGGGAGAATATCCTCGATTTTGCTTTGTCATATAACCTGTCCATTGCAAATACACTCTTTAAGAAGAGGGATGAACACTTAATAACCTTTAAAAGTGGACTTCATAAAAGCCAAATAGACTTTTTTCTACTTAAGAATAATGAAGGATCTATATGTATGGATTGTAAGGTGATACCCGGTGAGAGTTTAACCTCACAACATAGGTTAATGGTTATGGATATCCATATCAAAAGATGGAGAAAAAGAACTGAACTTAATACACATCAAAAAACTAAGTGGTGGAACTTAAAAAGAGAGAATAACCTCATTCAAAAATAAGTTGATGGTAGAAGGAAATTGGAACTATGAAACAGAAGTAAATACCATGTGGACTAATATGGCTGAGTCCATTAAGAAAGTGGCAAAAGATGTCTTAAGAGTATCTAAAGGAAAAAGGCTATTAGCAAAGGAAACATGGTGGTGGAGTGAAACAATGCAAAAAGTTATTAAAGAAAAACATATGCGTTTTAAAGCATGGCAAAAGATTAGAAATAATGAAAACTATGAACAATATAAGAATGCTAAAAGGGTTGCTAAGAGAATAGTAAGTGAGGCTAAACTTAAAGCATATAATGAGCTCAGCAATAGACTAGGAACAAGAGAAGGTGAGAAAGATATGTTTAAACTTGCAAAAGTAAGAGAACAGAAGGGTAAGGACTTAGATCATGTTAGGTGTATTAGAAGCGATGATCAAAGGGTATTAGTCAAAGATGATGAGATCAAACAAAGGTGGGAAACATACTTTAAAAAATTGTTAAATGACAATGGCTCTGCGAATATGGAGATTGAAAATACTATAAATCTAAATAATATGGAATATTATACATATGAAGGTAGGATTAGAATACCTGAAGTAAAAGAGGCCTTGAAAAAGATCAAATCAGGAAAGGCCATGGGGCCTGCTGATATACCAATAGAGGTTTGGAAGCATATGGGAGACATTGGGATAGTTTGGTTGACCAAGCTGTTTAACAAGATTATAAAATCAAAGAAAATGCCTGATGAGTGGAGGAAAAGCTCTGTTGTACCAATCTATAAGAACAAAGGAGACATACAGAGCTGCACTAATTATCGCGGGATCAAACTGATGAGCTACACTATGAAACTTTTTGAAAGAGTCATTGAGAAGATGCTACAACATGAAACAAGTGTATCGGAGAATCAATTTGGTTTCATGCCTAGGAGGTCTACCATGGAAGCTATTTTCTTACTAAAACAATTAGTAGAGAAATATAGGGAGAGGAGGGAAGACCTCCACATGGTCTTTATCGACTTAAAGAAAGCTTATGATAGAGTCCCTAGAGAGTTAATATGGAGGATGTTGGGAGGTAAAGGGGTTTCTCATAGATATATAGACATAATTAAAGATATGTATGAGAGAGCGGTAAAAAATGTTAAGACCACTAGTGGCATGACTGGTGATTTTCCTGTCACTATAGGATTGCACCAAGGATCGGCATTGAGTCCATACCTTTTCACATTGGTTATGGATGAGAAAACAAAACATATGCACGAGGAGATTCCCTGGTGCATGCTATTTGCAAATGAAATAGTCTTACTTGATGAGACAAGGGAGGGTGTAAACATAAAGCTAAAGTTATGGAGAGAAGCATTAAAATCTGAAGGATTTAAAATTAGCCGAGCTAAGACAAAATATGTGGAATGTAATTTTAGCAAGGAGAGTAGGAGTAGAACACCAGTCAAGATTGATAACCAAGAAGTCTTTGTTAAAGACTACTTTCGGTACTTAGGATCAATGATTCATGAGAGTGGAGAGATTGAGAGGGAGGTTACCCAAAGAATCCAAGTTGTTTGGAATAAATGGAGATGTGCATCTGGAGTTTTGTGGGATTGGCGGGTGCCCTCAAACTAAAAGAAAAATTCTATAGGATGGCCATGCTCTATAGATCAGAGTGTTGGGCAGTTAAGGAACATCATACTCATAGAATGAGTGTCGCAGAAATGAGGATGTTGAGATGGATGAGTGGTAAGACAAGAAAGGACAGAATTAGAAATGAAAATATTTGAGGAAATTTAGGGATAGCACCAATAGGTAACAAGATGAGGGAGACTAGACTTAGATAGTTTGGACATGTTCAAAGGAGACCAACAACGGCACCGGTTAGAAGAAGTGAGGCAATACAAGTAGAAGGTTCTATAAGGGCAAGAGGAAGGCCCAAAAGAACATGGATAGAAGTGGTGAGGAAAGATTTAAAAATGTTGGGACTAAATGAAGCTATGGTATTTAATAGGGTGGAATGGAGGAATAAGATTCATGTGGCCTACCCCTAATTGGGATAAGGTCTTGATGATGATGATGAACTACTAACATACTGTTTTAGTTTGTAATCCAACAATATGAGAATATTAAGAATACAATACTTCATCACAAAGTAAGTTCTCTTAGTGGTTTCCAAGAAAAAGTAAACAAATTAAAGGAAAAAAGCAAAATATCTAAAACATAAAGAGAGAGGTAAAGATGTACTAAAATTCTTTCATGGAAATGCCAGCATTCATTTAGTTTTTTGTCAGTCATGGTTACAATACTTACCTCTTTGAAAATGAGTAATCTTCCAGTTTGTACATGATATTGTCTATTGATATATACAGAGCAGATAATTCATCTCATCATCTAGGACTCGTGGGCAACATAATCTGCCAAAAACTTGATGGCATCCTTTGTTGCTCCGGTAATTGGAAGGATACAAGAAATGAATTCATATGGACATTAAAAAATGCAATGAAATAACTCAAAAAACTTCAGATAGAAGCAATAACAAACTAAACCTCTGGTTCAGCTTGTATAGGTTGTGCCAAACCCGCTTTAATGGCATCTGTGATTTCATGAGGAGAGATCTCAAAGTTGGCTTCACCCACTCCGTCAATATGCAGTTTCTTTGGAACACATGCGACTATTGCAGCAGGAAGTGGAGCGGCAGGACTTCCAAAGTCAGATATGAATTCTAATACTTCTGCACCAATGGAATTGACCTGCCAAACCAATTTCTGATATTAGTTTTGATGATCTAAAGGAAAGTAATAAATGGGGTCAGGCAAGGCCCTATCCTACTAATCAGAGAAGTATCCAATAGATGAAGGTATACAGTATTTTTCATTCACAACTCATGACCAATAATGCTTCAACAAGAACTATTGTCAGTCTTCTAGCAGAAGATTTCAACTCCATGGTGATATCAGATCTAAATGACCAACTGGCAAATTATGCCATCAAGATACACATGCAAAATCCAACGAGAAGAGCCAAAGTGAGTTAACTGATGAATAGGCACATGCCAACTTGTTGTTCTGGTATGGCCTCCGATAATTTGTGAATGCAGGCAGGAAAGCCACAGCAGTATTTAATATAAATGAAAATACAGTATTATAAGCTTACTGGATAGCACTCTTTCCTTTTCTATCAAGTGATAGCAATAAATAAATCCATGAATGAAGAACCAAACCTAAACTCACAATAGAAGTATAAAACATAAATAGCAAAGAGACATTAGCTTATCGTTTTTTTCCCTCAACACAAAGCAATGCTATGGCGAGCAGCATTTCACTGAGCAATTAAAAGATGAACAATGAAAGAGAATGTAAGAACATACAAAGTCCAGGACTGGATATCTCTCATATCCAGAAATCTAGATCTAGCTAGCTAGAGAAAGATTATTGCCAAGACACACCAGAGTCTAACACGAAAACAACACAGCACTCTGAGGACTCCCACACTATAGTTATCTGAACCATTACAAACTCAGACTGAGTTCTGAGAAACCGATATATACAAAAATATCATAAACATAATAAGTGTTTTTGCTTTTCCAAAAAACACTCATGCTTTAGGGTAATTGGAAATAGTTAGATACAACTAAGGTCACTTATCTACTTGACAATGTCATGTGGTGTCAGACCAGCACTATGTAGTATGAGGAACCCCAAGATGATTTTATATTATAGGGATGCTTGCCAAGTAGTCCTTATGGAAATCAATCCAACTGGTCATTGAAGATTTGTACTGACCAAAGAGTTCCAAGTTCAAAAGTTTCTAAAAGTTATATGCCAAAACATCCCAAACCACAGTCATCTGTGCAGCCATTATTATTTTCAAATTTTCATAATTACCCTTGTTGATAGTCTTTACTCTATTTGAAATTAAAACTTCAACTTCAACTTCAAAATTTCACCTCTCACCTGCCATAACATGGAATTTAGGGATAGTGAGTTCTTTTCAATTTCTCACCATCCTTGTAGATCGACAATTTGATCACTTCTCACTTGTAATTGATGTTAGCATGGGCCCCATCTTGGTTGGTCTATTCAGATGACTAAATGTACCTTGTAGCTAAAGATTTTTTATGTCCAATCATTGGCTTGTGATGCCCATATTAGATGGGCCATCCCCCTAAATTCTTCCACATTTGTTGATCATAGGTTGTGATCTGTACAATGGACAGCTTGAAAATTCACAAATAGCAATGCTAAATATTCCGAGGAATTGTAGTGTTAAGAGTACAATGTTATATCCTCTACCATAACGGTTCATTCATGGCTGGCCCCACAACTTGACCAGTTAGATCACCACAAGACAACCATCCTTATAGCTTTAATATCTAAATTGGGATCTGACATTCATGGATTTCATTTTTCAAACAACAAAAATGACAGATGGACCTAGGCTTCTAGTGACCAGTACCATTCATATAGAGAGCCTACTTTAGATAGGTCGTGATCTCAAAATGCCTGTCCATGCCATGGTCCTAGCTTCATATTGTTCTCAAGTTTTTTAAAACTTCCAAAAGACAGTAAATTATAATAGCTAGCAAGTGATGGTGGTTGCCTTTAAGAATCTTGTAGCAATTAACTTCCATAATCTGAACTTCCAGGCAATGTCAAACTTTCAATGGCAATTTGGAATTTACTTCCAAAATAGATACTTTTTGTCAAAATTCTGTGAAGTACATATAAATATACACTCGCCAAAAGTAAGCCAGTATAGGCCATGAAGACATCATTAACATAATTTTACTGATTCAATACATATCTTTTAAAACTATTCTTACATGGATCCTCAGGATCGATACATGTAAGAGTGTCTGAGAGGTCTAGGATTCTGACACCAGGGTTTCAGAGTGACACTTTTCAATTGTCTTCATCCAACTTATTTTAGTTTCACCTAACACAATTTTACGCCTACCATGTGTTTTAAGTTTTTATTCCTGGTAAGTTATGGATATTGAGATAATCAAGTATGCATCAACCAATTGCAGTAGCAACAATAATGCAAAGATTTGCACCAAAAACCATTAAGCCACAGCAATAAATATAAAAGCTAGAGAAGATATAATAACCAGAGGTATATAGCACAGTTATTTGCTGGTGAGAGCCAAAATCATAGAAGTTGAATCCTTATGCATTTAACATTTTACATACTGAACAGAGAGAGAGGGAGCAAGGGATGGAAGCAACCATGCAACAGAATACCCACTACATGTAGACAGGTACTTCGAGAAAAGTTAAGTCCAAATTATTTATCTTTGCTAATTTGAACTTGTAACTTCTCCAAGAGATTATTATCATGCGGCTCAAAAAGAAAATTGCTACTTAAGCTAGCAACAGCAACTTTATACAATAATTGCATAGGGAATCAATTGATAAAAGGAAAATTACTTCGTCAAGGGTAACTGTTTCAGCAACAGCGACCAAACTTTCATGTCCCTGCCTTTGATCCATAACTGTGTGACCGAGTGCATCACTCTCCATTATGAAATCCAAATTATCCACGGATGGTACATTATCAATCATAGCAGCTAGCTGCTCACTATCTTTTAGTAAAGCATCCATATAGCGAGCTAATTCTCCCTTTGTAACGCCAAACTCTTTAAGCCTCCTAACCTACATCATTATATCACATATTAGATACTTCATACTTTGACCAAAACTACATACGTGAAGATGAGGCATATTCAATAATTAAGATAATGCCTTACAAAACTTTTATGTTACAGATGACAATTCAACTAGTCAACTAAATGGAGTGCCAAAATGGCTTTATAAAATATGCAATAACAGAACACAACATGCTTCAGACAATAATATTTTCATAAATTGAGGAAAATTTTCAACATTTATCTCAAGATTGGATCGAAAACATTTAGATGTATCCATCTCACACTTATGTAATGAGATACAGAAGTGTTAGCACCACTCATCTACAAGGTACAAAAATTAGCTGGAGATGCATTCCCCAAAATGCAGCATGTCCACCTGTTGCAGGTCTACAGCAGCATTTCCCTACATGCAGCTAGCAGTGTCCTTTGTAAAGCAGTACGTCGTGAATTACTTACAGTAATCATGGCCATCAGATAATACATCTGTATCCAAATTCAAGATGCTCTGAAATAATTTAAGGATTTCATATCACAACAACAAATGTTGTCAAATTTAAAATGTAAGTTAGCTTATGGAAATGATTATTGCATGTTATTCTCTCACGATGATGTTGATGAAAGCATGCAAGTATAGGAACTTAGCAGTGTTGACCATATATCAGAAAACATTTTGCTGATTGCAAATATGATATCTACTGTTAAGAATAGCCCTTGCAAATTCATAAAACTACCAAAATGGACATGGTGTGTATGAATGAAGAGCAATAAAACCGACCTCCTGAACAGCAACCTTAATAGCATTCTGCCAGTTCTGGGGTTCAGCTGTCACTGTAAGAGTGGTGACAGTGCATCCTTCCCTTCCAGAATCACTGTGGTCCAGCTCAACCGATACAAAAGGAGGATTTGAGCTCTGCAAGATTTTGAAATCAATTAGGCACTACGCATGCAAAGTTGTACATAATTATTTAACACTTCAAGTAATACCACAGTGAAACCAAAAGACATACTTCAAGCACGAAAGTTGAACTTCAAACCTTACTTTAACCCCAAAAAAAAGAGACCAGTAATGGGCATTTATACAGAAAATAGACTAACCAACAGAAATTGATGTATCCTAAAAACAGATCAACATATAACGAGTTGATAAAACATTAAGGCTATGGAGACAGGTAATAATAATTCTCATGTATTGAAACGCTAGCAGGCCTCACTATGGGCAGATAGTACATGTTGTAAAATGGTTCATGCACCATACAGCATAAGGATCTGATGGTAAAGTTGGGCCAGTAAATAGAATTTTATAAACTTCTCTTTTTTTTAGCATAAGTATTGCCTACAATCAAAACAATTGGAGTTTCTACCCTTGAGATAAATTGTCTGCAGGTATCAAATACCATCATACATGGAGTTAAAGAAGAAATGTCCCAATTTGCTCTTGCCAAAAACCTAGATGACATAGTTCTCAATAAATACTTGATCAACTGCCAAGAAATCATTAGATCCAAATAGGTAAATTCCTACCATGACAACACATAGCATTGGCTCTATTTTTTTTTTTACAGAAGACAACAAAACTTAGTAAAAGGAAAAATAGTACTACAATAATAATGACAGTGATGATGCATTAGATATACACCAAACAAAAAACACTTTCTACCTATTTCATTAATCACACAAATAAATGAATATATCTTCACAAGGAATCCTAGAAAGGAATAAAATGGTAATAGATTTGACCAAACCATGGTCAGAGGAGGGTAAAACAATAAAAACCAAATTCCAAATGGGATAACACAATCATTCATTCACCTCCTCAGAGGTGCAAAAGAATTCATGTATAAATGGCAAAAGAAACCTAAATCCTAGTGCAACCCTAACCTTTCGTATAAGATCAACATCTGCCCATAGATAAACTTAGATAACCCTATTTTATGTTCTAGAGCAGCACAAAAGAAAATCTTGGAAGTTTGTTATGCATTATCCTGGAAACCTTGTTCACATGTCCATACATGAACTTGCTATACTTTATCCAGAAATAAAAGTTAGAAATCTCATCAGAAGAATTCAGATTGACAAATTTATTAATACACAGACTTTCAGGCTCATCATCAACATCAAAATAGAGTTTTTAATTCTGTCTACTTTTCAAATCTTATCTGTTCCTGGTTCTTTTCTCAAATAATTGTCACTTGATAATAGCTTCTCCATAGACTTTGTTTGCATCAGGTTCCCATTGTTGGAGAGACTTACCCATGAGTTGCTATCTTCACTGCCAAAATACGAGCAAGTTCTATCTTCAAAATGGCAAACCTTTAACAAAAGTGCTTCTTCCTTATTCCGCATCTAAATTCATGACAATCATCCTCGAAAAAGTTTTAGCAATAGTTTTACCAATTTCGTGATGTCAACCAACTAGTAAGTTATCTTCCTTGTATGTACCTTCAAGTCTCACTTTCCCATCACTTTTCCAACCATGTCAAGTATCTGCTTGCGATTTGTCAAAAGGGGCACAAAAAAACTTATATCTGATTTATCAAAAAAAATATTCCTGAGCATGGATCATATTCCTCTATTCTTGAAAATCAGAACTCATGGAAGTCAAGAAGTTTGTTTCCTGCACACCTTTTCTTCAAAGCCAAGAAGTTTGTTTCCAGTTTTAGCCGCCATCAAAAAGGAAGGTGCTTGATCACATTCAAGTGGCATTTCACCCCTAACCACAACTCATCAGCTGATTCTTCAACATCGGTAGGTTCGGACCTCACTTAGTTTCACCCAATAAAAAAGAGGTCAGTCCTTCCCCTATTGTTTGATCCAATAGCAGGGATGAGCCCCGACTTCCATAGGTCCTTGGCTCGACCTCCTGTAGCGGTCCTTGCTTTTAGATATGCTTCATTTCTTAGTTCATATCTTTTCATCCTCTACATTCTATTGCTATTATAAATGGAATTACCTATTTTTAGGAAGCTTGTTTTGTAATTTTAATTGCTTTCAAGATCAAAAGTTTACACTTAAGGACAACAATAAGAACCAATGCAATTGGACATTATTATTATAGTATCTAGTAGACGCTTGATTCCTGATCTCTAACTTTCTAAATGATGTTATTCAGGTTAAGTATACTTGATCCTGGTCTTTGCATCTAGTTCTATAATGTTCTTCCTCATGCAAAAGGGTTATTTTCTCATCATCCTTCAATGGGAACAATTGTATTTGGTCCTAAGAGTTTCACCCCAGTCATATTGGCAAGGTTCCCCAAGCAGTATGTGACGTGCATTGGGCCCAAATCTTACTTCTATTTTTACATAGGCCCTATACAGAATTAAATTAAGAAACTAGTAGCAACTATTTCGCCTAGCTTCATGAACCATTGGATCTTTTATGGTGCATTTTGCACGCTTCTGGCAATTGTATTTGTCCACCATCTTCCTTCAAATGATACTTTCATTCCCCTCCATCACTAATGAGGTCAAACAGCTCTCCTCAGTCAATGCTCAAAATTACCTGAATGATCAACTAACCCAAGCATACTAGCTTAAAGCAACTTTTAATTTGCGTCAAATCTTTCCCTATCAAATTCCAACAAATTTTATGACTGACTGAGCAGGCTGAGTCATTTGAGCAGTCAGACAAGCTGAGCCGAGTGTCAGATCATCTGTCCATGACCGCTTTTCGGCCCGCATTCACTTTTTAAAGCATGTCCAGAAGTCCAATTATCCAGAATATGATGGACTGGTAATCATGACTCTTCATTATTGATCTTTTATTCTTCTATATCGTATCCTTCAACAAATCAATCTTTTCCCAAGTTAGATCTGGATCTTCATCTCAATTTCAAGCATCACAGACCAAAGCCCACTTTGATAACAGTTGATATGAGTGCATAACTCCTCATCAAAATCACTTCCATTTACCGCTTTTCATCCACAAGGACATTCCATGACCAACTTACTTGATCAAGCATTTTCAAGACATTTTGGAGACTTTTTTGCAAAAAAAATTTGGAAGGCTTTGAAGTGGGGAACATCCCCGTGGAAATTGGACAGCATGGCCTGCAGCACCTCAATAAAAGATAGAACAAGAAAGGCTCCTGTTATGGATCATGGAAATTTTATATGGTTGGATTAGGTTTCCAACATGAGAATCAACTGAGATGTTCTTAAGGAGTATTTACAATTTTGCCATGAGTTTTCCTGGGGACATGTCCGTCATTTCTGGGTTTTGGATAGTTTGGCTGTACAAACAAACCTGACATTTCAGGTTGTCGTTCTCTTTTTTCAGTAACAAAGTTGACATGTTTGGATGGAAGTAAGAATGCTTTTCCATAAATGGGAACAAGAGCAGCACACGATTACAAATTTCTGGGTTTGTCTTTTCAGTTTTCAAGTAGAGTTTTCAATTCATTTTTGCATTCAGGTAGAGACAGGTTATGCATCTTTTGCGAACAAATGTATTACTTTAGGTGGGATACTGTAATGCATCTCTTAGCCTTTTTCCTATTTATGGCTGTATACATGATATACCACTGAAATTTTACAATAATCTTCCCAAGATGCACAAATGTTCACACTCTTCTTGTACACAAACAAAAATTCACATGTATGTGTATGTACATACACAAATATATGTAGAGAGAGAGAGAGAGAGAGAGAGCGCAGACATATGTGCGCGACAGAGACACAGACACAGACAGAAACAGAGAATCTCAGGAGAGAGAATACTTTCTTTCTGGTACTACAGAGAAACAGTGACAGAGGGGATAAAAAGTCGGAATAGACAGGGGACAAAGACATTGAATTTTGGTCCTTTGGAAAGAATGAGCTCCTCAATATCTGAGCTACAGTAGGTAGAAGGTTTAGTAAGTGATAGGGGACATTTTAGTGAAGTATTGTATTTCGCCTTTTTTTTTCACGTGTTTCCAGAAAAAGCTTTTCACAATTTGTACTTCTAGCAGTGTTTATGAAAATAGGCAGAACAATCTACTAGGCATGAGTGTTTTCGTGAATCATTAAAATGGCACTTTCCATAAATGTTTATCCTGCTTCCAAGAAAGGTGAAATTTTCAGAAAGTTTGAACACCCATAAACATTGCTTGTCATTGCTTTAGGGTTCAGTTGTATGCATAAAACAATAGCATTTTTGGAGGAATTAATGCACAAAAACCTTCTCATACTGCAATACATGCAAATTAAACCCTAACTGCACTATCCAGTTGACCCTAGTACTTTAGCAACTCAAACCCATGGTTGTGCTACATGAACAATTCCTCACAAGGACATCAACCATAAAAATTGTATTCATCATCACGGCCGAAATTATAAAGGGTTCGAAAAGCACCTTATATCTTGTGTTAATTCGAAAATGTAATGCGGACAGAAATATTCTTTTCATAAGCACATTTCGCAAGTCCCCATAGGTCTGAACCTTCTTAACAGGAATCTGCCAACAGAAAATCCATGTATGAGTGACTGAAGCGCTGCAACTAACTTTTCAAAAACAACAGAAACAAGAACAAAAGCCATTGAAATATATAGCAACAATCAATGTGATGCTAATCATATACTCCCAGAGCTTACTTCAGCGGCTTTGAGGGTACATGGAGCCCAAGTATCTCTGGTACAAGTAAGTTCACAGCAGGTGAAAAATGAATCCATCTGGAAGTGATTTAACTCTATGCTAGAAGTGTTTCTAGACACAAACTGTAAACATAAATAAGCATCAACATTGCAGTATCATGACATCTTTGAGTTGTGGGCTAAAAACGAAAAAAATCAATCACAATTGACTAGCGGTGAATTTTCCAATTCTTTTTTTATGTAAATAATAAGGCAGCAATTATTGCATGGAACTGACAAAGAAAAACAAACAGCAAACTAATTGTCCAAATGGTCTAACCTCAGATACCCAGAAAACATCTCATCCCACCAATGATGAATGGCTTAGGTCTTCCATACATCATGCCAATCCCATGAAAAAGGGAGCATCGGCCATGGAAACTCCTTTTGAACAACAGCAAATGAAATAGTAGTAAAAAAAGATGGTTGGGTATAAATCCATTCATCGGAAAATTTAGAGTCAGATGCATGAGTTGTGAATGAGCAACTCGTTTTGGAAGCAATGGTAGGCTCAGCAGGCAAACAACATGGATGATACTGAGTGCTGACAATCATATAGGTAGAATTCCTCCATGACAAATAACTCTGATCGTTAACCAAGATGATAAGAAAACCTTTATAATGTACTTGTAACAAGTTTTCTGAGTGCGTGTTTATCAAAAGAAGTTAGAAACATAAGATAAAGATTGGAGCAAGATTCAGCCCTTAAAAGATCAAAGTCTCAAGGTTCTACCCTTTCCAATTGGTTACCTTAGGCTTGAGCAATTGACTGCATTAGAAAAAGATGAGGAACCAATTGGCACAACTCTCAGCCAGTTGATTGCCCTCACAGATCCAGTCAACTACTTTTGAAAAGGAAGGACTTGCACAACTTGACACATTCTAGTTGATTGCCAATGGATCCAGACAACTGCTTTCAGATGATTGAAGAAGACTTATCTCAATCTAGTCAACTGCCCACCAATGCAGTTGACTGCACTAAGTTACCAGAACTGATGTAATGGAACTGTGAACTACAGTCGACTGATCATCTTGGGACAATCAGCTGCTCATATAAAGATTGAAATTCAAAGGAAGTCCAAGCATATGAATCCAGTTAGATTGCCAAGATCAATCCAGTCAACTGCCTCAAGGTGAAAAGTTACCAGGGAGGAATTTCAAGTTTTTCTGAGCAATAGTCGGCTGTTATTAGGGTTGACTGCCTTCAAAATCCAGTCAACTGCTATGGGTATGAGCAGTCAACCACGGTGTCTTCATAATAGGTTTCATCTTCTGGGTTTCAAACCAGTCAACAGCACCTCGAGCAGTCACTTACCAAAGATCAAATTTGAATTGTTGCTAGGCTGTTTTCCACTTCCAGTAGACTGCTTCAGGGAAGTGTATTTTTCAGACAGGCTGTCACTTTCAAACTAAAAAAATCCCAACAGATCTTTTTGCACTCCAATGGCTAGAATTTGATTTCCAACGAATCTATTGGCATGAACACTACAAATTGAAGGCTCCTTTGAAGATCAAACATCCATTGAGCATCAAATTGACAAGCATTCAAGCCAACTCTCAAGCAATCAACTCTAAAATTCCCAATTCAATTCTTTCAATCATTTGTATTGGAAATCTCCCTCTCTCTATCTTTTTAGTTATGTTTAAGCTTCTGAAAGAGATTTTTCCTCATTCACTACATCTCCTTCTAGATGCATCCCTCTCTTGTTTCCTGGAAAAGGTATTCCAAGTGCTTGTAAAAACGAAGTGTTGCTGCAAGTGCATTGTTCCTTTGTTTTTGTGACCAGCATAGTATCATAGGATGTAAAATCTAGCAGGGACTCAGTAATAAAGAATACCTTGAGAAAGCAGAAGTAGAAGCCACGGTTGGCTTGCCAAACCACCATAAATTTCTGCGTCTAGCATCTTTGTGCCCCAATTTCTCATTTCCAGAATTTTACTTTTCAAATTAAGGACTTTGTTACAAAACTTGCAAAAGTTTTTAAAACTATTTTTGGGCCCCAATTCACCTTCATTCCTGGCTAATCTCTATTCCTATGGATGCGTTATGTACCTCTATTTCTATAGCTTGATCTTCATTTTGGACTGTGTTTGACAAAACAGACACCAGTACTTATACTGATAAAGTGGAGATTGTGCAAGTCTCCCTACAAGTCTGATGCAATCATGTAATAAAAACAACAAAATAGAAATAAAAAGAGTGAATTCAAAGAAGGTTTAACTTTACTTGTCTGAAAATAAAAGAGAAAAGAAGCAAGTTTGGGAAAGGTCCTCATAGAATCTGGAAGGATAAAAAGAGCAAAACTAGCTTCGAAACGGCTTCAATTGTCTTCAAAGAGTAGCCTCCCATAGGGCCAGACATCTTCTCTAGTGAAGCCCATGGTTACACAAGGAAAATGCAATCTCAACACTTATTTTCCATCTAACCTAAGGGCTGTCTTTCAGCTTAAATGTTATGGAAGAAGAATGACTGAATTATCCTACTCACTTAGCAACTACAAAAACCAAACTAAATCAAAGCAAATAACAGAAATTTGTTCCCATTTATTAAGCACAAACTTGTGTAAGTTGAGAGAAAATTCAGACAAGTTTTGTGAGTCATTCCTAACCTTGGAAGATTCTTTGATTTTTTCTCAATATTCTTAAAAGCAAAAGAACCCCATAAAATATACTAGGTCACAACAACAAGGATCGAGCAAGGGGTTAGATAAATAGGGTGAGGTCTTCATATGAGGCACTAGATCGCTTAGTTTCCACTATTTAGGTGTTAAATATGAGTTAGTTAAGGCCATCCTTGATTTGATAACTGTGTTGCAATAAGTTTCATTTACGGACCAACTAGTTACATTCCTACCATTGTGCATCAACAGGTTGGTACAAGTCCTCCTAGCAAATACTAGGACTACCAAAAAGGCTTCTTTATCACCTGGTATAAAGAGGTTGAAGGGAGACTAGTCTTCTTGGAAGTAAAGGTTCCTCCCAAGGTCGCTAGTGCAGGAAGCAGAAGCAAGATTTGGCCCTTTTTTCTAAGCAAGGAAGCGGCAAAATCATCATCATCATCAAGACCTTATCCCAATTAGGGGTCGGCCACATGAATCTTATTCATCCATTCCATGGCTTTATTTAGTCCCAAAGTTTTTAAATCCTTCCTCACCACTTCTATCCACGTTCTTTTGGACCTTCCCCTTGCCCATTTAGAATCTTCTACTTGTATTGCCTCACTCCTTCTAACCGGTGCCGTTGTTGGTCTCCTTTGAACATGTCCAAATCATCTAAGTCTAATCTACCTCATCTTGTTACCTATTGGTGCTACCCCTAAATTTCCTCTAATATTTTCATTTTTAATTCTATCATTTCTTGTCTTACCACTCATCCATCTCAACATCCTCATTTCTACGACGCTCATCCTATGAGGATGATGTTCCTTAACTACCCAACACTCTGATCCATAGAGCATGGCTGCCCTTATGGCCATCCTATAGAATTTTCCTTTCAGTTTGAGTGGCACCTGCCGATCACACAAAACTCTAAATGCACATCTCCATCTATTCCAACCCGCTTGGATTCTCTGGGTAACCTCCCTCTCAATCTCTCCACTCTCATGAATCATTGATCCTAAGTACAGAAAGTGGTCTTTTACGGGGATTTCTTGGTTATCAATCTTGACTGGTGTTCCACTCCTACTCCTTTCCTTGCTACAATTGCATTCCATATATTCTGTCTTAGTTTGGCTAATTTTAAATCCTTTAGATTCTAATGCTTCTTTCCATAACTCTAGCTTTATGTTTACAACCTCCCTTGTCTCATCAAGTAAGACTATATCATCTGCAAATAGCATACACCAGGGAATCTCCTCATGTAGACGTTTTGTTAACTCATCTATAACCAATGTGAAAAGGTATGGGCTCCATGCCGATCCTTGGTGCAATCCTACAGTGACAGGAAAATCACCAGTCTCGCCACTAATGGTCTTAACATTTGTTACCACTCCCTCATACATATCTTTAATTATGTCTATATACCCCTATGAAACCCCTTTATCACCTAACACCCTCCATATTAACTCTCTAGAAACTCTATCATAAGCGGCAAAATATTTTTAAAAATACGAGAAGTTGAAAACAAATAAAAAATCACAAAAAAAATTAAAAGATACAAAAGAAGTAAAATAAAAGCATATTTTTAAGTAAAAGTGCAAAACACAACTAGAATTCTAATAGAACCCAAAATAGATATTCAAAATAAGAAACTACATAAATTTACGAGAATCAGAATTCAACATTCACATAAATGACACAACATTATAATGAAACATAAATCATACTTATTAGTCACAAACTTCATTATCAAATTTCTAATTGATAACATTAAATTCATAGTTTTATACATGTAGAAGAACTGATGAACTCCAAAAGCCATCATAACCTTAAATTACCTACTTGCTTCATCCCTAAATCTACGACGCACAATTGTATTCATGCTTTACTAGTCATGGGATCTTCGATTGAAAGGCAGGGGTCGAAGGGGAAACCATTCCCTCTCTTCTTCACCAATGGCCCCAAGCATAATCACCCCCCTGAATGATGAGGGGGGAGTAAAAATAGCATCATGACAATCGAAAATGAGATTTATAGTAATAGGATCAATAAAAAGGGAAGAAAGACTTCATCATAAAGGCGTTGTCATCTTAATTCTTCCAAATGTTTTAGCTTTTCAACAATGTCCACTTTATAGTAATAGGATCAGTAAGAAGGGAAGAGATACTTCATCATAAAGGCGTTGTCATCTTAATTCTTCCAAATGTTTTTGCTTTTCAACAATGTCCACTGCCTTGGGAGTAATGCCCTATTTTTTTATTTGGCCATCCTTATAAACTTCTTCATGCCTAAATTATTCAAATTTGTTTCAACAAGTCACTCAACTAGTCAATCTTCCAAAAAAAAGCAAAGTAACAGTTGAACTACAAACCAAAGATTCAAAACACAATTATTACCTAGAGAGAAGCCTAAGGTTGGAGTGAATTTACACCAACTTATTGACACTGGTTTAGTTCAATTTGTTAATCTTGAAGAATGAATAAAACTATAATTACTCCACACTCCCTCAGTAGATGATGTACTAACAATTTAGGCAAGAATCCTTTGGGCACATTCTGCAACTCTAAAACATTACAACCCATATAAGGCCCACCATTCCATAGCACTAAGGATCCTAGCATCCATTCTGGCCTCTTTACTACAAACATCTCATACTTTGTTGCAAAGTTCCCAAGTTGCTTCTTTTTAATGTGGCACCCAATGACAAGGTTTGCACTATTTTTTAAAGCTCACATGGGCCCTATCTCATACTTCTACATCTTGTCTACAAAAGACCAAACATCACAAATAAGGCCATAAGGATGTTCAATTTTACATAAACTCAATTGGAATTTAAAAAGTAACAAACAACTACTGGCTTGGAGCAGCTCTTGCTCTCCCCTAAGTGCAGCTTTGGCTAGATACTTGTCATCATAATACTTTGGTGCTAATGCATGTACCAAGGCATGAAGAGGAACTCTCATCTTCTAAAATATGAATGATATAATGTTTTTTGCCACTATCAAGTCTCTACATCATACTTTAATGCATCCAACATTAGCATGGAGTTCATACCCTCATACACACCCAATATTATAGAGCCCTCTCAATTAGTAAACCTGACAATCTTATATATGTGATATGTCATGCAGACACTTCTTTACCCTCTTCCAAAATGATTCATTAAGAAGTGTGCTCTTCACAGTTACACCACCGTCCCTCATTATTGCATCCTTTGAACCCACATCCATATGTCCCAAGACTTGTCAGACATAAAAACCTAAAGGTCACATTTTACATCAACAAGTCTCTTCAATGTTGTGTGATGTGTAGCAAACCTAGTTTTATAGACATTTAGCAACTCCAATCTAGGCTTGTTTGTGAATATGAACAAGGACATTGGGTGATTGAATATGTACTTCACAACATTCTTATACATTGTGTATGTCTCCTCCATCCACTTAAAAGCTCTTACAATCCTTCAAAATCAAATGCAAAGTATGTACCACACAAGATGACCAAATATGTGCTCATGTTACAAAGCAACATAATCTGCAGCATTCTTGCAAACATTAGCATTGTCCATGCAATTGTGACAACTATAAATGGGCCAATATCCTCCACTTCATTCAGCAAAAACTTTCCAACATTGTCCCCAAATTGAGGATATTAGCCCCTCCAGAATTGTAACAATATGCACAATGTCAGTGTTAACAAGAATGCTACAGATTATATTTCTTTGTACCACAAGCATAAATTTTGGTTTCCTTGTGCTGTGAATACCTGGAATCTGATTTTCAAGGACCACACAAGAGCTTCTAACTGGATTAAGGAGATATATAATGTGTAAGAATGTGGTGAAGTATATATCTAACCATTCAATGTCATTGTTCATGTTCAGAAGCAAGTCTAAGTTGGAGTTGTTAAAAGTCTATAAAACTATATTTTGCAATACATCATACAACATTGAAGAGACTTATTAATCTAAAATGTGACTTTCATTTTTGCATGTTTGACAAATCCTAGGAGGAATGAACAGCATGTTCAAAGAACGCAAGAATGAGGATGAGGATGCAAGAGTACAGAGCACACTTCCTAATGAATTATTCTAGAAGAGGGTAAAGAAGTGTTTGGCCATGACATATCCCATTTATAAAATAATCAAGTTTACTAATCAAGAGAGCCCTTTAATAGAGAGTGTGTGCTTGGGGAGATATTGGATGGATTAAAGGATGATTAAGAGACTTCAGCAGTGGCAAAAGACATTGTATCATCCAAATGGAAGAAGACAAGTGTTCCTCTTTATACTTTGGCATATGCATTAACCCCAAAGTATTATGATGAGAAGTATCTTGTGAAAGTTGCCAAGAGGGAGAGCAAGAGCTGCTCCAAGTAGTTGTTTGTTACTTTTCAAGTTTCAATTAAATTTATGTAAATTTGAACATGCTTAAAGTTTTACTAGTAATATTTGATCTCTTATAGACAAAGATGAAGATGTACGGGACATAGCCCAAGCTGCAATTTGAAAAATAGGACAAATCTCATCATTGGCTGCTATAAGAAAGAAGCATCTTGAGAACTTTGCAACAAAGTCTAGGATATTTAGTAGTAAAGACGCCAAAATGGATACTAGGATCTTTGAGGCCATGAAATGGTGGGCTTTACATGGTTGTATGCTACACAATTGCAAAATGTACCCCAAAAGATTCTTGTCCACTATTAGTACATCATCAGTTAAGAGTGTGGAGTAGTTACAATTTTATTCACTTCGTCAAGCATAACAAATTGAATCAAGCATGTACCAATACTTAGTGCACATCCACTCTAACCTTAAGCTTTTTCTAAGTAATAATTTTATTCTAAACCTTTGACTCGTAGTTCAACTGTTACTTTGCATTTTTTAGAAGATTGATAAATTGCGACATGTTGAAACAACACAAAGAAGATTACAAGGATGGCCCATACATAAAAATGGGGAATTAATCCAAGGTATACGAAATTGTTGAGAATCTTGAACATTAAAGAATTAAGATGGCAAGGTCTTTATGATGAAGCCCCTCTTTAATTCTCTATTGATATTATTCCTTTGAATCACATTTTCGATGATCATGATACTATTTCTATCCCATCATTTAGGAGGACGATTGGGCTTAGAGCCATCAGTGAAGAAGAGGAGGAATGGTTTCCCTCTCCACCCCAACTTCTCTACCAAAGATCCCTAGACCTACAAATCATAAATACATTTATGCAACGTCGATTTAGGAATGAAGCAAGTAGTTCCAATCTGGTAGCGAAAGGCAAGGAGGTAATTTAAGGTATCTAGAGTTCTTCTATAGGTATGAAACTATGAATTCAATATCACTAGTTTTGAAGTATTATAGTGAGATGGATGACTATTAAGTATGATTTGTTATATAGTAATGTTGTATCATTTATGTGACTATTGAATTATGATTCATGTGAATTCATGTAGTTTCTTGTCATGAATCACTGTTTTTCAGCTCTATTACAATTCTAGTTATGTGTTTTACTCAAAAGTGTGCTTCCACTACGTTATTTATGATTCACTTTCTTTTTTTTAATTTTAATATTTTTTTTGAAATTTTTTGTTTTCAATTTTTGTATTACCTTAATATTTTGCCACTTCCTTGAAATTTTATATTAAAAAAAAAAAATTAACCGAATCCCGCTCTTGCTTCTGCTTCCCTCACTTGATTCCAGGAAGACTAGTCTCCTTTCAACCTCTTTATCACCATGTCCTAAAGAGCTCTTCTTGGTAGTCTTGGTAAGTGTTAGAAAGACATGCACCAAGCTGCTTAGAAGTTGTTGATGCAACAATAGTAGGAATGTAACTAATATGTTAGTTCTGGCATCAAGATTATTGCAAACAGTTACTAAATCAAGGATGACTTTAACTGACTCTCATTCAACACCAAATTAGAGGAAAGCTTAGCAACCATGTTGCCTTATAAGAAGACACCACTACATTAACCTAATCCCTTGCTTAAACCTTGTCATTGTGACCCAATGCGTTTAAAGGGGTTCTTGCACTTACAAGAACATCAAAAGAAGATAAAGGAATTTTCCAAGGTTAGGAATGAGACCAACAACGGCACCAGTTAGAAGGAGTGAGGCAATACAGGTTGAACGTCCTAAAAGGGCAAGGGAAAGGCCCAAAAGAACGTGGATAGAAGTGGTGAGGAAAGACTTAAAAACTTTGGGACTAAATGAAACCATGCTATTTAATAGAGTGGAATGGAGGAATAAGATTCAGGTGGCCGACCCCTAATTGGGATAAGGTCTAGATGATGATGAGGAGGAGGAATGAAACACATTAACTTGTCCAAATTTTCTCTCAACTTCAACAAGTTTTCTCTTGTTAAGTGGGGACAAATTTCTATTATATGCATTAATTTACTTTGGTTTTTTTGGTCACTAAAGTGATTAGGGTAATTCAGTCATTCTGCTTTCATAATATTTAATGAAAGATCGCCCTTAGGTTAGATGGAACAGAAAGTGTTGGGACTGCATCTTTCTTATGTAACACTAAAATTTACTAGAGAGGATGTTTGGCCCTATGGGAGGCTACTCTTTGAAGACAATAGAAGCCATTTCAAATCTACTGCTCATTTATCCCCCCAACCTCTGTGAGGACTTTTTTCCCAAGCTTCCTCTTTTCTATTATATTTTCATATTAATAAAGCAAAACTTTATTTGAAGTCACCTTTTTGTCCACATTTTATTGTTTTTATTGCATAATTGCACTAGATTTGTAGGGGGACGTGCAACTTCTTTATATCAGAATAAGGACAGGTGTTTGTTTTGTTGAACAGCCAGTTCAAGATGATGATCGAACCATAGGAACAAAGGTATAGAATGCATCCATAGGAACAGAGAATAGCAGGAAAATGAAAATTGCTCCCCTAGTCAACTTCAAAGACACTGGGAAATACATATGGACAAGAAATCTCCAACACTTGTAGTGACCTTAGTCAGAAACAATGTCATTATCTCTCATATCAGTCTAAGCAATATTATGCTTAAGACCACTTATGGATCTTCAAGATTCCTAATACAGCAGCAATAGTTTCTCCCATAAGAGCAGTGAGGATGACCAGGGGTGGCCATTAAAACAGTTCAGCACAGATGTCCTCACGGGTTCAGCAGGAAACAAAATCTCAGATCCAGAAACAAGTCTAGGCAACCCTCTATACTACCAGTTGGTCATTAGCAAAATCAGCAGAAGCACCGGTAAGCCCTTCTATGGAGGTTTTAGCTTCAAAGCTCCAAAGCTGGTAACCATCACTTCAATACTAGGCAAAGAGTTTCCACATAATCGATGATACAAACTCAATACCAGCAGCTACGCCTTTATGTGGATGGGAAAAGACTTCTTAAGAGTCTTTGAGGGTCAGGGTTCCTCTGCATCATCACCCTTAACTTTCAACACCTGATTTGACACATTATGGCAAATTTGTTAAAGAGAACAATCCAAACAACCATCTATCTAGACAATCGGGTTATGCCAGTCAATTACTTCCATTTGAATCCAGATCTGATTTTTCAAGCAGCATCCCTTCTTCAAATATAACTTGAAAAAACTGACAATCATTTTCCTGATTGTACAATACTACTTTGCAAATGTAACCATTAACCATTTTACCTGGAAAACATTACAAACCTAAGCAACAGATAAACATGTTATCAGAACTCAAATACCAATTTGATAATGCATTAAACATCCGGGGTCATTATGGAATATGAATCATATGATTCAAAAAGCCTGCATGCTCTAAACTGTATCAAAGACAAATTTATTCATATGTACATATTGAGCATCGCTACACAGAAACTAGTCGGTAGATGAACCTACAACAACTGGCACTTAGCTAGGTTCAGACATACATGGATATAACATATCAAATGCCTCACTGAAAGCAAGTTGAACATGAAAATACCACACTGAGTTCCGAAGGTACCTTGCAGAACATATTGAAAGACAAATTTTGGAGTAATTCATGCTGGAATATCTGTGGCGGCTCTGCATTCTGACCAAGTAGTGGGAGAGACCATTTATGCTCAACAGGAGGACGAACTGCATGCCTTTCCTTTTTTATCAGTTTTGGTTGATCAGAAGAAATAGGCGATTTGTCATTGGAAAAACTTGCAGCCAAGCCCCCTGGGAGCTTTGGGACAAGAAAACTCGCCATTGCACCAAATGGACGAGGAGTACGATCTGCAGGTATGTCATTCTCTGCACCTATTCTTCCAAATACCGCCTGCAGATATAGAACCATAGGTCAATCAGCAGATCAAAATTTTACGTGAATGTTGGCATTAGAACAAAAGTTTTAGGAACAATGCAAAGTAGAAAATTTTAAATTCTCTACTTGAGACTTAGCATGGCAATAGAGGATTTTTCTTTTTTTCTTTTTTCTGAGAGGCAGCAAAGAACAAGAAACTGAGCAGACTTACTTCAATTTGATAAATTGTTTTTGGGATATTATCAATATCCCCCACTATGTATAAGGTAGCATTTGCAGGGAAGTACCAACGTTCATGAAATCTTCGTATTTTATCAGCATCCCACTTCTTGATCTGTTCCTCCAACCCAATTGGGAATCTTTTGCTCAACTTGTTTTCGGAATGCAAATGTTGCAGCAACTGTTTGCAAAGAAAAACACATGTGACTTGAGAAAAAAGCCAGGCCAAGGCAAAATACAACTTATCTTTCATGATTTCATGCACATTGGTCTGCCAAGACAACCACAATTAGCAATAAGATCTTAGTACTTGCCTGACAATCAACGCGGTACTCTATTGTATTCATCATCTGCAGTTCTGAAAGAATTGCTCTCCTCTCTTTCTCGACTCGAGATGCGAGAAATTTAGGGTGGAAAGCTATCTGGATACATTAAATAAATGGCATATTAGTGACATGATGTGATCATGTTTACCATATTCCTAAAAGTTTTTGGCTTCTTGTCATGAGGCAAGATGAGTCCCCAAATATAGCTCATAGAGATAATATCTATTCTTACCCCTTAAGCTTCAATAATGAAATAATAAGAAAATATAATAAAAGAGAAGCAATAAATAAATAAAAGAGTGATATAAGCTCTCAGCTGTAATCTTTGTGACACTTCCAATATGTGATTCATTCAAAAATAGACAATTTTAACATATAAAAAATGAAATAAGGACAATAAAGACCACTAATATTATCATAGGCTTAGGTTCGTGAGTGTGCATGATAGCTGCACTTATAAAACTTTAAATTTTTAGATATTATCATGGTCGTTCAATATTTTCACATGGATTTATTACATGTGAGTTAATTTACATAGTGCTTTGAGCATGACATGTTCTTGCTTATTATGGTATACATACAACGCATTCCATGAAACTAGGATATTGGGCGTAATAATGAAACCTGGAGATTATGTTGCCAATCAGTGAGATTTGACATTCATGGAATTCACTACAGAAACTTTCACTTCAGAACATGTGTAAAGCTTTAATTAGAAGTCTTGCAAGCTAGACACTCAAACATATTTATTTTGAGAAGAATAGTTTGTGAATGAGGCTTTGAACTACATATTCATGTTTAGTTAAATGGAAATGATAAATCCAACCCCACAATAGAATTAGTCCGGTCACCATGTGGACATGGTCCTTTCAGGTAGTGGTCGTTTAGTCCACGGCCCATTGGATGGTCAATGCAAGGCCAGAAATTGGAACACAATGATTCTACTAATTCCCGTCCTTCGTTTCAAGGCCTATCCCTCGGTGTGGTCAATACTCCATACTCTAGGGCAGCGAAGCTTACACTTGTTCACTTATTATGACGATTCACCAGGGGCCTCTTTCCTCCTCCCTTTTCTACTCACTCATAGGGATCCAGACTCCCACAAAGGGAGAGGGAGTCGACTGAACATCTCAGCCATTGGCGGGAATTTTGCCCACATCCGATCCCCAATTCTTGTTCACCCCGGATGATCGTCTTGGGTAAATTGTTATCTCACACAATCGTGTCAATGATTTTTTGGGCATTTATAGGTTACTTTTTGTTTTGAAATGTAAACTCTTCTCACCACCAAATACATGAAAAACCATATGGGGGCAGGAATATCTTAATTCAGGGGAGCAGGAATATCACTTCCCATAGTTAATATAGTTTGCTTCTATGAACGTTATACCTCAAATCTAGGAGGGCTAAATGAAGATAGAATGTTAGTATGGTAATTTTGCATTGGATTGTACCATTAAAAGTTGAAACTAAAGTAGTAAAGAAGCTTTTTGGCTAGTGATTAACCACTTCAGTGATAAACAGTAAATTTCTAATTATATGGGAACAATGGTAATCTCATAAATATATTTTTTTAATTAAGACAGGCAGTCTTGTAGATATTTGGATTATTATATAAATCTGTCCATTAATGTTAAAAGGTACATTTATTTAAACAGAAAGAAATATGCCAATTTACAGCATAGAAACTTTAGAGGTTCTCTATTCATCATCATCATCAAAGCCCTGTCCCAAATAGGGGTCAAGTACATGAATCTTGTTCCTCCATTCCCCTCTATCAAGGTGATGGCCTCATCTAGTCCAAATTTTTTTGAATATTTTCTCACCACTTCTATCAACGTCCTTTTGGGCCTTCCCCTTGTCCTTTTATAGCCTTCAATTGAATCGACTCACTCCTCACCAGTGCCATTTTCAGTTTCTATTGGAAATGTCCATACCATCTAAGTCTACCCTCTCTCATCTTGTTACCTATTGTTGCTACCCCTAAATTTCCTCTAATGTTTTCATTTCTAATTCAATCCTACTAGTCTCGCCACTCATGCATTTCAACATCCATGTTCTTCCGTAACAGCCCAACACTCTAATCCATAGAGTATGGCTAGCTTTACAACCATCCTGTATAAATTTTGTTTTTTCAATTTGATCGGCATCCGCTAATCACACATAACTCCAAAGGCAACCTTCATTTGCAACCCACTTGGACTCTCTGGGTTATATCCCTTTCAATCTCTCCGCTCTCATGAATTATCGATCTAAAGTATCAAAAGTGGTCTTTTGAGGGGACTTCTTGGTTATCAATCTTTACTGGTGCTTCAATCCTAGTCCTCTCCTTGCTAAAATTGTATTCCATATATTTTGTCTTAGTTCAGTTAATTTTAAATCCTTTAGACTATATAGCATCTCTCTTCAGCTCTAGATTTGTGTTTACGCTCCCTTGTCTTAGAGATCAAAACTATATTATCTGCAAATAACATCACAATGGAATCTCCTCGTGTGGATGTTTTGTTAACTCATCCGCAACTAACGTGGAAAGGTATGAGTCAATGCCGATCCCTGGTACAATCCTACAGTGTTAGGGAAATCATCGATCCCTTCACTAGTGGTCCTAACATTTGTTACTGTTCCCTCATGCATATCCTTAATTATGTCTATATCCCTCCGTGGAACCCCTTTCTCGCCCAACATCCACCATATTAACTCTCTAAGGACCCTAGCATAAGCTTTTTCTAAGTCAATAGAGACCTTGTGAAGCTCCTTCCTTGTAACAGCCAGGGTTCCAACAGTCACAATATTGTCCACTTTGGGGCGCCCGTACACCCCTCACGATTTTGTTCTTCCCTGGTTTCCCAGGAAAAACGAGTTGTGACCATTAGAGTTCCCTGAACTCTTATAACCAGCCCAAATCTTGCTCCCCAGGCAATGTGGGACTAACTCTCAGTCCCTTAGCTGTCTCCCACCTATTAGGTCCCTAAGCCTTCACCTCTTCCCCCCTTAGGTAACATGCATCCTTGCATGACCGCTTGAGTCCCTCAGCCGTCTCCCATCTATGAGGTCCCTAAGCCTTCTCCCTTCACGACTAGCGGCACCACATGCAGTTAGCCACCACACCACAAGGGACCGAAGGAAACAAAATCGTGAGGGGTGCATGGTGTGGTGGCTAACCGCATGTGGTGCAACTGGCCGTGAAGGGAGAAGGCCTAGGGACCCCATAGATGGGAAACAACTGAGGGACTCAAGCGGTCATGCGAGGACGCATGTTCCCTAAGGGGGAAGAGGTGAACGCTTAGGGACCCCATAGGTGGGAGATAGCTGAGGGACTGAGAGTTAGTCCCACATTGCCTTAAGAGAAGGATTTGGGCTGGTTATAAGAGTTCAGGGAAATCTAATGGTCACAATGCGTTTTTTCTTGGGAAACCAGGGAAGAACAAAATCGTGAGAGGTGTATGGGCACCCCAAAGCAAACAATATTGTGACTGTTGAAGCCCTGGCTATTACATTCCTCCTCCCATATATTTCTCTATCAATTCTAAGTAAGAAAATAGATTCCATGGTAGACCTCCCAAGCATAAAACCAAGCTCGTTTTCCAATACACTCATCTTATGTCATAGCCTCTTCTTAATCATTCTTTCCCAAAGTTTCATGGTATGGCTCATAAGTTTGATCTCATGATAATTATTACATCAATGTATGTCTTCTTTATTGTTATAAATTTGCTACGCTAGAACTTTTCATCCATCATTTGGTATTTTCTTTGATTTTACAATCTTGTTAAAAAACTTCGTCAACCAAACTACTCCAGTATATCCCATATGCTTCCAAACCTCTAAAGCTATACCACCTCACACCAAGGCCTTCCCTGATTTCATGTTTTTCAAGGCCTCTTTCACTTTAGGTATCCTGATCATACATTCATATCTATATAGATTAATGTTATGTAGGTTTACGGTTCTTTTAATCTCTATATCTCAGGACACTTTTCATTTAGCTATTTTTTAAAGTAACTTTCCCACCTTTAATTGATTTTGTCATCTTTGGCTAGTACCCCTTGGAGATCACTTTTAATGCATTTAATGTGGTCTAAGTCCTTACTCTTATGTTCTCTTATTTTTGCAAGTTTGAGTGCATCTTTCTCACCTGCTCTTGACCCTAATCTATTATAAAGATCATCACAAGCTTTAAGTTTAACATCAATCACTACTCTTTAAGCAACCTTTTTAGCATTATTATATTACTCAAAGTTTTCGTTATTTCTAGTTCTCTGTCATGCTTTAAAACACACCTATTTCCCTATAATAACTTTTTGCACTTTTTCACTCCACCACCAAGTTTCTTTTACTGGTTGCCTTTTATTTTTAGATATTCCTAAAACATCTTTTACCACTTTCTTAATGGACTTGGTCATATCAATCTACATAGTGTTTACTTCCATTTCATTGTTCCACTTTCCTTCTACCATTAACTTGTTTGTGAATGATATTATCTTCTCTCCTTTTAAGCTCCACCACTTAGTTTTAGGATACCTATTAAGTTCATTTCTTTTCTTCCATCTCTTAATGTAAATATACATAACTATTAACCCCTGTTATAAGCTTAAACTCTCATAAGGTATCACCTCACAATCCTTACACATTGATTTTTTGGTATTTCTAAGTGGAAAAAAGTCTACTTGGATTTTATATGATCTACTTTCAAAGTTAGTAAGTCTCCATCCCTCTTCTTAAAGTATGTGTTTGCTAGAGCTAGGTTATATGCCAAAGCAAAATCGAGGATAGCCTCCCCCACCTCATTTCTTTCTCCAATACCATACCCTACATGTACCTTATCATATCCTTCCTTTTCTTTTCCTACATAACCATTTAAATTTGTTCCTATAAACATCCCCTCATTGTAGGAAATTTCTTGCATTACTCCCTCCATATCTTCCCAGAGGTGTCTCTTGATTCTATCTTCTAACCCTACCTTAGGGCAAGTTTCATTAGTAGAATTCTATCACTGGTTCTTCTAACGTCTACAACTTTATCCTTTAATGCTTTATCCATCAACATCCTTACGACATTTCTATTATTGTCTTTTCCTATATACAAGAGCTTATACCCATCTATTTCTCTAGTTTTAACCCCTTTCTACTTGGTTTCTTGAACACAAGCTATGTTAACTCTTCTGTGTTTCATCGTATCTACTAACTCCATGCTCTTACTTGTCAATTGTGCCTATATTGCATGTGGCAATACGAATCTTATTTTCCTGAGCTAGTTTCTTTATCCGTGCACATCTAAACAGCGTGGGAACCCGTACCTACTTTCCACTGCATTTAGGATCCGATGCAATGCATCGCTTATGGGGGCATGCCCTAGTAGCCCTTAATCATTTTCCATTGCATCCAGGATCCAATGCAACACGTCACTTAAGGGGGTAACTAGCAGCCCTTCCCATTTCCCACTACATCAAAGCTCCAATGCAGCACATCGCTTATGGGGAACACCCTAGCCTAAGGAAATGCCTTAGTCTTTAAATTCATGTTATAGATTTGTCAAAAGATTTTACGCTGGCTGGCAACCTGACGCAACCCTACTTTATCTGAGCTTGGGACTGGCTGCAAGATCATAAAGATTTAAGGGTTCTTATTATAATTCAAAATGCTAACAAATCAAGTTAGACTATTGGAACTGAACCATTCTGATTTTAGCAAGACTAGAACCGGAATTCAGAGTGCCACATGTCAAACAAAATGTGTTATCATCTATGGCAATTACTCAAGAACCTTCATACCATACATTTGTAGCAAACCTACATATCATACCTCTGAAGCATGCTCACTTGTTATGTTCTTTTGTTTAACCATAGGAATGTTGTAGTGCCTTAAACAGAATGCTAAATCATCCAAGTTGGACATTGTTTGTTGTATGCAACCCATGCAATCCAAGTTTGTTTATTAAAAAAGAAATTCTTGCAATACAAGAAACCACACGTAAGCTAAATCAACTGCCAAGCTATGCATTTTAGTGTCTCATGTAGTAGGTCACTTTCAACTATTTTAAGTCCTAAAACAAGGACTTAAGGCTAACAAAGAACTAAGCAAATGACACCAGGTCAAAACGTAGGAGCTAGAAATCATTGGAAAGCTGTTTCATACAGCCAGTCCTTGGGAAGCTTGTTCTTTCTATTTTAAGAATGCTTCGCCACCTGCAACTAAACCATATAATAAAATTCTAGTTAATGGAAGTGTCAATAAAGAGAAGGTAGACAACCCAGTTGCCATATTGTAAGAGATGGTAAGGCAGGACTCCAGCTTAATACAATGCACAAATGCTTATGTGGGTGAGGTTTACATTTGAGAGTTATAAAGGAACTCTTTCATTACAAAGTAAAAAACACAATAAAGTTAGGAGCACTGACTTGTAAAAGCTCTAGCTAAGAACCAGTACTAAATTTTGTCTTCCAAAACTTCAATATCAAGTAGGTTCATTCCAATGTTTGGCATGGTCATCTAATCAAGCTAATCTTGAAAGATCCCAGTTTGCTCAGCAACAAGCAGGATTTTGATATTTAGGGAGTTGATAGGAAACAAACCAACAAATGCATTGAACCCAGATTTTACATTTGGAGCTTTTCTGTTGACTAGATTTATGTGCCAAATTCGTTTGATAATGTTGAAAATCCCTTTATAGGAGAAAAAGGGTTCATATATAATGTTTCCTCTCAGACAGTAATGCCTTCCTAAAACAAAAATCATTAAACAAAAATGACGGAACAACTCATTCTAATAGGACGTAGAGGAAGGTAAACTAGAATTACAATTGAAGCTCATTTACATCTAGATCTAGCAACTCCATCCAAAATATATGAGTTAATAATCTTGTTAGCCACATGAAGCACATGAAAGGAAGCGACCTTCAAACAGATAGTGGAACTCTTCTGGCACATCCTCTAATCTCCACATGAGATCTTATCCTGGCAGCTCACCCATTTTGAAAACATTGGACAGTCACCAATATTACCCATTCATAATTTTGACATCACCTTTGAAACATTAACTACTAGTTATACTCCTTTCTAACACGAGGAAAAACATAACATTATTTAGTCATCTGATCTACTTTATGTCATTTGACCCCTTACTCGCCTTATTGCTTTCTTTCACAATTTTGTTTGATTAAATTGTAAAAGATATTCAGTAAACTATGTTATGCAGTAATATGATTCCATTATTTCATTGCAGATAGCAAGTAACTGCATCAGCTAGGTTAGCTGCTCTCTACTTCTTTATTTTGATTATAAACCATGAACTGACTTTCCCACATGTGTGCAAACCTTTTAACTGGCATAAGCTTTGAGATAAAACAAACAACAGCTTAAGCCACAGAGTTGAACTGATGAACTTTTATATAATAACCCAGTAATTTTGGTACAGCAAATTATGTGGATTATCTTCCAAGACTACACTGAGGAGAGAGAAGGAGAGGGTGGTGGCGGTTGGAGAGAGAGAGAGAGAGAGATGCCATTTTGGAACCATTTTCTGGTCACTCCTAATAGTCAATTTTTACATGTGACAAAATTTTCTGCTCAATGTAAATACACACTAAGCAAAGTAGATAAGAAAACCCTTATAAGATATTCATATCTCATACCTCATTCAAAGCGTCCAGTACAAACGGAAGCAAATCTCCATCAGAATCCTGAAACAACAGCAGTTCAACTCAGCATAAACCTTTGCTCATAAGTGTTGGAGCTTTTCATAAAACAAAGTACTTTTGAATTTATAATGCATGTGCAATGTGGAAAATGCTTGTACAATGAGGAAAAATATGAAGCGGGAAGCATCACGCATGGAATTTTTTAGTTTTACACATGTAAAAGTATAAACACATAAAAGGGCAGCCCAATGCAAGAAGCTCCTGCGTAGGTGGGTCTGGGGAAGGGGCAGACCACAAAGGGTCCGTAGTACGTAACCTTACCTTGCATTTTGCAAGAGGCTGTTCCCACCCCTAGAACCTGTGACCTCCAAGTTACACAATAATACTAAAGATATAGAGTGCATAAGCCTAAACACTAAAATATCCACAAATATAAACCTAGATATACGCACATATATACCCACACATCATACTGGCATTTATTACATATTTTGAACCTCTCGCATTGGTTGTTATATGTATGCAGACGCCAAAACTGACCTGCTGGTTAGATTTCACAGGGAGTTGCTGTCTCCAGAAGCTGACTACAAACTCTAGAGCAAAGTTAAACTGTAGCTTAATTTGCAGTTTTCATAAAGTCAGACAATTATTTATACAAAGTAAAGAGAAACACTTCTTTTTCTCTGTTTTTAGTAGAAACTAACAGATGTCATTGTTATGGATAAAGGATAACAGAAACATGGCAACCAAACACCAATACGTTGTAAGCAAACTAGGCCCACGTTTTCAAAACTGATATCATATATTTTAGGTTATTTCAAAGAACACCAGATTGAAGTTGCAAGTACATCTTAAACCATCATGAATCATCTTAAGCAAAAGCTGAATACACACATAACCAAAACAGAGTTCAAAATTTGCATCACATTGAGCAAATGTTCCTTGACAACAAAATCTTACCTTTGTACTAGTAGGGGAATGGATGTGAAACACCGTATGGTGAAAATCTGTGTAGGCATTCGACCGTGCTCCTGTCCCAAGAAGTTTTTCACGCTTTTTACTTCCAAGGAACGCAACATGTTCAATCATATGTGCAATCCCTTGTTCATCGTCTTCTTCATCAATTGATCCAACATGAACTTCCATGTGTGCCTCAAACCTTGCAAAGTTATAGAATAAGGTTTAGTACCATACAAACCTCAACCAGCAACTTCATAACATACAAAGAAATCTAATGCTCTGGAGAGCACTGTAGCAGCATGTCATTATCCATGCTTTCCTCTTTAACCAACTAGTTTTAGGCATATGCTTCACACGTGGTTAGCATTTAAAATTCTTATATAGTTGAGTTAATGACGTGGAACGATAAAATACAGATGACACCATGTACACCTAAACGACTCCCTCATTTCATTTATGCTGTATTCTTCTAGTCTAACTGCTATGATCCCACATTCCCACAAACTATCAATAGTTGACCATGGAAGTTCATAACAAAGTGAAAGATAGGCCTTGTCACACCTATTCTAAATATATAACACAAAGGAATGCAATGTGGCAAACAACGTGAAGTCTAACCTAATGCAATCTGATGGGGTATTGCAGGCTACTTAGCAAAAAGGTACTAACACGTGTAATGTAAGAATAGCTCCAAAGGCTTCTCAATGGCAGACTTCTAAGCCTATAAAATCTGCATCATTACCTACTCCCTTTTGGTGTGTGGCATGAGACTCCCTATCAGACATTGGCAACAGTACTTGCATCGTGGCCCATGAAAGTTTGACTGTTTGTCCAGACTATACACAGTAGAATGCAATTCAGTCTTGTCTAACCCCCGTTGAAATCCACCGTGAAAGGTCAACTGACACAGATTTTACATTTGCAGGAATAGATCATACAACGTGGATGTGGATGTCAAGTACCAATGAATTCTGGAGTGCATTCCTCTAAATGATAGTAACTATGTACTGACCACTAAATTCAACTCTACCTCAGCTAAGCCCCCAAGTGAGAATGAATAGCCTATAATTCACACATATAACATACCAGCTGAGAAATCAGTGGCAACACAGCCAATTCAGGGCGTCAAAAAATCCATTTTTACACAAATGAAGCAGCAGAGACTCAATCTTCGGTCAACTGTTTACTCCATTCCATGAAATCAAAATTGAAAGTATTAAGTCATGTCAAATTCCTGATAGAGTCCCAGTAAGTGCACATGCTTAAAAGAAGTGCAGGGAGTACATGCCCCTTTTCTCGTACACGGTAAAACATTTTTTTGTAGATCTAACCCATTCATCATGTTAGGAATAGCTTAGATAGGCTGGACAACAACTTTCCTGCCCATTGAATGTTTTTATCCTATGTTTCTTAGGTGAAAAATAACAACCATTTTATAATTTTTTCAAAAACCCAAAACCAGTGGTTAGGATCATCCAAATGGATTGACTGCTCAATGGTTCCCTATTTTTCATATTCTAAACATGATGAACAGCTTAGATCTACAAAAGAAAAAAAAAACGATTTACATGCATGGAAGGACTGTGTACTCCTTACACTCCCGAGGCTGTACTCGCCAGTACTGTTCTTGATAAGAATACAATATGATGAGTAATCTCATCTGAGCATTTAAAGTTTCATCGAAATCCTGTAAAGCATCTAAAGTTTTAGCAAAATCCTTGGTTCATATCAGAGTAAGGTTAAATCCAGGATAATAGTACTATGGTTGATAAGAGAACTACAAAACAATTGGTGCATTCCAAGGACGAACTAATAGTTAAGAATTCAAGTTCTCTTCTCCACATGGTGAACATGAACCGAAGATTCGCATATCCGTAATATAAGTGGCAGAGTAGCAAATTTCTTTAATAAAATGAACACCTTTTATGTTGTGTTTGCACTGTCTAAAAGTAAAAGGGTTTATAGTTGCAGCTTTTCTATGATAGAAAACATTCATATGCTAGGCTTCATCTTATATAAGTCCACCTTGAAATATGCAATTGTAGCTGATAAGTAGATTTTCTCAAATCATTGTCTTTGCTTTCTAAGCCATCCATTTTACACATCACAACAATTATGGTTAATGTTCTCCAATGTCGGACATTAATGTGTTCCAAATAATGAGTTGGTTTAATGCAGGAAAGGGTAAAGCGGATTGAAATTAGGTTTTCATCATCATCAGCATCAGCATCAATACCTTATCCCAATTAGGTGGGTCAGCCTCATGAATCTTGTTTCCCCATTCCCCTCTAAGTACCATGGCTTCATTTAGTCCCAAAGATTTTAAATCTTTTCTCACCACTTCTATCAACATTCTAATGGGACTTCCCCTTGCCCTTTTAGAACCTTCTACTTGCATTGCCTCACTCCTAGCTGGTACTATTTTTGGTCTTTGTCAGACATGTCCAAACCATCTCAGTCTAATATGTCCTCATCTTGTTACCTATTGGCACTACCCTTAATTTTCCTCTAATGTTTTCATTCCTAATTCTATCCTTTCTTGTCTTTCCACTCATTCATCTCAACATCCTCATTTCTGCTACACTCATCCTATCAACATGATGTTCTTTAACTAGGCAACACTCTAATCCATAAAGCATGGCCGACCTTATAGCCATCCTATAGAATTTTCTTTTAATTTGAGTAGCAGCCACCGATCACACAAAACTCCAAACGCACATCTCTATTTGTTCCAACCAACTTCGATTCTCTGGGTAAGTTCCCTCTCATTCTCTCCACTCTCACAAATCATCAATCGTAAGTACTGAAAGTGGTCTTCGACAAGGACTTCTTGATCATCAATCTTTACCGGTGCTCTACTCCCGCTCCTCTTATTACTAAAATTGCATTCTATATACTTCGTCTTAGTTCGACTGATTTAAATCCTTTAGGTTCTAATGCTTCTCTCCATAACATAACTCTAGCCTTGTGTTTACACCCTCCCTTGTCTCATTAATTAAAATTATATCATCTACAAATAGAATACACCAAGGAATCTCCTCGTACAGATGTTTTGTTAACTCATCCATAACTAACGTGAAAAGGAATGGGCTCAGTGCCGATCCTTGGTGTAATCCTACAGTGATAGGAAAATCACCGGTCTCTCTGCTAGTGGTCTTAACATTTGTTACCACTCCCTCATACATATCTTTAATTATGTCTATATGCCCTCTATATTAACTCTCTAGGGACCCTATCATAGCTTTCTCTAAGTCAATAAAGACCATATAAAGGTCCTTCCTCCTCTTCCTATATTTCTCTATCAAAATTGTCTTAGTAAGAAAATAGCTTCCATGATAGACCTCTCAAGCATGAAACCAAACTGGCTCTCCAATACACTAGTCTCACTAGTTCGAAGGGAAAAACCTGCTGGTTCTTGAAGTGCCTCTTTACCTAAAAACACTTCTTCTAATTAACTTTACACCTTGTTTATCCAAACATAGGTGAAAATTGAACTAGGAATAATAAGAAACGGTTCAAACATGGACTAGAAGTGAAAAGAGAGACGAAGACGAGCAAGAAAATATGAGAAACTACAATCTTATTCAACCATCAATCAAAACTACAAAAAAGAAAGCCCTAATCCCTTTTATAGATATAAGGATGGCATCACTTTCTTATCCCTCAAGTAAACTATGAGCAAAGACCATTATACCCTTCATTTAGGTAAAAAACAAAAAAAAACTACTTAAGCCAAGCCCACAACATAAAGTCAACTTAAAATATGATAAACACTTAAAATAGGGCCTACAAACCTAGACAACTTAAACTTCAAGAAAAAAGACCATAACATTGCTCTACTTAACTAAAACTTCAACCCTTTGCTTTCTTCTTTCTTGTTTTGTAATTTTTGAGCACGTTAATTACCAGTTGAGAGACTCCTGCATCATGGTTAGTCTTGGACGGTGTAAATGTGTGGACTCAATGTAGACTTTTGCTCAAAGATATGCTATCATAGAGTGCAACCACATGGTATAGCATCTCTTTGGTACCCCACTCAACATGGCGGACCTCACCGTTTGTTGATCTGACCCTTTCATTTGATTTTCCTTAAATTTAAATATCATGTAACTTGAAATCACAATGATTGGACAGTTCTAGCAACCAAAAAATATACTCTTGATCACTGGAAACAGAGGATTAGAAAATAATAAAAAAATGTATAGTCAAAGGTGCACATTCAATAACCATAATGTCTACACCAATGCTTGATTATGTAAGCCTAGCTTTTATAATCCTAATTGCTCACCTTTATTGGCCCAATCTTAGATAGGTCATGCTAAGAATCTCATTTGATCTTCGGATGACTTAAAAAGACATTAGCCAACATGGACTTTTCCCACAAGAATGCTGCCACAAAGTTTGAACACATGGTATAATGGTTGTGCTGCACTAATTTGACATGATGGGCCAACCTTCCATTGATCCAAACCAATCATTGGATTTCCTTCTTTGTAATTATGTATCTTGTAGCAAAATCACAATGATTGGAAATTTATAGCATCCAGAAAAATCTGCCATCTAATAAGATCACTGGAAACAAATGGAAGCATTGTGAACAACGGTCCAGATTCAACAACAGCAGATATCTACACTGATGGTTGAATGAATAGGCCTAGATTTGGTGATGGTAACAATTCACCTTTATTGGCCTCATCTTAGATTAGGTCACTCCAAGAATCTCATCTATTAGAAAATCTGAACATAACTATTTTAAGAGGCTTGAAATCAATAATATGGTATTTTAGAACAATAGCACCTTAGATCCCAATTCACTAGATTCAGAAACATGGACTATCAAAGAATAGGCCCAATAGATGACCAGTTAGGATCATCAAACCCTAACCTCACTTACAGTCTAGGGCGTTCCCCATAAGCAACACACTACATTGGATCCTAGCTGCAATAGAAAATGGACAAGGGCTACTAGGGCATTGCCCCAGAAGCAACACGCTACATCGGATCCTAGGTCTAATGGAAAATATGCAAGGGCTGCTAGAACGTTCCCTCAGAAGTGACATGTTGCATCAAAACCCAGGTGCAATGGAAAGTATGCATGGGTTGCCTCGCCATTTGGGAAGTGCGAGGGTAAATAGGTTAGATCAAAAGAATAAGATTCATATTGCCACATGGAATATAGACACAATGACATGTAAGAGGCTAGAGTTAGTATATACGATAAAATGCAAGAGAGTCAACATCACTTGTATTCAAGAAACCAAGTGCAAAGGGGATAAAACTAGAGAAATTGATAGGTATAAGCTCTAGTACGTAGAAAAGGACAGCAATAAAAATGGCGTAGAGATAGTGGTAGATAAAGAATTAAAGATAAAATTGTAGACGTTAAAAGAACTAGTGATTGAATTATACTAATTAAAATTGTTTTAGGAGAGACGATCATAAATGTTATAAGTGCAAAAGCACCACAAATAGGGTAAGAAGATTGAATCATGAGACAATCTTGGGAAGATATGGAAGAAGTCATGCAAGAAATTCCCAACACAAAGGTAATATTTATGAGAACAAACTTTAACAGTCATGTAGAAAAAGAAAAAGAAGGATACATAAGGTAAACAGAGAGTATGGTATGAGCGAAAGAAATGAGATGGGGAAAGCTGTATTCGATTTTGCTTTAGCATATAACCTAGCTATAGCAAACACATTTTAAGAAGATGGATAATACTTACTAACCTTTAAAAGTTAACCATATAAAAGCCAAATAAACTTCTTTCTACTTAGTAATGCTGAAAGATCAATGTATACGGATTGTAAGGTGATACCCAGTGAGTCTAACCTCACAGCATAGGTTAATGGTTATGGATATCTACCTTAAAATATAGAAGAAAGGAAATGAACTTAACAGGTGTCCAAAAACTAAGTGGTTAAAAGGAGAGAAAAATAGCATCATTTATAAACAAGTTGATGGTTGAAGGAAATTAGAACAATGAAACAGAAGTAAATACCATGGAGACTAATATAGCCAAGTCCATTAAGAAAGTGGTAGAAGATGTCCTAGGAGTATCTAAAGGTAAAGGGCAACCAGTGAAGGAAGCTTGGTGGTGGAGTAAAAAAGTGCAAGAAGTTATTAAAGAGAAACAGGTGTGTTTTAAAGCATGGCCAAGGACTAAAAATAACGAAAACTTTGAGCAATATAAGAATTCAAAAAAGGCTGCCAAGAGAGTAGTAAGTGAGGCCAAACTCAAGACATACGATCAAGTAAAGTTAAGAAAGATGTGTTTAAACTCTCAAAAATAAGAGAAAAGATGAGTAAGGACTTAGACATTGTTGTGTATTAGTAAAGTGATGACCAAAGGGTCATGGTTAAAGATGATGAAATCAAACAAAGGTAGGAAAGTTACTTTCAAAAATTACTAAATGACATTTATCCTAAGAATATAGGGAGAAAGTACGATAAACCTGAACAACATTGGACATTATAGATGTGACCGTAAGATTAGAATACCTAAAGTGAAAGAGGCATTGAACAAGATGAAATCAAGAAAGGCCCTAGGGCCCAATGGTATACTAATAAAAGTTTGGAAGTATATAAGAGATACTTGAGTAGTTTGGTCGACAAAGTTGTTTAATAAGATTGTAAAATCGAAGAAAATGCCAAATGAATGGAGGAAGAGCTCTACGAATTTACAAGAATAAAGGAGACATAAAAGTTACACTAATTATCGGGGGATCAAATTTATGAGTTATATCATGAAACTTTTTTGAAAGAATGATTGAGAAGAGGTATAGGAGAACCAGTTTGGTTTCATGCCAAAGAAGTCTACTATGACAGTTATTTTCTTGCTTAGGCAATTGATAGAGAAATATAGGGAGATTAGAAAGGACCTCCACATGGTCTTTATTGACTTAGAAAAAGCTTATGATAGGATCCCCAAAGAGTTAATATGGTGGGTGTTGGACGAAAAAGGGGTTTCACGAGGGTATATAGGCATAATTAAGGATATATATGGAGTAGTAACAAACATTAGGACCACTAGCAAAGACTGGTGATTTTCTTATTACTATTGGATTGCACCAAGGATCAACATTAAGCCCATGCCTTTCGAAGTTAGTTACAGATGAGTTAACAAAACATGTGCACAGGGAGATTCCATGGTGCATGTTATTTGCAAATGATATAGTTTAGATTTATAGGACAAGGGAGCGCGTAAACACAAAGTTAGAGTTATGGAGAGTTGTATTAGAATCTAAAGGATTTAAAATAAGCTTAGCTAAGACAAAGTACATGGAATGCAATTTTAGCAAAGAAAGGAGCGGCAGTGAAGCATAGTAAAAATTGATAACCACCCTAAAAGAACACTTCCGACACTTGGGATCGATAATTCATGAGAGCGGAGAGAATGAGAGGTAGGTTACCCAGAGAATCTAAGCAAGTTGGAACAAATGGAGATGCACCACTAGAGTTTTGTGTGATCGGCAGGTGCCACTCAAACTGAAAGGAAAATTCTATAAGATTGGTATAAGGCTGGCCATACTTTACAGATCAGAGTGTTGGGCAATTAAGGAACAACATATACATAGGATCAGCATCGCAAAATGCCGATGTTGAGATGGATGACTGCCAAGACAAGAAAGGATAGAATTAGAAACAAAAAAATTAAAGGAAACTTAGGAGTAGCACCAATAGTAACAAGCTGAGGAAGATTAGACTTAGATGGTTTGGATGTGTCCAATGGAGACAAAAAAAAGCATTGGTTAGAATGAGTGAGGGGATCCAAGTCGAAGGTTCTAAAAGGACAGGGGAAGTCCCAAAAGAACGTGGGGTGAGAAAAGATTTTAAAACTTTGGGACTAAACGAAGCCATGATACTTAATAAAAGGGAATGGGGGAACAAGATTCATGTGACCAACCCTAATCGAGTAAGGTCTTGATGATGATGATGATGATGATGATATAAGATGGAGATGAAATATTTTTTGGATGACCAACAGCTAGGTCCTACATCATTTTCAATGTACTATATCTAAATAGTTGTGAATTGCCAAAAAGGAGGACCAGCAAACGAATGCTTTGGATCACAAAAGTAAACCCACTTATATCTTTTTGTCGGACATGAAGTATGGTTCCATTGCTCAAAACCATCTAAAGACAAACAAAATAACAACCTTCAAAAGGTGTAAAGATTAATAAAACAACAAGGAAAGAGTCATTCAGTTTGGAGCAATGGCAAATTTATAAAGTTCTGAAGTCACGGAAGGAGACAATATTGTATTTCTTCGAAAGCACAAGTGGATGAAAAGCTGCCCACTTTTTCCCCTTTATGATAGTAGCTCAATAAGTCAATGTGATCTGATAACAGTAACCATCTAAATGGATTCCTCTTAAACTATTGAGTGGGCATGGTTTCATTTGTTAAACAACCACTCCTTCCCTCCTAATTTAAGCAAGAATTACCTATCAGACTCATTTTGGATCATGAACCAGACACGATGTACCAGTTCTAGACTCTTAAAAGCAGTAGCACTATAGGAGGAAAAGACAAGGACATTTGTACATGTACTGCATTCCTTCTTATCTATGCATTAGAATCCTTCAAGCCTTTTTAAGTGGTGATTTTAAGTTTCATGTTTGCACTAGAAAACATTTGCTATCCTTGCTGACAATGATAGAACTCGGCTGCAGATGTGACATGTGTGTGAAAATGCACGCCATTCACACAGGCAAACACAACTGAGCAATACAAGAAAGAACAACCCAAATAAACAAAAATCTAGTCTACTTGTCAAAGGATTGCAAATCAACATTTTTTAAAAGTTTCCTAGAAAGCGCCTGAAGAAAACACGTTTTGACCAGGGGACTATGATCATTCGTCCAACACAGGAATGAAAACTACAACTTATCTGGTGTCTAGATCACCATATCAATATTCCAATCACAATACATGCATGCAACATGGGGTACCTAATACAGGAGAGATACAATAGAATAAATGTATGGCTACGATAACTAATCACAAATTTTGAGTAAGTTATTTCAAGTTACTCATCCATTTCCAGAAATGGTTAGAGAAGTGATACACAATGATAATGGGCTTGAATCACCAAGCAGGAGAAGAGAATATTTCTAACAATGAGTTGTCTATAAGTAAAAGATACTGCAAAACATAAGCATGTAATGGAATAAATGACAGCTTTGTAGGGGACTCAACTAGAAATCTGTTATGATACATTTGGGAAACTGGCTTAAGGTCACAATTCATAAACATAAATGTTCCATATTAAAATGATAATGCTCTCAATAAAGAAAAGATAAATACATGCATACATGTGTAAAATACATACATATACTACTCAACCAATCAATCCATCTTCTAGTGATTGGCCCCCCTTGGAACAATTCTTGTTAACTTGTCTAAGCCACAGCAAAATCAGATCAAGCATAGGTAACATGCAAGTCAATGGTAACAAGATCGTAGGCCAAGGACCAACTTTTGTGCTTATGAGCTCATCAAATAATAGGTATTACCACAATTAGGGCACCTGAGGGAATGATAAGTGGCAGTTCCCTCCACAACTCAAGCCACAATCCTAAAAGATAAGAGCATCTGATTGTCTAGGCTCTTATCATAAAGACACGCAATCCCCATCCTTAACTTGAATCAAACAAGTTAACCTTATGCTGCTTAGCAACTCTGTAGCCTTTAGCTAACAGACCATTTGTTCAATAACAAAACCTCTTAGTAATTTGAGTCATGTGGACAGGATGAGGTCAAGACAGCAATGGAAGGGACAGGAGCTACACCAAAATCCAATTGCCTCACAACTTCAAAAAAATTTAAAATATATAAACAGAGAGAGAGAGAGAGAGAGAGAGAGAGAGAGAGAGAGAGAGAGGAGAAAAAGAATCCAACAATTAGATCAAAGTTGGTTTGTAGGCAAAGCCACAAACATCCCTGTCACACAAACCAACAGCCCAACCACTTTCTAATTTTAGGAACTCAACCCAACAATTCCTCTTAAGCAAGCACTGATGTTCTCCAATTCTATCCAACTGTCCAAAATACACCAACATAGACTTAGAGAAAGCTTAGGCAAATAGTGATTTTGAGAGTCGTATTGAGAATAGCAGCAACCTTGAAGGAACAGAGTTGAGATTTTTGCAAAATTGCATAACCTTGATTAGAAATCAATGTAAATGCCAACCTTCATCTTGACTAAAATGCACATATTTGTGAAGATCTTTGGCAGATGAGGAGTAGAGCATCCTATCTCCACCCAGGTGAACTTAGATAAAGATAATACAATCAACAGTCTCAAATAGCCAAATCAAAACTTCAAGTCCAGTTTTGCAATTGATATCTTTTATTGAAGTTAAAAGGGGAGCCTTGGTGCAATGGTTGAGTTGTCGCCGTGTGACCTGGAGGTCATGGGTTCAAGGAGTGGAAACAGCCTCTTGCACAATGCAAGATAAGGCTGCATACTATAGGCCCTTTGTGGTCTGCCCTTTCCCCAGGACCCCGCATACATGGGAGCTTCGTGTACTGGGCTGCCCTTTTTTTCTTTTTAATGAAGGTGTTGTCTCAACAAGAACAATTGTTTATCCTTTCAAGGTTCCTCCACATGATTCACCATGAACTTTACTTTTCTCATTGTTACTTATGATGTTCAAATAAACATGACTAGCATATCAATACACAAAATTTAGTTCGAACAAGCAAAATTGTTACAAGATATTTCAAGCAGAGCATGTGGTTTTCTTCTAATCAAGTATCAACTTCCAGATATATAAACCACGCAGACACCTATGAAGCTAATTCGAACACCACCTTGAATCGAGAAGCATAACACATTTCATGGGAAGCTAACAAGAAATTAACTCAAATAATATTATTTACGTAACCAGTTATGTAACTAGATCATGTCTCAGCAAGAAAAGTATTTACTGGTCCATGTTACGCAAACTATCACTGATTTCATGTATTAGTACATCAAAGATATGGAAATCCTCGAAATAACAAACATGCTGGTTGATAATACCACAGCCTCTAGATCCCATGCATCCAATCTACCATCCCAAAGACAACTAGTAGTTGTTCGTCTTCAATGGCTTACATAGAAAAGAGCTCATACCTATTTGCAGGAATCTTATTCGGTAGAATAAGATAGCGCAGTCCATTCTTCAGTTGTCCACGATGGAGTTTTGGATGAGATGGAAGCTGAGAACTTAAAAATCCTTCTAATCCTATCATTTCTATTTCAGACTCCCATAAATCTGGAACTCGTTTCTCCACGGCTGTGTCTGGCCAAGTTGTACTTGCCACATGTGGCTCATCAGGGCCCACAGTTGCAGATGGTACCTGAGCTTGCTTTGCCTAAGAAACATTGAAACTGCAGTCAGTTAAATATAGATGCCTAATACCTCATGAACCTAGGGTACTTGTCCATTCTGAAGTATAGGAAAAGAGCTAGTGCAAGATATGTCTTAGAAAAACCAAAATATTTAAACACCTCGTAAGTATTAAAAAGAATGCATACATCGATCTTGAGCACAATTAAGAATTGTGAAAACAAAAAAAAAGAAAGAAAATTACCAAATTTAAACACAAACATTCAAGTCAAAGGACAAGGATAACTTGAAGGACATGCAAGGAAATCATATTACATGACAAACTTTAAACTCTGTAGGCAACGGTTTGGCCAAATTAGTGAAAGCTTTAGTAGTTACTTATTATAACAGAGATGGTTTCTGCCTCTTCCAATCTCCAATGATAAGAAATGGCCTTCCTCTGTTACTTTTACTTTTGTGTGGGTCTGCGCATCTGTGAATGGCTAAGGTAAGAAGTGGCAGTTGCCAGTTGCTATTAAGAATGTGGTGAGACTCGCTATATAGGGCATCTCAATAAGGAAAAGAAATGAGAACACAATCATCACGGGCATCGCCAATGGCAGTTCTTCAATAAGTAGCTCCAACCAACAGAATAGCAAGTCCCGCTGCACAGACTGATGGAACCTACTAATCTGGGGCTAGTGATTTGAAGTGCCTGGTGGGCTAAGTTTTTTTGGTGCCTCCCATGTGGGACTCTCTTATTAATTTCTTAATGCTTGACTATGTGAAGCTCATCCATCTACTAAGATAATCCAAACCAAGAATCGAGAGCTATAAGTTTCCTAGTCAACTACACCAGCCAAAGGTATGACTTACTCCACCATATTCATACTTTTTATTTGAATATGCCACTGGAATATAGAGATAGGTAGTTCCTTCAAATGTGGTAGGTTTCAAGGTTTCCAAATTCTACAGGCAAGGCTCAATAAAAAATGCACATACTGGAGAATACACAGACTTGGGGTATCTGCAGGTGAAAAACAAGAAAATAGATGAACAAGTAAAGAAAGAAGAACACAAACAAGCAGAAGAAAAGAATGGTACAATAGTGTACATGCTCAATGGACCAACTAGACAAATAAAGGGAGTAATCAATACAAGTGTACTTTCCCCCCTTGGAAGACCACATCCATCACATTACAGTTACTATCCTCATATGGTGCAACCAGGTGGTGCATTAATGTTTATGATCAAAACCAGAACTTCTCAAAGAACTCTCAGCAGTAGAAGAACTTCACTTAAGAGTTATGCTAAGCACTAGATTGAAGGAATCTAAACATATCCGTAAACCAAATCATGCCAAAAAGATTAACAATTTAAAAATGAATACAGCAAACTTTGGTAGAATAATTATAAAAATATCTTGGCATCATTTATTTGCAATATTAAACTTCATCTTTTGCAATTTCCTAGCTCAAATAACAGCATTAGAAGTTTATCTAAAACATGAGAGGTTGATTAAAAAAAAGCATTGTAAAGGGCATGTCCAGGGAAGCCAGGATAATTCTTACAGAGTTGTTGAGAATTGACTGCCTGTAGAATGAAAAAGTTGATTTATCGAGTAAGACTCTTCGAGCATATCTTTGGCTGCATCTACGGTGATTCTGAAAGCAAGAAATATGCCGGTGCTGCTCTGGTGAAGATTCCAAACTAACTGATTCTTGAAGCACGGGAATACATTGTTTCCATGCATTACTCTTTCTCCTGTGAGGTCGTGGACTTCTAATTCCGACTTCATGCTGCCACCTTCTTGCACAACAATGTGGAAAGGCCATTATTCATTAATTCAGCAAAGTGATCTATCCTATAAATAAATGCAATAAGTTTGTTTGAGGAATTAGTGGATTGGTTAAGTTCCCTGAGTCACAGCCAAAGGTTGTTGGTTTTCACTCACCACTCAGAAGAACAGTAATATTAAATGTTCAAGTGAATTTTCTGAGAAATTAAATCTAGAAGTACGTGCCCAATTATAATCCATGTACATATCATAGGTGAATGTGAATGTGAATGTGTATGCTCAAATGAGACTACATGTGTGTATAAGAACAAAGAGCCAAACAGATAATTAATAAATTCCAGTAGAGATAAGCTAAATCTAAATAAACACACACATAAACTAGGTTTACGAAAAGAAAGGAGAAAAAAACCCAGTTTAGATGTTTGAGAACCTGAAACACAACAAACAGAGTCCCAATAAGAAGCCTGTGTCTGTCAAGATAACAAATTGATAAGGCGTCAAATATGTAATTGATGATTTTACAGAGGTGGGTAGTTGAACTGCAGCGAACTTATATTCCAGATAGCCAAAAAAGAAAGACAAAAATAGAAAGAGCTAAATTCAAATTTTAATAACTGAATTCAAGAGGAAAACTTACCTCTCTCAACAAGGAAGAGCTAATGTTTCTCAAAAGTATATAGATACCACATGGGTCGTCCAACATTTTGCTTCTAGAACATTTTTCAAAATGCTTAGACAACAACTAAATTTTGCAAGAACAATCATTTATTTTAGCAGAATAAATAAACCTTAGAAGGCAAAAGTTAACTTCTATTCGTGAACATACCACTGAAACCTTTTAATCATATAAAACCTAAGAAGTCTTTGAAATTACAAAAACATGAATCTGGCACCCAGATTGTATTGTAAACCACAATCTTATTTCCAACACCAGATCTTTCCCAAATGGGTAATCATGGATGGCATGAGCCAATAAGCAAAGAGGTGATAAAGAAAAGAGCCATCTGCATTTCTGGTGATCTTGTAGCAGCCCCTCATTTTGGATAAGAGCTAAGGGCAATGCCATCATGCTTCTCTACTGCTTCTTTACCACTTTCTAATTGAAGAAAATACATATATGGGAGGGACAAGAACAAATATATACACTCTAGAGCTAAATAGGAAGGTCAGAACAAATATATAAACTCTACTACATTGTATCTGGTTGAAAGCCACTATTGCAGTGTCTTCCCACCAACATAGTGCACCAATGTCTCGTCACCTAACCAGATGAAATCACCACGGTGTGCCAGGATCTTTTTATTTTATTATTTTAAAAAAAAAAAAGGGCAAATCATATCCTGCTTAATCTTTTAAAAGCGTACCCATTTTCCTCCACAAAAATTGAGCTCAAAAATGATATCCCAAAGCTCCCCACAATAGCCAGTCCTCTTCTAGTCAGTAAGTACCCAAGATCCAAAAATGTTTACCACAATGAAAATACTCAGAGAAAGAACAGCCTCTGTATTTCCTGCCGTTACTCAATTTTCCTTTTCTTTTTTGCATTCTTCTTCTTTACCTATAGTATTAACCATTGGTGCATCAAATCTCATCATTGACAACTCACAATCTTCTTAATGGGTATCAAAGGCCCACCTCAATCTCTCCTTCATGGCTGATTCTCCACATGCACAGTATACTTCTCCACGTCCAATGCAGTTTATGTTCAATTACCTTGGTTAATTCCATCATGTTGCCTCACAGTCCTCATTTCTTTCTTTCTCATTCCATTCACTATAAATCATCTTGACATTCTCTGGAATCATAAAAGTTTTCAACTCTTTAGCAACAGACCTAAGTCAAACCACTACTAGAGATATTTAATGTTTATTCACCTTCAATCTCTAATTATTGAAGACCTTGGCTTGGTTTGGAGTTATTTATAAACACTCAAATTCTAACCATAGACATCGCAAAAACAAAAACTCCCCATCTTTGCTTTGGGAACCAACAAATAGCCCAAATTGTTTGCTAGTTTTTTATTCTTTTACCATCCCTTTTCGCCTCAAACCAGAATTTCATATAACCTAACAGCTTCTGTAACACTGATTTTCTTGAGTGTGTTTGCTTGATTTGATCATCCAAAAGTTGTTAGTTCACATTCAAAAGTATGTCAATTCACTTACGTTACTTAACTTGCAAGTCTTAGGTCCCTTTTGATATTATTTTAAGGGTCCTGGTATTTTCAAATACTTAAACTAGAGTTCCATATCAGATGCCAACTTCTTTTTTCTCTTTTATTAAATTTAAGTAGTTCACCTTGTTTGGCCCTCCATTTTTAGCCTACATATGAAAAATCACACAATCAAATTACTAACCACTGTTTTTTTCTTTTTTAAATATCAATGGTCCAGATTCAAAGAAAGAAACATAGTCTAAAAGCATCCAACTGGAGCGAGTTTAGGTACACAGGTAATCTAGGGGAGTCGAACAAGTTCAATGGATTAGATCTTCCAAAAATCAAGAATACAATCATGAAAAGGTGGCATATGATATCAGACGCCAGTTTAAGCGTCTACGTAAACCAGGACTCTTATTTTAATAGCCCTGGGAATGAAATACTTCCTCTCACCTGATTAATTTTGCTAGTTTCTTTGTTTAACTTGCCTGGCTCAGGTTTATTTCCTAGCTGGTTTCAGCTTATCTAAGGTCTTGTCACTAGCTGCTACTTGTCCACATACTGCAATGTAGACATTGCTTTTCTTCTCCTCCTTTTCATTAAACTAAATATATGTGGAAGTAGTGAAATCTGATTGCTTCCTATCTAAGTAATCAATTCCAGTAGTGTGGATACATTAATAAACTGGATTATTTTGATTCAACATGTTTCCCCATTGATGAAATAGTAAGATCAAAGTCGATCTTTCAAGTCCATCATTTCAATCCTCCTTATTGCAAACCTTAAATCAGGTCACTCAATACTGTTTGTCTCTATTTCTCATTTAAGGTTCCCCTATATTCTCCCTACCTGTATAAGTTGCATCCACTAAATTGCCTGATCCATTAGTGTTTTACAATCTTTTGACCATAGTCTGATGACTAGAATACTTGTGCCACTTCCACACTTCTTTATTCCCTATACAGTTACTCTGATAAAAGTTGTTCACTAGATCAACATTTCAATCGTGACTTCTGATTTCCTATCCATTTCAGATTGATTGCAGTTTTTACCCATGCAGGCCATAAACATAACACAAACTCAAGCATCTAACCCCACATCTAAAACTTTTTCTGGATTACAGTCACCTGGTCAGACCTCTTAATTGGTTAAGAGTTGAACTCCTAAACTACAATTGAATGGCAGACGTTACTTGCTTCATTTCCTTGCTTACATAGAGCAGTTCTTCATATAAATCAATCGTTAAAGTATATGAAATTCAAGCAGTGAATGGGCCCGGATAACTCATATAAGAAATGTCTGACAAATGCTCATAAGAAACATCTGACAAAGTCAAGAACTGAATTCAATAACGAGAGTCAATAAATTTACGTAATTCAAGAAGCAAATATCAAGCTGCAACCTCAACAAAGAAAAATCAGCGAAAGTTTCGAAAGACTAAAAATTGAGAAAATATCCAAAAAAGAAGCAGAAAGACATGATAAAAACTGAATTCAACGTGGAGATTCAATAAATTCAGGTAATTCATGATGAGAATTAGAACCAAACTGTAACCTCGACACATGAAAATCATAAAAACTCGAGAAATTGAATTCAAGAGGAAAATCAATAAATTTATGCAACTGCTGAATCGAATTAGCACTAAAAAGTAACCTCGTACAAAGAAATCAAAGGAATGCTCCAAATGAATTAAGAACTACTACTCACAAAGAGCAAAGGAAGAATAAATTTCAAAAACTGAATTTAATAAGGAGAGCTCACCTCTGTCTGCAACAAGAAGCGAATCCTCTCTTGACCTCGAACCTGGTAACTGTTCTGTAGCTGGCAGATGGATGAAGCGGCAGGAGATTTAATCGAGTTCTGGAAGCACAGTCCTCATAAACCCTAGGGTTTGGAGAGCAAACTGGGGGAGCTGTTGCCATTAGCGAAGAAGAAGAAGCCATGGCTGAGGCAGGAAAAGAGGAACGAGGTGAAAGATAAGTTATAAATCTGCGCCCGATTTCAACAGTCCTTTGGGTTCGCACCCCCGTATTTGATATTGGCACCCCTTTATGAGAAATTAAGGTACAAAATAAAAAGAGTGGCGGGAATTGGTGGCACGTCGCGTGGGGAATCGGCGGTTCCGTGAATGATCCGAGATTTTAAGGGGCGGATGAAGTACTAGAAGCCGGTATTTGATTTCTTCCCGAATTTTCCCCTGGTTGTGAGCAGATATTTTGGTGTTTTATGGCTTTTGCCAGGGCTGTTTTGGTTATAGAACGTTTTTCCAGTTCACTCGTCTCGGTCAATTTAGTGGGTGTCTTGGCAAAGTATTAGAATTGCATGAATGACAAGCAATTGTGTGAATGTGTCTCACGCTTCTCTCTTCTAAATCACAGATGATTCTCGTTCTCTATTCTAAATGACAAATGATTCTCCAATAAGAAGAAAAGCATGTCTCATTAGTTCTTGATCTCCTTGTTTTTCTGGTTAAATCTAAGTTTCAAAGGCACCATTGTTGATTCAACATAGATCTTAAAGTAAGCGTTCTTTTTTTTGGCATGTCTTAAAGTTGTGAATTAATAGCAATAGTTGAATCGCTCTCGCTTTACCACAATGGGTCCATCATTTGGTTGATGAGACTTGTTCATCTATTTCTTTCTTTATTATAAACATCACCATGATTGGATGGCTTTAACATATGAAAATATGCTTTCAACTTCTTAATTTTGGACTAATCTTTAAAATAGTGTTTCTCTTCATATCTTGTGCTTTCAACCAAATGTAGAGCCCACGATAGTAAAGTGGCAGGGCAAGACCATAACTTTTGTCATATAACTCAAGGCTTTAGCAATCCTCAAGATAAAATATATTTGGTCTCCAAGTTTCATGGATGTAATGAGGACTGACGCTAGGGTTTTGCAATGAAAATTTGAAGAACAATCTTACCTAAAAGTATTTTTGATACTGCTTGCACTTTTTTCTACCATCTCCCACATGTTTTTCAACCTCTATTATATATTTTTGCAATCTCTAGAGTTACTTTGAGAAGAATTAAAGAGGGAAAGGAAAAAATGATTGCAAAAAAGAAAGAGAAAATATTTTGATTTAGGTGAAAGCCTACTAGTAATTGAAGAGGTGTTTTTCCAATGTCTCTAAAGAGTTTCTCATCAGTTTTTCATAAAGTTTCATTTCTAGTTAATATTTAGGCATTTCATAGAAGTAGTAGATGCATTTTACATAAGTTTCACTTTATTTTTCAAGATAGTTCCATATTGGCATGTGAAATGACTTTTGGAAGAAAAAATATTTTACATGCACTCTTAACATATGTGGTAACCTTGTAGTGAACTCTGTTAGATTGAAGACATTCTCAAATTGTTAGAGCAAAATATACATAATTATGTATTGTTAGTTATAAGAAGTATGCATCATATATATGCTTGTCTGCAAAAGGTTTAGATATAGTCTATGTGCTCACAAGGCAATTTACTTGATAATTCAAATAGTTCATATAACAAGAACCTTTTTAGATGTAACATATTGGAGAATACTTCTAACTAAATTCACCCCCTATTATTCTAGATTAGACATCTCACAAATTTTGAAACAATATAAATAAGATCCTAATACCGAAGAGGATTAGAAGTGCATAATGCATATTTGACCTAACAAGTAGATATTTTAGATCACGTTATAATTCAACCTCACCCCTTTTACTATATAAACTTTGTGTTTGCACAATTAGAAACAAATAGGTGCATTTGGCATGGCTTATAAAAATGAGTTTCTTTCTCTCGTGCCTCTCCTAATTCAAATAATTTGGCAAGTGTTATAAAATTGGCTTTCTCTCTATCATGCTTCTAATTCAAATAATTTATTAATTTTCATGGATACTATCACACTCTCTCTCTCTTTTGTAGATTAATTTTTCTAAACACTTTATCTCCTTTCTTCTTTTCTTTCCCATTACACAATTCAAAAACACATGAATTTGCTGGAAAAAAATTATTTATTATTATTCCTCTAATTTTCTTTAAACATGTTATCACCTCTATTATTTTTAGTTTTGTAGTACTTTTGAGTTAGAATTTATTTGATATAATCCCATGCATACTATGTTAGTTGCCTCGTATTTTACAAGGATATTTATTTAGAAAAGGAGGCACCACTCATACTTATCTCTAATCTAAAGGCTCTAGAGTATAGCACCAAGGAAAAATCGACTGTAGGATTTTTTATAATTCTTACAAGGATATTTAGTATTTCATACTTTTTTTTGGAAAAGTAGACATAGACACCCATACACAATCCTAAACCTTAGTGAAGCAGGTGAGTGAGTCCTTGATCTAATGTACTTAGAAGGCCTTGGCACACGGTATTTCATCTATTATATATTAAGCTAGTCACAGTTATCTTTGAGGAAACAGTATCTTCATTGTGGTATTATTAAAAAAAAATTATTTTATATTCCTCATTAGTTATGTGAATGGGCCATTAAGGGATTTACCTCTCTTTTTTCAACAATATGTCAATTCCTTAAATCTCTCTCTCTTATAAAATGTCTTCACGTTGTGTCCTTTCTAAATTGGCACATAAATATCATCTTAGTGATTCATTCATATTAATATAAACAAATCATTCATATTAAGCTAATTGTGTTTTTCTTTAAGTACTTTAAACCTTTTTTCTTATGCTATGTCAGTATATTTGAATTTTGAATTCATTTTTAGTTTATCCTACCTTACTAGTTAGAGAAATGAGGCCCTAAAGGATTTGCCTCTCTTTTTCAACCATATGTCAATTCTTTAAATCTCTCTCTAACCTTTTATAAAATCTCCTTGCGGACTCTATCTCTTTCTATTTCCTAGGCACCTTTCATAAAATCTCTTTATATTGTATTCTTTTGAAATTGCCAATCAAATCTCATCTCAATTAATCGAAGCTACTCATCTCATCTACACCAATGTTAATAAAAAAATCTCTATATTAATGTAAAAAAGAAATTAACCTCAAAGTAATGACCAAAGCTATCCATCCAATGGCTTATATTAATGTGAACAAATAAATCTCCATCAATATTGTTCATCTTCTTGACACCTTATTAAGTAGACCTTAGGTTTAAGTAGATTTTCGATGAACCATATACTCTATTATTTAATTCATGGACTAAAATGCATTTAATATCTGAAAGTGGACATTATCAATATATCATGCCATTTACCCCGAGTTCCTTATTAGTACTTCTAGGATAGAAAAACCATGCCCTTAGTTAAAATTCTCTCTCTCTCTCTCTCTCTCTCTCTCTCTCTCTCTCTCTCTCTCTCTCTCTCTCTCTCTCTCTCTCTCTCTCTCTCTCTCTCTCTCTCTCTCTTTCCAACTATGTTTGGATTTCTCTAGTTCAAAATCTTGTTCCTTCATATCCATCTCATTTTCTATTTATTCTCTTAAACTTTGCTATGATGGGTTTTCTTTCATGACATTGTTAGGAATAAAACATAATTTTATGGGGTTTAAGCATGTGAGGAACTAAATCTAAAAAGGAAATCAATATATGAGACTTCTATGATCACCTTCTTATCTTATTAAACAACCTTGTAAAGAGAAACAATTACCAAAATTCTTATATGAATTTATGCAAGAACAAAAGAATTGTCTATGCACATTATATTAAGTATAAAATATTTAGCAAAATTATTAACGCCCACCTTTATGTAATTCTTCAAAATTTCGAATCTTAAATCAATAAAATCTTCTTCTTTAGCAAATGAATTCTAAATTAGTATAAGAATCTCTCTTTATCACCAACATCATAAGAGTATGCATATGTTATCCAATTCCTTGTAATAAAAATAAATATAACCAATTGACTACACTTGCAAAAGCAAAGTAGCCTAATTGTTGTCATTCTAATCTCTCTATTTCTTGTAATGCCTTGATTTGAGAGAGAGAGAGAGAGAGAGAGAGAGAGAGAGAGAGAGAGAGAGAGAGAGAGAGAGAGAGAGAGAGAGAGAGAGAGAGAGAGAGAGAGAGAGAGAGAGATAAAAAAACTTCTAGTCTAGCTTGAAAGTTTCACTAAGAGGAGAAACTTTAACACTAAAAAAATGTCACTTGTTTGAAGATTGGAGATCCCTCACTAATTTAAAACCCCCTTTCACTAAACAATTTATTCATCATGACTAGTTCTACTGTATGAAGTTACTTCACAATACCTTAGCTTCTTATCTTGTTCTAGTATCTCCTTTTAGCTTGGATTTTTATCCTTTTATTATTGATGTTACTGGGTTTCCAATAAAGTTAGGAGCAGAAGAGCACCCATCCACTTATGTTTCAACATTAATTAGAGGAGACAATTAGATGCATTCCTTAAATCCTATGATGATCTACACTATCATCGTAGTTGCAGATATTGGCCAAAAAACCTTAAATGATCATTCTTGCAGAGTATTTAAATGACATGCCTACATAATATTCCTGTGAACTTGAACTCCATGCCCAACATTTGTCCTTTTCTCATAATGAGATAAAAACTATCAAGGTGACAAATTGCAATGTACTTATTGATAAAATTATCTCCTTCTGTAGAATCTATAAGGGTTGGATGTAAGAATATGAGATGCAATGTTTATACAAGCATGGATGTTTCAAGCTTCAGATTAATAAGTTTATTGCATTTCTTCCAAGTGGCAGTTCAATAAACATTTTCTTAATATGTTGTGTCAGAGATAGCTACATCATCATAGATCATATGAATGAATTGAGGTTCCATAGGACAAGCACAAAATGCAACAGCTCGTTATTGTCATCTATTGTACTAATAAACAAAAATATTTAGTCTTTTCTTATAAATTCTTGCACACCATAAGAAGTCAAAATGCATCACAACTATAATCAATCTTGTAGTAAATGCAATAAATTTTTTGACATATGCTCAGTTGATTAGGTTCTAGCTTCTATTCAAGCTTCAACACTCTTATTATTTGTTTCACACGAATCCTAGCTTATAAAGCAACAAAATAGGAGCCTTATAACTCACCAAAATGTTTTGGTTTTTAGGTAGAAATTGCACCTCATGATATATAAGAACTTGATGGTTATGTTCATTATTAAATCATACAATGTCCCACATGGGGGATTAAACTTGATACTCTTAATATATTCATTCTTGCAAAATAATGGCAACATGTGGACTTCCAATTTTGTTTTTCCTTATTCTTTTGCTTCTTTCTTAATTAATTCATTTTTATTCTAGGAGTGTTCTAGCACAGTGAAAAACAAATCATGCCCTCGTTATTCTTCAAAAAACTAATCAAGATGAATAAAAAATAGTCTATTATATACCAAGACACAAATCAAGTATGTTGGAAAGATTTGACCAAGAAATAGCTTCTAGATACACATCTAATAAAAGGCATGAGATTCTCTTCTTCAAGATAATCTTCTTCATATTACTAACTTTTAGGCAATATCATAATAATTTCTATCTAATCATCCATTCCTTTAAGAAAACACTCAAGATATAAATTTCAATTAGACATATCATAAAAGCAAAAAAGAATGAAACCACCATGGAGATTTAGAAAATTAGAAATTGTATTAATCAATATTAATTATATATTTTCCTAATATAATAGATCAAAGTATTGCCTTGCACCCAATTGTAATTCTTATGCAATGATAATAACAATAAATATGCTTATCATTAGTTCAAATAAGCTATTATTCAATCATATAAAGCAAGAGACAACATGAAAAGTAAATAAAAGAGAATCTCCTCTTTTACTCTATTGTGTAAACTCTTGGTTTTGAATTTTATTTCTTCCATGAATTAGCAAACATCAATGCCTACATATATATTGGAATATAACAATAAAGGGCATTCTTTTTCCTATTTGCCAAGTTTCTTACAATAAAACATTTAAAGAACACCCTTTCTCCTGCATCACTAGCACTATGCAACATTTAATGCACTCCCTTCCTTCCAAGTAAATTGTTCAAAAAGAAAAAAGGAAGTAAACACTTTTAAAGTTCAAACAAACTCATCTACTCTAATTGCTACAATGGTTAGATTAGAAATTTTTTTGACACCATTGGCAAGCCAAAAGTAATGATTATCTAATGGACAATTGAATTTAGAGATTTAGCACCTAACATCTTAAAAGAATCACTCATACTCCATAATTACACCAAAGATGATGCTTGTCTAGTGGAGAACTAAAATTAGAGTCTCTTGATACTTACATGTCTTACAAGAATCACCCATACTCCATAGTTACTTTGGTCATTTTCACTTTGTTAATTTATGATGAAAAAATCTCAAACTTTTTAATTTAAAGATACATTATAAATGGTATCACTAGTATTCAACAATCTCAAGATGCAAGTCAAACCATCACTTTTACTAGTAAATGGTGAAACCTTTCACCTACATCCACTTTACATTCTCAATTTTTATTTTTAACAAGATCATGTTCATTGTCTTCACCATTCAATAGTTTCATCAACATTTTTTATTTTTAAAAATAAAACCTACCTTCGAGTTCAATCTAATGTCAATTATTTATTGGGTTTAGGGCTTTCTTGTTTGAAGAGAGAGAGAGAGAGAGAGAGAGAGTGAGAGAGAGAGAGAGAGAGAGAGAGAGAGAGAGAGAGAGAGAGAGAGAGAGAGAGAGAGAGAGAGAGAGAGAGAGAGAGCATTACTCCTCTTTGTTTTTGGGCTTTCTCATTTGGGGAAGAAGAAAGGAAATAAGAAAGACATTATTTTCCACAACCTAATTTCCCAAAAATCAATAGTCAATGCTTTGAGGTAGCAAGAAACAAGAAAAGAGAAAAAAAAATATTCTCCAAAGATTTGCAAGAATATGGGTGAGGAAGATATAGATTTGGGGTTTGATATTATGTTCCTTGGTTATTGATTATGGTTCTTGTACATGAAAAATGAACTATAATTCTAATGAATGCTAAAGAACTCCAATAGAAATGATCTAATTGGGTTCTAATTGGGTTCTAATTGTATTATATTCCTTCTTTCTCTGGATTGCCTAAATATTTGTACCCAAATAATTAGTTTTAGGTATAGATGGCTATAATCAACAACTTCAATAAAATTCCTTGATTTATATGCTAGTACATACTTTAGAGCTGGAATTTCAACATTAATATCTTTTTCTTGAATTGAAAAGTGAAAAAGGTAATAAGACATAGTTGTTTCATTTTTTCCTAGTTCCAAACCCCAAAACAATAGAAGAGAAAACTAAGCTGTGTCATTTCTCATTTCTTTAAAAGAAATATAATAAATAAAACTCCAACTTCTGATAACTCAAATCAAAACACTAATCATTAGTATTAACACCCCCTTCTAGTCATTGCATGTCTCTTTTCTTTCTTTACTCTATTCCTTGAAACCCAAATATGAAACTCCACCAAATTTCTTTTCTTGAGACGAAAATTGATAATAGCCCTGAAACCTTTGATCTTGTACTACATTAGACCTTTATTGCTAATGGCTATTTGTTTGAGCAAACTTGTAGGATAAGATCAACAAAGACAACGCCTAGAACTTTGATCAATCAACCATCCACCTTTTTATGGCCTACAATCTCATATCCCATAATGATGTTGATAACATACTGTCTGCAATGAGAGTTTGGTACTCACCTGAGACTTATTATAATGGAACTTACCTAACTTCTCTCCTCAATGCCCTCTTTCCCCATTAAACTCTTGCCCTCACATCTAAGTCTATTTCCATCTTCATGCCACTCTACCTCATAAGCATCAAACTCTTTCTATTAGAAAACAAAAGGTAAAAGAATAAAAAGCAATTATTTTATGATGTTACCAAGAAAAGGCGAGTCGACGGAGTAACATTTTCATCTTTTCTCTTTGTTTTGATGTAGGGAGGGTGTTTATAGATAGCCTATAACCTATGAGAACCTCAAACCTATGACCTAACCATCGGAGAGGTCCTTTTCCCATTTTAATAATTACTATTGAAGAGATTTAGGCCTCCTACCCATTCTTTATTTCATTTACTTTCTTGTTCAATTCATAAAGCATTTTCTTACTCTAAAGCCAAACTATTTTTCACTGCTCGCAGTTGGGAATCATTCAACCCTCTCTTTCTCCTATAAGGTGATCGATAAAATGATTTTATTTATCTAGAGCTTATCTAACCTAAAAAGGCAAAATGCTTTTTGAACTACTTCTAAAAGTAAATGAGCTCTTCTATTGAGTTTTCTATTTGTATCTTGAGTTAGTCTAATATGTAGACCTATGTGAATGAACAACCAAGTACATTGCAACTTGTGAGCCATGGCAAACAAATGACCAAGATGGTAGAGAGATGAAGAAGATGAGTGAATAAGGAAATTGGGTTCTCTTTTCGATTCTAATAGAGAGGGTATTTTTGGAATGAGATGTAAAAAAATATGGCAATTAAACTAGATATTTGTTTTTCTTTGTTGATAATAGTGGATCTTTTCTTTTGTTCTACCATTAGCGAAGACACACTATTGAACCATGTTATTCTAATATGATTATTTTTTTCTTTGTTGCATCATTGTTACAACATCATGCTATGTTCATGGTGTATCACTTTAGAGATAATCATGACTTAGAGCCATCACCTAAGATATGGGTCTTAAGTTCCATAATTCACTAGAGAAGATTCGTAGATTGGTTAAAATATGGGAAGATGTTAGGCCCCCATCTCATTTGATTAGTGGACCACACTCCACTTGATTAAAGGAAAAGAAAAGAAACATACATATATATGGTTCAAAAATAATTGATAGAAAATAAATAGCTTTTCAGTAAATCACACCCTCTATGGTAAGTTGCTTGATTGGGTGAACTGTATTATCCAAACTGATTGTATGGCATGGAAAATCATATGATCAGATGCATCTTCCCTTGTACTAGGCCTCAAGAATCACATTGAAAAAGAAAACCATGTAAGGCCCATCTTGTGATCCCTATGACATGATATTCCAAACTTCAAGACTGTCACGTGATTTCAATGAAAGATATAGGAAATATATAAGGGATATATGAAATGAATCCTACATGCACCTACATAATTAATCCAAGATAAAACATGTGATTCTATGATAGCATTCTAACATGCCATCATATGCTCTAATCTACTCTAATATACATGAGTAAATTGTAAAGTTTTTTTTTTTCTTTCAAAAAATATCATGATTAGGCAGAAAAGAGGTTCTTTCCTTCATAATCTTGGATTAGGCCATATTGTTTGAGAAGTTTTAAGAAAAGATGATGTTAAAGGAAAACTACACACAAACTTCAATACACTAACCTTTGAGCAAAGAAAACAAAAGAAGTTGGAGCTTAACTCCTCTAGAAATCTTTACATTATAATAGAGATATCCTTGTCTAGAGCTTGTTAACACCTTGATTTCCCCTTCTAAACTAGGTTTTAGTTGGGAGGTTAAAAGATGTGAACCATGGAAGGGAAAAACGTGTAGCACATTAGATATACTATTCAAGCAGTTGTTGTTCATATAGTGTGAAACCCTTGCATGGGACCTCTAATTATAGAAATCTAAAGCAAATCTAGAGGAGTGTTCAATACAATGGCAAGTTCATTCCTAACATAAGAAAAAATTTCTACTACTCAAAATTGAGCAAAGATAGTTTTTGTAGCTGTTGCAATTATTTCAAGTTAAAACAACTCACTTATGCGCGATTGATTTTAAAATAAAAAGGGTAATTGTGAAAATGATGATTTGTAGCTTTTGAAGGAATCTAAATTATTTGTATTTGAACTATAGTATAAACTATAGTCTATTTTGGCTTTGAAAACATTACCTCAACTCACATTGGAAGAGAGAAAAGGTCTTCTCTCCTTATAGTTGAACTCTCCCTTTCTTGTATTATTTCCAAAGGCTCACTCATGAAATGGTACACCAATGCACTGAGCCATGTGCATGCACATGTGTGCTCTTGTGCATTAATGAGCACTTTGCACTTTATACACTTGAATCGCTTTGAACCACCTTAAATTCTTCTTATTTTACATGAGTTTAAGCCTAGGGCCATCAGGGTGAATATAAGGATTAAGGATGTGCGTGTGTTGATGAGCCCATTGGAGGAAGCCCAGGATGTCAGGCTCATTGTTGTAGAGACATCCTAATCCACCGAGGTCCATCTAACTTGCAAGGGGCCACCAAAGAATAGGAAAAAGAAGTAAGGAAATTTGGGTAGCTTGGTGGTGGCTAAAATTTTTCTTAGTGCAGTTTCTAGAGAGACTTATACCCCAAGTATGTTTGCTACTAAATCAAGGCTCCCCTACATATGGAGTGCCTTAGGCCATTCCTTCTACACCCTCTTCTCTTCTCCCTCTGGAGCTCTCAAGTAATTGGTTTTCTGTTCTCTAGAGTTTGCCCTTTTTATTCTATTTTCTCATAGAGTTTCTCTTTCAAGGATTCTTCTACTTGTAAGTACTTTGGTTTTTGGAGTTCTAATTAGAAAGATGAGACTTGGAAGTATCATTTTTCTAACACTCTAATTTTTAGAGTTTTTGAACTTGTGATGTTCTTCTTGTTTATATGTGTTTACCTGATCTTAGTATTCTCTTTGATTTTAGTTCCTCATTAAAACTTTGGATTATTGATATTTTTTTTATATTGTCTCTAAGTGATTTGAGTTCTGACTCTTTCTCTCTTTTTGAAATATCATTATGATTTAGAGATTTTTGATGGATGTATTTTAAGGGATTTGTTTTGGAGATAAAGGTACAAAGGGATTCTGATTGTGAATATTAGTGGCGATATACATTGAGTTTGGCTTCATTGAATCCTAGAGATAGAGCTGCCACATCCCATGGATAATTTGAGAGGCTTTAACTATATTCAAGAAGCACATCTTGATGTGTGCATCTAAGTTAAGATTCATTCAATTCAATTTATGCAAGACATTAAAATTCTAAAAATGGCAGGATTCATTGTCCTTAACATGGATTTTGCTTTATCTCTAGTTGGCACATGCTTGATGTCCATGATTGTAATATTTCAAAGCTTTATGTTTCATTGCATTTATGTGTTGAATATAATAGTGTATCACATAATCCTTCTAAACATGCAATAAATAGCTTTCTATAGCTTAAGCTTGCTTTGTGAATAGTAAGTTCTATATGTGATGGACTATGCTTTTGCTTGCAAATTGTCTATCTTAAATTGAATTTACTTTCAGAGATGTGACTCATGGTTAACCATGCAATTTACCTCAAATTAAGACTCTTCTCATATCCTTTTAAAAATCTTGCTGTTTTGGGTGTTTTTCTTTTTGAATGTAGGTTTAACACCTCATGAAATGTCTCAAGGTGATAACAATTGGGAATAATTTGACAAGTGTTAGTTATGGTGGGACCAATTTTGCTACATATTTAGAAAGAAAATCTACTCTCTCTCTCTCTCTCTCTCTCTCTCTCTCTCTCTCTCTCTCTCTCTCTCTCTCTCTCTCTCTCTCTCTCTCTCTCTCTCTCTCGTTGGCTACTTTCTCTTATATCATTTATAAGCTAAAAATTGAATTGCTCTCCCATGTTTCACCTTGCTTTCTCTCATTCCTCACTTGCAAAATCTAGTTTGTGATGTGGAGAAATAAATCAATAATTTTTCTTTTATATTATGGAAACCGTGTTTAGTTAATTAAGAAGTTTTCTTAAAGAGACTAAGCTTTTCCACTTGTCTTATTTCACTCAATTTTCTCTTTTATTTTCTTTTCCCTGCACTCAATTTTCTCTTCTATTTTCTTTTCGCCCATTATCTAGATAGAATTTGAAGTTATTTGCTCCAAGAAGTGTCTAACTACTACTTCAGACTTCCTCCACAAACACCCACTCACACACACATTGTTTCTTGCTTCCTGTATTTTTGCTTTTAATACTTTTCAAGACCAAGAGAGATATTTAATTCAAAATATTTATTTGAAATTTTTCCCCTTTTTTTATTGTGATTAAACCCAAACATGTTTTTGTTATATTTCTCAAAGAAAGCCATTGCTTTATTTTCCTTTTCTTTTTATGTGATCATTTATTTCAAAGCATCTAAAAGGGCATGTCTACTTAGTGGAGATAAATTCATATATGTATCTTTCATTGTCTTAAGCTTCAGATGTATTTTCATTATTGAAGTCATTGCTTGATCTATATATGTGACACCCCAGGTTTTAACAAAACTTTTTCCTCATTAAAATAAAAATAACAATACGTTTTAAGAAAATAGACGGGATCCCTTAAAATTAAAATTTTATATTATAGAGCTTTTACGCAGCTTTAAAAGAATTTCTCGAAAGCGTAAACTTCGAGGGTCAGCTTCATTCAAAACTGTAATCATAAACAACATTAAAACCTTGATACTCTGAGCATGCTCGATTAAAAACCACGATAAATACACTGGCTAATTAAAGATGATAATAAATCAATTCAAACGTCACCAGGTTCCATCCATAATCACCACAATATTTCCATCTAAACTTTAACAATCCTCCATAACATAATATGAGTCTAGTCTATAATATGTATCAACATATAAAAAAGTCTCAAAAGTCTAATCCAAGTGACATACTCTAATATATTTCCGAAGGAGAAAATAAAATGGAATGTCTTCAAGTTTCCTTCCAGATCCCCGCTACTCTGCCTGCTTTCCCTTGATGTTATCGCGTTCCAAATCTGAGGCATTGCAAAACAAGGCAATGCCTCAGCAAGCTATGCTTGTGTAGGTGATTACACTCAAATAAAGTTTAACAAAGTTTACAATAGAATTCTCATAAGGGACGCATACCCAAAACATGTCAAATAACTGAAATGCTTGCAATCACAACTTTCACAAATCAGATGTCGAGGTAAATCAATATAACATGCAAGGCATGATCAAAATACAAGGCAAGTACATCAAAACCATACTAGTATATATACCCATGGAAAGATATGCATGCAATCATTGATACCAAAACACTGTATCAAAGCTATATCAAACTTTCTCCAATATACTCAATCACTAGTGATGTGTATCCATACTAACTTTGGTACCTCCCGTGCAGTCAACATCAGCCCCCGGAGTCTCTCACGGCCTAGGCCTGACATGCACCGGTTCACCATACATACAACGTCATATAAACATGCACAACTATATGGGTTACTATGCTGCAGTGGCAACCCCATCAGGGTCTAAACCACCGCCGCTCCTCGTCGACACCAAACGAGAGACTTTCTCCGTCCCCATGGGAAGGAACGGACCCGTAGGGGGGACTACCTATGATACCACCCCTACGTACCTGGCCCTGTATCACTCTAGGGCGGTGTCTATCATCATCCTCATCACAAAATCAGAGGGCGGGTGGCCAACCCTACAATCCTCCTAGCATAGTACCCACCGGGTGAAAGCACCCGTCATAAATCATCGGCAAGGTATAAATCTTACAAACCTTGTAAATACGTTATAAATAATCTCAATAACACAATTAAAGCCCGACAAACATTGTCATTTCAAATAGAAAAGTCATGCTATAACACGGAAATAGGGATCTAATTATGTATACGAGAAGATGTAAAACACATGTCTCAAAGCTTTAAAATCCATTCATGGTTATTGAAATCATGAAATAATTGAATAGAATCACCTACCTCAGAAAATGAAAGGCTCAAATCAAGCGCGTGGGAATATCACGTGGCGCGCTCTTACGTACCTGTTACATCATAAATCTTCCATCATTTATTAATTTAATACTGTTTAACCCTCTAATCTCCTAGATTATCTCACATTTGATGTATACTATCAACTTCTAAGGCCTGATCATCCATTGATCAGCCTGATTGAGACTATCTAACAACATTCTGTGGTTTAACTCTAAAAACAGAATTTATATCTAACTTTTCAAGTCACATCTAGGTCCGCGCCGTCGATACGGTCGCAAAGCCTCTTCCGGATCGCGATTTGGACCTCTGTAGCTCCTAAAAATCAAGTTTTTATGAATGAACGGGTCAAAGGACCCGAAAAATCACAAAAAAAATCCGTACGTCGCACATGCTCGCGCGTGCGGGCGAGTCCACAGACGACCTAGATAGGCGGACGCCTGTCTTCGTGCGGGCGCTTGCACAGACGCGCTAGCGTCGTTTTTTTTTTTTTTTTTTCTGGGCGGGCGGGTGCACAGACGCGCTGTGCAGGCGTCGATTTCGTGCGGCGCGTGCGTCATTTCGTGCGCGTGCGTGCACTGCCAGGGTGCATGGGCGTTCATGGCGTTGTGCGCGGGTGTACCTGACGTGCGTTAGTGTGTTGCGCACGCGTGGTGCGCGGTGCCACGCGTCTCCTGCGTGGGACGCGTGGCGCGCGGTGCCACGCGTCTCCTGCGTGGGACGCGTGGCGTGCAGATGCTACGCGTGTGGCGTCGTGTGTCTGGCGCGTGCTGCCTGCATGCGTGTTGCCTGCGTGGCACCTACATGGCGCCTACGTGGCGTGCGATAGGGGTGACACGTGTCACCAACGGCTGCTATCGCCGGAGAAGACGGCCGGACTCCAGTCGCCGTCGGCGACGCACAGGTGTCCAAATTGCGCGATTTTTGCACTGTTTTGCTCAGTTTTTCGCGTAGATCTCATTTATAAGCCCCTTTTCAACCAACTATGCCATTATCTAGTGTTTTTACACGATTTTTGTCACGTCCCCAAAATTTTTCATCTACTGTTTTATGAGTTTTTCGGCATATCTAGCCGTCCGATCACCATGAAAATTCATGGGATTGCTCTTCATGTTACAATGCCTATGATGGACGGTTCAGATCACAATCTGATGCCGTTTCATCAGTTTACTTTAACAAAAACAGTACTGCCTACTTGTTCACCGGAAAATTCCGGCGTAAAAAAAACAACATAAACTATAGGTAAACACAGGGAATAGAGGAGGGTGGCCTACCGTGGTTAGATCGCTAATGCGTGCGTCTGCTCAGGGAGTTCCACGTCGTTGCCTTGCGCCGTCAACACAAAAACCAAGGTGAATAGTTTGGCCGTACAAGAGACAGGGCAGGCTTTTATAGCCTCATCGTGAGTCCCACGCCCTATAGGCCAACGTGTATTTACCAATTTACCCCTCTTATTATTATTAAATTATTAATTTTAGGGTTATTACAATATTAGCAAGAAATACAAAGATTCTATAAAGCCTCATCAAATGAGTAGAAGAAGAAGATCCCTCATCCATGGTGTTCTGTGTGTGTGTGTGTGGTCACTCATAGAACAATATGACATTGGTGAGACATAAGTAGTACTGCTCTAAATATTATATTAAATTAATATATCTTAGATGCAAATAGGACTTTCTATTTAGTTACATAGGATGATGGAGATTAAATCCAATACAGAGTGAGAAAATAAAAACAAGAAGTATCTTTCACAAGGCATTCTTGCTATCTTCTCAAAGATCGACGATTTAGCTACTTTTTCACAATCTTCCTAAAAGTAATAGAGGAATGCTAAACTGACTACTAAGGAAGTTGTACCCATCAACCACATTTTATAGATCCTACCTTTTTAGGACTTGACTTTTCATCTCCTTGATCCACCTTTACAATTCTAATAGGTAAAAAAGCATGTAGATTGGAATCTTCTAGCATCTAATAAGAATGCTCAAGAATAAACAAATTAGAAACTTTGATAAAAATTGGTCTAAATTGTAGACCTAGAATCAAACAATTCACATGCTTTTTTGATCCATTAGAAATCCAATGTGGAGGAAGGAGATGAACAAGTCAAATTATGGAAAGTTGGGATTCTAGAAAAATGTGGTTGCTAGATGCATCTCCATTCGCTATTAATTTAGCATTTGCTCAAAATAATATAATATGTTTTTGCTTCTCTTACGAAGTATTTTTGCAGTTGATCAATAACTAAAAAGAAAACTATCTACTAAACTATTATCCACCAATTTTTCTTCTCTGGTGGAATTAGTATTATAGATAGAGCTTAGGAATTATAGGTACCACATACCATTATAATCCATAAAAATGTGACTAATCAAAAGGCTAAATTACTTAAAACATAAATTAATTTTTTTTATTTAAACCCTATATTTCAATTTTGATCAATTGTACCCTTGATTTTAATAGGTCATTGCAATTACACCCTAATTTAGACAGTTAGTGATGGCATTAATCCCTTGTTGAGGTTGATCAACTAGTTAGGCACTAACATGTTTACACGGCTTTTTGATCGAGGGGTTAAGAAGGATTTTATACTTATAGTATTCTTCACCGAGTTGCAACCAAACCTAGTCTTCTTCTCAGCCATTTTCCTTCCATTTGTGTGTTGTAGGAGATGGATTTTTGTAATGACTTACATTTTTGAGAAATAAAGAAATGTTATATTTACAAATTATGAATATTTTAAGTCAATTGTTGACTATTACGGTGTACAAGTTGAAATAAAACCTAGACTAATTTTCTAATTATAACTCACTAAATAAATTGTGTGTAATTAGGATATAAGTGCTAATAAAACTTTAATCTAATAACACTTGATGACCTAAGCTAAGTACTGGATTTCAGGTCACCTCCCTAACAATTTTGGTGAAGAAAAATATGTTTTTATTTTAGTTAATTATTTATTATGAATTTTTGCCATGTGGACATCTAAATATGGAAATCCATATGACGTGATAAATTTCCATATGAGGGAATGAGAGAAGGAAATGAATTAGGAAGGACTGTTATAAATAAGGACTTTTAGATGAAGATCTAATGGCTAAGATTTTATTTTTAAAAACCCATTAAACTAAGTGAATTAATTTCAAGTTAAAAACATATGAAATAAAAGGAGATTATAACCGAAACAAAATAAGGAAATATCCTTATTTCATTTTTGTGTAAAGAAATTGAAAAGGAAGAAAAAAGAAGTAAAACAGTCAAAGAGGAGAAGAAGAAGAAGAAGAAGAAGAAGAAGAAGAAGAAGAAGGAAGGGGAAAAAAAAAAGGGGTTTTACTAAAAGTGAAAATAGAAGTAGGTGAGCAAGGATTTTTGCTAAAAATACCAAAAAGAGAGGGATTTGGCTTTATACTTGTTTATATTTAACTTTTTTTTTCTTTTATTGAAATTAGTAACTATATAATCAAATTAGATTTTGATTTTTATTGGACTACTTTATTTATATTCTTGAATATTTAGCAGAATAATAATCTGTTATTCTAAAATTTTCAACATAAATTTTATGATTGAAGTAAATTTCAAATCTTTACTGAAAATCAGTAATATAAAACCACTTGAGTCATGTTTTACATGATAAATATCTATTGTTTTGAAACTTCAAATTGCAACCCATATTAGTTTTAGTAGAATAATTAGTTTAAAATATTAAATCAGGTTTCCTAGGATGATAATATGCTATGCTAAAATTTTCAAATAACACCCATGTAAAGGAAATTAACTGCGATTTTACTGAAAATTTTAGTAGCTTATTGTTATACAAGAAAAAATGAAATTAAACCATCACATTCACACATAACAAACTAGATTTACATGGTTCAACCAGTTTGACCTATATCCACGGCAAGAAGGGGAGAATTTTTCACTATGAGAAGGGAAAAATGTAGGATGATCACAACACTGTCTTTGGCTTCAATTTATAAGAGTTCAGAGAATCAAACAACTAATTTTTTTCTTTGATTTTAGAACTATCCTTATTTGATTCATTCTTATCTTGATTAACCCTTATCTGATTGATCCTTATATGTGGCAAGTTTCTTAATATAGGGATGAACCGTATCAATTCTCCACCTCCATCCCCATGCCATACATCGTTAGTCTAAATCCATGCCTGCCATGTTTCTACATAGCACCAATTTTTCATATGTTACTACCTTCCTTAACATGTCTACAAGATTCTCATCAGTGTGAATCATTTTCAAATTTAGCATTTGCTCTTTTGTCACTTCATGTATCCACTGATATCGTATGTTGATGTGCTTTGTGCATGCATGATACATTAAGTTCTTGCTCAAGTCTAGAGTACTTTGACTATCATAATACATTTTATATTCTTCTTGCATGATACCAAGTTCATAGAGAAGTTGCTTTACCCACAACATCTCCTTGCTTACTTCAACTATGCATATATATTCTACTTTTGTTGTCGATAGAGCCACACGCTTCTGCAACTTGGATTGCCAAGATATAGCTCGCCTGTAAAAGTGAAAAGAAATCATGATGTTGATTTTCTTCTATCAAGATCTCCTGCCATTTTAGCATCTGTGTATCCTTCTAGGACTGTCTTTGCACTTCCAAAACACAAGCTTCCACTTTACAACTTCCCAATGATTTTTGCCTTAGTTGGACAGAAGCCTACTCATGATACCAACTACATGATGGATATTCAACCTTGTGCACATCATCATAGACATTAGACTCTCAACTACTAATGAGTAAGGAATTAGGGCCATCTTGTCTACCTCCTTTGGAGCTGAGGAAAGTGTTCATTTTCTTGCCTTGAAATGATTGCCAAGCATAGTGTTGAATGGTTTAGCACTGTCCCTTTTAAACCTTTTAATTAATATACTTTTCATATGACAACCACAACTTTCTCGCTTTCTTGTATCCAAGTAAGGGGGAAAGTGGCTCTATACTTGTTTATCTTTAATTTTTCTTTTCTTTTTATTGAAATCAGTAACTGTATAATCAAATTAGATTTTGATTTTTATTGGAATACTTTATTTATATTCTTGAATCTTTGGCAGAATAATAATCTGTTATTCTAAAATTTCCAACATAAATTTTATGATTGAAGTAAATTTCAAATCTTTACTGAAAATTAATAATATAAAACCACTTGAGTCATGTTTACATGATAAATATTTGTTGTTTTGAAACTTCAAATTGCAAACCATATTAGTTTTACTAGAATAATTAGTTTAAAATAATAAATCATGTTTATTAGGATGATAATATGTTATGCTAAAATTTTCAAACAACACCCATGTAAAGGAAATTAACTATGATTTTACTGAAAATTTTAGTAGCTTATTGTTATACAAGAAAAAATGAAATTAAACAATCACATTCACACATAACAAACTAGATTTACATGGTTCAACCAGTTTGACCTATATCTACGGCAAGAAGGGGAGAATTTTTCATTATGAGAAGTGAAAAATGTAGGATGATCACAACACTGTCTCTAGCTTCAATTTATAGGAGTTCAGAGAATCAAACAACTAATTTTTTTCTTTTATTTTAGGATTATCCTTGTTTGATTCATTCTTATCTTGATTGACCCTTATCTAATTGATCCTTATATGTGGCAGGTTTCTTAATATAGGGATGGACCGTATCAATTCTCCACCTGCTTCCCCATGCCATACTTTGCTAGTTTAAATCCATGCTTGCGATGTTTCTACATAGCACCAATTTTTCATATGTCACGACCTTTCTTAACATGTCTACAAGATTCTCATAAGTGTGAATCTTTTTCAAATTTAGCATTTGTCTACAGGATTCTCATCAGTGTGAATTTTTTTCAAATTTAGCATTTGTTCTTTTGTCACCTCACTTATCCACTGATATCGTATGTTGATGTGCTTTGTGCACGCTTGATACATTAAGTTCTTGCTCAAGTCTAGAGCACTTTGACTGTCATAATGCATCTTATATTCATCTTGCATGATACTAAGTTCCTAGAGAAGCCGCTTTACCTACAACATCTCCTTGCCCACTTCAACTATGCCAATATATTCTGCTTCTGTTGTCGATAGGGCCACACACTTCTGCAACTTGGACTGCCAAGATATAGCTCGCTTGTAAAAGTGAAAAGAAATTATGATGTTGATTTTCTTCTATCAAGATCTCCTCCCATGTTAGCATCTATGTATCCTTCTAGGATTGTCTTTGCACTTCCAAAACACAAGCTTCCACTTTACAACTTCCCAATGATCTTTGCCTTGGTTGGACAGAAGCCTACTCACTATACCAACTACATGATGGATATTTAGCCTTGTGCACACCATCGCATACATTAGACTCTCAAATAGTAATGAATAAGGAATTAGGGCCATCTTGTCTGTCTCCTTTGTAGTTGAGGAAAGCGTTCATTTGCTCTCCTTGAAATGATTGCCAAGAAGAGTGTTGAATGGTTTGGCACTGTCCCTTTTAAACCTTTTAAATACTCGTTCAACATACTTTTCCTATGACAGCCATAACTTTCTCGCTTTCTTGTCACGTGTGATCTTCATGCCCAAGATCTACTAAGCTGATCCTAAGTCCTTCATGTCTAAGGACTTAGATAAATCCCTCTTCAACCTGCTAATCATAGTTGTATCCTGTCCAACTATCAGCTTATCATCTACATAAAGTAAAAGGATGACAAATTTACCCCCAGCTAGTCTTTGTACGTACACACATTGATTTGCATCTATTCTTTGGAAGCCTTGACTTATCATTAATGAGTCAAACTTCTTATACCACTGCCTTAGTGCATGCTTGAGACTATAAAGGCTTTTCTATAACTTGCACACCAACTGCTTCTTTCCTTCAACTTTGAAACCCTCTAATTGTTCCATGTTTCTCTTTTTCTAAATCTCCATGCAGAAAGGCTGTCTTTACATGAATCTCCTCAAGTTCCAGGTTTTGGCTCGCTACTAATCCAAGTATGATCAAAGTCAATTCTTTTCATATGTTCAAAGCCTTTGATGACCAAACTTGACGGGTTCTCCCTTGCTATCTCTTTTCATCTTGTATACCACTTGTTCTTCAATGCTATTTTCCCCTTTAGAAGTTTCATTAGCTCATATGTTTGATTTTTCTTTAGTGAGTTAATTTTCGCTTACATTGCTTATACCCATTTGCCCTTATCTGGATGTGTCCGGGCTTACTGATAACTCTTTGGCTCTCCCCTCATTAGTGAGCATAATATACTCTAATTTTAGATATTTTTGCGATGAAATTAGAATATGCCATCTTGTTGACATCTTTGGCTGAGGCTTTGCTTCTGGTTGAGAACAAAATCCAACATATGATTTTCCTACATCCTCTGGTGCAAAGGATTGATGCTCTCCTTGATCAAGTTCCTCTGCCTCCTCTTCAGCTTTTGGTATAGCTTCTTAGTCAACTTGTATGGATGTGGAATAAGGTACTAGATCTAGAGCATTAATATCTTCATTGTTAGCCTTTCTTGATTGTTCATAGAACTGATTTTCTTAAAACACCACATCTCTGCTTTAGATGATCCTTCTCGCTTCTAGGTTCCACAATCTATATCCAAAATTTTCATCTCTGTATCCAATGAATATACAAGGAGTAGACTTTCGATCCAATTTTTGTCTCATCTCCCTAAATACATGTGCAAAAGCATTACACCCATATATCCTTAGGTGCGAATAGGTCACCTTCTTGCCAGTTCACTTTTGTTCTAGGATTTCAAAGTCTAGTGGTGTTGATAGTCATCTATTGATCAGATAGCAGCGATTCTTACAACTTCACCCCAGAATGACTTAGGTAGTTTAGCTATACTGAGCATGAATCTTACTCTCTTCACAATGTTTCAATTCATTCTTTCTACTACTCCATTGTGCTGTGGGGTATGTGGGACCGTTTACTCATGTCGAATACCGCATACTGCACAATATGCCCTAAACTCCCTTAAGGTATATTCTCCTCCATTGTCTGTTTAGAGACACTTTAGCTTCTTTCTTGTTTGTCGTTTCACCATAACGTGAAATTTCTTGAAGTGTTCGAATACCTGGTCCTTATTTTTTACAAAGTATACTTATACCCTCTTAGACGCATCATTTATAAATGTTACAAAATATTTGCTTCCACCTAGTGACTCTGCTTCCACGAGACACCAAACTCAATAGTTCTTTTCTTTTATTACAAGAGGAAGAGAAAGTAACTCTGTGTTGCTTGCCAAATAAATAGTGATTACAAGGATTGAGAGTTATACCTTTTGCTATTTTAATAAGTTGCTTCTTTGCAAGTGTGAATAGCCCTTTCTCTCTCATGTGACTGAGTCTTTGGTGCTAAAGGTTTGGTGATGCCTCATCTTCCACTGCATTAAGACTATCTTTGCATATCCTCATGTGGGGTCTTGTACAGTGTGTCGCAAATATGCCCTTTTGCTATGATCATTGCTCCTTTTGTCAGTTTTTAGGGGTTGTTGCCGAAGTAATTAGAGTAGCCTTATCTATTAAGGGCTGGGATTGAGATTAGGTTTAGCCTGAGTTCCTGTATGTGTTGCCTCCTTTAGCACTATTGTGCATCCAATGTTTGTTTTTATTTGCACATCTCTGATCCCATTTATCTTTGAGGAACTATTGTAACAACCCGAGGCCCCCACACACAACCATATTGTCTGTTCTAGAGACTAGGGCCCATAACACCCAGCCCCCGCACGGTTTTGTTCTTCCCCCATGGGGGAAAAGGCCTGGTTGTATGGAAAGTCCTCTGAACCCTTATCAACAGTCTAGGAACTCTTCTCTTAGCGATGTGGGACTAACTCTCAACGCCTCACCTTGCCTAGAAGCCTGCCAGCCTTAGCGACCGTGCCTTTTGGCCCACCTTCATCGGCCAAGGCTTGTCCTCTCCCCCTTAGGGGACACGCGTCCCCGTGTGTCACATGTGAGCGCCCGCGTGCAGTTAGCCACCCACATCGGGTTAGGGTCTCGCTCTGATACCACTTTAATGACCTGAGGGCCCCGCACACAACCATATTGTCCTCTCTGGAGACTAGGGTCCATAACACCCAGCCCCCACACAATTTTGTTCTTCCCCCATAGGGGAAAAGGCATGGTTGTATGGAAAGTACTCTGAACCCTTATCAACAGTCCAGGAACTCTTCCCTTAGCAATGTGGGACTAACTCTCAGTGCCTCACCTTGCCTAGAAGCCTGCCAGCCTTAGCGACTGCGGCTTTTGGCCCACCCTCATCAGCCTGCCCTCATGTTGATAGTATCGCAGAATAAAGGACTTCCAAGGAATAGGAGGTGCTTACTGATAAGAGCGCGCCAACGGAAGCTTTAGAAGAAGACATGTAAGAATTGGTCTTTGAACTGAAGCTATCGTATTAGAAATGAGGAAGAGACTGCATTGTATGTAATTATGTGAATTTGGAAGAATTATGTGATTGAGTTGTGCTATGGAGGTTATGGGTGTGTTGTTTTGAGGTAAACTGTTTTTATTTTGTTAGATGTATGAAAAGGAGACAGCGTCTCCATTTATATTTTAAAATTGTCAACAATATTTATCAGGTACTTCACAATGACATGTGTTAAATGTCATATGTCCGAAAAATAGAGGAAACTCTGTTGGATTTTTGGTAGAAATGAGCGCTCATTTCACCGAGAATCCTTGTTTTTGATAGAAGAAAAATGACACTCGGGGTGTTTCAAAGTGAATTTGAAAGAAAAGATTTTCCACTGCATTGCACTATTTGACTAAAATTATTTCAAATTGGATCAATCCTGCATTAGAAATTAGTTTGTATTTAAAATTTCATTTGAAAACCCGGGTTGTCACAGTTGGTATCAGAGCCTAGATTCAGTCCACTCATAGCCAGTCACATTGAGTAAGTCTTAAGCAGTCTCTAAAGCAAGATGTTGCTACTAATGAGTTTGAGAGTAACTCATAAAAAGAACCTTGTGATGAAGGGAATGTCACCTAAGAGGACGAGTCAGAGGACAACAAACTCCTCTGCTGAGCCATGTGACCAGGGGAGTCAAATGACGGACTTCATGGCCAACATGATGCAAAAACCCCAGTCAGCTAGTGCAGTAGCAATAATAGATGCAACCCATGAGGGTTGGCGAGTTCTAAAGAGACAATAGATGTTTAGTCCTAGCATGAGTAAGAGGAGCACTCTTGCGAAATTAGTATAATTCGTAGAGTAAGGAACAATAGTATAAGAGTACTAAACTTGTATATTTGAATGAAAACTTTATCAGAGATAGATCTATTCACATGGGGTGACCTTTAGAGGATCCAAGTTTTAATTTTGACGATGAGCACAAACCTATGAAGACTATGATTTCTATTGCACAATAATATTTTGATTTTAATGAAAAGAGGGTAAAGAATAAGCATAAGGAAAGAGAACTCAGGAAAAATTAAGAGAATTACAATGTTAGTCTATACATGTTGAGGATAGATTCGATGGATAAATTTTGATATTAGGAAAATCAGTGGCAGTTGATCTGCTTATGTAAAGGAATTATTTATTGAAGGAATGAAAACAAGTTATTCTTTATGTATACATAAATAATGACATCTAATTATCATCGAGAAGTAAATGGCTATTTAAATGCTTTTTGAGAGTTCTAGTTATGAATTGAAGATTCATAATGCATAGAGGATATGACAACTATTTTATAAAGATGATTACTAAATGATAAGAAAGAAAAGCAGATGAGTAGAGAATTGAAGCATGGATATAGAAACTTAGTGAATACGTTCAATTTCTAACTTGGACAGTGCATAGACTTTTGAAAGACCTAACAATTATGGTAACAACAATAGTATGAGGATAATGATGAATGATTAGAATGATTACAATTAATGAGAACTCGAGAGAGTTAGAGAAGTATTGTATTAACCTAAATTTGAAACTAGATTTATTTGATGTATAAATTATAGCATGTTGGAAATCACTGAAAAATTGATGAAATAAGGTCCTAATTGTCTTATGGATGTATTTCTAAGCGATGAGAATAATTATTAAATAGAGATGATCACATGATGAATCGACTAGGGAAAGACAGTTAAAGTGAATGGAGAAAGATGGTATCAGAGCCAGAGCCAGACCCTGACCCGGTGTGGGTGGCTAATCGCACATGGGCTGCCACGGTCAGATTGCTGATGGAGGCAGACACGTGGGGACGCATGTCCCCTAAGGGGGAGAGGTGAACCCTGAGGTACCGGTAACTACGAGGAAGGGGGAGGGGGAGGGACTGAGAGTTAGTCCCACATCGCTAGGGGAAAGGGTGTTGGGCTGTTAATAAGAGGCAGGGAACCTCTAACTGGTGTGACGCATTTTAAAGCCGTGCGGGCCTTTGCCCAAAGCAAACAATATCACATTGTTGGAACCCTGAGTTGTTAGAGATGGTATCAGAGCCAGTTCCCCTCGTGGTGTGGTGGCTAGCCGCACGCAGGCACCTGGTCGTGGCTATCACGCGGGGACGCGTGTTCCCTACGGGGGAAAGATGTGAAGCCCTGAGCTGATGAGGGAGGGCCAAAAGAAGGCTGGCAGGCTTCTAGGCTGGGGTGAGGGACAGAAAGTTAGTCCCACATTGCTTGGGGAGAGGAAACTGAGCTGTTTATAAGAGTTTGAGGAACTCTAACAGTCACAACGCGTTTTTCCTAGGAAACTTGGGAAAAACAAAGCCATGAGGGGTGTATGGGTGCCCCAAAGTGGACAATATTGTGATTGTTGGAACCCCAAGGTGTTACAAATTGTGAACCCTGAGGTACCGGGATCTGCGGGGAAGGGGGAGGGACCGAGAGTTAGTCCCATACCAGCTAGGGGAAATTCCTGCGCTGGCTGATAAGGGTGCTGTAGGACTTTGCATGCAACCACACGTTTTCCCTTACAGGGGAAGAACAAAACCATGCGGGCGCTGGCCCAGAGCAGACAATATGGTTGTGTGTGGGGCCCTCGGGCCATTATAGTGGTATCAGAGTCAGTTTCCCTCGTGGTGTGGTGGCTAGCCGCACGTGGGCGCTTGGTCGTGGCTATCACACGGGGATGCGTGTTACCTAAGGGGGGAAGATGTGAAGCCCTTGGCCGATGAGGGCGGGCCAAGAGAAGGCTGACAGGCTTCTAGGCTGGGGTGAGGGACAGAGAGTTAGTCCCACATTGCTTGGAGAGAGGAAACTGGGCTGTTTATAAGAGTTTGGGGAACTCTAATGGTCACCACGCGTTTTCCCTTACGGAGGAAGAACAAAATCATGCAGGCCCTGGCCCAGAGTGGACAATATGGTTGTGTGTGGGGCCCTCAGGCTGTTACAACTATCATTCACTATCTTCACAGTGCCAAAGTATCCTTCTTTGTAGGTGGTGAAGAAGTCCTTGTGTGTGGTGATGTGGTAGGAGGTTGTTGTTCTATCACCCACTATGCTTCTCTCTTGACATTGTGCAAGCACGATTTCTCCTTCGTAGCGAGCACTGCTATGTCCTAAGCAATGGAGATTAGTGTTTCTTTATTGTTTTCATTTGATTTGCCTTGTCCCATTTCCCTCTTGAGTTTTTGATAATCCTTCTTCATATGGCTTGGAATGCCATAATGGAAGCACTTGTATTGTCTCTTCTGTTGACTTTTTGATCTATTGTGAGTCTACAATCTCCCTCTGTGTCTACTTTTACTCCTCCCCATGCCCTTGTCTTTTCCACTATGTTTATTTTCTATTACCAGAGCATGTGCCTAATTTGTGTAGACTTCTTTTCTGCTAGCCTCCTTGTTGAATAAGGCATCTTTGACCATAACCATGTCAGCTTGCCTTCTAAATTTGAGTTACTGAATGAGATTATAAGTGTCTCCTAGCTCTTAGGCAGTGAACTTAGCAATAATAAGCCATGCCCTTCATTCCCTAGTTGTATTGCAATTGATCCTATCTAATTTACCAGATTTTGAAATTCACTAGTGTGTTTAGCAACATTCATTTTGCCTCTCAGTTTGAGGTTTACTAGCCATTTTCATTAGCAATACCTTATTTTGAGCAAATTTATCCCGATAAATGTTTTCTAATTTTTTCTGAGAATATAAGCATTTTCTTCTTGGGCTACATGGTGAAATACGCTATGGTCGATCCACTATTTGATCCGACATATAGTGTTCTTTTTCATTTTAATCCAATCTTTTTTTTGGAATCCTCTTGGGTATTTTTCCTTGATGATTTAATGAGTGATGGAGATCTTTACAGTATAAAAGATCCTCCATCCTAGGTCTCCATAGGGTATAATTAGTAGCATTTAGTTTTATCATAGCTCTAGCCATAATATTTTCTGAACCATAGACCCCCATGCCTTCTTGGAGTTTGTTTCTATCTTTTTGGAGTTAGATTATGAAAAAAGGAGTACATGGTTGAGTCTAGAACAGTAAAAAACCTTAGGAGGGGGTGTCTTTGTCAAATTTGAGTACAGGGGAATGTCTTTATCAAATTTGGGGGGTGTCAATTAGGTATAAAGCGGTGTCCTTCTAATTTTGTGGGGTATTAATTTAAGTTGTCAACGGTTATCACTAACAATTTGGGTCTAGATTATTTCTGGCCTTAGAGGGTGTTCTTATTAAACTTGCAGGGCACTAATTTTATACTGCATATAAAAGGAAAAAGAATGAAACCTACCTCTCAGGTTCTTCTTTTCTCCTTCATGCAACAACTCTTCATCCCGCAATCTCTGATGGTGATGTGTTCATTGATCTTGTTACCAGCAACTCTAATTGGGAAAGGGAGTTGATCCACTGGCACCGGCAGCGTCTAGATCACAGTTTCTCTTCCTCGGCGTCAGCGATGAATAGATGAGTGCAAATTTCACCCCCTTTTTGTTTGTTTGTTTGTTTGTTTTTGTTCTTTGAGTGTGATTGCCTACCAAGGATCTTCACTTGCCCACTATGTTCTTCTTCGTCTGAGGGGTTGGCGAGGTCACTATCGTCAATCCAGATTTTGTTTTCTTCAAGGGCAGTCACCGGCGGTTTCTACTCTCTTCTTCCTCCCAGGTGTTGCCGAGTTCGCTGGCGCTGGACCCTATCTCCTTTCCTTCCCCCCTTTTTATTTTGTTTTCACTATAGATTGGTGATTTGCTTGTGAAGACACTGGTCCAGACCCTTCTCTCTCTCTCTCTCTCTCTCTCTCTCTCTCTCTCTCTCTCTCTCTCCATTCTGTTTTCTAGTGAAAGTGTACTAAAAAAGTCTTTTTCACCAGTCTAGTCTAGTCGACCTGATCTGATTGGTTTAGGCTAGCCTGATCAGTCTGGGTTAATCTGTTTGGTCTGATCTAGTCTATATATTGATTGGGCCGGTCCTCAGCTTAGACTGGATTTGAATTGGGCTGATGTTTGGATTGGGCTGGGTTGCAGTTTAGTCTGGGCTTGATCTGGGTTGGTCCTATTAGACACCTAGGCAGGCTCTGGACTGAGCTTGTGTTCGGGAGGCTTGGTTTTGAACTGGATCTAGGCTTGATCTAGTCTATCTCAGGCACTTTTTTGATATTCAACCTGCTCTGATACCACTTGTTATGTAAGAAAAAAAATGAAATTAAACCATCACAATTTCACCAACAAACCAAATTTACGTGGTTCAGCTAGTTTAGTTTACATCCATGGGAAGAAGGGGAGAGGTTTTCACTATGAGAAGGGAAAAATGTAGGATAATCACAACACTGTCTCTGGCTCCAATTTATAGGAGTTCAGAGAATCAAACAACTAATTTTCTACATTGATTTTAGGATTAATCCTTATATAATTTATCCTTATCTTGATTGCTCCTTGTCTGATTGATCCTTATCTATGACAGGTTTCTTCATATGGGGATGGATCGTATCACTTATCGTCAAAAACAAGTTGATAGCAACTTGTTATTCTGGAATTTTATCAACATTAACCATGTAGAATACAAAATTTTGTCGAATAACAATTAACTCCTATGATCGTCTTTTATAAAATAGTTAGTTAGGTTAATTGGTATTGTTGAAAGATTTCTATTAAATTAACAGTCATTGATAATTCCAGAATTGTTAAGAAGTTTTTTTTTTTTTTAAACATAAGTTTCCAATTATTTTAGTATGAAATAGATAAATGTTATAGAGTTAGTAGTTGATTTAGTATTATATACAGTATATGATCTGTTATACTTTGATCCCATCTATTGGATTGAATATCAATTAATGCAATAGTCCTAGTTTTGTTTTATTCATATCATCTAATTCTTACAAAGAAAGGAAATTTCTAAGAGATCAACCTCCTTTACTGTACGTAATTATAAATTAGTAAACTTTGTACAATATATATAGTTTTGTGCAATTAATTATGATAATTCTAATCTGTAAACTATATTGATTTAAATCAAGTGGTAAAAATCACTAAATTTCTGACAACAATAGTTACTATAAGACATTGAAACACAGACAGATTTATAAAATTTCAAATAAATAATCTTTTTATCATATATGAACATTATATCCATTTAATCAATCTCATACTTACTTTGTATTGAAATCTTGTTTTCAATATGGTTACTAAATTGTATACTAGATGTGATCTTTCTCTAAAGAAATTCTGAAAAATTATAAGACATAATTCTATTTAAAACAGAAAGTTTCTAAACTAAAGTAGTGAATAGTAGGCAGAAAATTGTACCAAATGGTGAGTTGTTTTTCTATTTCTAGAAATGAACCTAAAGATTTAACCTTATGATTACATGCTATTTTGTTTTGTTAATTACAAGCTATCATTCTTTTAGAAATAAGGTATAGATATTACTATCGAACATAGAACAAGTTCTGTGAGTTGAGAGCTTATGAACCTTTCTTAAGTCCTAGATCCAATATAATAAACTCTATTTCTTTAAATGATATTATGCATATACATCCAGAGTAGGAACACTAAATAGATGTTTAATTTGGATACAATGTATTGATAGTTTTAAAGGAACAAGATTAAGTTAAAATACATGAAAGACAAACAAATTAGTTCTTGAAGACTTTCTTATATAAGTAGTAGTCACATTAAGATGATGACCTTAATAAGAAAACTAAGACGAGTAAAATGTTAATAAGTGAAATAATTAGTAAAGAAAGATAATTATAAGATTGGAAAATAACAAAGTAGCTTGAACATCTCACGAGGAACAAAGTGAAAAGTTTTGTAGGTATAATAGGTTGAATAATCTCAAAAGTAAGTGTAAAGGAAATATGTGTTATAAATTGTATATTATGGTGAAGAAATAAAAAGAAATTGATTGGATCTTATTAATTTGTTTTTGTAAAAGAGAATTTTTTATGTGAATGATTACTTAAAGAAAGTGTTATATATAGAAACGTTCTAACAATTATATAATTGAAATTTTATTGTTATTATCAGACATAGTTAGGCATGTGAATGATTACTTAAAGAAAGTGTTATATATAGAAACGTTCTAACAATTATATAATTGAAAATTTATTGTTATTATCATACATAGTTAGGCATAAATACCGAATTTAACTTGAGTTGTCAGTTAGGCTATCGAAAATTGTTTTACACTAGGTGAATAGTCGGTTAGACATTTGCGTTAGCTATGTATGACATAGGACCAGTTTGGCCCCTGGCTCCTTTCGATATTGATACTAGTATATGATTTAAGGGCAGAGGACATGGGATAGACTCCATCTTGTACTGATCTGTTCCTTCCCATGGAAGAAGGATAGATATTTTAAAACTAAGGGCCCCACTATTTTGGAAAGGCTAAAAAAAATTATGGTAAAAAATCAAGGTCATCTTAGTTTTTGGATGCGAAAGCATGACTTTTATCTTCATCAAAGTCAACATAAAGAAATGATACGAAAAGATCTATCCACCAAGGCAAGCGACGTCAACTAAAACAAGTGGCATTGGTGCCGTTTACAATTAGGATACTATTGCAACCAAAAGTTACATTGAGGGGGAAATTGATCAAAACTGAAACTAGGGGTATTCATAAATTTTTTTTAATAATCCAAGGTATTCTAAGCAATTAAACCTAAGTAAAAAGTGAAGTGGTTCATCATCTCAAACAAAGTGCTACCTCATGCAGGCATATGTATTACTTACAATTTCTACAAAGAGGAATCCTTGTATGGGGAAATGTGCGATGAGCACCCAGTTTATAATGGTGGGCCCCACTTTTGGATAATCAGAGCCATTTACTACTATCGTGTATGACTTAGATGAATCTAAAAACTGGAAATTGTACTTTAATTCACACAAATATGAACACAGTTCAAAGAACCGTTCAAACAAAATGAACTAGTTGAATCTACATTTTGTGAATATTAAAATCATCTAATCTTGATGATGTTTAACGCTTGCAATATCTGAACTTAAAATCATATGAACGGTTATGATTACCAAAGGTAGGGCCCACCATGATAAAGTGGGGGCTTCACACACGTTCCTGTTCCTAGCATGAATGCGGTGGGAAGCCTCCGCCACTGGCGTGGGTGGAGCCCAAATTGCTGTGTTTTTTACCAGTCAAACGGAAAGAGAGTGAAAGCCGACGTGCTTCCGCCTGCTACATGCACCCATTTTCTCCCGGCGACGATCAAACGAGCGATGAAGCAAAACTAATGGCATGAAAACAGCTTCACGTATACACGGAAAATGGAATGGGCAGCCAAGCCCAATCATCTCGGCGGGTTTCCCCGAAAAGCTGTTCCCATGGCCGTCGGCGCTTTCCCCAAAGTCTTCACTTCTTTCCTCAACTCCGCTTCCGACCACGTTTCCCAAACCCTAATCGATCTCGTTCGAAACAGAACCCATTGAATGCCGCTACTCACTGCCTGCAATCACATGCCAACTAGAGTATTTGATTAGCAAAAATGTTCTTGATTTGATTTGCCAAGTCAGTATTTCACTATAAAGATTATTATCTCGAAAAGCTCTGTTTATTGGGAATTTCTTTGGCAGTTCCTTTATTGTCTTTTCTCATTGTCACATATAAGATATTGGAAAATTGCAGCTTAATGGCGGACTTGAGAGTAACTTTTAGTTTCTGATTGATTGAAATAATGTGTTATGCATAATTAGGCATTTTCTTTTGTGATTCTTTTTTATCACATTTCTGCAAATGTAACGTACATATTCGGACAGTTCGTGTTATAAGTAAACTTATTACAACCAGAGAATGTCTCATAAGAGAGATTTGTTTCTTGCTGCAATAAATTAGATTTTGTGGCCCTGACGAAGAGACCATCAGATTAGAAACAAATAACACTTTGTTGTGCACCCAATTTGTGCTTTCTGGAAAACAGCAGTTATACTGAATCGGGGACAAGTTATTCGTGTTGAAACCATTTGGAGTTGACTGGTTGATTGGAAAGTGTTGCTTAATTTCCATAGTATGATGGTTTGATTCGTGACACCGGGACTTACTGAGCGTAAGTTTAACCTTTTGGCTAAACCCAAAATTTAACCTTTTGGCTAACAAATTTTGTTTCGAAATGCAATTCAATCACATAAAAACATGTCCAGGCTGTAAGTTTTATGTCTGCGGTCCAGTTACCATGTAATTTGAACTGCGACAATTTCCTTACTGTAGCAGTCCTTCCACTTATCACCATGCTTTAGGGAATACATACGTGATTTCTTTTAGGTTATCTATTGGTGTTTGTTAATATTCATTTTCAAGGGCCACAGAGGTCTCTTTAGGTTTCAGCACCTTACTCAATTATGGAATCTGTAACAGGTTGGATGACCCGTTTCAAGGGTTTCCCTACTGCGGATGCAAGATTAGCTCAGTGGGTACTGGCTGCAGAAGAGATTTGCTTCAGAAGCACAATCTTGTTATACTTTTTTCACCTTAACCACTGGTGAAAATCTATGGTTAATTTAGTTACTTATTAAACTTAGCAGATCAGACATACTTTCATTTATTCAACCAAAATTAGCATTTAATTTTTTAAGAACTACTGAGAACATTAACCACTAAGTATTTCTAGAACTGTGTAATTGTGGAGAATAGGAAAACCTTGTGTAGGAAAAGAAACGGTCATTCATTAATAGGAAGAAATGAGAAATTGACTTGTTCTTGTTTACGGCAGGGTCTTTAATTTTTTAAACTGTTGCGTGCAACTTTGATCATCTAAAACTGGCATAAGTAATCAATTAGAAAGGTTTGCAGAGATTCAAAATCCATTTTGAAAAAGTTGGCTTTGTTTCCTTTAGTTTCCAGTGATCACTGACTTGAATCTGATCACAATCTTGTGGTGTTTGTATGAATGAAAAATTGCTCGAGTTTGAGTATTCGTACACCATCAAGACACTTTGCCCTTGTGCCCTGTGGCTTTGCCCTGCCAACTAAGTCTAGATAGAATTTTAATAAAAATATGGATTTTAAGACAAATTGAAGCTTTGCTAGAATTTTGTGGTGAATTTTAATGGAGTTTTGGGATTGTAGTTCATGGTAGAGAGAGATTTCAGGAAGATGAGGGCATTTTGATCATAAATGCTTAAATATGAAAATGACCTGGAAACGAGCAGATTCATAGGTTTAACTTTTGTGAAAAGCTTGTATATTAAAAAGGCCCAAAATTATAAAATTGCCTCCTATATATTGAGATACTACATGAAATGCTTGAGAGTATTTTTGTAATTTATGATCTGAAAAGCATTTAAAAAATGTCTAATAATCCTGTGGTCATGTCCATATGAGATTCAACTAACATTTTTATCCAAAGAATTTTGTTAGTGGATCTGTCAGATCATGATGAAGGGAGAAAGTTCTATTTTTATCTAAGGATTTAGTTGTAGTTGTTAAATTATTTCCTATTTTATTTTGATAATAATAAAACCTATATTATATGATCTATCATTTTACTTGAGTGTGCATGAGTGAAAGATCCTCATAAATTATTCCAAGCTTCTTTCAACTAATCCAAGCCAACTCCAAGTATTTCAAGATGATTGAAGTTTAGTCTATATACATCTAAAATGATCCCAAGCATTTTCAAGATGATCCAAAATGACTCTCAAAATCTATTAAGAATTTTCAAGAAAATCCATGCATATATCACTAGCTTTCCTTTGCCATCTTAGGTATTTGTTGTTACGCAAAAGTCTACCTATACAACACATTTTGGAAACATCAATAATGCCTATTAAGGCATCCAATTCTAGTGGTGTTATCAAATTTACATCTTAAGTTAGAGTATAACTCATATGTTTGTTGGAAAAGTATGCCCTCATAAGTCAATAATTAATTTATCAAATATTTACTTAATAAAATTTATTAGCATTTCCAATTCTAGATTATGAGTACTACTTCGTAGTTGTATTTATTAAATATTACATTAATTGGTTAGTCATGAGGTGCTAATTGAAATCTTTGGAGAACATTGCAGAAATTCTATTTCAAGGTTATGTAGATTCATATGACAAGGAGAAATGAGATTCAAGATCTTTGTAAACCTAAAATTGTTGTTGAGTGATAATGGGATCGGGAATCCACATTCAGGGGCGCTTGCTAAATGTAATGCTATTAATAAGATTGAAGATGATCATTTTCAATCATTTGGCTCTAGACACAAGGTATATATAGTATATGAAAGTGTATTTATACATAGGACATGATCTTGACATGTTCAAACATTCAATAGACAAGATTGAAGGAATGTTTATATATCAAGAGATAGAATCTAATTTTGGTTATAGACATATACTTTAGGTGAGATATTGGGCTGATGGAGATTATGTAATGCTCAAAGCTAAATGCACACTATCATGAGGAAACATATTCAAGTAGGTACCATCTTAAAGTGGACTTGAGAATTCATGAATGGGATTTGATTGTAGTAGAGTCACTAATTAGTGGTGGAGCCCATGTGAACATGTGCATTTAGGGCATCTATTTAAATGCAATTCATATGCCACACATAGATATATAAGTGAACATGAAAATGTGAATGGTAATTTAGTAAAATAACTAAAAGATAGTAACTTGATAGTTAAGGTCAAGATTGTGGAGGTTTTTGGTGGAGGATTCCATTTGATACATCAATTATAATGGGTGATTAGGGATAGTGTTGTATATTTTATCACTCTAAGCCTCCATTGTTTTTCTATTATTTCTAGGTTTGGGTTCTCGTTGTGATATATGAGTCTATTTCTCATAAATCACACTTCTTCCACCATATGTACAATTGCAACATCAGTTAGGACGTTCATCTAGATTGATATTTTCCTTTTTGTATCCAGAAGTCCATGACCCCTTCTAGGTTTTGATAGTTATATAGAGGAAGGCCAAATGAGCTGTGAAGTCTCTCTAGGAGAGAGTTAGTAGTCCAACATTGTATGATAGGAAACTGATAAACTGAGAAACACTTTAATAAGGGCTCAAAATGAGGCTTCCTTTCAGTATGCCACGTGCCCCATTTATCCCAAACTCTAGTTAACTATATTTGACTAGTAAAATTCACTAACCACTTGGGTTAAATGAGACACGTGTCTTCTTGAGAAGAAGCCTTATTTTGAGGCCTAGTAAAAAGCCCTAGTATATCACTTCCCTCTATGATAATGTGACTTTCTGTTTTCTTTTGTTCATTACAGAATGAAGACTTTTGGTCCTTAGAATTCAACCAAGGTATGCTCGCCCTTGTTGACAATCATTCAAGCCCTAGTTGCCATAATTGCAACTTTAACCTCAGTGCACTACCAAATTTTTTATTTTTTGTGTTTGTTGGTTTGTGAGACTGATAACATATAATAACCTGACTTTTACAATAAATTCCTCACAGGATGATGGGGACCAAACTAACTCATCTTGTTGGTTTGAAAATAGTTCAACCGATAAGGTCTCTTAGGTCTATGACTAGACAATTTAGTTTTGTGTTGATTGTCTCATAACATTGACATTGTCAAACCAAAGTAGGCTCTTTATTTCCTGCGCGATGGACTTGGATATTCACAAAATATTTAAGAAAAATGCTATTTGGATTTAGCTTGAGTGGGCAAGTCTGTAACTACCTCTATCTAAACACAATATGTGGATGATTTGACCCATTCATCTTCTTCATCCTTGCCTAGATAGGCTACATCCAAAAACTCATGCCTATTGGTTGCTTCTAGCTATTAGTTTTCTCAGTTGAAAATCCCAACGATCATGATTAAATAACTTTTTATCTGAAAAAACTATTAGCTAGAAGCATTCAAAGGATATAAAATTTTGCAGCTGGGCTAAATAGGGGATAATTAAGATGATCAACAAGCCAAATCATCCAAACATGAAGCTAGATAGAGGGGTCATGGAATTAGTCCTGGAACTCAGACCGAATAGCATTTCTTAATGTTTAATGTAACTTGCTACTGTGTCACATACTAGTGTTGCTTCATGTATGCTACCACATGTTTTCTTCTTATCTTTAAAATATCAATATTTTGGTAATAATTTTAAAAAGTAGTTTGACCTTTCTAGTCTAAGATATCTATTAAATTACTATGCTTTTGTGTAAACGCCATTCATGAGTATCCACTCCAGAAACCCCATTAATTCCCACCCATTAGGTCAATATCTCACACTAGAAAAGCTTACCATGAAAGCGTGTTGTAGAAGTTTCTAAGTTAGAAGAATGCTAAATTGATCATGCTATGAGGTACATCTTCTGAATGATCCAATTCATTCATCTCATTGCTCAAGACTTAGATGTCTTATAGATTAAAAAATATATGGTTTGGATGATCTACTGCTAAAAAATGTAGATATTGTTTATAAAGTTTCTAAACTATCTATATTAGATCCTTTTTAAATGCTAGAGTTCTACAAATCACATGATTTTTTTTTATAGCTATAAGACATGTAAATGTAGTACCAATGTGATAAATGAGTTGGATTATTTAAGTATGAGCTCCATAAAATGTGATTGCTAGATCACACCTATAGTATGGCCATCTTAGCATTCCTCTTCCAAATTTCATACCACCTCCATTTAATTCTCAAGTTCCAATAGTATTGTACCTATAATAGAAGAACTTTTTGGGTTTTTGGAACTATTATCTACTAACAACAATAAAAAAGCCAAGAGAGAACTAGGGTCTGAGGTTGTTGTCACAGACTTGTTTTGCAAGAACCATGACCAAGGCCTGTAGGGTCTAAGGGAGGCCTGCTCAACTCATGGATGTGGCTTAAAGGGCTTAGGCCCGTGTTCTTAGATCTATGGTACAAGGCCTAATTCTAGAAGGCTTGGTTTTTGGAAGAGTCCTTGTAATATCTAGAAAGAGGTAAACCTAGATATTATATAGAAACTTCTAGAATAGTCCTCAACCATTACTCAATTAAGGAATAATATGTTCTCTTTGAGTAAGTCTCATTTTTGAGTTTTCTCATTTCTTTTGTGGGTAAATGAGTGTAGCCCTAGTAAGTGAGAGTGTGAGTTAAAGGCTAACTTGTGCTTTGCAAATGAGTTGTCCACAAGTGCTGCACAGGTTTAGCATATGTGAAACTGTGACTCCATGACACTGTGCTTGGGTGTGCCCGTCTAACTTTCATAACATAAAAAACATTCTAACCCACCAATGATTCAATTAGAGAATTAATGAGACAAGCAGCTCTTCGTAATCAAACTACTCATTCATACACCCTGCACGGTATACCGAGATATCCTTTCTTTCTTTTCATTGTTCACAGGGATTTTTGGGAAATTGACTCCTAATTCAAAGCCTCTCATCAATTAGGAGTTCCTGAAAAGTAGTTTCGAAGATTCTAAGTAGCACATTTTACACGTTAAAAGTGACATCTGGGAATGGTGAAGATTGGGAGGATACATGTCAAAGAATGCACATAGAATATGAATTATTGGGTTACAAAAGTATGGGTCTCAAAGGACTTTTTCAAGTACGTTCAATTGCTTAACCATCTTAAGACACGACTAGAGAACTGTGCACGCTCAATTGGAGAGGAACTAATACATGCTTTCTTTTTTCTACATGTCGAAACTATTTTTGTTAGATCTAACCCATTCCTTATGTTATGAATGGCTTAGATAGACTAGATAACAAATTTCATGCCCATCAAGTGTTTTTAGCCTGTGTTTCTATATATAAAAAATCACGACCACTTGTTTTAGATAAAATTTTCAAAGATCTAAGATAAGTGGCTAGATTCTCCAACTGCTTTAACTTCTCACGGTTATATATTTTTGGTCTAAACATTATGAATAGTTTAGATTTGGAAAAATGTTTTACCATATACATAAAAAAGGGGTTAATTCCTTCCATCTCCTGGGCGAGGACACTTGTGGGACTCTCTTTATACTCTCATATAATGTTGTTCGGAAAAGAAAGACTTGTTCAGTCGCCCATCACACGAGCAGAAGAGGTGTTTTTAAGCATACATATTCCATGTTTTGTGGAATGTTTTAGCAGAATCCATACACGATAAAGACCAAAATATTAAAACCTTGACCTTAAGCCGCCGCGTTGCATTTGCTGCTGAAAGGCCCACAAAAGGCCACCACATACAGGCCGCCAAGTTAATTTTTTCTCCACCCACCTCCCCCACCCAAAAACAGAATGGCTCTGCTAAGCTGCCATGCTTCACGTAAACGCCATTCCCGTACAAGCTCCAAAGTCCCCATTCAGTTCCCCCCATGTCGGTACGTCTGACTCCCAAGGCCGGAAAAGCTTAATCCTCTCCAAGCCTGTTCTAACGCGTTCTCCAAGTTCTTTCCACCGCCGGTCCTTCGATTCTCAAGCACCCGTACCCGCATCCCGTAAACTAAGAGAAAAATTCTTGGTTTGTAAGAATTATTATCATCTACAAATTGATAGTCCCTGTTGGGAAAGTAAAACTAATCCTTGTTCATACATGGCAGAATTTGTTATCAGGTTCAGAGTTAGTCACTTCAATGGCTTCATTGTTCCGGTCGAGAAGATGATTAATCCGGCAATTCAATGGCCACTTCAATAGCACTATTTACTATCACGATAAGGTCTAAAGCCAAAGCTCCATAGACGAGGTACAAACCAAGTGAAGAACCATGGCGTCCATGATTTACATGTATAATCTCAAAAACAAGAGGCTAAACGGCCAATTAACAAAAAAATAAAATATATACATAAATGGTGATCCTAGATCAACAATCTAATCCCCCCAACATGTCCCAATGAATCAATCAAAGAATCAAACAATCGTTCTCTACCTTATTTATACAACAACAAATAGCAACACGAATCATATCATCATAACTGCGAATTCTTCAAAGTTAAGAACTCCATCGCCATTGAGATCAAACCGATTAATCATAGTTTTGCAGTCGTCAACGGTTCTTTTCTCCCCCAATCGACTAAGCATCCTTTTCAAACTCTTGGGTGTAATGCAACCAGAGCCGTCCATCTCGTACATCCCAAACGCGTCTCTCAAATGCTTCCTCTTCTCTTCTTCCCCTTCAACTTCCACCAGCTTCACAAAGTCCTCGAACCCCAAAAGCCCATCTCCGTCGCTGTCACTTGATTCAACCACCGCCTCCGCATCCTCCACCGTCAGATCTTCCCCCACAGTCTTCATACAACTCCTCAATTCCGCAGGTGAAATCTTCCCGTCTCCATCCTCATCGAAGTACTGAAAGACCCTTTTGAATTCACTGCTTCCCGAAGCTACTTCAACTTCTTCAACGACTGGAATCCTTCTCTTTTCAGATTTCTTGGGCGAGAGCTTCCTGCATAGTCTCCCAAATGCTGTTTTGAGTGATTTATCAGCTGGGTCTTTCACCAAAAGTTGCTGAGAAAGAGAAGGGACCGAAAGTGTTTGTCTTGACATTTGTGTACGTGTAGAACAAATGAAATCCAAATGGGTTTTTATGCAGGAACTGCCAAGGGTGTCCTGATAAGGACGATCACAATTCTATCTTGTTAAGATTTTGGAAGTTGAATTTCGTTGGGACGTTGTTTTGAGGTGCTCATATATTGGATTTCCATGGGCGGTTACCTTTTACCTTCCTCGCGCCAGCGATTTAGCAACAAGGAAACTGCAACCGGCGTTTCGCTGAAGTGGAAGGTTCGGGGTATTTCTCTGGTATTTGGAAATTGTGGAGGGGTGGCGCTGACCAGAATTAGACGGGAAAATGGTGAGAAAAGAATAATGATAGACGGCACGCCAGAAGAAGAGACGGACGACGGACGTTGTCGAGAGGTTCAACTCCGTGTTTTTCGTGTTTCCTTCACGGACTGGGCTACTGGTCAATGCCACCGTGAAAGACGCGTTTGGAGACATTTTCTCATCTTTAGCTGACGGAGGGCTGAGATGACCGGACCCACTTTGTTTGATGTCAGCATGAATTGGATTTTTCCTCTTCGGGATACTACAATTTGTAGATGACGTGACATTAGAGTCAGTTGGTTGAGCTTTGCTGATTACCTTGCCGGGTAATTGGGTGCCGTGGTCTTCGAGCCAGTGGCTAACGATACATGCGGGGTGAGCTTTCACCGACTCATCTTCGAAGGGCATGCCACAACAAAAGTCTAATTCACCGAATGATCTTAGCGCTTGTTAAAGCCAGCTTCTTTTAAACGGATTCTTCTGACATATAAAATAAAAATTCCAATGTTCTTCTGCTACTGCAACCTTTCTAAAAGAAGGGTTAGGATTTTAGGCCACCTCTTAGGAAAATGATTTGATAATGATGGATAAAAGTGGTGAGAAGAGATTTAAAAACTCTTGAACTAAATGAAGTTATGTTACTTGATAGATGGGTATGTTGGAACAAGATTTATGCAGCCGTACTCTAACTGAGATGAGACATTGATGATGAAAATTGTTTGATAACATGGAAAGCAACCCATTTTGCATAGGAAACCTTGATCATCCCATATTTGGATAATTGGATCCATTAAACATGTTCAGCCTGTCTGCCTTAGATTCGTTCATAACCAAAATTCATGCTAATTAGATGATTCTAGATATTTTATCTTGGATTTATAAATCATGGCCATTAAAGTTTTCAACTAAAAAACTAGTTGTTACAAGCATCCAATGAGCATGAATTTTTACAAGTATCCTAAATAGCATAGGCTGATCAAGATGAATATTTCAGATTATCCAAATATAAGGCCTATATGAGTTGCATTTTAAACGAGTAATTCTCTTTTTAAGCTAAGCACGGTAGTTCTACACAATAGATTCCGTGTGATGGCCTAGTCCGTTCCCCTGATTCCATGAATTGGATTCTAGAATCCAAATTAAGATTTTGCCAACAATAGAAGCCTCATGTTTTGTTATTGTTCGAAAATCTAGACTTTTGTAAAATCTATGGTCGTTAAAAATGCCTAGCACATTTAATCACAGATAACTCAGCGTATCTCCAAAGCCAAAGATATTTCTCTTAAAATACCTTTAGTATTCACGTTCATAATTTTCCTTTTGGTCAAAAAATTTAGGAGTGCATGAAAGTGAGAGTGCGTATTACTTTCTAATTCCAAGCAAATAAAGGAAGGCATTTTGGGCTGAGTAGAAGAGGCAAAACACTGTAGATTAAGGATACCGACAACTTATATCAAAAGAAAAAAGCACCCCACAATCAGGTTTGCTTACGGAACTAGAGATCATAATTGGCCAGATGCCTTATAGCGCAGCGGCTTAGAAAAAAGTACCTCTCCAGTTTATACCTTACCCTGGGTGGTGAATTGTGGTCGGCATTCCCATCCCCATAAGGGTTGATGTCCATCTAAAGAATGGGGGGGACACGTGCTCGAGCTAAGTATTGTCTCCGTGTAATTGTGTCAAGTCTTGCAATAAAGTATATCTCTTTCTTCACGTTTAAAATGTTTCATGTATAGGAATAATAAAGTTGTTGGAAACAATTATAACAAAATCCTCATTAATTGTCTCTTAAGTGTAAAAGCCTATTTCACTAGTTTCATAAGAAAAATTTGGCAAATTTAATATCGGGCCACAAAGAGGGCTCTTATAGAGTTTTAGTCTTCAAGGCTCATCTTAGCAGGAAAGAAGACAACACACACTTGGACCAATTGCTGAACATAGTGTAATAAAGTTTTTCGATCTTTAGACATAATCAAATATATGTATGAGGAGTAGTAACAAATGTTAAGACCACTAGTACAAAGATTGGTGATTTTTCTATCATTGTAGGATTGCACCAAGGATCGGCACTGAGTTAGTATCTTTTCACATTGATTATGATGAGTTAACAAAACACTTGTATGAAGAGATTCCATGCTGCATACTATTTGCTGCTGATATAGTCACTACTACACACGAGGGTTTTAAAGTCGGCATAAAGAAGTTGCTTATTTTACTATTGACTTTGTAAATATTTTACAAGTCACTTGAAAATAAACGACTTTAAATAGATAGACTTAAGAAGGCGTTTACGGGTAAGCGACTTTAAAAAACTGGCGCGAGCTAAAATTTTTTCACGAGAATAACTATTTAAGTCGCTTAAAAATAAATGACTTAAAAAGTGATAAACTTTTAAAGTCGTTTAGCTATAAACGACTTAAAAACTTCATGGCTTTTTGAAGTCGTTAAATTAAGCGACTTGAAAAGTATCAGATAGATTTGGTGCGATTTTTTATTTAGCGAGAATGTACTTTTAAAGTAACAACTTCAAAAGTGACAAAGTTTTAAAGTCGTTTATAACTAAACAACTTCTAAAGTCTTCGATCATCTATAAATAGCCGTCGAAGTAACATTTTTTCCTTATCCTCTTCTTCTCAAGGTTTTGGCATAACGGATTCGTCTTTGGTCCTTATGTGTCTCTCTTTTTCCCTTTTTATATTTTGATTGTTGGTGTAATGGAAAAAACTATAAGTAAATCACAACTTCTTTTAAATCACATGAATATTTCTTTTCTTGTTGCTAACTTTTCTTTGTTTTTATTTTGTTGATCAAGTGGGTTTTCTATCTACATATCATGGGTTAAAGAATCTGTTTGATCATCCTGATTTCTTTAGAATCATATGATTTCATTAAAAATGAAAACTACTTCTCTCACAAGCCTACTATTGAAGAAGGGGAGAACAATGTGGATATGTGCTTCTCACCCAAAAATAGGGTTTGATGAAGAGTGGTGGTTATACCATCAACTTTTGGCCTATTTTGAAGAAAAAAAGTGGTGTCAACTAAATACTAGGCTAGGTTTTGATGAAAAGATCAGATTTGCTATTTGATTTTGGCTTAATAAAATCTAACAGCTAGTATGTAATATTTGATATACATGTAACATTGGATGTAATAAAAAAATAATTCGATTTCCTTGTTGATGTGTTTGTTTATATATATATATATGTATTATATGTGATTGTGTTTGTAAAATTAGTTTCGGTGTGTATTTATGTTATTGTGGAATGCAAAAATGGTAAATATTTTATTTATTTATTTATGAACATTTAAAGTTGTTTGCATTCAAAAAGTCGTTTATATTCAAATGACTTTAAAATCATAGACTTTTAAAGTCGTTTTTCATCAAATGACTTCAATTGAACATCTATTTTAAGAATTATTTCATCGACTTCCAGTGTGCCTTTTCACTCTATGTTTAATTATCTATGCACAAAAAGAAAACTAGACTTTTGTTTCTCTACTCTATAAAAACTAGACTTCTGTTTCTCTACTTTGAACCAAATCTTACTTGTGAATTGGAATTACATTCACAAATTCTAGGTCAATATCTATTTTTGAGTGTTGGTTAGTATCTTTATGTTTATCTCATATGTATTATGCATATTTGAATAATTCTTACAAGGCTGTTGGTTAGAGATTCTTTTGAAAGTTGATTTCATTCGTGAATGTGTATGTCATAATTTTCTTTTATTTTGTGTTAATTGAAAGTTTCCATGCATGCTATATATATAGTTATTTTAAATGTTTTTAATTCATGTATATCTAATATTTGGTAAAATGCCTAACATAATCTTTTCATGTCTTACAAGTCTCCATGCAAATTTGGTTCAATTTCGTGTGATAATGGACAAATAAGCTTAGATGTCTGTGACAAGAACATCGAAAGAATATGAGGAGGACACAGAAAACTTCATAGACTTTGCACTTAGCGTAGGTGTTGATTGTAATTGCATTTGTTGTCCATGCTCAAAATGTGAAAACTTGAAAAAATAAACTATAGAGGTGTTCAGAGAACACTTGTGCTTTAATGGAATCGATGAAAGCTATCACCCATGGATCTTACATGGAGAAGAACTTCCGCATCCCTCGACAAGGCCTAGAATATATGATCAAGACACTGTAGGAAGTGTTGGAGACAGTAGTATAGCTGTACCAATGTTTCGAGATGCATATGATGACTTTTAGGATGATCTTGAACAATTTCATGCTACATTAGAGGAAGCTGATGAGAAGTTGTACCTTGAGTGCAAAGATTATACAAAGCTGTTCGCAGTGGTAGAACTTTACAACGTGAAATCAAGATTTTACAAAAGTCTTGAAAGTAGTGGGTAAGATGCTACCGAAGGATAATAAATTGGTGAGGTCCACATGGGAGGCAAAGAAAAACATGACTACACTAGGATTGAACTATTAGAATATATATGCGTGTCCCAATGATTACATCTTGCATAGGAAGGAGCACAAGAATAAAACTACGTGCCCAATTTGTGGATAGTCAAGGTGGAAGTTAAAGAAGAATACAACTGAGACATTTATAGGCATTCCTACAAAGGTTCTATGGTGTGACGAGCAGGGTTTTTATAACACATTTTGTAATACATTTTTTTTTTTTTTCCCGAAGACAGGGCCCTTTGTAGTAAATGTTTTTTTGTAAAACAAAGTAGCAAAAATTCTTTCTTTAGAACTTGTTTTGTAAAACCCAAGTCATTACTTCATACATAACATAAGTAAAATTTTGTATAAGATAAAATTCCATTGAAGGAATATACTTTTATTAAATTACAGGATCCATCCAGTGGTTCACAGTACACAGCCCATGATATCATTACAGTACTTGTCCAAATTATATAATCCAAATTTCAAATCTCACCATACAATGAAAACTCTCAATACAATAGAATGCTCTTAAATAAAATACAAGTCTTCAAGGGATATACCCTGACCAATTATTCTTCCAAATCTTCTCAAGTCTTAAGCTCCTAATTTTCCTTCTCTGTATCTAAGATATTGTAAACATTCAAACATTTACAATATCTCAACAAGCTATGCTTGATAAAGGATTCAAGAAGTATAATAATTTGAAAGTATAATCCTAACACTTCATAATCTCATTATTCATAAACATACTCATGGATCAATATCTTTACTTTGTCATATATGTACATCCTTATACATACATACATACATACATACATACATACATACATACATACATACATACATACATACATACATACATACATACATACATACATACATACATACATACTATACATGGATAAATCCATTAAAATCATAAAAATAGTCAAATAACATTCCCCAAACTAAGCTAATCAACTCTTTCCATTGTAGAAAATTCATATTTCAGCTAGTCCTATATTAGGAATTTTTCTTTTTAGGAAATACTGGTAATATACAATTACCTAACATTTCATCATGCCAAAACATAAGGCATTTCACTATGCCTATCTCATATGCATCATAGTGTAAAATACATCACAAACTACCATGCTTGCAGTCTAATCCATATAGCGTGCCCAGATAATTGCTCCATGCTCTACTAATACCATGGTGGATAAATTATGTCACTACTCATATGGGGAGATAGGACTTTCACAGTGATTGCCTTCCCATAATTGCCCCACCCAACTTTCAGCCTCTCTTTGGGCTTGGTATCTATCATATCATAATTTCGGGAAGCCGATGGCCAGACCCTCATAACTCCCTAGCATAGCATCCCTAGGCTCATGCTTGTTAAAACAAAACCACAAGCCTCCATGCTTGTATGTAAAATATTTCTCATATGTATCAAACAATCTGTCTATTTACTTAGGGCTGGAATATTTCCTATTTCCCTATTTGCTTAGGGCTTTCCCTTAACTTAACATTTAACCATTTCATATATGTGTGTGTGTGTGTGTTCTCATCATAATGGTTGGATCATATGGATTTCAAAGGGATTTATTACAAGTATTTACATTATACTTGTCAACATTTTTAGACGTAAGATCATGTATTCAACATATATTTCTCATGTATATGCATTTATAAAATCCTCCTACCTCAATAAGGTATTGCTACTCCTTGAAGTCTATCATAGTCTTTGATCAACATATATATGTCAAACCATACATATAATGTCATCTTCTACCCAAGGGTAAATACTACATATTCTTTTGATCATCCTTAAGTAAGATGATCTGAATCTTTCCTCCTTGAATCATATATGATCAAGGGTTCAGATCTTCTAATTTAATAACTCTATATTACAAGTATAATCAGACAACAATAATTTACTCTACATTCATACTTCTTTTCTTTTGTTGTTTTTGATCATTCAAGATCTCTCTTAGATCTTGTTTAATCATTCTTATCTTATTTACAATTTTTATTAGAATTAAATAATTTTCTAACCTTTTATGTTATTATTATTATTATTATTTTTCAACTAGTTAGTGTTTTATTGGTTTGAGGATAATTTATTTACTCCTAATTCTAGACAGCCCCTCTTATTTCCAATTGACTAAGGCTTACCAGCTACAGTCTGCTCAAAAAGTGGTTACTTCAATCCTTATGTAAGGAGGTGTTTAGACCTCAACAAAAGTCATCAGAAGGTGGGGGAAGAGCAAGACTCTATTAGAAAACCCCTTTAACCATAATGTTTAGAGTCCATTGGAGTGACCTTAGCTCAACCTTTCATAAGGTTCCTATGAGCTCATATACCCTAACTTTATCTCTAGTTGATTTTTATTAATTTTCAGAATATCCATAATGTCATTCAAGGAGGTTTATTATTCTCCTACTTTGGGCTAAGGAGATGGTGAACCATTTCTTATATTGTGTCATGAAACTCTAATTTCTCATTAGGATACATTTTTGATGCTTTATGCTCTTTATATCATAACTAATTAATAATTAAATCTACTAAGAAGATTTGACAGTAAATCAATTATAAACTTTAAAGCATAAGCCAATGTAAACCTAAGAATAATGGTACAAAGTACTTACATTTATACTAGCATGATCCCTAAGTAAATAATGTACGTAACTTAAAGGAATCAAATTAAACTAGTATAATCTCCATGATTGCCAAATCTACTAACATTCTAAGATAATGATACTAATTAATAACAATTACACTAACATGATCCTAAGATTGCCAAATCTATCAATTTATAAATAATCTAAGGCAATGTAAAGCAATTATACTATAAGTGAAGAATTAAATTAGCATGGATCCTATTTCATGTCATAAATCAAATTCATAATTCAATTAATAAGTAAAGACAATTAAAATAACAATTTAAGATTATTAAAGTCTTTTAATATGATCCAACCATTAGAGTTTATGTCCATCCCTTTGATCTTAGGGTTGTAATCACATTAAATTCCAAAGATCATCTTCACATGTTTTTATCATAACTGATCCATGATCTTACTAGATCTCATCATTATTAACTCCATCCAACCCATCCATAGGGTTTGATAATGCTTGATATTATCGATCCAGAAGGTTCCTTTACAATTTTTAGGGTATTTTTAACATAAAGCTAGTTTCCATCAATTCCTTGTAGATATGTCATAATTAACCCTTAATTCCACATATCCTCATCATTATAACTTAAATATATTAGATCCTTAAGGTCTGATCTTCTCAGATCTTCAAGATCATGGAAGTAAGAATATTATTTTCTTTAAACAGAAAGTTTCTTGAAATATTTCTTAAATTTTATTATTTTATATGAAATTAGACATCATAAGCTTTTCATAGCTTCTTTTTGCTCGTGATTTGGAGCTTAGATGACTTCGAAATTCAAGTTTGAAGTTCACAGTTGTTTTAACGGTCCAGATTTGGTCTGGCTGTTAGAACATGACAAAACAGGTGGAACCGGTCATCCTGCCCTGTTTTACTGGTGACCATCGGTGGAAACGGGATGGTGACCTGTAAATGGTAAGACGATTTAGATTGGACAGTCAAATCACCATCTTCCTTTTCTCCTTCAAATTGGGTCATCATATCTCCATGAAATTGGTTGTTAATTCATACCTAGGGGTTTGAACCCTTCTGAATCTATTAGACAGCTTAGATTTCATCTGAGGCCTCCATGATGCAGATATGGAGGGTTTTTCACTGGAACTTTATTTTTCCAAAAAATAACAGAAAATCAAATTTAATAAAATTGAAAATATCAAACACGACATTAAATGAATATGGGATGATATCCACCTACATGATTTTCTTAGAAATGAATAATTGATGCCAAAATAAATAAATCCTCGCCGTATATCATAACTCACCAAATAAATCTTGATTTGTGTGTTCTCGTTGATTGAACCATTGGATCTTGAAATTGCTTTGGGGGTAGATCAGAGAATTCATAACAATATGAATGGTGAGATTTATGAAATTTTATCTAGAATGGAGTGGCTAATTGAATTTAGGGTTCTTGTACTATTCTAGAAAGAGGAGAGAGAAAGAGAGAAAAAGAGAGAGATTGGGGAAAATGGGGGAGGAGTTTTACTCTGATTTTTTAGGAGATTTAGGGAATTTTGTAGTAAAGTTTTGAAAATTTTTATAGAATTTTTAGAGGTATTTATAGGCAGTTTTTGTAATTTTTATATATTAATTTCTTATTTTAATCTAAATTCCACTCAAAATATTAAAATGTGGGGTGGAAATTCTACTACCTCCACTAGGGGCTGAGTGTTGGATGATTCTTGGCTTCCATAATTGCTGATCTAAGTCCTTACCTAACTTTTGTGGGTCCCATTAAAGAGCGAAATGACCATTTTACCCTTTTATTCTCAAAAATGGAGAAAAAATGCACTATTTGTCCAAACTTAGAATTTAGTATACTTAGAGCCATTTTGATAGGTTTTTTAAGTACATTCCAAATATTCATGTTTTAATTCTTGGTTATGAGTGAAATTACCATTTTACCCTTTAGTTTAGAAAATTAGAGAATTTTCATTTTAACTCGGAATTGAACATGCTTAATGTCATTTCAAATGATTTTTTGAGTACATTCCAAATATTCATATTTTAAATTATGATTTAATCTCATTAAAAAGAGAATTTTCAATAACCTAATATTCCAGCCCAAAATTTCTAAAAATTCAAACTTTATTAATTTCCTCAATAATTTACAAAGATTTGGGGTTATTACATATGGTACTTCCCCCTATTCCATGGTTCAAAAGAATATTTCATATAATATAAGCAGTGAAGAAATTGGTGTGGCATGCCAATGACAGAGTTGCTGATAGCTTTTCACACCATCCAATAGATAACCCAGCATGGAAACTCGTAGACTTCATGTGGCCTAATTTTGGTGAAGAACCTAGAAACCTACGGCTAGCATTATCTGCAAATGGGATTAATCCTCATGGTTCGATGAGTCATAAGTATAGTTGTTGGCCTGTTATATTAGTTTGTTACAACCTTCCACCATCTCTATGTATGAAAAGGAAGTACATGATGCTAACTATGTTGATATCAGGTCCAAAGCAACCAAGAAATGACATTGACGTGTACTTGTCTTCCTTGATTGATGATCTTGAGACATTATGGGACGTAGGTGTTGAAGCATATGACACATACAAGAAAGAGTCATTCACCCTAAAGGCTATCTTGCATATAGTAATTTGTCTGGATGCATTGTGAAGGGATGCAATACTTGTGCTATCCGCAATGATCAAACATGTGTTGTACGACTTAAACGTGGTAGGAAAATGGCATTCCTTGGGCACAAAAAATGGTTGCCAAAGACCATCTATATCATTTTAAGAAGGGAGAATTTAACGGGTGTGTAGAGACTAGGACACCTCCAAAGATGTTAATAGGATGACAAGTATTGGAGCAGGTTGAAAACATCAATGTCTTGTGAGAAAAGAAGAACTCAAGTACACGTGCAGGTGAAAGTAATTGTAGAAGTTGTTGGAAGAAGAAATCAATATTCTTTCATCTACCATAATGGAAATCACTGCATATACGCCATGTGCTTGATGTCATGTAAATTGAGAAGAATGTGTGTGAAAGCTTGACTGGTATGTTGCTTAATATCCCAGGAAAAACAAAGGATGGACTTGCAGCTCGCGTGGATCTTATGAACATGGGTTTGAAGAGGAGGTTGCACCCAGAGGATAGGGGCAGTCGAGGAACATACCTGCCTAAGGAAAATTTTACTCTCATAGAGAGGAGAGGAGAATAATGTGTAAATCCTTATTCGAGCTCAAAGTCCTAGATGGCTACTCTTCAAACTTTAAAAACATTGTTTCCATGGAAGGGTTAAAATTGCTGGGGATGAAGTCACACGATTGTCATGTATTGATGTAGCAACTACTGCAAGTAGCAATACGTTCAGTGTTACTGGACAAAGTTAGGGGATCTATTAAAAAATTTTGCTACTTTTAATGCTTTGTGCAAGAAGGTGGTGAATGTTTCAAAATTACAAGAAATTCAAGGTCATATAGTGACAACTTTGTGTGAGCTTGAGACAATCTTTCCATCATCCTTCTTTGACATCATGGTACACTTAACAGTGAACCTTATTGATGAGGTTAGACTTTGTGGGCCAATTTACTTGCGATGGATGTATCCGTTTGAGAGGTACATGAAAATTTTAAAAGGGTTTGTACGCAATCACAACTGGTTAGAGGGGTGTATAGTTGAATGTTACATTGGGGAGGAAGTAGTGGAGTTTTGCATAAAGTACTTAGCAGGAGTGGATGCCATTGGAATCCCAAGAAAGAAACAGTCAGTTGCATTTGATCCCAAGGTTGGCGAACCTCTATCTAGTGGTCGTGTATCGGTCGTTGACTATAAAGAACGAGACTAGGAGCATCTTTATGTGTTACAAAATGTTGATGAAGTTCAACCATACATTGAGTATGTTAATTATGCATGCATGCATATGTAAAATTTAATTGTTGATTGTTAATTACATTTTCTATGATTAATACTCTATTAATTTTTTGGTGTATATACGTGTACGTAGTGAACACATGGACGTGATCAAGGCAAAGAATCCAAGTTACGCAAAGAAACTGAAGTGGCTAAATTTGAGCATTGTCGTACTTTCAATAATTGGTTGCGTAAGAAGGTAAATTCTCACTTAATGTATATTAAATAACTACGTTTTGTATATATATGTGTGTATATATTAATCTTACTTAAGCTTACATAGTATATTAATATACATAGATTCAAGATCAGCTAGAAGTAGCAAGCAACGGTATATTAGAAACCTCATGTTGGATGGTGAAGAAGTAATAAAATATGTTGGATATGCCATCAATGGTTATCGCTTTTATACGAAAGACAGTGATAACTCAAGATTGCAACAGAATAGTGGAGTTAGCTTAGTTGTCAATGTTACATTCTTTTCCAGTTTAAAGGATAATAGGCCAATAGTGGTAGATGAAATTTATTATGGGGTTATAAGAGAGATTTGGGCCTTGGATTATACTTTCAGGACTGTGGTTGTGTTTAAGTGGGATTAGGTAGAACAAAACAAAGATAACATCAAAATTGATGCCCCTAGATTGACATTGGTTGACCTCAACAGGATCAACTATAAAAATGATCAATTTATTTTGGCATCTCAAATAAACCAAGTATTTTACATAAAAGATGAACGTGATAAGAGATGATCAACTGTTTTAACATCCTGTCCGAGGAATTTATATGATGAAGATGATCTAGGAGACACTGAAATAAATTATCCTTCTGTTACCAAAACAATCTCATCAATCGAAGCAATACTTGGAGAGAATGAGGATTATGTGTGCGATAATGGTGAGGAAGGTGCTTGGGTTTGTGGAATAATATGTATATTAGTCAGTTGCAACTTCTATATAATTCAATATTTATACTTTTTAATTAGATCTTTTGTCATGAGCAATAATATATGCATGGATTGATATATAAGTTAGTTAGCTATATATATGCGTACAAAAAGAATTCATGAATGCAGTGCTGACTATAAAAAAAAATTCATTTCATTGTGTATTAATTGTTAGATATTGTAAGTACATATAAAAGGTGTATATAATTTCAACAAAAAACATTTTAAAATGTTGACTTCAAAGGTATGTACTTTAAAAGTCATTTATAAATAAACGACTTTAAAGGTATGTAATTTTAAAGTTGTTTATAGGTAAATGACTTTAAAATTATAACTAAACTAATAATAAATTATTCATCTTATTTTGCTTAATTTGCTTTTATTTAGGAGTGTTTCTATATAGTACTTTGCAACGCACTTAGTGTAAGTCAAATACATATATATTATAAGAACCACTCTGACACACACAGGTTAGGAATGAGAATTAAGCTAACTCCCCCACATTTTAATGTAATTAATTTATCATCTTTCTTTTGTTTAATGTTCTTTTATTAGTACATTTCTTCTACTAATTTTTAGTTATATTACATATTCTTTGTTCTTAAAAATGGAGTATTGTTCCTACAATTTTAGGTGGCGCAAGTGAACTTTGGAATATTAGAGTCAATCAAATACATATATATACATGAACCCTAACCCTAATTAACCTGAGCCCCTAATATTGACCTTAACCCTGAGCCCTTAAACTCTAACAGTGAACCTTACCCCTAAGCCCTTAACTCCTAACCCCGAAACTTGTGTACTGAGTACTCTTGAGCCCCTGAACTCTAAACACTTACATACGTAAGTACCTTGAACCCTAAGCCCCTAACCAAATTAACCCCATGTTGTTTCCTGAACACTTGAACCGTAAACCCTTAATTAAACTAACCCTTGATTCTTAAACTCACTATCATTAAAATTTTGTTCCATTAATTGCTTGCGTTACTTATTGTTAGATATTGTGGAGTACGTACTAATTAACAAAAGAGGTGTGTGTGTGTGTATATATATATATATTAAATTTAAAATTTTAAAAATTGTACATTTTTAAAGTCGTTTATAACTAAACAACTTGAAAAATCAATACTTTTAAAGTCGTTTATAAGTCTGTGACTTTAAAAGTATAAACTTTTGATCTTCGTGTGTGCGCCTTACACATATCTCTGTTTCTTCTCAAAACGCAACAAAGCAACCCAACGAGAGGGAGAAAATGTGGGAGAAGAAGAGAAGGGAGAGAAAAGAGAAGAGAAAAGAAGAGAGAAGGAGAGGGAAGGAGCAGGTGGCAGCTGATTTGCACGCCGCACGCACGTCAGAGAAGAGAGAAGGAGAGGGTGGGAGCTCATCTGCATGCTGCACCCATGCCGGAGAAGAGAGAAGGGGAGGGTGGTAGCTGATCTGCACGCCACACCCACGCCGAAGAAGAGAGAAGGAGAGGGTGGGAGCTCATCTGCACGTTGCACCCATGCCAGAGAAGAGAGAAGGAGAGGGTGGGAACTCCTCTATACACTGCACCCATGCCGGAGAACAGAGAAGGAGAGGGTGGGAGCTTGTTTGCATGTTGCACCCACGGCGGAGAATAGAGGGAAGAAGAAGAGAGGAGAGAGGGAGGAGAGGAGAAGAGAGAAGGAGAGGAGAAAGGAGAGAAGAGTGTTGGAGGCAATTTGCATGCCAAAGAACCACTCACATCGGAGAACCACCCATGTCGAAGAAGAGAGAAGGAGAGGGTGTGAGCCAATCTGCACGCTACACCCACGCTAGAGAAGAGAGGGAAGAAGAAGAGAGAGGAGAAGTGACAAGGAGAGGAGAAAGGAGAGAAGAGGGTTGAAGCCGGTGGAACTCGATCTACAAGTGCGTCGGAGAAAACCAGAGGGAGAAAACCACGGTGACTCACACAGGAGGTAAAATCTGTTAAAATCATTTCATGATTTAAGTTTTCATGCTAGATCAATGTTATTCAGTGTAATTAGTATGTGGTATGGATAAGGTAATTAGGATGTGATATGGATAAGGTAATTAGGATGTGGTATGGGGTAAGATCAGTGTTATTCAATGTAATTAGTATGTGGTATGGGGTAATCACAATCTATCATGAAAACATTGATCCAGTAAGAATTTGTTTTACTGATCAAGGCATGGAAGCTTTCTATTAACATAGCCACAAGTAATCAATGGCATTAGACCTTTTAGCTAAACATCCTATGAGCTAAGCGATCACTTCAAAGGTAACTATACAAAAAAAAATATGCATATTCTAATTGAAAACATGAAAACACTTAGCATAGCAAAGATAAGGAACCTTCTCCAAACTACCTTAACCTCCAAACCAATTAATGTATACCTCTAGTAACTAGCTTAAGTATTTTGGTAAAACAAACCTATAATATTCTAATATCCTTAATTTTTAGGATAAAATAGGAAATTATTAAATAAATTAAAATAAAAATTTATGGATGAAATTTTTTCCTAAAAACATAAGAATTAGAAAGTGCTCGTCGATACGAATCCAACGCCACCAAGAACGCGAGAAACGGAGCTCAAACTAGGGAGTTATGAGCCGTCAAAGTTGGAAGGGCAAATTGGTCATTTGATAGAGACGTATTAGACAGGGGTCCAAATTGATACTGGCACCCCCGTCTTCCACACGTCTCTACCAGTGCCTGAAAAATCGCCGGAGAGACGTGGAAAGAGGCGTGTGGGGAATCTTCCCCAAGACTCTAAAACCCTATATCTATGCTCCTTTAGGAGCCAAAACGCTCCACTTTGAGCGTTTTCTCTGAGTTTTACGCAGAACCCTAGCTTGAAAATATTTCATTTTTCCGGTGAGTGGAACCCCGGAAACACGAGCAACCACGGCTAGGTGCAAGGTAAGCCTTAAAACTCTATTTTTTAGTATTTATTAAATAGAGAAAATAATAAGAAAACCATTTAAAAATTTGAAAAAAATCAGATTTTTTTAGGAACTTTAGGCACGCTACTGTTGGAGCGTGATTTCATGGACCAAACCTTTTTTTTTGGAAATCGCACCGTCCAACTAGTGCACAAGAGACCCAAGAGCATACCCTTTAAATTTGGGAGTGATCCAACGGTGGATTTCTCCAGAAAACCCAAAAACCAGTACCTAGGGAGGATTTTAGGAACTTGGGAAAAATTGTTTAAAAACCATGGTTTTTGGAAAAATCAGTGCAAAAGGAATGCATAAATGGATTCTAAAGAGAATTCTGAAGAAAATGGCGCAAAAATCACACAAAACGGAGCTGCAGAGCTCGCCGGAGGCCACCGGAATCCGGTCGTCTTCTCCGGCGTCGTCAATGGCGTCGGCGCCTTGGCGCGGACGCTAGGACGCGCGCTGAGACGCACCCAGGATGACGTCACACGACGTTGTCGTCACACGCGTGTGCGGCGTGTGGGGAGCTCGCAGGTTGACGGTCGCGGTGGGGCTGGGACGCGGCGCGTCTTGGCGACCGTGACGCACGCGCGCGGTGCCAAAGACGCCCGGCGCGCGTCCCGTTCGGCGTTTGCGTCGGCGTGCGTCTTCGTGCGCCAGTGTACGCCGGTGTAAACTGGTGGAAAAGGGGCGCCGCCAGTTTAAACCACCTTATGGTGGTCCGGCAGGCCCCATTTTAGCGTAGTTTTCACTAAAACTTGATTTTTGGGAGCTAGAGAGGTCCAAATCAAGATCCGAAAGAGGCGTTGTGACCGTATTGACGACGCGGACCTAGTTTTAACTTAAAAACTTAGAAATTGCAAATTTTTCTTTAAAATTTTTTTAAAATAGTGATGTGACATGTACAGGTGCACGTGAATATACCAGTTAAAGGGAGTTATTAGCAAGCTAGTGGTCTCACACTGAGGTAGGTGACGACAACTAATGTTTTGCCTTGATTTTTAAACCATGTTTAAACATAGCATCATGTGTGATTGTGTTTTAAAATGCAATTATTATTTACCGTGGATTTCATGCGACATTGCGTACAGTATGGTTATTCCAAATTGAAATCTTTTACTGAATAAACTTATTTAAAATGTTTTTACCAGCATGATGTTAATTAGTTATGCTTAGTTAGAGACTTATTTCTTATTATATATATAGAAAATGCATGGATTACATGGAAATGAGAATAGAGGCTTATTAGCTGGTCCTTTTATAGGCTAACCCCAGGATGAGGGGCATGTCTTGGGGATTGCAAGCTATAAGTGCTCTTGAGTTTTAGCATATACATATGATTTCCGTGTTTTATATTTGATGACGGGTGCTCTCGCCCGGTGGGCGTCATGCTAGGAGGGATAGGGCCGGCCACCCACCTTCTAAGATTATGATGTGATGAGTTTGTGATATGATAGACACCTGCCCATAGATGGCATTCGGTAGGGGTTTGGTAACATGGATAGTCCACACTACCGGTCTGAGCCTTTCCATGGGGACAGACGCTAAGTCTCCCGTTATGGTGTCGACGGTGAGCGGCGGTGGTTGATACCCATGGAGGGTTGCCACTGCAGCATGATGGCCCATATTCTTATTATGTGTGCATGTATGATGAGCATGGTTATGGATGATATGCTTGGGTGTGACGACACTCAGAGGTTGACTACGTGTACTCCTGATCAGGGATGTTAGTGCGATGTGGTGGGACCCATTACCTTAGGGTGCCCTTATTCTTGTTGTATGCTCCATTTTATTGATTCATGTCATGTTTTAACTCCTTGAATTTTATGTTTTAGCATATGGAATAAATTGGCATTATTGAACATGGCATTATGATATCACTATTTTCATAAATGTTAGATTTTTCATCAGTATTGTTCATTATTTCTTTCATTTATTACATTAATTGTCTATGTACCTACACAAGCGATAGCTTGCTGAGGCATTGCTTTGTTTTGCAATGCCTTAGATCTCGAGTGCGATAACAGGAAAGGCAAGGCTGTTGAGAAGCCGTGAGAGCTGCTGAAGACCATTTTTCTATAGTGTTAGACAGTGATGTGAGTCATTAAACAGGATTATCATTTGGATTTTTATTATGGACTGCATATTTTATATTGGGATGTGATTTAGATCTTTGGACATATGTTGGACATTTATATGGGATGTTATGATGGATAGACCCTGGGCCATATTATTATTGTCTTTTGGACGTATATTTGATTTAAAATAAAGGCGCCTATTTATTTGACGTTGATTTATACGCGGATTATTTATTTATGTTTAAATTACATGTACGCCATTTTGAGAAAGGAAAATTTAACACCGGAGTTTTAAGATAGCTTTAGTAAAATGTTAAATAAATCTTTTCTCATGGGATCCCAAAATGCTCTTATTTAAAATGCCATTATTATGTATATAAAAAAAAAATTGTCTTAAAAATCCGGGGTGTTACAAATATGCTCTGAAGAAATGCCATGAATCAAAGTACTCCAATGTATGTATGTGAACTAGCCAATAAGTATTTTTGTGATTGGTATAATGGTTACTTGAATTGTATGGTTTTATTAACCAATTTCAAAATTTTTTCATTTATGATTGTACATGAAAGTGTGGGGAACATGTAATATTTAGATTCATGCTCTTTCTTTTAAATCTGCTCATGACTATATGTATGTCATGAGGAGTGGAAAATGGGTATAAGTCTATGAATGAATGGTAATTGATGATGCATGAATCATTGCTTCATGAATGGAAGTACTTTGAAAATTCTTGCTTATGCAAGAGATGATGCAAAACCCAAACCTTTCTTCATTTCAATCCATACTAGATTTGGGAATTGATTTCCTACTTCATTTGAGTTTTTAAGGCCAGCAGTCTTGAAGATGTTGTAAGGCCTACAGGGTTTTGATTTGATATTAAGGGAAAAGCCGCTCGACATTGACTTGAGTAGGTAGACCCTAAGGCATGTGCACATTGAGTAGTTGTAAGGCTTAATGATGTCTAGAAGAATTGGATAGTATGGGAGAGGTGTTTGATGTCTAGAAGAGTTGGACAATATGGGAGATGTGTTTGATGTCTTTCATTGTGCCTTTCATTTTTGAGGATTTATCGATTGAGGTTTGTATGAGAGTTTGATTTAAATTATTATATGGATTTTTCCTGGTACTATTTTAATTCTGCTAGAGTCTAGATAATTGTTCATTTCCAACATACTTGTAATTATACTTGTTTATTTGTTGAAGATATATGCTCTAGTTACCTAAAGCCATCATGTTGATTGTTTAGTGCTTATTTAAATATGCATTTTTATCATGCCCTATCTAGTAATTTGAAAGACTATAGTATTATCTTTAGTCCAAGGAAAGCATTTATTCATGTTGTTGATGATGATTATTCATGTTTTACTTAGATGAGGGTTTTAATTAGCATGTAATTATTGAAAGGTCATTTAAAAGTATTGTTCTAATATCATTGAATGTTTCTTTGTAGTAACAATGGAACCAGGAGAACATCAAATTGAAGTACACAGCTTCAATGAAGAGCACAAACAAGAGGCTCACATGAGCAGTAGTACTCCCAAAAGAAAGGGCCAAGGGCGAACAACAATGGAAAAGGTTATCAAGAGAAAATCGAAGGGAATTAAAGAAACTATCCAATACAATAGTAGAGGGCAAGAAATTGGTGATAGTGCCCCTGCTTATAGTAGTTTCATCTACTCTACAGTAAGATGCATAATTCCTATCACATCTATCACATTTGAGGATTGGAGACTTGTGCCATCCTCAACCAAAGATTCAGTATGGGAAATGGTGAAGGTAAACATTAAGTACACGTATTATTTACATTATAACTTTCCTTATTTTTCAAATATAGTAATTTGATGTCTTCCATTTGTAGTCTTCCTTTGACGTGCTGGATGATAAGAAGATGTGTTCTTTACAAGGCATTGGTGAGCAATGGAGAAAATGGAAGAACTACCTTGTTTACAAGTACATAGTTTCCAATGTCAACGATCCGTCAAGGCTGTACACGGTGCCTTCCATTTACTCTAACATCATCGACCAGGAGGCTTAGAGTGCATTTGTACAGAACCGCACCTCCGTTGAGTTTGAGGTATGTTCAGAAATGACACTTTATTCTTTTAATTACATGTAACGTTCAATTTATTGTACTTGATCACGCATGTAAAAATGTGCAGGTGAAGAGTGCAAGGAGAAGGAAGGTGCATGAAACAAATTTGTAGCACCACCTATCTAAGATGGGCTACACTCATTTAGAAGAGTGCAAAGTAAGCATATATGATAATTTATCACATTCGATTTAATGCTACTATAATTATATACATGTTCTCTACCTATAATGCCTTTGCTTGATCGCAAAAAAAAAGCTGGGACTACGGAACCCATTGATTGCTCCATTCGCTAGAAGATAACACTCGGTGGGCCGTACTGGTGAGAAGTTCTCAGATGAAACTACTGTGCAAATTTCTTCATGCATAGTAAGTGGTTCCACCTGTTTATAAATTTTTTATAATTAATTAGATCAAATGATTGTGTCTTTCTAATTAAATTTTGCAGGATGCTCTTACCCAAGAAAGCGCTACTATAGAACTTTAAGTAGCATTACTACTAAGAAAGACATCCTGTATAGGGCTATGGGCAATAAGGAAGACCACCCTAGTTGAGTTAGGGGCATGGGTCGTGGTATTGTTCCTTCTAAATTCTTTGGTAGAGGATGTATACCTAAAGTTCAAGATGATGAGACAACCTATAATGTGTTTGTTGTGAAAGTAAGGCAGGATATAATTAGACAGATGCAAGAGGGAGGTTTGATGGTGGTTGCTGTAACCCACTACTCATAATACTCCCAGCCCCACTATACCTCCATCACATGCAAGCTACAATTCCCCAACCAAAGAAGATGATGAAGGACATTTGCCTCTCCATGAACAGGAAATTCATACCTAGGAGGTATATACGTACATAGAAAAAACTATAAATTTTCATTGTCATTTTGTAATAATCTTTTATATATCTCAACCTATCTATTGCATATTTGCGCTGTAGGTGGGTCAATGCTTGTTGGCCGTGGAATCCCATCAAAATATCGTGCAAGTTGGTTCATGTTATGAGCATGAATCAAACATTTTGCAAGGAATTATTATGCCATAAGGTACTAAGTGGGTTTCCATTACCATAGCATTGAATGCTAATGCCTGCCTACCATTCTCATTAGAAATGAAAAATATTATAGCTGTTGGGTAGGCAGTTGCATATCACGTCGCTTGGCCAGAGGAACTAGTCATTCCCATAGAGTCTACGGTATGCACCTTATCATACTACCTTTCTCATTAACATTCTTTAGCTAAAGGCCTCATAGAAGTCATTTAATAACTATATACGTTTAATAAGAAACGACATGCGACACCGAGATCGGCCGCCATTCCAGTGGCACCTGTTGTTGCTGCACCAAGGGAACAGGTACTTGTATATATCTTTGGTTTTTCTTTCATCATAAATTAGGCCCTCTTCATATATTAATATTAATTAGCCACGAATTTTTACGTCTTTTACAACAGTCAACCCAAGAGCTTGTGGAAGTCCCACCTAACACGGCTCGATCCCTAAGGGTACTCTATTGTCTCATCAACAGCAATATGGGCATCAGTAATCCTGTACAAATTAAGTGGGGAGTGCTTATTGATAATGTTGTTGAAGTGCCACTTATGGCAGAGGACCTATTACACATTTGCTAATGGGATCAGCTCGAGCACCCTCACATTGCCTCCTACATTGGGTATACATGCACATACTTGCTTATAAATCATTTGATATTTAATTACATGTTATATTTTAATGGTATATGTACTAATTATTTCTTCTATATAGGTTCTTGAATGATTCTACTAGCTTTTTTGAGAGTGAGGGTGAGGGTACAGTACTTTACGAATTCCTTGACCCTGGCATCATTTCTGGAGCTTCGGCATAATGGGTGATCGAGCATCATAGTCAGGATATTTTAGCAAGCCTATTTCGCTGCTCTAAGGGACAAGGCTTAATGATTTCCAACAATAGCATGTAATTTTTAATTTTCTTATTTTCTTGTCAAATTATTCTATACTTAGGGATTGTCAACTTCCATTACAATCCATATGGCTGTCTATGTAGGTCTTATTGGATGTTGCTCGTTTTGGATGTACACGTTGGGCATGCTTTCTTTTTTTATTCTTATAGATCGCACGTCTGTCCCGCCCTCTTAAATATTATAAATAAGAAAGAATTTTTTTTTTTTTTCATGTGTTACGTATATATAAGTATGTTATGTATATATAAGTATATAAATTGTTATTCATCTATAATGCATTTGAAATATAAATTTGTAGGGTTTGGTTTGATTGGGCTATTGAGACCAAGACTATACAACCACCAAAACACACTTGGAAGAATGTCAAGGTATATGGAACAATTAATTGCTCTAAGTTATCACTAATTAAACCTACATTATTACAAATGATATTTATTAGTTATTTTGTTGTATTTGTTCGACAATGCCCTAGACAACAGTCATATTGGGAGTGTGGGTATTATGTCCTGAAGTACATGTAGACCCTCGCAATCAATGGTACCCCTGTCTCCCATTTAAGAAAGGTAGAAAACTTTTTTTTTTTTTCCATAATCTTATGTGTTTCTACAGTTTTTATAGATCTAGCTAAAAAGTTTTAGCTTAATTAAATATGTTGTATTTCAGACTGCTATGCTTTCGGAGTGGGCATCCAAGAAGACTTACTCTAGGGTAATTCTTAATGAAATAAGATTTGAATGGGCTAACTATGTAATGACTTTCAATTAGTTGTTGGAGTAAATAATGACTTTCAACTCTATCTATATTTGTTTCCCACCCTTGGGTAGTGCTGCAAGTAAAGAATGTAGGATATGAATTTATATGATGTTTCATATACTGTAGGTTATGAATCTTTGGAGAATTTGGTGCCATCTTGTTTGTAACTCTTGGCTTCTTCAATTGTTTGGATGTCCTAGTTATACTAATGGTGTGTTAGTGATTCCTCCTTTTTGGCAGTAGTAAACAAGAGCCCACACTATTTTGACTGGTCGGAAATGGGAACTGGTGATGCATTTTCAAAAAATGCTGATCTTTCAGTTTATTCAAAGTTTTCTCAAGCACATTTGGCAGACTTTTCATCCATCAAGTTGCATGTCATACAACTAATTGGTGCTTCATTCCAAATGTATAAAATCAACAAGTTGCTAACCATTTTCTATTATTGCTATCTTATCTGTCCTTAGTATAGTCCTTGCGTATATGTTTGGAAGATGGAAGGGCTTTTGCTAAAAATTATTTCCTTTGAATGTCTGGTAACTTTTTTCCATTGCCTTTATAGCATACTTCTATGCAGCAGGTCATGCTTCATGGAGCAGGCTCCTATTTATGATGCTCCAAGTAGACTAGCTTGTCATAGTTTGACTAGATGCTCAGTCCCAAATATGAAAGAAATGGAAATGGTAAAGTTTAGGAAATATTATGGTACTAGGGAAATTGAACAAGAGTCCATAAGACTCTTGCCATGAATGACTAAGTCCTATCACTCCATTTTTGCACTTTTCTACTTTGTTCCACTTCCTAATCTCTTTACTTTTTTCACAGGCTACAATGGTTTTTTGGTTCTGTTTTAGTGGATATAGATTGGTGTTTGCATCACTAGTTTAATCTAGAATTGTTGTTTGAGTTAAAGTTCAACTTGTGCTTTAATTTTAACCTCATGATCTTCTCTGTCTACACTACTGGTCTAAAGACTCCTATCCTGGTTTGGATGGCTAGCACACTGCATTTCTTGGTTTTTCAATGTGAAACCATTCGAGAATTCTTTATTATGTTGGTTTCTTTCCTAGTGTGCTTTCCAATAACTTTTGATCTATGTATGAGTTTTTCCCAACTATATCACCTAAGTCACCTGAATTAGTTGTTCTATATGGCTACTCTAATCAGTTGAATTCAGTTGTCTTCTTTTACACCCAATTACATTTCAATTGCCAGGTTAGTGCCTCCATGGACTTGTAACTAATAATGGGTGACATGCTTATTCATGTTTTTTTAAAATGAATTATTACAAAGAGAGAAGAAATGGAATGGATACAGGGTGTTCACCATATTTTAAGTGAGTGTTCCTATTAGGACCTTATTTTAAGTCGGTATTCACCCTATTTTAAGTGAGTGTTCCTATTAAAGGGGTTCTAACACAATGACATAGATGCATAGTTTGTGGTGCTATGTGATTCTCTTTTCTTAGTTTCAAACAATGATTCATGCATGCGTCAAACGCAATCCTTGAAGTTTGTTAGCTATGACTGTCCTTTCCATTATGATCAGCTTCATTTTTCAAAATTGTTATTCTATACTTACCATCAATTTGGATCTTTCATTCATTTCTAATATTCTATATTCCTGGTATACTTTTTTATGTTGTTGAGTGATATTGCTAATGCTATTAGAATGTCTTGTATTTTCTTTGCTAAAGCCATTATTGGACCTTAAGCATTACTCGACTACAAGAAAGAAGTGGATGAAGGTTAATGTTAACATGTTTTTAATGTTTATAAACATTGTTTGAGTATCAGGTTTTCAATGTATACAAATCATGGACCAAGAAAAGAAAAGAAAAATTATAACATTAGAAGTCGTTAATTTTTAAACAACTTCTAAAGTTGTATAGTTTAGAAGTTGTTTACAAATAAATGACTTCTAAAGGTCTTCTAAATTCCTAAACTATAGAAGTTGTTTAAATATAAACGACTTCTAAAGTCTTTAATTTTGGAAGTCGTTTAAATAAATGACTTCTAAAATCCTAAACTTTAGAAGTTGTTTATATTTGAATGACTTCTAAAGTCTATAAATTTAGAAGTCGTTTAAAAATAAACGACTTCTAAAGTTTAGGATTTAGAAGTCGTTTATTTAAAACGACTTCCAAAATTAAAGACTTTTCAAGTCGGGTTGGTAGAAGTCACTTATTAAGCGACTTTTATTATCAGTTTTAATCGACTTTAAAAGTCCCCTGTGTAGTAGTGAGTTTTAATTGATGAGATAAGAATGGGCCTAAACACAAAGTTAGAGTTATGGAGAGAAGTAATAGAACATGAAGGATTTAAAATTAGTTAAACTAAGACAGAGCATATGGAATGCAATTTTAGCAAGGAGAGGACTAAGAGTGGACGACCAGTAAAGATTGATAACCAAGAAATCCCTGTAAAAGACCACTTTTGTATTTAGGATCGATGATTCATGAGAGTACAGAGATTGAGAGGGAGGTTGCTAAGAGAATCTAAGTGGGTCAGAACAAATGGAGATGTGCATATGGAGTTCTTGTGTGATTGGCGAGTGCCACTCAAACTAAAAGGAAAATTCTATAGGATGGCTATAAGGTCGGCCATGCTCTATGGGTTAAAGTATTGGGCAGTTAAGGAACATTATGTTCATAGGATAAGTGTAGCAGAAATGAGGATGCTGAGATGGATGAGTGGCAAGACAAGAAAGGATTGAATTATAAATGAAAACAATAGAAGAAACTTAGCAGTAGCACTAATGGGTAACAAGATGATGGAGATTAAACTTAGATGGCTTGAATATGTCTAACGGAGATCGAAAGAGCACTGGTTAAAAAGAGTGAGGCAATGCAAGTCGAAGCTTTTAAAAAGGTAAGGGGAAGGCTTAAAAAAACGTGGATAGAAGTATGAGAAAAGATGTAAAAACTTCGGGACTAAATGATGCCATGATACTTAATAGAGGGAATTGGAGGAACATGGTTCACATAGCTAACCCTAATCAAGATAAGGTCTTGATGATGATGACGACTTCTAAAGAGTTTTATAGAATTTATTTAGGGTTTAGATTGTTAAGTTTTTCATAACTTTGATGCAAATAAAGCTACAATTTTGCATATGAATGATCTACCAACCAATTTGGCCTATGACAATTAAGTTTGCCATTGGTCTATAATTTGAGGTTCTTATTTATTTATGATTTATAATGGATTTTTTGGGTTTTGTGATTTTAGGTTTCTTACTGGTCTTTCTATGCTACCCTTTTTTTATAGTTATAGAGAATTTTTTGTCATCAAGTAAATCTAAATTTAGACATTGGCTTTACGAAATTGAAGTCATTTATATGTGATGTCTCTACTTTATCAGGTTAAAAGTTGTGATTTCAAGGAACAGAGTCATCTGATTTGGGTTTTAAAGTAGTACTTTTAGAGCTGATTTTATTTTATTTTATTTTTTATGTTCAAGGTAGGATGTCCCTTTTTTGTTTCAAACATTTTGAAAATACATCACTCATCATTTAAAAAACCCTAGCACTTAAAAATCTAACCATTAGAAATACTAGCCCACTTTTGAGCCATTTTATTTCAATTAAAATTACAAAGCTGCCCAGCACTTATTAGTCATAATCATCTATCAAAATAAAAATATCCATCCATAATAAAGGTCAATGGCACTAATGGCTTTATTACATGAATAGTTCAATAACTAAATTTTAAGACTAACTACTATCATCTTCAGTCCTTGCTTTGCTCTCTCGTGATAGTGTATGACTCAATCCCTGTCATTCCTTTTACTTCTCTTGAGTTTAATTTGCATATTATTAATATTTTTGGTTTGAGTAACACTTTACTCAGTAGAAACAGCTAAAACCACAAAATTGCAAACCTTGGCATCTAGCACACACATGCTTATTCAAATATTTGTTAATGCCATAAAAAAACCATGACTTTACCTTAGTTGTTCATGTCATGTAATAATCAAGCATCCCCATTATTTCATACCATATGAAATAAATAATAGTAAACATGGACGTACATCATTCCTAAATCATCTGAATAATATTGAATGGTGAAATAATCAAATTTGGGGCATCTGTGCCAAATTCATCCATCAGTTGAAAATGAGTACTCATCTATTGACCATCCTAGAGTTCTTGTTATCTAGGACTGCTAGAAAATCATAAAAAACTTATGAAAAATGCTATGCTCATGATCCGAATCATTGAATTGTGTGCGCATAGATATCCTGGGGGACTTCAACCATATCCTCATGGGAGCATGCCCAGTCTCGAAAGGTCATCGTGTCACCTATAGTGGTTGCTCTCACTAGGAGAGAAAAAGTGCCACTGTTTGGTGTTGGATATCATTCCACCTTTTGAAGTGGTGAGGGACTGGGAGGCCAACTCGTCACTACCTCTTAGCCTAGGCTGACTAGGCTTCTTGGCCCATCAAAATCATGCATATAATATAACATCATTATATTTTTAGAAACTTTCTAAAAATCTATATTTAGCAAGTACTATAACTTGCTAATCTATCGTGATCATTTATGGAATCATACACCACAAACCATGTATCATATCATCATGCATTCTTAAAATTAAAATTAGAAGGAAATACTTTTCAAATATATGAAACATGCCAAAAGTCAAATCTTACCAAACTTGCACAATTCTCATAAATGCTAAAATTTCGTCTTTAGCAAGAAAATACTATAAGTAAGATCTCTCATATAAAACCTCATCATTTCATGTTGAAAATCTTACAATCAATTAAATCACATGTTTCTAAATTTAACAATGCGTGCAAAATCAAGCCATATCAATATGATATAAAAATGTATACAAGATCAAAATCATAGATCGAATCTCAAATTTAACATGTATCACGAATCTCGTAAGCGACATAGTTATAATCACCTTTCTTTTTCAATCTTAATCTTGATCTAATCCTAGCCGTTCAATTCGATCAACTATAAGAACATCATTATCATATAAACCATAAATGTAACACAAAAAATATTGCATGTATGAACCTTTCCATCAAGATTTTTGTGGGACCAACACAAAACCCCCTTGCATGGTACCCTACACGCCATCTTCCACCCATGCATTCAAGGTGTAGGCGATGGTGCCCCATGCAAAGGTGGCAGCACCGCTATCCTTTTCAAAATCACACGCCTGCAACTTTTCAACCTTTCCTCTTTGCTAGACTTATACACCCACCTAGATATCATCCTCATAAATTTTCATCACTTCATCTTATCATCTAGATCATCCCAGATGATCCTAGACGTTGAGTGGAAGTGATACATGGTACACAGCTTATGCGCTCCCTTCTACTCTCTTAGATCGTCTTAAGGTGGTTTCTCTTATTATTTTACGCATGCTAGTATTCTTACTCTATCCTATTATTACTTCCTCACATCCTTACATGAGCACGATCTCATCTTAGATCTTCCTCCTTTGAGTGGTTGGATGGTTGTAATTCTCCTCTCTGTGTGTGTGTGTGTGTGTGTGTGTGTGTGTGTGTGTGTGTGTGTGTGTGTGTGTGTGTGTGTGTTTCACGCAAACCCCCTCCCCTCTCTATGCACAAGATGTCCTCTTATGTGGAGTTTTGGGTTGTGTTTCCTATTAGGTGTAATCTCATTTCTATCCTATCTTTTCCTCCTTCCTATCTCACCTCCCTGTACCTATCTCCTACTTATTCCCTTTTCATTTTCTTTTATATATCTCCACCTTTCTAATTTTTCCCAATATCTATTGTAAAATACATTGAACCTAGACATATTGTAGAGGGACATCTCATTTATGGTAGCCAAATGGGCTCCGCTTATTTACACTTCTTTCTCAAATTAATAAGGAAAGGTGTCTTTATCAAATCAAAACCTAGTTTCTTACGTAACGTCGATCCTGACCATTGGGTTTTTGCATGTTTACTGTCGTTAGATTTTTCTCTTCGAGCTTGATTCATGGACAGAGTTCTTGTTACTGGATTCCTTTGTTTATAAAAATTCAATTTTGGAACCTTAAAATAAACTTTAGGAATTTCATTGATAACAAAATCGGGTACAAAATGTTGGAATGTTACACATAGATTTGTGCATCTCAATCACATTTTGCATTTGGACTCCGAAAGACGAGTTCTTCTACATTGGAACACCAACTTCTACATCTTCATTAGAGGTTGTTGTTAAAGGTTAAGCACTTGTGAGAATAAAGCTCCAAGAAGACCTATATGAATGTTTAGGTTCTCTTCATCCAAAGAAACTTAGGTGTGACCGTCATCTTGTTAAATCTTAAATGAAAAGGAAAGAGCATAAGCTCCCATTGACTCCAACCTCAATGAAGCGATTCTGTCATCAAAGTCATGACATGGAAATAGAAGTCGTGAATAAAGTTTAACCATTAACAAAAGAAGATCCATGTAGAAACTAGTTTATACATGGAAGAATGCCTTGGTAAGGAATTGCACTTGTACAATAATCAAACAAGTACCCATTAGGATAAGGGATTGTGTAGTCAAAATGGATCAAATAGAAAGAGTAGCACATGTTTGAAAAGAACGGTTCATTTTAGGGATATATTAATTATCACACGTGGGGCCCAAATTTAGTTTCATTGTCTATTTGGATGTATATGCTTATGGAACGATCACATTGTAACCTCAGTGGTAGTTTGAGAGGGTCTAGTAACAATTTTATGGGGTAGGGAGTTCGCGTGCGTGTACTGAAAATAGGGTTGTAGTTAGGAGGGACTAGTAATACTTTTCCCTAAATATGACTAGACTCCTAACTTCTTAGCATATGTTATTCCAGATGGTCCTAGGTTATCTAGGAATGACCAATTAAAATTTAATTTGTACGAACCATTTCTAGGTAGTTCCCATCTTGGAACTGCTTTGTTTCGTTTTTTGCCCCTCAAGCAAAATTTCATCTTAGTTGAATATTAGCTGCTGCAAATATATAACTTCCTTGAACACTGCGTTTTCGGCACTATACTAGACTTTCTACCGGTCTGAGGTTGGCATGACATCTACTAGTATGTACTGACAATACATATCCTTGTAAGAAATTTATAAATTTAAAAGGAACTAAATTCAAAAAGGAGATATCAATATTAAAATTTTGACCAGCAGTGGCCATTATTTGATTGGTATCAGCCAGCATTATGGTATTTGACCAGTATTTGGCCGGTACCAAGATTGGGATTGTACTGTATTGTTTCTTTGAAAAGGAGCCTTGGCACAACAGCAAAAGTTGTCGTCGTGTGACTTTGAGGTTACTAGTTCAAGGTGCGGAAATAGCCTCTTGCAAAAATACAAGGTATGGCTGCCTACCACAAACCCTTGTGGTCCGCCCTTTCCCCATAACTTGCATAGGCGGGTGATTTGTGCACCGGGGCTGCCCTTTTACCATATTGTTTCCTTAATTGATACCACGAATATTGGACTGTATGCAGTGTTTAAATGTAGCTAATCTAATGCATTATAAGTACCCATAACCTACATCAGAAGTTATTGTCATGAAATAGTTCTCAATTCCATTCTGTTGGTCATTCTGTTTTGCCCACTAGAATGGAATGTTCGGTATTTTGCCTATTTCATCATTTTGTTTTGAAAAGGATGCAAAATCTAAAAAGAATAATATTTTCACCATCTAGCTTAGATGATTTTTATTAAATTATGCTATTTTTAAGCATGTGAATTTACATTTTTATGTTATTTATTAAATAAGTATATTGTGTAAATACGTTTAAATTACTTAGACGACTTAATTAATTTGAATTCTAGTAAGAGTACACGCGGTTAAGGGGGATGCCCTACACTGAAACGTTATTTCTTGCCTATTACATGGTCTGAAATCATCGTAATTTTAAATACAAATTTAGGCCAAAATTTCTAATTCATCCGAAATGACAGGAACAATGAAAAATACCCAAAAATAGACAAAAAAAAGTTTTGCCTCCAACTGTTTTTCTGGCTGAAATGAAAATTTTCGGCTATTTCAGCCAGAATGGAGCAAAATTGACAACTATGCTCATGCTCTTCGTAAGCTGCAGATGAAATATCCTGCTGGCGTGGAATGAAAACTGTGGGTAGCTTGATGGCCATCTAGAAGTTTAGCAGTGTGGATCAGCACTGTCCATCTGAGCCTTCAAGTTGAGCCTGTCCCTAGATCTCTAAGGATACAGTTCATATAGTTGGTCTCTAAAGCTACAACTGAGGCTCAGATGCTTGGCAATCCAAAGTATTGTGGACTACATCCTCAACATACAATGCCCCATAAATTTATCACATTATCCAGCAGAAAATTTTTCTGCACGTATTCTCTGCGATGCTGTCTTCCCACTTGGTGAAGACTAACATTCTCCACATCTACCGCAGACAACATACCAAAATCTCCCAGTGCAGATCCATCAGATCTCAAGTTCATCAGAGAAAGCAGATAAAAATAATTTTGACCAACCGAAGGTTGGACCCAGCAGCTAAGAGTGGGGCGTCGCGGCAACTTCCGTTGTGACGTGCATTATAGGAGCACTTATCTTTGAAAAGATGAGCATTTTGATAAATCATGATTCTCACTAAATACTGGAATTTATTTTATTGGTTAGGATTATTCTGAAGGGAAGTCTTGGTGCAATGGTAGAATTGTCATCATGTTATCTTGTGGTCACAGGTTTAAAGTGTGGAAACAGCCTCTTGCAAAATACTTGCAAAATACAAGGTAAGGCTCCGTACTATTAATCTTTGTGGTCCACCCCTTTCTGGACCCTGCATACGCTGATGCTTCGTGCACCCAAACTTCCCGGTTAGGGCTAGTCTAACTTAGCTGCTAATGCACAGGAGTCATGATCGACGGAGCAGCAAGGGATATGTCCACGCAGTCTAGCATTCGCATAATTTTCTAACGGACAAACTAAACGGTTCTGATCAACATACTCCCATGCAGATATTGACAATGAGAGAGGGTGGGAAAGAGATTAGTGTGGAATCCCCTCCAAAGAATGACAAAACTAGTGTGCAAACACGCCTGGTCGGTTCAACGACCCATCAGAATTAGTTGGTTGGCCTCCAACCAAAAGTTGACCGACAAAATAAATTCTCCTTTAGTTAATGGAGCCAAAGGAACCATCTAACTCAGGCTGTCTTAGTTGCCAGCCTACTGTGGTGCAATATATCTTATCTTTGACGATATGGTAGATGATGTGTGATGTCTGCAATCCCTTGTTTTGGTTTTACTATCCACTTATTATAAACCCTCCAAAGAATGACAAAACTAGTGTGCAAACACGCCTGGTCGGTTCAACGACCCATCAGAATTAGTTGGTTGGCCTCCAACCAAAAGTTGACCGACAAAATAAATTCTCCTTTAGTTAATGGAGCCAAAGGAACCATCTAACTCAGGCTGTCTTAGTTGCCAGCCTACTGTGGTGCAATATATCTTATCTTTGACGATATGGTAGATGATGTGTGATGTCTGCAATCCCTTGTTTTGGTTTTACTATCCACTTATTATAAACCTTTCTGCTAATAAATCATTCATTATAATATCCAACGAAAAAGCATTCAGATAAGCTTCAGGGGATTTGTATCGATTAATTAACTAACAAGTAAAGTGCAAAGTAATCAAAAGGATGGCCCTGTAAGCAAGGCAGGTGCTCACATGCTTGAAAAGAAGTTCCGGCTCCATCATCCATGAAAAAGTGGGATGGTTTTCTATTTCCATGAATGGGTTTGCTAGTGTAAAGAACCCCTTTGTCAATTAGCAGTCTTTTCTTCCTATTTTAACTCTCTATAACTGTTAACTTGTAGTCCCGCTAAGAATATATATATTCTAGGAGGGGAGAAAGGTGTACCTCCACTTTTTTTCATACATAGTAAAACTGGTTTTTTTTTTTTGTTGGGTAGATCTAAGGCCGTTTGTTCGTTTAGAATGCCAAAAATAGATAGCCCATAGATGGACGCAATTTTTTGAATAAAGAAATATAGGTTAAAACCATTCAATGGTCATTAAATTCAATATGCAGCTTATTATGTCATTCCTAACATGACGAACAACTTAGATCCATAAAGAAAGTTTACTACGTGTGGAAAAAGTGGTGTGTAAACCTTCCTCTCCTCTAGAGCTCGTACTTTTACCAAGACTCTGCAAGTATGAAAAGTTAAAAAGAGAAGAAAAAATTGCGAAACTACGAATGTATTCTTAGCACTAGCAAACCCATTCCTAGAAATAGCAAAACCCAAATTTTAAAAGAATGATCAACATAACTTTGTGTGAAATACATATACATGGGATTAAGGGGAATATTTTTCACAGTAAGCAAAATTCCTTTGAGGAAAGGGATTTAGGGGAAGGTATTTTCTTAAAAAGAATTTCCAAAGTCAAGCAAGATTGAAAAATATTTCGAATAAATCATCACCACGCAAATGTTTAGTTATAAAAAGAAGTTAATAGAAAAGTTGAGTCTTAGGGTGCATTATTACAGCCCAATGGTGCAAGAGTGAGTCTCAATCATGAAGATCACAAGCCAAGACTCCTCAAGAGTGTGTATCTAAGCGTGTGTGTCCGTGATTCAAAAAAATAATAATAAAAGAAAAGAGGGGTCTGATAAGAGTCCTCGAGTGTGAAAAGAACTTATTGTCCCTTTTCTCATGAATGCTGGATTTTTCCTTTTCTGTGGTAGATCAAAGCCGTTCATTGTGCACTACCCGAGAAGTCAATGCATTAGGATGATCATAACCACAGGGTTTGGGTATTTAAAAAATTAATAAAAATTTATGGTCATGATTTTGATTAAAGAAGTATAAGCTAACTAATGCCTACAAAATGGATAAGGAGATGGATGATAACCAAAGCTTATCTTTCCATTGCTTTATCTTCCATTGATCAAAGTCAATTTTAATGGTTTGATCGGGCTATACTTGCTCACGTGGGTCCAAACATTGTCAAACAATATTTCTGACATTATGTAAGAATTACTTAGAGAATCAATGTTCTCTTCTATGGAATAATGGTCAGAACACTTCGCTCTATAAATACAAGCGTCCAAGACCTTGGTGATCAAAATCATGTCTCTTGGCATTGTCCAGTCTCATTCATTCAATGATCCAAGCTTTATTTTTCTAAGTTGTGAAATTGAAGGGACATTGTTTTGCAAAATAAGTGGTATTAGAGACTTTTAGGCAGTAGTTAGGATCATTTGACGAATGAGAAATTTAGAAACGGCCTCTTAGAATAGATCTAGCAAATGAATTGTTTAGATGACCGAGATCTAGGCCTTTCTTTCAGTGTATCATATTATTTGCTCCACATTGAATAGTTGCCTTATCTTTCTGGCTCCACAGGAGGTCAATAACATACGAGAAATGTTTTGTTTGTTGCACCAAATACTATTTTTATGGATAAAAGGTCTCGATTATTAGATAAAAGTGAAAATAATTAAAATTGACACGAGCATGACCATTAACATTATCATTGCCTAATAGACTAGTGGATTTGGTCCTAGAAATAAGCATAAGAAATCTTTCTTCTTCTTCTTCTTCTTCTTTTTTTTGTCAAATACATATAACTAAAAGCAGAGCCAGAAACATCAAATGTATCCTAGAAACAAATTCCGCATGAATATCCCTTTTATTAATCCCCCAAATAACCTAGCAAAAAAGAAACTAGACATTATATTTAGCTTTTCAGTTTTCTGAAGAATGTGATACCCAATGTGTCTTGGAGAAGAAGTGGAAACAAAAAGGCCGGAGACTTGTCTTTCCAAAACTCAAATCTTTGGTTCTTAGATGCCCAAGAAGCTAACTTGTCACACAATAATTACCTTCTCGCTGTATATGTTGTAACTTAACTTCTTGAAACTATTGCAACAAATGCTGGCAAGCCCCCATTATCAGACAATTCCTATAATTGACCCCTGTACTTCCTTTTCATCAAGTTAATTATTAGCCGCGAGTTGAAAAAGCAAGAGAACAGATAAACTACAGCATTTTTCATTTGCTAAACGCCATGACCAAATCAATAGTTCAGGGCAATACTATTAAACAAGAGCAAAGACAAATATTTTCCACTCAGTTCTTTTGATGCTTTTACATGACAATAATTAGGCACTTTTGAATGGATGTTATACCATAATGGTAAAAAGGAGAATTCAAATACCATTAAAGCTTTATGATACTATTGTAAGATATGTTAACATAGAGAATATGATACACAAATGGAGGTTTATGATCGAGCTCCTATTTGGCAAACAATTCTTCTTATCATCTTTAAAGTCTTTAGATCTATAAATTCCCTTACGCCTAGCTAATAAGATAAGTATAAAGAAAGATTTTGGAAGGGGCAAAAAGTTAAATATGGTGGCTTCCCAAGTAAAAAGATGACTAAAGGTTCAAGTGCATCCACATATTCATTGATCCAGACATGTCATTTTTCAAATGCTTGTATTTGATAGGTTATACCTACAAACTATGTTGAGTTGCTTTGGAAGGTCGAGAACTTTTCTTGATTTAAAACTAGAATTAAAACATCTAGTTAATGATCAAACTTGAAGCATGCAATTAGCATTTTTAATTAACAAAGACCAATTAGAGATGTACAATGATAGGATCAAACTTATAACCCTCTAGTTAGTCCACTGCTATTGAGAATTCCTACTCATAGGCTTCTTCTTCTCCCACAGGTATCTCTAAAGTTTGAGAACTACAAAGACAAAGATAGTTCTAGGGTTTTCCAAATAGAGGTGACTCTAAGCAGGGCATATTTTCCATGTCTCATTCTCTCCCTCTAAAGTCTTAATTAAATGGAGGAGAACTTTCCTAGTCTTTCTCAAGTAGGAAACACAAAACCTAATTAAACTCTAACTATATAACTTAATTGGGGCAACCTTTTAGGAATCTTCTTAAAATGATCTCTCTCTATCTTTACAAGATTCTTTCTTGATTGAATCAAAACTCTTACAAATCTACTAAAGCAAATTCACCCACCAATAATCACATGCTCCACACATAAGAAGATAATTAGTAGCTATCCTTGTGAATTATTTACCATAATAGCCTCTCAATATTCTATATTTACCTATGACACTTATATGGGATGTGTGGGCATGTATGCCCCTAAGCATGATACATTAGTACAACTAAGTAGAATGAGCTCTATCCTTAAATGAATATCATAATGATTTTTATATATATAAATATCTTACTTCAAGTACATATAATAAAATTAATTTGATAAACATTTTATTAAACATCACCAATGCCTTAGGCTTTTCAAGTTCATTTACTACATTGCCCATATTGAATATCTTTCTCCCTGGGTCTCATGTCATACACCATATATACCAAAGACAAAAGTCATATTTCACTTAGACATTAAGATTTCTCACGTCTAGGGTGTTTATGATTATTTCATCTAATGAAACTTCATTTACATATAATATCTACTAAGTGTTCTAAATTACCAAGGTCATGTTCTGTGAGTATAACACTTTTACACACTTTAATGTATGTTTAAGGTCCTTACCTAAGATGACTTGAGAATTGATCATCTCCATCCAATCGTAACATCACAATCAACAAGTGTTATAGTATTAGATTTTTTATTCTTATTCTAACTGGAGCACTATTTAAGGTTTACAAAGAATTGAAATCTAATTTCTCCTTGGCTATGATTCACAATAGTATTTGTCATGGAATTCCTACAGTGTTAACTAAGGGTCTATAGTATCTCATGACTTTTTAAGTATGTTGCCATCTCATTACCAATCTTATAAGTAGACCACCTTGTATTCTTAATACCATATTATATAGTATAGATATACCATGATTACATAAAGTAAATTCATGAAGTAACCAAAGGAATGTTACACTAAATATCATATGATGACTTTCCAATGCATACATTTCCAACAAATCATGCATTCGACAATCATACCCTCTTGTCACTCATGGTTTTTATACTACTTGTCCAACTTGGTCCGTTATTTTACAACTCCAGAACAACTAAGATTAGGATCATGTGATGAAAATACTATTAGAACATTGACTATATAGGGCCTTAAAGATGAAGGATTCATATAATAGAAGACTCCTTTCATATATAATTAGCATTTGCAATATAAACATCACTGAAAAACAAGATGAACTAAGTTTCCTGCAACTCAATGTGTATGGTTAAAGCTCTATATGTCACCCATGTAGACCAATATAGCAACGCCTAAGAGACTTAAAAGAGTACCTCGAATTTTTCTTTAGGAAAATAGAATAAGAGGCTTTTCCAAATTCTAACTTACCCTACTCTTAATTACCTGCAACATTCCTATGTTGAGTTTCCCATTGGTTATCAGAATCTGTCAGAACAAATAATGAATGGTTGAATTTTACGTTATAATTGCTTTAATGGGTTATATTTAGCTAGTTCATCACACTTACATCTCATATTTGATGAAGTTTAAACATGGAGTAGCTTGGTTTGTGGAATTCATAATCCACAAGGAAGGTCTAGATGAGGTACACTTCATTTGACATTGGTGACTAACTGGTGGGGTGCCTGTGCACTCAGCGCACTTGTTTATGGGTTATTACACATGTAAGAATGGTGGAGATTTACATAATTTTACTGCACATTTTAACTGACCTGCCAGAACACAATCCACTTGCTGGATCACATAGATCTCCTCCACATACATGAAACTCAATAGAAAATAGTCAATCACTTTGCAAACTTAACAAATCAATTGCATTCCATTAAAGTAAACAAAATGCATAAAAAAATAAAATAAAATAACCATCTAATATTCTTCTTCTTTGTTATTTTTTTATTTCTTGTTACAAATCCAATAATAAAAACATTTGCACATAATGTGGAAGAAGTACATGTGTGTTAGTTGTTATGGAATCAACGATCAAAATCCATGAGACTATTTCTTCTACAACTCCTTCAATTAAAATCATATTATGTTTAGTAATTCTCAAAAAGAAATATAATACTATCATAGAAAACATATCATGTTTAGCAAAGTCTAATATTGCATACTACTACACACACATACTAGGGGTGGTACATTGTATCTGCAAGTCGTGTCAAGACTGACTCATTAGAGTATATGGGTTGACGCGAACATGACCTGATTAATAATTGTGTCAAGAACCCGCGACTCGAACACAATCAGATTATTAAACGAGTCGACACGACATGACTCAAGCAACACGATTAGAAGGATGTACCATATAGGATGGTTATTCAAAAATCATATTATAGGTTTTTTTAAAAACAATACACAATTTTCTAAAAATCATCCTATAAGATATCATCTTTATTATGCAAAGACAATAATAGTGATTGTTGTTGATCAACTATCGCTTGCAATCCAAACTTCTTAGATAACCTATAGAAAGGAGAAGAAGCAATATATGAACACTTTAAGAAATATAGAATTCTTACTAATTTACGTCCAAGAGCTTGTTTAAGACCTTGTTGTTCTTTATTGTAAGAAAATTATCTTGTACCTTGTAGTTCAAATCATATTCACCCACCATTATTGACATGAGCCCTAGTAAGAGTTGGCACTCATGGGCACGCAAAGACATCAATGCTACATTTTTTTTGATGGATGGTGACTTCTTTTGAAAGATCTAAGCTATTTACCATGTTTGAAATGCTTTAGATCTGCCTGATACCAAATTTCAAGACCATTAGGTACTCATAACCTATGTTATAGAAGCTAAAAATTAGTGTTACTGATTTTTTGAAACTTTAAAAAAAAAAACTAAACAAGTGGTAGGATCAGCCAAATTCATTGATCTTTCATGGGTCACCTATTTTGGGTCAACCAAATAAGATGAAAAGTTAGATTTTCTAAAAGAAGCCCCCATCCACAAAAAAAAGTGGGGCATCCACTTCTTTGCCTGCCTATGAACACCGACTCTTGCCTGGACTCTCATTGACATACATCATTTGAAGTGCGCCTATTTTCTCTTCCCTTCTATTTTAGATAATTTATTCTTGTCAAAGCAACATGCAAAGTATAGATGCAGATTACACTTTCCAAGCATTGCCATGTATCTGTGTAGAGTTTTGAGTATTAACTAAGATAACAAAGATGTTTTATACATAAACCATAACACAAAATCAGTGCCGTTTAAATTGTAAGATTCTTAAAGTTGCAATTTTGTTTCTTATCAATAGTATGCAGAGTGACTAGTTGGGTGATTTGTAGCAGAGCAGAAGATTATTCAGATGGTTTTCTATGTATACAAAGGTGTCGCTTTGAATTTATGCATTATATGATTAAACATTTATGTTTTGTTTTTGCTACTTGGATTCAAAAAATAACCAAATCCACATGTGCACCTAAATAGTTAAGTTTTGTATAAAATAACAGGATCCAAAGTAAAATCCAAGCCAAACCCAAAACGCGTAAGAATTTGAACAATTAGAGTATGGTTATGGTATGATCCAACCAAAACTGACCCAACTAGAGGATGAGAATGACCAAAAGTCTAGTCAATGGCTTAAAAATGAATAGTTGTGGTCATCCATTGGTTATACGCCAGCAATTGAGCTAAGTAAGATATAGAGTTAGGATCTTGTATCAACATGGATATTAAATGATTAGAAAATTGATTTGGCACACATAAACACCATTAGAAAATGATTTAAGACTCTGATGGCATTTCGGATATTTAGTGAAGTTGGGAAGTGAGGAAGAAATTACAGGGAAAGCTATTCTTTCTGAACAATGAATCTTCAGAGGTTGGGGATCGACTGTACAGGACATTGGATTAATCTCAGACACTGATTCCATGGCGGTGAGAGCTGTCGCTTACCAGGTGACTGTCACGCAAAAATGGGAGGCATTCAGGCGTAGCATGTGCATTTCAGCTCGTGAAGGAAAATGAAGTCCGGGTCTATTACATAATTTGAGATTTTAATGAGGTCAAAATTTGTAAATTGCATCAACCTTTTCTTTCGGGATTAATTAGGTCTAAAAGGCTAATCTCCTTTAACAGTATTCTTTTATGAATTTTAAAGATAGAGTAATCTGAATCCACAATGGTTGAGTTGTTGTCATATGACTTGGAGGTCACGGGTTTGAGGCGTGAAAATAACTTCTTGAAAAGTGCAAGATAAGGCGGTCTACTATAGGCCCGTTGTGGTCGGTCCCTTTTTTGTATCCGGTACATGCAAGAACTTTGTCCACCGGACTGCTCTTTTTAGTAGTCTGAATCCATGAGTGGAAGGGCTAGACAAGGGGAAGAAATTGGAGGACATTTTATGGCGGAAGAAAACTGCCGGTAAAGTTAATGCAGAAATTTGTCAGATATGTTTACGTTGACAAAACTATTACCAGCGGTTCATATTTCACACTATCAAAATGGAATCTATACTGGCGTAATTGTCACCATGAAGCCGCTAGTAAAAATATTTTCCGTTTTAGCATAAGAATTGCGATTATTAATGCCAGTAGTCTTCCACTACTATTTTATATCAAAAAGTGGTGTCTTGCGCTGGTATATCTGGTAATTGATAAAAAATAAATTAGCTTTCTATATATCTATTGCCTCCATATACAAGTCCAAGCTCATTGTAATGAAACTTATCCTTGTAGAGTAGCATACATTTATACATTCTTCCAAGAAATTAATAGTTATCTATCAGAGCAATATGCTAAAAACATGAATAGAATAAAGCAAAGAAACCCGAAATGCTTTTCCAACACTTGCATATGATAAAGGAATGCATCCATCTATTAACTTGGACCAATAATGGAAACTACATGTTGTATAAGTAACAACTGAAACCTCTTTCTGCTTTAAGGAAGGTCAGCAGAAAACCAATCTTACAGTTTTGGTTAATGCATCCATCTATTAACTTGGACCAATAATGGAAACTACATGTTGTATAAGTAACAACTGAAACCTCTTTCTGCTTTAAGGAAGGTTAGCAGAAAACCAATCTTACAGTTTTGGTTAAGTGTTATGATTTTAAAACAAATAGAAGTTGAATAAACATGTGACATGGAAGGTTGTGCAACCTAAATGTGCTGCTGCAAAGATAGAAACTACTACATGGTATTATATATCACAACAAGCATCATCTATTTGTTCTTCTACAATAGCAAACCATTCTAATAAGCAACATTTCAATCTTCAATCTTCAATCTTCAAATTTCATAAGTTCATTTATGTTTTTAAAAAGAGTTCAGGACTTCGCTTAGTAAAATTAAAAACAACATATTAGAAGAATAAGCAGCTTTTGAATGCACAGAAGTTTGCCTTTTTTCATTTGGTTAACCGCATCAACCGAATAATGAGAAAAGAAGAATTACTCAAGCACAAACAACCGTTAAATGAAAAAGTTAGAAAATTATCATTGAGAAGACAGATCAATTTTACAAAAGAATGAAGTTACCAGAAAAGCCAGCTAGATATAGGCTAGTCAGAACTCTTTAGTGGGAAGGCTCAGACAGCTGATGAATGCAATGGCTAGTAAGTTAAAAGCTCATAGATTCAAATATTCATGCAAGTTTTGCAAATGAGGACGTCAACTAAGCTCTTCCATTCTTGAATCCAGCACTATCATAACAAATGTAAAAACTGGAACAAACAACTAGAAAAACACTACTTAAAAGCAAATATAGCACAAAAAATGAATGTATAAAAGAAGCCAAGTTATTTGCCTTTAGAGATTTGGCAAACCCAAAATCTCCTACTCACCAAGAAAAATTGCATTAGGAAAACATGTATACAGAACTGTAGTGGTCATCTCTTGGGGTAGAAAGAATTAACATCCTTTATAACTAGAACTAGCACACAGAGAAGCACTTATTGAGACAAACATCCTGATCCTTTGTAAGGGATATACTCGATCACTGGCAAGTGGATACTAAAGGCTATCAATCTGTGTCCTCACACTAGTAAAAATTATTCAAATGTGTTTCTACATAATTTCACTACACAAACCTTGAGGTTATGATGCAGGAGAATGTTTGAATGCAGATACTCATCAGCCAATGATAGTTGTGTAAACCACTTGTAGATTTTCTAATCAATGGCAGCACTATCAATACACTATCAAAAATCAGAAATTTGACTAGTAAATATAAGCAAGAACATGTTAATACCTCCTCTGAGAAATACACCCCATTCACACTCTTCATTTATTCAACCTAGTCGCAGGTAAGAAGCAATAGACGATAATACATGATATAAGAAGTTAACATCTTTGACATTGACCTTCATGTTATAACACTCATATGTGTTCACTTTTGCAGTATCCCATTACAATGCAAACATAGCATCCCTACAAAACAATATATACTTCATGAACTAAATAATGGAAAGAAGTAAGAAGAATGATGTATCCCACAAAGTACCTCATTTTTTTCAACTATGCTTCCTTGAATTTAGCAATGAAAGGGTGATGAACTTGAGATATGAGAGCCATCTACTTGTCCAAATTTAATAAAAATACGAAGATATTATATCTGTGAAATAATATCTATTTAACTAAAAAGATCTATGTTCATTTAGTATACCTACTAACGAGCAAATCTCCTACAATGATCTGTTTCTTGTGAGAGGCAAATATTCTTCAACACATACCTGTCATCTCCAAGTTCAAATGTTGCAGAAATTGTGAACAGAGAAAATTTCTAAAGAAATCATATGGACAAGAGAAACTATGACCTACTTCTTTCCAACTTGTGAATCACAACCTAAAGCTTATTGGTAATGTTCATGAGAGGATAATCTTAAATGAGCTTAGCTCAACATGGTAAATTGTTGTTCTTACTACTACAATCAAAATCTACAAACAATCAAAGGTGAGACTACTACTCTAGCTCAATTGCGCATTTCCTCAGGTCTTTTTCTGGTACTTGCATAGCAACCATATTGATCTCCCTTTCACCAAAAACTTGTCCATTCAAGTGATAATTGCAAAATAAAAAAGAAAACATAATAAGCATTTGAAGATTAATTAAGGTAAACTAAACATTAAAGACAAAGGATAAAGGGGAAAATGCCTAGTTATGGAATTAAGATGTTAAAAATTTAACAAGACTTGTAGCAAAATGGTCATAAAAATAAGAGAAGAAAGGACTATTTAACAATGATAGAAAATCTTATTTACGTATCAAAGTTTGATTTACAACTAGTGGGAAATATAAACTTCAGATGCCAAAAGTCTATTTCTAAAATCAATACAGTCAATACGCCAACTAGGAACATCATTTTTCCAGAGAACTAGAATGAAATCATCTTGATCCATCATTCTTTGAATGGAACTTTATGACTGTTTAAGGGGGTGCCAATGTCGGGAACCTATCATGATTAACAAAGCAATGAGTAAATGACATGCATCCTAAATTCACACAGATCAAAATCAAAGTTAATATATCATGTTACCTATCAGTAACCAAAGTGGTGAAAGATGCATCAAATTATTCAAAGAACGCTCCATCGTCGTCGTTAGAAGCTTATTTGCATGAGAATTATTTCCTTCATCCATATTCTCTTACACCATCCCCAATTCACTGACTAGAACTTCATACTTATTGCAATTATAGCATTTGTTCCTTGGTTGCATATTCTGCTAGGTAGGGATCGCACCATATATGTCAAAAGGAGGAGAGACACCTATGTTCGTACATAACCATTCTTATCTAGTCCAAGGACAAAAAAAAGATCATTCCTATCAATCTCTTCCTTTAAGTTGTCTCCCTCTTAATATACTAGCTGGATAAGTTTTTCATGCAATGTAGAAATAGATTTTAAGTTTTATAGTAAACAAAATTAAACTAAATAATTGACATTCACACGTACATATCACCGCTATAGCTAATGCCACATCTATTGATGTTCCATCCTTATGTTTATGAGTTAAGAAGAAGATTTCTATGTGAGTGGGCTAGCTTCCATCAGATCTCTTCGCTCACTATAGTCATACATGCACTAGCAGTTTCAATTTCAGACACAAGATAAGTGTAGTATGTTTTAAAATTGCTACATGTGTATTAACACATTACCTCCTTGCACAAGCGTGCATTGCTTTTGTTCCTCTTTTGTTTTTGGCATTTTCTGCTTTGGTCAATTAGCCCTATTTATATGACTTGGCTTCTACAATTTTGCATAGACATAGATGTTATAATTTCATGGTTCCATGAAAAGAAAGAACTACATGCATACACACATCTCCCTCCATAGGATTTTGATCCCTTACACTTGAAAAGCTCAGTGTCATTGCAGTGACAACAACTCAGCTATTCTGGTATCTATTCCTATCTGGCGGTACTTGGTATGAAACCTGAAGCCATTGATAATATACCTAGAATATGTAAAGGCAGCTTTGACAAGACCATGGCTTGATGTTAAGTGTTTAATTTTGGTCAAAATTCCCCTAATTTAGCGTTCAATTAGATCATCTAACCGTTCAATTTTACAAAACTTAGCTTGATTTTGAATATAAATCCAATTGACCATCCAAACCTTAATTTGTCAAAATCAACGGTCAGATGATCATTAGAGCTCATTAGATGACTAATGTACGGTTCAGATGATTCTAATTTAGTCTTTTCTTTTGCAGATCAACCAAAGGACGCACGGACGGCTGTGATTAAAAGATAACGGTGCAGATCATCTTAAAGGGCAATGGATGGACCAGATCACCCATGAAGATAAATGGAATAAAAATCATGGACAAAATGGAAAGAACATGTAAAGGGCAACTCTTTCCCCCACTTCTCTTTCCTTTTCTTCCTCTTTCCCTCCTTATTCTCTTTTTCTTTCCTTCATTCTCTCTTTCCTTTCCCACTCCTTCTTTTCTTTTTCCTCCTTTTCCTTTTTCCTCTTTCCTTCCTTTTCTCTTTTCTTTCTTTTTCCTTTTTCTTTTCTCTTTTCTTTCTTTCCTTTTCCTTCTTTTTCCTTCTTTCCTTTTCTTTTTCCTTTCCTCACTCTCACTCTCACGTACCCACTTACCATATTTTTCTTTAACTCTATCCATTCTCTCCTATTCGTTTTCCCTTCTTCTATTCTACTTTCTCTCCTCCCTCTATCCCCATCTTCCTCTCTTTCCCAACCTCTTCTTCCCTACACCCAACCGTACCCAACTCTCCCTCTTCTTCTCCTCTCTTCCCATCTTCACGTTCTACCCTTCCTCTTGCTCTCTCTCCTCTTCCACCATCTCCCACTTCTCTTTTCTCCTCTCTTTCTCTCTTCTCATCTTCCTCTCTACTCCCTTCTCTCACTCCCCAGCCTCAACTGCCCCATACCATTTCTCCTCTCCTACCCATCTCTACACACCACCCTCTTCTTCATTACCGCATCACCCCCTTCCTCTTACCTCCCTTCACATCTTCTTTCTCTCTATCTCTCTTCCTTGTTCTCTCTTCCCGTCAAGCACCACCCGACTTTCTCATCACCTCCCCTTCTTCTCCTTTTCTCCTCCTTCATCCTTTGTCCTTATCTGCCCACCACCACCACAGACGCTCCTGCCTCCATCGCACGAACGGAACCAGTACACCACTACCTTTGCGCTGGAGTTCTTCACCGGCATCTCTGGGTTTTTTTTTCTCGCCTTTGGACGTCCCATAGGAGGAAACCCGAAATGGGTTTTCCTCCCTTTCCTCTCTCTCTCTTTCTCCTTTTCCTCTTTCTCTTCTCCTCCTCCTTCCCCATCTCCCTTCTTCATCGGGTTCGTCTGGTTTTTCTCTTAAAAACCAGATTTTCACGAAATTCCAAGTTTGCCCCTCCTCTTTAAAAGAAATTGCATTTATGTTCTTTCTGGTTAATTTCATTTGTGTCCCCAGTTTATTTACATCTGTGTCCTGCTTTATTCCAGTTCTGTTTTATCCGTCTTTTGACTATCCAGGAACTGTCCAATCTGAATCAGATCAATTAAGGCCTAACCAATCAACGGGTTAGCCTTAATCAAAACCAAATCTTCGATTTCTCCTTCGATTCTTCTTATATTTCAAATTAATTTTACAGAGTCATTCTTAGGACATCTCTAGACATAACCAACGCTTCTGATCTCAGATCTGAAATTCAAAAATCAATCTGAACCGTCCAAATCTTGAAATCACAAATTAGCCCAAATCTTGACCATTTTGAAGAATCTATCAAATCCGACCGGTGGATCACTAATCAAGAACAGGTTGAAGATATCTGTAAAGGAGGATCAGATTTTAGAAGACCAGAAGTGAAGATTTTGATGAAAATTGATCTAGGGAAGTAGTTTTTTCTCATTATTTGATTTTGTTTGTTTTCTTTAGGAACTGGAAATTCTGTATTTTTGAGAAGTTGATTAAATCTGAACATTGATTCTCATTTCAATAATTCCAGTATTTTTGCATGATTTCTTTTTAATTTTACATAATTAAATTTTATTGAAATTCCTACTTTTTAAATCAAGTCCTCGTGGGATCGACCCGTACTTGCATAAGCTACACTACAATAGCCTGTGCACTTGCGGTAAAACAATCAACACTTGATATCCTAATACACTTAATTTCCACAATGTTAGGTGATAAACTAAAGTATAAAAAGAAAAAGAATGGAACAATTAGATGTAAACATAGCACAATCTTGGCTTGGTGATAGTGTGAGCAGTTAGTGTCAGGTGCATTTCATGCAGTGAGCCATTAAGTATATTGATTCAAACTTCAATCATATCGCATTTACGAACTAAACACAAATTGTCACAATCTTTGGCTATAGAAGGGCAGTTATTTATATTGATTAATCATAGTTCTATGATCCCTACTTGGAATGGTAGATCAAGAAGAAATATAACAATAATATGTGAAGAGTGTCCTCGTACTGATCAAGAACCTGCTCAAGATATCCAACTCCTAATTTCGTTTGAGAAGCTAAAATAAAAAAATATGGATAAAGAGAAAACTGATACTTGATCTATGCATTTCAGGGGAAAATATTAGAAATGATTCTTCAATCTAAGTGACTAACTACCACATAAATTTATCTAAATTTCCTCAATTTTGAAGATTTAAATGGTAAGCTGCCCTATGCTCAAGATAGCTATTTCATGTAAACATATTCTAACATGAGTTTGATGATAGTATAAACTAACTAATTTTTTTTGTTAGTCCATTTATGCATGAATAAGGAGAACAAATAGACCTGAACAGTCACACAAGTTATATATGAGTGGGCATGAACTGAATACATGTGAATGTTTAGCTAACCACAGATGAAACCATGAATGGAGTAAGCTCTAATTCTTGTAAACATTGTCACTTATACCTTATATAAGCATGACACTAATGCGGTTGTGGCATACAATAGTTCTTCGTCAAATCTGATTACATATGGTTATACAAACAACTGAGGGAGTTCGTTTAATATATTCACTTACAATTATAGATGCTGAATGGATGCCAGAAAATGAGATTATATACTCCCAATCAATTCTCAACTGCTGATCTCAACACTGCTCTAGCAACAAGGCCTCCAATTGTTCTATGAGTTGCCATTCCTGTAGGTAATAATACACAACTAATTTTTAGTTTTTATACATAAAAGTGGAATCCTATCTTCTGGAAATGACAAAAGATGAAAACCTGCCAGCATTTACATCCACCATTTCTTTACTCATTTAGATCAACTTCCAAAAATACTATTCACTTCTAATTTGTTAAAATTTTCAAACAATGTTTCAATGTGAATGCCTCATTCAAGTGTTTTATTTCATTTAGTCTAGAGTTTATGCATTTATGTAGGTAGGCAGAGATGTTTTCTTGAAACTACGATATATTTTTCCAAGTCAAACAATCTTAAACAGTTAAGAAAGTATAAGCTATCTAATTAAGTTGATTTTGCAAATTATGTGTTAAAATGTTTATATGTCCAAAGCATGCACCATGTTAGGGAAAGAATCATGATGACAAACCTTTTATCAGAAAAGTAATAACTAAACGAGCTAGACTAGTGAACCAAACAAAATTAATGCATAATCTAGGGTGCTAATTTCATATAAACATTGTTGAACTGAGTGTACTTATTATTGCCTTCTGAAGCAGTGTTTCATAGTTGCTCCATATGCAAAGATGTGACTTTCTAGCTATGTTATCAAGATAAGAATCAAATAAAACATAAGAACCAAGTGTAAATATCCCATGAATCCAAAAATTTAAGATATAGGAATTATGATGAACATACATGCTTCATGCAGAATAGTTAAGATCCTTAGAACCTTTGGATATATGGGAACTACACAACATATGAGCAACATTGAACTAATTCAGCTAGAAAGTAATAATAAATTTTATAATCTAAATAAAATTGGACTTCATAAAAGCCAAATAGACTTTTTTCTACTTAGGAATACTAAATGATCAATGTGTAAGGATTGTAAGGTGATACTCGGTGAGAGTTTAACCTCACAACATACGTTAATGGTTATGGATGTCCATATCAAAAGCTGGAAGAAAGGAAATGAACTTAATAGGTATCCAAAAACTAAGTGGTGGAACTTAAAAGGAGAGAAAATAACCTCATTAACAAATAAGTTGATGGTAGAAAGGAAACTGGAATTATGAAATAGAAGTAAACATCATGTGGATTAATATTGCTGAGTCCATTAATAAAGTGACAAAAGATGTCTTAAGAGTATCTAAAGGTAAAAATCAATTAGTATAGGAAACATGGTGGTGGAGTGAAACAGTGCAAAAAGTTATTAAAGAAAAAACAAATGTGTTTTAAAGCATGACAGAAGACTAGAAATAATGAAAACTATGAACAATATAAGAATACTAAAAAGGTTGCTAAGAGAATAGTAAGTGAGGCTAAAGTTAAGGCATATGATGAGCTTTATAATAGCCTAGGAACAAGAAAAGGTGAGAAAGATGTGTTTAAACTTGCAAAAGTAAAAGAATAGAAGGGTAAGGACTTAGATCATGTTAGGTGCATTAGAAGTGATGATCAAAGGGTATTAGTCAAAGATGATGAAATCAAACAGAGGTAGGAAACGTACTTTCAAAAATTGTTAAATGATAATGGCTTTGAGAATATAGGGATTGAAAATATTATAAATCTAAATAACATTGGATATCGTAGATATGAATGTAAGATTAGAATACCTGAAGAGAAAGAGGCCTTCAAAAAGATGAAATTAGGAAAGACCATGGGGCCTGATGGTATACCAATAGAGGTTTGGAAGCACATGGGAGATATTGGGATAGTTTGGTTGACCATGTTGTTTAACAAAATTATAAAATCAAAGAAAATGCCTGATGAGTGGAGGAAAAGCTCTATTGTACTAATTTATAAGAATAAAGGGGACATAAAGAGCTATACTAATTATCGAAGGATTAAACTTATGAGCCACACTATGAAATTTTTTGAAAGAGTGATTGAGGAGAGGCTATGGCATGAGACTAGTGTATCATAGAATCAGTTTGGTTTCATGCTTAGGAGGTCTACCATGGAAGCTATTTTCTTACTAAGATAATAGGTAAAGAAATATAGGGAGAGGATGAAAGACCTCCACATGGTCTTTATCGACTTAGAGAAAGCTTATGAGAGAGTCCCTAGAGAGGTAATATGGAAGGTGTTGGGCGAGAAAGGGGTTTTATAAGGGTATATAGACATAATTAAAGATACGTATGAGGGAGCAGTAACAAATGTTAAGGCCACTACTGACGAGATCAGTGATTTTTCTATCACTGTAGGATTGCACCAAGGATCAGCATTGAGCCCATACCTTTTTATGTTGGTTATGGATGAGTTAACAAAACATCTGCACGAGAAGATTCCTTGGTGCATGCTATTTGCAGATGATAATGTCTTACTTGATGATATAAGGGAGGGTGTAAACACAAAGCTAGAGTTATGGGAAAGTTGCCCAGAGAATCCAAACGGGTTGGAACAAATGGAGATGTGCATCTGGAGGTTTGTGTGATCAGTGGGTGCCACTCAAACTAAAAGGAAAATTCTATAGGATGGCCCTAAGGTCGGCCATGCTCTATGAATTAGAGTGTTGGGCAGTTAAGGAACATCATGCTCATAGGATGAGCATTGCAGAAATGAGGATGTTGAGATGGATGAGTGGTAAGATAAGAAAGGATAAAATTAGGAATGAAAATATTAGAGAAAACTTAGGGGTAGTACCAATAGGTAATAAGATGAGGGAGATTAGACTTAGACAGTTTGGACATGTCCAAAGGAGACATAATATGACATCAATTAGAAGTGAGGCAATGCAAGCAGAAGGTTCTAAAAGGGCAAGGGGAAGGCCCAAAAGAACATGGATAGAAGTGGTGAGGAAAGATTTAAAAACTTTGGGATTAAATGAAGTCATGGTACTTAATATAGAGGAATGGAGGAATAAGATTCATGTGGTTGACTCCTAATTGGGATAATGGTCTTGACGACGATGATGAATATGGTCCCTGTTAAACATTAGAATTCTAATATGACATATGTCCTCTGCAGGCCAACTTTAAGCTGGCTTAGCTATCCAAAAGATTATTGGTTCAAGTCATTTAAGAAACATAAATAATTTCAATAGTGACACAGTATGCTCTAATCCTTAGGAGATTAAAAAGGAAACTAGGATCAGATGTTTTAGAGGAGAAGTGTTTGATACATCATTGACTAGAAAGTAAGATCTTTTATTGTCAACATGAACCAAACCTTACCCAAGATATAAACAAGGAAAATAAAAGAAAACACCAATCAGAATGACTTGAAGCATATTCTTTGCCTTTATCTGAGGATCCTAGTACAGAAAATTGTAAGGCATGGATGCTCATATATGTATTCATGTATATGTATAGTGTACATGTATTTAATGCTATTTAACCCTTGTAGCCTTCAAGCACATTTGGCCCTCAATTACCACTTAAAACTTTGAGTGCATGATATTCTAGAAGCAACCACCATCAAAGTATGAACTTGTCAAAGACTTGGGAAAAAGAGCACCACATGCATATGTACCTTATAGAAGCATGATGATAATGCTGTTGTGGCATACAATAGTTCAGCTTCAAATCTATAATACATATGGCGGTATGAAGAACTAAGAGAGTTTGATTAATGAATTCACTTCTTATTATAGCTGCTGAATGGATACCAGGAAATGGGTTTATATACTTCCAACCAATCCTCAACTGCTGATCGCAACACTGCACCAGCAACAAGGTCTGCAACGGTTCTAACAGTAGCCTTTCCTGTAGACAATAAGACTTAACTAATTTTTAGTTTTCATATAGAAAAGTGGAATCATATCTTCTGCAAATGACAAAAGAGAAAAACACTCCTGCATTAGATTCACCATTTCTTTACTCATTTAAGCCAACTTTCTGAATTATTATTCACTTCTAATTTGTTAAATCTTTCAAATGATGAAGTAGTATTTTCATGTGAATGTCACATTGTAGTTTCTAATTTCATTTAGCCTATAGTTTATGCATTTATATTCAGTACCCAGTAGGTAGGCAGAGGTGTGAGCTTGAAACTACATAATTTTTCAAAATCAAACAATCTTAAACAAGTTAAGAAAGTCTAAGATATCTAACTAACTTGATTTTGCAAATTATGTTTAAAATTGCTTAATATCCAAAGCATACTCCATGTTAGCAAAAGAATCATCATGAGGACCCTTTTATCAGAAATGCAATAGTTAAATGAGCTAGACTAGTGAACCATACAAAATTAATAAAAAAAATCTAGGGTGCTAATTTCATATAAACACCGTTGAACTAAGCACTTATTATCGCCTTTTGAATTGGTTTTTCATAGCTGCTTCAATGCAAAGATGTGACTTTCTAGCTATGGTATCAGGATAAGAATCAAATACGACATAAGAATCAGGTGTAAGATCCCATGAATCCCAAACTTATAGGATATAGGAATGATGAAGAGCATACATGCTTCATGCAAAATAGTTAAGATCCTTAATGCGTTTGGATATAAGGGAACTATGCAACACATGAGCAACGATGAACCAATTTAGCTAGAACAATTATTAATAAAATTGTGTAACCTAAATAAAAGTATGACATATTAACACATAATTTAACTTTCTTAATCTGGTCCTTGTTAAACAATAGACTCATAATATGACCATATATTCTTTGCTGAACAACCTTAAGCTGGCTGAGTTATTCAACAGATTATTGGTTCAAGGTATTCAAGAAACATAAATCATTCCAATAGCAACATAGTATGCTCCAATCCTTATGAGACTAAGAAGGGAAATAGGATAAGATGTTTTAGAGGACAAGGGTCTGATACATCATTGACTAGAAAATAAGATTTCATATAGTCAACATGAACCTAACCTTACTTGAGATATAAACTAGGAAAGCAAAAGAAAACACCAATCAGAATCACTTGAAGCATATTCTTTGCCTCACTTTTTCTGAGGATCCTAGTACAGAAAATTATAAGGTAGGGATTCTCATATATGTATCCATGTATATGTATAGTGTACATTTATTTAATGCTATTTAACCCTTGTAGCCTTCAAGAGCATTTGGCACTTAATTACCAATTAAAGCTTTAACTGAGTGCACGATATTCCAAAAGCAACCACCATCAAAGTATGAACGTGTTGAAGACTTGGGAAAAATATCACCACATGCATTGTGCTATAAAAGGCTCACCTTGTTTGCCTCACACTAACTCTTATAGAAAGAAACATTTTCAGAGAAAAACTAGTGTTAGAAACTAAAAGTAATATAAAAGGACAATAAGACATTGCAGCTCAGTCAACTATCAACCATTTGGGTGCCTAACAAAAGAATTAAAAACCTAATTAGATTGACAATGATCCTAGGAAATCCCTTGTGCTAGAAGATTTGATTGGGAGAATTTGTTAACATACAACAAACTTATCAATACAAAGATGATATAGAAGTAGCATATGAAAACCTGAAGGAAGAGTTAGATAATAGAACTCTGAGGCCCAAATCTCTTAGATTCTTGATAGCATCCATTAACAAGATCAATGAAATTCTCTCTTATTAAGATTTCTAGCAATATTATCACCATTCAAAAGACAAAATCAATTAAAAGAAATGTTTCATGAATTCTTTGGATTCAAGAAGCCCAAATGCTTTGCTGAAGCACTTGGTACCTATCAGGTGAGCCATGTTTTATGTTTTTGTTACAAAGTATATAAAAAGACATGTTTCCTATTATCCTAATTGGTCCACTTAACATTAGGTGCCTGTGAAGCATTTGAGAGGCAGTAAGGGACTGAAATTGAATTTAGTGGAGATGGAAAATCTATTTTTAATTGCGGAGATGATCTTCTGAATTTATGATCATAAAGCCTTTGCCCACTCACTGAACCAAAAGTGTTGATAAGTCAACATCTAATAGACCTACGAGTCAAACGCATAATAGCGGCCTCAATTTCTACAATTTCTTGTATGAGATAGGAAAATCACCAACGCTAGTTGGAAAACATAATGTTTTCAAGTATACGAGAAGTTGACATGAGCACATTGGAGTGCTCTGCCTAACAACTTAATCTATGGTTCAACCACTTGGTTAGTAGTTTTTGATGACAAAAACAAGTGCACCCTCTAGATCAAACATAAATGATAGAACAAGACCAATTGAGAAAGGAACTACATATAACCAAATAGATAATGCCTGTATCAACACACAAATGGGTAATTCTTACTATCTCTAATAATCTGCAAGTTTGTGAATGGTGTTAGATTTATACAGGTGTAAGGAGTAGGTGACATTTGATTGGCTGAAAAAAAGTAAAAAATAGAAAAAAATTAAAGGAAATGATAGTTAGAAACTTTTTCCTACCCAATCAAATATCACCTTCACTTTACACCAGCAACTTCTTGCTAAAATTACCGCTCCCCATATATATATATTTATAGAGAGAGAGAGAGAGAGAGAGAGAGAGAGAGAGAGAGAGAGAGAGAGAGAGAGAGAGAGAGAGAGAGAGAGAGAGAGAGAGAGAGAGAGAGAGAGAGAGAGAGAGAGAGAGAGAGAGAGAGAGAGAGAGAGAGAGAGAGAGAGAGAGAGAGAGAGAGTGGGTAGGGATAACATGAAGTGTGAAAACAAAGAAAATAAGAATTTTTTTTTGGAGAAAAACATTTTCAAAGTATAGGAGAAAATGAGATTGGAAAGAAAGGAGAGAACTAGCATTTGCAGACATAAAGGGGGTGTAAAATGATTCTTTCAACGAACATTTTGGATTGTATTATGGCATTGCCACTTATGTCAAAGAAGGGCACTTTATATAGGCGAAATCACTACTTATGCCAATGAAAGGGCACTTTATTATACATTAAGATTAGATTCTACTGCTACAATAGGTCTGGTATATATGCTTAGAGAGAGAGAGAGAGAGTCTGTATAATAACCCAAAAATTTAAAAGCTTATTTTATGCAATTTTTACTAAAAAAGAGGTAAAATAGAATTTTATGAATGAGAATTTTATAGAAGCCGCATAAAGTGTTAAAACCTTAATAATTGGAAATGAAGGACAATCATTTTGAAAAGTTGGACGGAATAGAAGGGTGAATGCTTTATAAATTTTGAATTTTAGAAGTGAGAATTTATAGAAGTCAAATTTGTTAGAAATATCCTCATAATTAGATTCTACTTAAAACATAGAGTTCGATGACACAAAGAACATTGAAAATAGAGTTTGAATGAGAAAGTTATGAAACTTTTAAGTATAAGGACATTTTGGTAAAAAGGGATTCAGAGGTAGATGGGGCCATCTTTTATAATGACATCCCCCTCTATCTGTGACTTCGTTCCCATATGGGAGAAAGTCGATGATCGCATTGCTCATGAGGAAAGCGAATCACCGATGATAAATGCGCTCTTATCTCTCCCCATCTCACACTTCTCTTCCCTCTCCCTTTTCTTCTCCATCTCCTTTAGTAACCAAGGGTTTTGGCCACCTATTTCTCCAACAATTCCAGCAACTATAACCATGGCTGTTGTCTAAATCTCAACAACAGCCACCCGAATGGTGGTGGATCACAGTTTTGACACCACCATTGGGTTTCTCTTGAAGAGAGAATCAAAAGCCCTCTCAAAATTTCTAAATCCGAGCTAGTTTCAACAGTGATCAGGTTGAAGCTTCAATTTGGCTACATAGAGTTTTTAGGCGAGCATCCAATGAGAAAATCATGTTTTTCGGCATCAAATGAACCCAAAACAACTCCAAACTTGATGGGAGTGATGGTAAGAGCCAAATCTACAAATCCTTTTCATGAGGAGTTGATCTGACTTAAAAAACATCATCAGCAGCGGCTACACCAGTCATCTTCTTAGGCGACGGCCAATCACCACCAGTGACCTCGTTTTTCGCATTCTGGATCCAATTCTGAGGGCTATACAAGTCCGATTGAGGATAAAAAAAAGGTCTGTTAGTTTCATCTTGATGATGTTGACCTAACTATACAATAAAATTTAGGATCAGAGAACATTTTTAACTAATCATGACCTAGAAACTATAAAAATCTCATAGATCTATAAGATCAAAGATGATCAGACTCTAAGAAATGATCAATTGAATAATTTAACAGATCTATATACCTAGATCAACCCTAAATTAAGGACACAAATCCTTGGATCATAGATCTGACCATTAATAGATAGGATCGGTGTCTAGATCGATGATCTAGGCCGTTAATCTATGAATTTGACCATTGATTAATAAAGATTGAGAAATAATAGTTAGATTCTTGCCCTAAATTATATCCAGGATTCTACAAAGACTCTAAAGGACATTCATGATTCAAACTAAAGAAAAAAGCAAAATTAAGTGATATCCTTGAGGTAGGTTGTCTGATGCTGCTCAGTTTTTGACTGAATTCCAAACCTAAACGATCTACTTGAAATTATTCTGTATTTAGTATGATTTTGAAATGATATTGTGATATGGTATTCTTATTATGAGCATGCAAATTATTTTCATGATTTATGATCATGATTGAAGGTTTTAAAAGGGCAAGGGAAGGCCCAAAAGAATATGAATAGAAGTGGTTAGGAAAGATTTAAAAACTTTGGGACTAAATGGAGCCATGGTACTTAATAGAGAGGAATGGAGGAATAAGATTCGTGTGGCCTACCCCTAATTAGGATAAGGTCTTAGTGATGATGATGATTTATGATCTTGATTAAAAAAGTTACCGCTTATATCTTTCATAGCCCAATTTTACTCTTGAATGACAAAACAGTTTTATATATGTTTTATTGCAGGTTTTGAAATTGTATTGCATAAATTGCATGACTTAGCATGTGTCAAATGCTTAAAATTGGAACACACATATACATTTATCTTTTTAGGCTAGTGAGCCTAGTTGGCACTATGTTAAGAGGTTGTTTGTGTATGGGGTTGGCCTCTCGGCCTTTAACCACCATGGTGGTAGATATCATTGCCCAAAGTGGAACTTGTTCCTTTTCTCCACTGCTGTGGTAATGAGATGACCACTAGAGGTATTCTTGCACACTTTTTTAGAACATATCCATAGTCATAGTGGAGGCTGTAATTGATTTATGAGAAAAATATTTGAGGATATTATCATCAATCATTGTACATTTGTTGACATGATATTAGCACAATGAATGTTAAAAGAGCCCTTTTGTATCACTATATCCAATAATATACATTTGCTAACACATGTTCAAGGCATGAAAATAGCCTCTTGCAAAATGCAAGATAAGGTTGTGTACAACTAATCCATGCGGTCCACCCCTTTCCCGAACCCCACATACACGAGAGCTTTGTGTGCATTGGGCTGCCCCTTTCTTTGTCTATACTTGCATATGTTTTGTCTATGGAAAGTTGTGTGTTTAGTTTATATAAAGCATCCTTGATATGTTGAGCAGAAGAATCAAAAGTTGTTTTGGTAATCGAATCCATTTGTAGATTGAAAACAAGCTCTTGTAGTTGGAGTATCAAGTTTGATAAGGCAGATAAAGAGTTTAACTTGTACAATAGAAAATGGAAAATTTGTGGGAGCTCAATGGCAATCCCCCTCAACGTCCTACTCATTGAGAATAACCAAAATTACAACCACGAAGATTTGGTAGTTTTGACAACTTGGGTTTTCACATGCATTTTTAAATGCAAAACCAATTCCTAATGTGGGATCGATCCCTATTTGAAAATACTTTTATAAAAACAATGTAATGCAGAGGAAAAATCTTTTATTTTAAATTCATTTTGAAAACCGCGAGTGTCATTTCTTTCAAGTTGAACAAAGTAAATTTTCAAACTAAGACAAACATATATGCATCCCAGATCTATCCAGTCACAGCTCACAACCCAACTGTAATAATTACATATACATGTCCAAAGGGTAGATCATATACTTACATTCATACTTGTCTTTCTCTTCATTCACTTGATCATAGCACTAACATTTCTTGATGCTTCTTCCAATCCTGTTGGAACTAATCTATAAAAATAATATATTTGGATGAGTATTCCTCATACTTAGTAGGTGATCATATACTAATATTTTGAAAACACAGTATGCAATATGCATAATTTCAAGAGGGGCTTTTCATGTAAAAATTATAATCATGCAATTCCTTTTTGCGCACATTTATGCATAAATCATAAGATCATTTACACATTTTCAACCATGGAATCTTTTATCGAAATCCAATAATCAGCAATATAAATATTACGAAAATCAAAGAGTAGTAATCAATAAATCAATCCATGTACTAAAATCTCAGCAAACACATCAAGTTGACTAGTCAAAGTCAATGATTCATAAAATAATAATAATTATGAAATCCTTAAAGTAGTAATTGGTCAAAACAGATGATAACATCTCAAACCCACTATAGATATTATGCAAATGGGTCTCTCAGTGAACACATCAAGCCAATGGGTCAGCAAACACATCAAGCCGACTAATCACGAGTACTCGTCTAGGACTATCTCAATGCAGTATGCTTATCAATATCAAAACCAAAATCATAGGGTCAACTATGCTCACAACTAAAACCTATTCTGAAATTGTGTCTCCAGTATTTAGAGACTAGCCTACCATAGCCTTCACGGTGACTATGGATATGTCCTCGAAAAGGGTGCTATGAATACCTCTAGTGGTTGTCCCTATTTACCACATCAGTTCTACCTACCACCTTTGGTGGTTAGAGGCCGAGAGGCTAACCTCGTACACAAACAACCTCTTAGCATAGTGTCCACAGGGTTCCTTAGCCCGAAATATATATATATATATATATACATATATTCCAAATCTCAATCATCATAAATCATGCAATTATGCAACTAGTTTCAAGACATGCGAGCAATGTATACATAAAATCTGTTCAATGCTAGCAATCACATTCAAGATTATAAATCATGAAGACAATCGGCATGTTTGTTATAAGGATATCATATCTCAAAAAGCATACTAAACACAGTAATAGAGTCAAGTAAATCATTTGGATTTTGGAATGCATTTAAAAACTCAGTGGCATCAGACTACCTCCTCAATGTTTCTTGGATTGCGTTTCTCTTCAATTCGAGTCCTGGATTAGGTCCTAGATATTATTTAGAAATAAGAATCCAAGTATTATTTCCTATTCTTTATATATCATCAATTAGATTTACAGATCAATGGCTAGATCTATCCTTTAGGTTATAGATCATTAATTTGTGTGTCTTCAAGCTAGATCTCACATATAGCTCTAATGTTTAATGGTTACATTGCCTTTAATAACCTTTGTGTCATCAATATCTTGTAATTGAATGGTCAGATCTCACAGATCACCTATCCTGATGCTTAGATCTGGTTTGTACATGATTTGGACTGTTAGATCTATAATTCAAAGGTTGATCTATGTGATTCAAGGTTGATCTTGGAATATTAATCTCCTAATGCATCCAATGTATCAATTTATGAGATCTGATCATCTTTGATCTTGTAGATCTATAAGATTTATATAATTTTTAGGATATGGTCTCATTAAATAGTCCTATGATACTAAATTTTATTGTATAATTAGGCATGTGTCGTCAATACGAACACAACGGACTTTTTGGATTGTTAATCATAGTTATATAACCTTCTTCATTGCAATTTTAGTGTCTCAGATCAAATAAAAGATCCAGATTAGATCTCTGGATCTAGAACGGGACAAGATAGGCCCTGCACATCATGGTTCGTAGGACGCGCTTGCGTCCTAGTCAAACCTGGACAACACCCGTATGCCCACGGACGCTCGAAGGACACTACAGTGTGCGCGTTCTGATCGTGTGTTATGTGCGTGCGTCCTGGATACTTGATTAGGTCGATTGGATGAGAAGATCCAATCTGGACCATCCAATCATCTTGGTCCCTGATAAACGTCCAGGATGCCCTAATGTTTCCATTGTCCTATATTTCTTAGGGTTTCGGGGTCCTACCGACTCATTGGACGGCTTGGATATCCATAAGAGCTGTCCTGGTGATGATTCCCATCAAATCTGTCAGATCTATCTTTTACCGGTGATATTCTAGCCGGTTAGAGCAGATCCGATATGGATCTAATCTGATTTCTACTAGAGAAGAGAGAAACAAAGAGAAAAAAGGGAGGAGATTACCTTATTTGAACTGGTGGAAAGGAAACGATCTGGATTCTAGCCGATGACTGGGATCTCGATTATCTTGGATTCTGGGTTGTTGGAAAACACAACAAAGAGGAAAGGGGAAAACCCAATTGCAGGAGAGAACAAATGGTAAAAGAGAGGGAAAATAAGGGAAAGAGAAGGAAAAAGGGTGACAGGTCTTTGTCGGAGGAGGAAAGAATAGAGAAGGCTCTCTGGTGAGTGCGGGTTTGTTTGTACCCTTTGGAACCCTAGGTTGCCAAAGTTGAAGGAGAGGGAGAGAGAATCGTTGAGCGGAGGAGGAGAAGGGGAGGTTTATAAGGGTGAAAGGCGGTGGAACGCTCTCTGTGGCGGTGCTGCCATTTTTCCCTATGCTGCAAAGACTGACCGAAGAAAGGGGGTGGTGCCTGCCACTTTTCATGTGCAAATGAGGGATGACACGTCGGTTAGCGATGATGACGAAGGGTGTCATTATCAAAATGACCTCGTGCATTTTTTGACTCTTTTCCTTTTTTAATTTAAAGCTACTAAAATGCTCTCAATCTTTAAATGTCCATAACTTTTTCATTTGATCTCTGTTTCCAGCATTCTTTATGTCGTTGGATTCCATTTTTTGAGTAGAATCTAATTATGGGGATATTTCAACAAAATTTGATTTCTATAAAAATCTCTCTTTCAATATTCAAATATAACTTAAAAATTCAAGTTATTATAGTTGTCAAGACACTTTGCAGTAAATAATTAGAAGAAGTGTCTTAGTCTCCAAGTAGTATTCAAATAAGAAGAGAAAAATACTAAACTATTTTTTCCATTTCTATTTCTAGTGTTTAGAAGTAGAAATTGCAGAATCACTTTCTTATGGAGGCACTAAGAAACTACACACGCACCTACTATTAACAGAAATAAGAGACACCCAAAACAAATTTCCCAAACACACACTTGGTGGGGTGGATAAAATAGTTTTTGGATTTTCATCATGAAGTGCAAGCTTCATCCACACTATATGTAAAGCAAATTCCCAAAACTATTTTTAGGGGTAATTAAAACACTAAATTTGTTATAGTGTACTAAATATCTTTAGGGTGGTGGTTAGCTTAAAGTATATATCCTTACTAAAATTTGTTTATATCCCATTTTAAACATTTTATGAGTAAAATATTGTATCATAATCACTTATCATAACTTCTTGAATTTTTACTGGCTTTGCTATAACTTCTCCTATTCTTGTTCACACTAATTCTATATTTTTATTTGTCCATTTTTCTTTTCTCACTTATCCTACCTATGCCTTCTCTGGTTTTGTGTTATGACAATCATGAGGTAATTCCATAAGAAAAGGAGACAGCATCTTATTGAAGAATGAAGGGAAAATCAAGAGAAAATATAAGGTAATTAGTGATATTATTAGCAGAAAGGACATTAAGGGAAAATGGCTTAGCCGATCCTTTAATTAATGAAAGGCTAAATCATAACTAGAGGATACTTAGAAACACTTGGACCTTATGGCATGTAGATATATTCAACTTCTGGTGCATGTGGGAAGATGTTAAGAAACAATGGTCTGAAGAGCCAAATACATTATAAACTTTGTAATTTGGCTCTGTATATAAACGTGCTTATTCTTGGCTTTATTACCATATTTATCTTATAACCTTCCAAGTATATGTTATGTAGAGAGTCATGAGATGAAATTACCATGGTTCCTTAGGTAAGCTCTATAAGCCCATAGGGCAGCCCCAATGCCCAAAGCTTCAACATATATGGTGTCTGGGGAAGGGTAGACCACAAGGGTCAATAGTACCCAATCTTACCCTACATTTTGCACGAGGCTATTTCCCATCTTCAATCCATAACCTCAAGGTCACACGATGACAACTCTATCATTGTGCCCCACTCCCCTTCCCATGCCCAAAGATTTTGGATCTGACACGACTCCAATTTCCTTGTCATACCCACATGGTACATGTTAAATGGCCCATCTCAGTTACCAGGGCTGAGAGAATCTAAGCAAACCTGTAAGTGTTTAAAGGGAGTTGTACACAAATAGATATGTCCATTAATTATTGAGGGCAAAGTTCTTCTCCAATTGATGAGCCGTTCAAAGTGGAAATGCATAGACCTTAAATCTTTGATATGATATGACGATCATATGTTCATCTACACTACATATGGGAGAACACACAAAAAATTTGCAAATGCTTTGCTTTGCTAGTTCACAGCAGTTTCTGACCCTAAAGATAAATGCACAAAAAGAGCTATGTGGGATCACTTTGGAGCCCACACCTTAATTTGAGTGATTCAACCCATTCATCAGATTCATATTCCCTCAGGATGGGTAGGTACCAAAGCCCTCATGCAACAAATGCATCTCTAGTAGGTTCTTCCCTTGAAATATGGACAAATTTGTGTTTTTTCTTAATACTATCCATATTTTAGTTGAAAGGGCCTACTAGAGAAGTTTTTATTGGATGAGATTTTTGGTACCTACCTCTCTTGAGGGGATGCGAATCCAATGAATGTGCTGGATTGCTTAGAAAAATTAAGAGCGGGTTCCAACAACTAGCATGGACCCTTACTAGAACTCTTAACGAAACATGCCATTAAACTATGAGCCAAAATGTTTATGATAATGGAGAGCTTCTATAACAACCCCAAATTATGTAAATACTATTCTGGGCATTGTTATGTGAAAATTGGAATTTTGGAATATAATTGGAATTTTAAACCCAATGAAAATAATTTTTTTTTATAGAAATGGAATTTGGAGTGGAACCATGAATATTTGGAATGTATTAAAAAAAATTGAGTCCAACGACATAAAGAACACTGAAATCGAAGCTCGGATGAATTTCACCCCAAAATTTTACTATTCTATGATCAGGTTATGAGTTTTCAAGAAGTATATCTTTTAATAGGATAATAGTTTGGAACTAAAACTAAAACCATTAGATAGTACTCAAAAATGGAATCCAATGAGCCAAAGAACGCTAAAAACAAAGTCCAGATGAAAAAGTTACGGGACTTCGAAGTCAGGGACAATACTGTACTTAAAAGGAAAAAAACAACATAACTCAATGGAGGGGGCCAAATTGATATTGGAACCCCCCTCACATAGGAAACTTGATGTAATGTCGAGTCTGGTTCTTTCTAAAACCCGACACCGACACCGACACCGACACCGACAACCCCTAAACCCCAGCTCTCCCTTATTTTCAGCGATCACCAGACGGGCATCCAAGCACGGCCAGCCCTTGGGCAAGCCGGCGTGCCTAGCCCTCGTCGAGTTTTTCATCCCTAGCAAAGCCCCGGTACTTTTCCCTCTAGCTCTCCTCTTCTTCAAGCAGATCCATAGTGAATTTATGTTTTTCGGCGACTAAGAAGAAATCCAGATCGAGTTCATCGTCAAGTTTATTTTCATGCGTCTTTCATGGGGAAGACCTCCATCACTACAACCCTTTCTTCAATTTCTTTCCCCTCTATCATAGGCAACACACGGAAAAACCCATCTTTTTCTGTGTTGAAACCCACCGATGATCTGTTCTTCAGTAATACCAGAAACCCACGCTGGGTTTTTCACCTTGAGGTTACAAGTGCCCTTGAGGTTTTTCCCTCTTCTTTTGTTGGGGTCAGGTGAGTGACAATCCCACAGTCATTGGCCACCCGAGCTCCCCACTGGTTTTCCATGGCACGGCATAGCTAGACCCAGAAGGCCAACATGCTAAGATCCATGCCAGAGATCTCTACATTATCCCCCATTATGCACGATCCGGCCACTAGCAACATGGGTTTCCCTTGATTCCCTCTTTTTCCTCATCTTCCTCAAGCACCCTGACAACCAGGCCTTCAGGCTAGCCTGTGTGCTCTATTCCCCCTGACCAGATTGAGTGGTGGTCAGGAATTGGAAGCCACCTAACCACCACCATCCTTCCCATTGTCCCCTGCATTTCCCTGTCACTAGCACGACCCAGTTTTCAGGCGTGCCTGCGTTTTTCAATGGCTGAGATCGGACAGTGCTAGTTCGGTCACTAGTCACCATCCACCCCTATTTTCCCTGCTGTTTCAGAGTCACCGTAGTTGGTTGCCTCTGACTCGGTTGGACAGGACTGAGTTGACTCAGTTTAACCCTTAACCTTCAAACCTGGATTCTGAGCAAGCCATGAGGATTTTTAGAAGTCCGAGAGTACCCTTGCGATCCTTGTGACGTGAGGAACAAAACCCATCTTCCCAAATATTAATCTGGGAAGATCCAGCCATTAAAATGATCAGACCTATGATCAGAGGTCAGGTCATCTGATCAGTGATGATCTAACTTCACTTTTCCTATCCAAATAGTCTATCATGACCCTTAGGACATGCAAATAAAAAATCCTATACGATATTAGGATTAAAATCTTGCTAGAGATGATCCCACTAACCTGGAGCCATGGATGAGATCAATCGAGGAATTTAGGTATGGAATAGGATCAAATTCTATGGTCCATACCATAAAAATTGTTTAAAAAGGTTTATTCCCTTAGGATTATTGATTACTTACTTGATTTGGTGGATCTAAGTGAAGAACAAGGACTAGATCAATATGGATTTACAAGACTTTGCAAGCGTCGTCGATCAGCTAGTGGTAAATGGATGAACTCGCCACGAGGTAGGTGGAGAATTAAGAAAGCATGTCTTAATAGTAAGATGTATGTTTTAAACATATCTTATTCTTATGATAGATATTATGCCATTTAAATTATGCATTTCATATAATATATGATGATGAAAAATGTTTACTTGTGAATGATGAAAATTTGTGATTTGAAATGCTACATGAATGACATGCTTATAATTAAAGCTTACTAAATGATATTAAAGGATATACACGATCTTTTCTTAAAAATATCATAGTTATTATTGTGATAAAAAGGCATTTATGGTATATGGGTACCATTACATCATATGTGATGTATGAGTATAAGATTTTAAAGTACATCCTTGGTGGGCGATCACCTAATAATTGAGGATGTTATGATTATGATGAGATATTCATATATATTATGGATAAACAAGATGCCTGTATATTATTATTTCACATCCAAGCGTGGTGGCCTAAGAGTTTTGTTTTAGACAGGAATAAGCCTGAGGATGCTATGCTAGGAGAGTTATGAGAGTTTGGCCACTCGCTCTCCTAAATTGCGCTGATATGGATACCAAGCTCGAAGGGAGGTTAAAAGTTGGGTGGGACAATCATGGGAAGGTTGTCACTGTGAAATTCATGGTCCTCACCCATGCGGACATGAATTTTGTTATTTCCACATAAGTATCAGTGGATTATGATGCAGTTATCCAAGCGCGCTGTACCGATTTAGATTGCGGCATAGTAGTCCTTGTATTTGATGCACTATGGTGCATATATGATAGCATGATAACATACGCATATGATAGCATGATGAGATGCTTTTATATGATGATGGCATGATGAGATTCTTTATATGATGTTACAGCAGTGACTGGAGTTTTATAAACCCTGTATGGTAACAGGTATATGTATGAGACTCAGTATAGTATGAGAATGTAGGTTATAAAACCTAGGGACAATGTTTATAACTTCGTATGAATTTTAACAATTTTAATATATATGATGTAGTTCTATATATATGTGTGTGTGTGTGCTGGAGGGCATAGTTTCATAAAAGTTTTCGTATGGGGAAGTGAATGGGTAGATATATTATGCAGAGTATAGTTCATAGAATTGGAGTATGGTATCATATGAAAAATGATAATGATAAATATTTAAAATACCAGTGAATTATATATATATTGAATATATCATGTAAAGTGTAATCCCTAAAGTGTGATTATTATATTCATAGAAAGAAGAAGAATTATAAATAGCTATTTTATCAATGACTTGCAGATAATTGAATTATTAATGAAATTATTGAATTATGAACTATGTTGTAAACTTCATACCATAGAAGCATCATGATGAAATTGAATATTTTAATTGATGTAAAATACTTAATTCATATGTAATTAACATGTTTTCTTAACTCTCCCCTACTAAGCATAGCTTGTTGAGATATTATAAATATTTTATGTTTACAATATCTTAGATATAGATGCACAGGAGAAGACATACACAAGTAAGAGGAGTTCAACATCCATACCTTTGCTCTCAGGTATATATTTTGTTAGAGTTTTTGTATTGTGTAGTTAGTTATTTAGACTATGCTACTTGGACATTTAGTATAATGATTATAGAGGCTGTGTATGTGAACCACTAGATGGGTCTTGTTGTTTCATAAAATGCATGTCTATCTTCTATAAAAACTATATTATATATAGTATGGGAGTTGAGGTGACATTCGGGTTTTGAAAAAATGAATTTCAAAGAACATGTTTTCCACTGTTTTTGAATTTCTAAAAATATTGGTGCACCACCTTTCCAAAATAAATGAAAATTTTGTTTTGGGACAAACCCAAGGTACCACAGTTGGTATCAGAGAGGTTCATCTAGTCACTTGTAGCCCTTTATGTTCAACAAAAAGGATAATAATCCAAATATAGGTTAGGATGTAGCGAGTTGAGATATGATTAGAATGGAATGAGTTAAGTATTATAAAGAGTAAGTTAGTATAACTAGCTAACTGAGGGATAGTAAACCATGAGGAGATGCCTTTAGTAAGACCACTAGTAGGATGATTTAAGGAATTATGGATTCCATTATGGTGAATAAGCATATAGTAGAAATGGTTTAGTGAGTGTTGTAAGACATCCTTTATCTATAAGGATACCTAAATACCCTAGCATATAGCATTGCAAAATGCTTCCACTTGGGTAGGTAGAAATTATGCCTAGTATCAATGTAAATTCCCAACATATGTATGAACTCATTGGTCATGTAGACCAAGTGTAAGAGTAGAAAAGAGGCAAATGAGAGGTTAGAAAGGCTTATACAGAAGGTATAGAGTGTAGCCTTGGTTGATATTAGAATAGGATGAAATAGAGATGATTCAGGAATGACAAATTGAAAAGGGGAAATAGAAACAATTGAGAAAGGGTAGGTTCAATAGAAGAAAGCTTAGAAGAATTGTAGACTTTCATAGAAATGAAAGTTAGAACTACCATATGACACGAGACTAAAAGAGTATTTTTGAAACTATAGGTTAAAGGAATCTGTAGAGACAATACTGCTTGAAGGAATTCAAGGAAATTTTGAGTTTATGGTAGAATTTCATCAGGATAGAGTCCTAGAGTGAGACTCATACATCACATATGACTATCTATGTTGAAAGAATTATACCTTAATCTAAAATTTTGAGTTATTGATAAGAAACTTATTATAATAATAGTGTGAGATAACTTTTAAAATCGAGAAAAACTCAAGGCAAAGCTAATTATGAAGCATTATGTATAAGATATATATATATATGTATGTATGTATATATAATCTCATATATGTTTAAGAAACCAATGATCCACACCAAAACTCTAGATAAATTAAGAATTGTGAATTTCTCTATTATGTATAAGCATGCAAAATATGAATGTGTTAATAAAAAGTTGAATGAGGGAGTTGATATGATACCTCCAGTTGATGGATAAGTCAATGTTACAAGGACTTATTCAAAGAAATGTTTATTATGGCTTGTTGAAAGATTGATATGCATATCCTCATTGTTATGATGGATTTGGGCATGATACCATCATTTGGTATGATGGACATGAGTATGATACCCATATTATATCGAATTGCAAACTGTTAGACAATATGGATTGCCACAAAGATGAAAGCACATTGTAATGGTGTGATAGTCTTCTTATTTAGAAGACAAAATATGTTAAAATCATGCACTATATCAACTATAAATGAATGAATACTTTTCATGAGAATAACATGTATCATTGACAACTAGTTATTATAAATGATAAATGATGTAAGATTAAGAAGAAAGAAGGAGGTAAAGGTTGATAAATATAAGAAAATGAAAATGAGTTAAAATCATTGCACAAGAGACATCCTATGCATTCCCAAATTCTAGCTTTTAAATGTTTTCTTCATTATTGCTATTCTCTTCATGTACCTCATTGTATTCTTCTGGCTCTACTTAGATTTGTAACCTTCTTCCACTTTATCTCCAACTTCCCTAGACTAGTGTCATTCGATTTTCCATATTTTCTCATTATTTGTGCCTTCCACAATTGCTCTTGCTTATTACAGTTCCCTATATTTTGCATCTATGTGTATGCTCCATAAATAAAAAACTGCTTGGTTGCAAATAACTATGCATGATGAAGGCTTAGACTTTATTACAACAAATTGTTGTTTTCTTTTCCCTCCTTTCTATTCACTTTCCCTTATACATTGTATATACATGTGTGTGCTCCTTAAAGTAAAAGTTATTTAGTTAAAATTAAGTGTGCATGAGAAACATTAAAATTTGAGTACAATAAACTATTGTTTTTCCTTTTGCTCTTTCCTCTTCAATTTCCCTTACTATCGACATTCTAGTAATCTAGCTACTCTACTTGAAGCCAAAATAATTGCACCCACAGAAAACTCTAGGATTTTTCCCTCTGGCTAACCTAGATGATACTCCTTTTCTTTCCATTGTCCATCTTATGAGCCCCAGAAATTATCAACACATTGATCTATTCCTTCTCTTTGTAAATGGGATGTGTGCTTGGTAAAATAAACCACTAAATCAAGAAAAACAGTGCTTGATAAATAAGTAAATTACATTACAATAAATCTTTGTTAAAAGAGAAAGTAATGTTTCTAATAAACATCACTAGTTGGTTGACTAGTGATGATTTTGATGAGGAATTCATATCCTGACACAGGCAGGATGGCTTGTAGGATATGTAAAAAGATGGTAATCATGAGAAATGAAAAACAGACACTAGCTATGAAGGTTGGCATACTTTAAGAAAATAAGTGATGTGAGTATGTACTTTATTTTGAGAAAGGTTGTCAAACTATGTATTTTGAAAGATCAAATCTGATGTGTGAATTGTATCAGAATTTGAGATATTCCTTCAGTTATTTGATGGGCTTCAAGTTTATTCCACTCGCAATTGATCGACTATGTGAAATTGGAGTCTTCTGATGAAGAGCATTTGTTAATATATATGAGAATAGAGGATATAAATCTTATGTGATAAATGAACTAAAGAAATTCCTTTGAATCATGTGTCATTGGAGAATATGACGAACATTTGTGTTTGTTTGTATTGATGAAAGCATTGAAGCCTCAGTATTGAAATTGTGATGGTAATGTATTGAGGTTGAAAACACCAATGATGATATTTATGTATTTGAATGTGAATGCACAGTTAGTGCAAATTTAGTTGTTCATTTAATGATATTAGATTCATAATTGCATTTGAGAAACAATGAATGCATTAATTTGTTGTTTGAATTTGAATACACAAAAGGATATAAGTTCAGGTATTAAATTCTGAACCATATGTGGTATCTTCAACATCTATGTTTGTATGATTTCATTGATGCTTAAGTTAAAGATCATTGTTGTTGATTACAAGATTTTAAGGTTGTGCATCTTATTTTAATAAATTGGAATCTAATAATGTCAAAGATGTTCTTTGATTTAAATGGTGATCACTTTATTTTGATTCCATATGTGAAATTGTGGAATGAGCTTGAAAGAGTTATTAGTGAATACAATGAAATGTTACGATATGAAATGATATCTTATATTAAGTGATTGTTGATGAAATGAAAAGTTATATGTTTTGAACATATGATGAAGTGATGGAAAGTGTTTGGTGAAAGGTTGTCATTTTACAACCTAGATAAGATTTATTAAAGTGTCTTTGATTTGTCATTGAAATTGAAACTTCCATATATCTAAACCAATGTGATTCAGTAGATGTTGATAGAATTCTATGGTGATGCATGCGTTTTTATACAGTTATCAATTGATGATGTTGAAATGAAATGACAATGTACCTAGGAATGATCTGAATATTATACCTTATGTTGTGGAAATGGGTAAGTAATTGCATTATCTTGAAAATTTGTCATATCAGGTGAATGTGAGGGATGAATGATTTCTTTTCTTATGATGGATGTTGGGATGTGATGAGACGGAGTCTCAGACAATTATATGTATGAGTGAATGTTTATCAGGTGTATCACAATTGCATGAGTTAAATGCATAAGTCTGGACAACAGAGGAGACTCTGTTGAAATTTTGTTAGAAATGTGACACTTGATTTTCTAAAAGATAGGCAATTTCCTAATGTTAGGATTGATTAAATACATGCAGAAGAGATTTAATTTAAGTTGAGAGATGCATAGCAACTCTTTAAAGTTATTATAATGAGAAAAAGGGATGAGAAAATAGAAAGTTTGAGATGCAGATAAAGGGTATATGTTCTTAAGATCATTACAATCAAAGAAGCTATGAAGGTAGAAATAAAAAGAAGAATTTAGTCATAAATCTATTGCTATTTAAGATGGTAGAAAGAGTAGGAATGGTGGATAGAAGTTAATATCCCTATTCCAATCAATGGGTAATTATTGTGGAAGGTTAAGAAAAACATATGTTGGATGTTAAGAAAACAGAGATTGGAAATTAATTGGATTGAAACATGATCTCACTAATGTGGTGATAGGAGTATGAGTTATGAATTGAGATTTTGATGGACTACCTAGTAACGACCAAATATTAGAGTACGCAACAAAAGTGATATGATATTTAGTTTAAGTTAAAGATCAGTTACATTTTGAAGATATTATTACATGGAAGGAATTAGAAGAAATTAAGTTTATGATGAGATAAGAATACTCCTAAATTGGTTTGAAAGATAGTATGAAAAGAGTTTCAAAGGACAAAATTCAATTAAGGGGGGAAGATTGTAGCAACCCCAAATTTTGTAAATACTATTCTAGTCGTTATTATGTAAAATTGGAATTTTAGAATATAATTGGAATTTTTGACCCAACGAAAATAAATTTTTATAGAAATGGAATTTGGAGTGAAAACATGAATATTTGGAATGTATTGGAAAAATCGAGTCCAATGACATAAAGAACTATGAAATTGGAGTTTGGATGAATTTCACCCCAAATTTTTACTATTTTATGATCAAGTTATGAGTTTTTAAGAAGTATATCTTTTAATAGGATAATAATTTGGAACTAAAACTGAAACCATGAGATAGTACTCAGAAAATGGAACCGACAAGCCAAAGAACGCTAAAAATAGAGTTTGGATGAAGAAGTTGTGGGACTTCGAAGTTAGAGGCAATACGGTAATTAAAAGAAAAAACGATATAACTCAACGAAGGGGGCCAAATTGATATTGGCACCCCCCTCACATAGGAAACCCGACGTAATATCAAGTCTAGTTCTTTCTAAAACTCGACATTGACAACCCCCAAACCCTTGCTCTCCCTTATTTTTGGCGATCACTGGACTGGCATCCAAGCATGGCCTGACGTGCCTAGCCCTCATCGGGTTTTTCATCCCCGGCAAAGCCCCGGTAGTTTCCCCTCTAGCTCCTCTTCTCTGAGCAGATCCATAGTGGATATGTGTTTTTCAAAACCCAGATCGGGTTTTTTTTCAAGTTTATTTTCATGTGTCTTCCACGAGGAAGGCCTCCATCACCGGCCACAACCATTTCTCTGATTTCTTTCCCCTTTGTCACAAGCAACACGTGAAAAACCCATTTTTTTCTACATTGAAATCCACCGATGATCTGTTCTCCAGTAATACCAGAAATCCATGCTGGGTTTTTCACGTTGAGGTCACAAGTGCCCTTGAGGTTTTTCCCTCTTCTTCTGTCGGGCTTAGGCAAGTGACAATCCCATAGTCACTAGCCACCCGAGCTCCCCTCTAGTTTTCCATGGCATGGCATAGCCAGACCTGGAAGGCCAATGTACTAAGACCCATGCCAAAGATCTATGCTCTATCCCCCATTGTTTTATTCCCTATGTGATTTTCCGGTGACCTGGATCGGACGGTGCACGATCCAACTACCATCAGCCTAGGATTCCCTTGATTCCCTCTTTTTCTTCGTCTTCCCCAGGCACCCCCACGGCCAAGCTTTCAGGTCTACTAGTGTGCTTTGTTCTCCTTGACCAGATCGGGTGGTGGCTAGGAATTGGAAGCCACCTAACCACCACCATCCTTACCATTGTCCCATGTGTTTCTTTGTCACTAACACGACCTAGCTTTCAGGCGTGCCTCTGTTTTTTGGTGGCTAGGATCGGACAGTGCTAGTCTGGCCACTGGTCACCATCCACCCCTGTTTTCCCTACTATTTCACAATCACCTGAGTTGGTCACCTCCGACTCGGTTGGACAGGATTGAGTTGACCCAGTTTAACCCTTGACCTTCAAACCTGGATTTTGAGCAATCCAGGAGGAGTTTTGTGTGACACACAGGGTTTTTCATGAAATTTTTTGCTTTTATTTTCAAAAGATGGCGCACCTCTAAATTTTAAAATACAAAAATAGTGGAATATTTTTCTTTGAAATTCATTTTTTCAAAACCCAGATGTCACTTTCATGCTCACACTACACACACACATATAGTTTTCTAGAAGATAGAAATTTATTTCTTAAAATAGGACCCATCCAATGGTTGTATAACCCCTATAATATTATATTAAATGTCTAATATCACAATTCAAATGTCTAACTACACAATACAAAAGCTTTAATAAAATGTATACTTGAACATAGAAGTATGGTTGCTGAATTCCTCTTCTTGTGTACATCTTCTCCTATTTATCTGTATTTGAGATATTGTAAACATAAAACATTTACAATATCTCAATAAGCTATGCTTGGTAGGGGAGTTTAAGAAGCATGCTAAATTTAAATATGAATTAATTAATTTGCATTATTCAGAATATTCATTCTCATAACATTTATATTGACTTGAATTTACAATACGTTTCATAATTCATTACTTCATTGTTAAACCAAGTATTAACATGTTTTATAATTTAATAACCAATTGATAATCAAATAAGAGCATATTTCATAAATATCAATAATCCATTAATAAATAAAGTATTTACAATTATCCTTTATCATTTAAATAAGATAATCCAATTCCATAAACCACTCTCCATAACAGTTCTACCCATGCATATACCCATATGAAACTTATATAAAACTATGCCCTCAATCATATACGTATAGCATACAAACACATATATGGAAATTGTTAAAAGACATACAAAATTATGAATATAATCAATATCATCTAATTTACATTCCCAGACTATACTGGGTTTCAGAATCATACCCCTCATCATGTGGGGTTCATAATCATCCAGCCTCTACTAGTATATCAATATAATTCTCATGCCCCTCACCATACGAGGTCCGCAATCCTTCAGCCATTGCTGAGAAAATAATATAAGGCATATCATCATACCACATCATATAAGGCATCTCATAATACCATCATATAAGCACCATAGTGCATCAAATATAAGGACTATTATGCCGCAATCTAAATTCGTACAACGCGCCTGGATAACTGCATAATAATTCACTAATACTGAGGTGGAAATGACAAAATCACTATGGTGGCCTTCCCATGATTGGTTGTACCCTACTTTTAGCCTCCCTTGGTATCCATATCATCACAATTTCGGAGAGTAGGTGGCCAAACCCTCACAACTCTCCTAGCATAGCATCCCTAGGCCTATGCCTGTCTAAAACAAACTCTCAAGCTTCCATGCACGGATGTAAAACATTCATAATAGCAGGTAATTTGCCTGTTCATATATTGCATAACAAGAATAACATCCTCACTTATTTGGTGATAATCCACCAAGGATGTATCCTATAAACCTAGACTCACACACCACCATTATTGACATGGTACCCATGTACTATAAACATAATTTCACAATTCACATATATGATGTACAAGTCATAATGTAATGCCTCAAATTTTGAAGATATTATGTAAAAGTGGTTAATTCTAAAAATTAATATATGTTTTAGATGTTTAATATTAATAAAAATATAAAACAAAGGAATTTGTGAGAAAAATTAGTACCATTAGATTCTACATTCAAAATGGAATCCAACGCCTCAAAGAACGCCAAAAACGGAGTTCATATGACTAAGTTATGACCTTTTGAAGATGAAGGGGGATTTTTGTAAAATATAAGTAAAATAGAACGATTCGAAAACACAGGGGGTCATTTTACTAACGGCACCCCCAGGTCATCCCCTACGTCCAGCCATTGCCATTCTTGACCCTTTCAGAACTGCCTCTGTAGGACGGTGGTGGAAAGCATGGTGGCACCGCCTTTGGGCAGCACCGCCTTCGTGGGCTATAAAAGTCCTCTACCCATCTCCCTCTGGGCATCCCTTCTTCTCCCTCATCTCCAGCAAGGGTTTCTCCTTCGTCGGAAAACCTCCCCTCTCAGTTTTTTCCTTTCTCCCACGACACAGGCACCACCGAAATGGGGCGTGCCTCTTCCCTTCTTCTCTCTCGCTTGCTTCTCCTTTGTTTCTTCCCTACAGCTTTAGCCGTTTTTGCACTGCCGACGGGAGGGTTTTCTGCAGCACGACGAACTCGCACCCACCGGCTATGGCACCCTCTTAGGCTTCCAGGTAATACCCTTTTCCCTCCTCTTTCCCTTTCTCTGGTTTTCCCCTTCCCCAGGCCAAATCCATGCCGGCTCTGGTGTTTCCTGACTGAAAATTGCCGGTTCCATAACCAGCCCAGCGAAGGAAACTGTCCTAGGGCAAGGTGCGTGATGCATGCCCGGAACGCGCCCCGTGGGGCGGACCTTGAGCGTGCGACCACATATAGGCATTGTCCCTAGTTCGACCAGGACTCAACCAGGCCTTCGAGCACGTGCGATGTGGGTGCATTAGTCTTGGTTCGACCAGGGCGCATGAGCGCCCCGGGAACCATGACGCGTGCACCTGCGCCGAAGATGCGTCCGCGCGACACTATCTAGAATGTGCACCCAAGCGCGTCGCTCGGGCATGCGCACGCGTGCGAGCACAACTACGGTCTTTGTTCGACCGGTATGCATACACGTCCTGGGAACCATGACGCGCAGGGTCCGCATAGACAAATATAGTTCGTTCGTGACTTTGGCACACTAAAGATGCAATTACAAGGGCTGTAGGACTCTGGGGCTGTAGGACTCTGATTAACCATTTGAAAGAACCATTGTGTCTGTATTAATGACGTAGACCTAATTAGACTATAAAACTTAGGATCAGAGGACTATTTTATGTGATTAGAGCCCAAAAACTCTAGAGATCTCATAGATCTACAAGATAAAAAATGATCAAACTTCATAGATGGATTCATTGGGTCTATTAGAGTCTAAATTCCCTATATTAACCTTTGAATTTTGAATTTTAGATCTGACTATCCAAGTCAAGTGTAAGCCCATTCGAAGCATCAAGATAGGAGATCTGACTAAAAAGGCAGATCTAGCCGTAATCTAAAGATTTAAGTAGTGATTTGTAAATATATAGAAAATAATATTTGAATCCTTGTTATCCATTAACATCCAGGATTTCACAAGATGATTTAGGGAAGAGTAGTGATGAACGCGATTTAAGAGACATCGAGGTAAGTAGTCTGATACTGCTACGTTTTTAATGCATTTCCAAATGTACTTGATTTATTAATCTTATATTATCGAGTTATTTTCATAATATATGGTCTTGAATGCGATCATTTGCATTGAGATGATTTTATGAATGCATTGCTCGCATACTTTAGAATGGATGGCATAAATTGCATGAATTAAAACAATTGCATTGCCTATCCTCGAGGGTTGCCAAAAGACATTGGAGTGCCCAAAAGATGCTGGTTAGGCAGTTGTGAGGGCCAGGCAGTGTGAGGGACCCAAAGAGGACATTGAAAATGATTGCATAAATTGCATGATTTACAATGAATAAGTGCATAAATTGCATGATTTATGATTATTGCGATCCGGATAAAAGCATAACCTTGAGGATTACCAAAAGACGCTGGTGAGATAGTGTGAGGGACCCAAAGAGGATATGATTTTTATATTTTATGGGTTGATAAGCCTGGTGGGCATTATGCTGAAAGGAGGTACGGGGTTGGCCTCCCGGCCTCTACCACGAAAAGGGTGGATGGTATCACTGCCAAAAAGGCATTGTCCCTTCCCTGACTGCTTTGGTAAATAGGGACGACCACTGGAGGTGTTTACGGCACCCTTTTGGGGACATCCATAATCGCCGTGGAGGCTATGGTGGATTCCAGCTGTATGTTGAGTATGAGCGTAGTGGCCCTATGATTTCAGTGTGATTGATATGCATATAACATTGAGATGGTCGTATACGAGTACTCGTGACCAGTTGGCATAACGTGTACGCCGAGAGACTCATATGCATGATACTAGCATTTGCTTAAATGATCACTATTTTAAGAGTTTCATCATTATTATATTTGACTCGCTGGTTTGATGCATTTGTCGAGATCTTCGTATATGGATCTATTGATTTCTATTTTGGTCATATTTATATGACGTGATTTGCATAAGGATTCCATGAATGAAATTGTATCAATAAGCTTATGTTTTATGCATAATTATGCATGCTTACACAAAAGGAATCACTGATGTTTTACATGAAAAGCTCTTGGAATCATGCATGTTGGCTATCGTGTTTTCAAAATAGTAGCATCAGATCACCTACTGGGTATGAGAAATACTCACCCTAATATATTATTTTTCCAAATTAGCTCCACACAGAATTAGAAGAAGCATCAGAACATGTTAGTGCTACGATCAAGTGAGTGAAGAGAAGACAAGTATGAATGTAAGAAAGCCCTTTACCTTTTGGACATGTAGCTGTACTTATTTACAGTTGGGTTGTGAGCTGTGACTGGATAGACCTGGGAAGACATATGATTTTCAAAATTTTTCAGCAACTACTTTACTAGTCTCAAGAGTAAATGACACTTTGGATTTTCAAAATGAGTTTAAAACAAAAATATTTTTTCGTTGCATTGCATTGATTTTCTAAAAGTGTTTTCAAATAGGGATTGATCCAGCCCTAGGAATTAGTTATTACATTTAAAAATGCATGTGAAAACCCAGGTTGTCACAGTTGGTATCAGAGCTTAGTTTTATCCTTTTACAGTCAGTCTAGCTTGTCCAAGGGTCATAGACAATCGAGAAAATTAAGAAGAAGTAGTATAAATAGAAGTAGTAGAGATGACTAGAATAAAAAATAATATTAGACCACAAAGAAATGCACCGCACCATAAAGAAGATAGATTTAGCAAATACATAGGTCTTGGATGGCTAAACTCCAAGGTGCTTTTTGTTGGATTGTTGTGCAGTGGTGCAAACAGGCAAACTCGTATATGAATCAGATTATAATGATGAAGAAGGATGTTAGTGAACTTACCAGTAGATAACTTTGACCTATACTAGATCAATCAAGTGGGAACATCGAAGAACTTAGATGGCATAATTGGAACCTTAGGGCTATTTTACCATCATAGAGAAGATCACGATATGAGTATATTAGCAAGAGGGATACAATGTGAGCATGATAGGAATGACAAAGAAATTGAGTATAATAGGAAGATGAAATTCGAGGAATTGAGAAAATCATTACTTAGGATGATATCTCCTGACAATTAAGCCTTAATGGATGATGACAAAGCCTGGATAAGGGGTTGTAATTTTATAAACTTGATAGAAATTATATGCACTAGTATTGATAAATTAGCATGAAAGGGACTAAGTATTAGAGTACGCAGCGGAAGCGGCTCTTACGTACTTAAGGTAGGCATAAAGATATGATAAATTTTAGGTATATTTAAGATCTTGTGGAAGAAAGTATGAGGATGGTAAGTTGAGAGTGTGCCTAAGATTGGTCACATGATAACATGAACGGAATTTGAAGGATGCAATTCCCTGGTCATTAACCCAATTAAAGTATTGGATAAAAGAATAAGGGAATGTTAGAAGAAAGAATTATGGAATAAAGCAAAGAAATTTTTCGTAGTTCGAGTTCTAAGGACCACACTCATTTAGAAGTAGTCCAAGAGACTGATAACTTGAAGGTAATAATTTATAGAATTTTGAGGGTGAAATTCTTTTAAGGGGGTAATGATGTAATGCCTCAAATTTTGAAGATATTATGTAAAAGTGGTTAATTCTAAAAATTAATATATGTTTTAGATGTTTAATATTAATAAAAATATAAAACAAAGGAATTTGTGAGAAAAATTAGTACCATTAGATTCTACATTCAAAATGGAATCCAACGCCTCGAAGAACACCAAAAACGAAGTTCATATGACTAAGTTATGGCCTTTTGAAGATGAAGGGGCATTTTTGTAAAATATAATTAAAACAGAACGATCCGAAAACACAGGGGGCCGTTTTACTAACAACACCCCCCAAGTCATCCCCTACCTCCAGCCACCGCCATTCGCGAACCTTCCAGAACAGCCTCTGTAGGACGGTGCTAGAAAGGATGGCGGCACCGCCTTCGTGGGCTATAAAAGCCCTCTACCCATCTCCCTTTGGGCATCCCTTCTTCTCCCTCATCTCCGGCAAGGGTTTCTCCTTCGTCGGAAAATCTCCCCTCCCAATTTTTTCCTTTCTCCCATGGCACAGGCACCACCGGAATGGAGCGTGCCTCTTCCCTTATTCTCTCTCACTTGCATCTCCTTTGTTTCTTCCCTACAACTTCAGCCGTTTCTACACTTCCGACGGGAGGGTTTTTTGTAGCACGGTGAACTCGGACCCACCGACTATGGCACCCTCTTAGGCTTCCAGGTAATACCCTTTTCCCTCCTCTTTCCTTTCTCTGGTTTTCCCCTTCCCCAGGCCAAATCCATGACGGATCTGGAGTTTCCCGGCTGAAAATCGCCAATTCCATAACCAACCCAGCGAAGGAAACTGTCCTAGGGCAAGGTGCTTGATGCATGCCTAGAACGCGCCCCATGGGGCAGACCTTGAGCGTGCAACCATGTACAGGTGCTGTCCCTGGTTAGATCGGGACTCAACCAGGCCTTCGGGCACGTGCGATGTGGGTGCATGAGTCCTGCTTTGACCAGGGTGCGCAAGCACCTCGGGAACCATGACGTCGCACCCCCGCCGAAGATGCGTCTGCGGGACACTGTCTAGAATGCGTGCCCAAGGACGTCGCTGGCGCATGCGCGCACGTGAGAATACAGCTACTGTTTCTGTTCGACTAGTACATGAACGCTTCCTGGGAACCATGACACGAGGCCCGCGTAGACGAATTTAGTTCGTTCATGACTTTAGGACACTAAAGATGCAATTACAGGGGTTGTAGGACTCTGATTGACCATTCGAAAGAACCGTTGTGTCCGTATTAATGACGCATACCTAATTAGACTATAAAACTTAGGATCCGAGGACTATTTTATATGATTAGAGACCAAAAACTCTAGCGATCTCATAGATCTATAAGATAAAAATGATTGAACTTCATAGATGGATTCCTTGGGTCTATTAGAGTCTAAATTCCTTATATTAACCTTTGAATTTTAGATCTGACTATCCAAGTCAAGTGTAAACCCATTCGAAGCATCAAGACATGCAATTTGACCAAAAAGGCAGATCTAACTATAATTTAAAGTTTTAAGTAGTGATTTGTAAATTGATAGAAAATAATATTTGAATCCTTGTTCTCCATTAACATCCAGAATTTCACAAGATGATTCAAGGACGAGTAGTGATGAACGCAATTCAAGAGACATCGAGGTAAGTAGTCTGATACTGCTACATTTTTAATGCATTTCCAAATGTACTTGATTTATTAATCTTATATTATCGAGTTATTTTCATAATGTATGGTCTTGAATGTGATCATTTACATTGAGATGATTATATGAATGCATTGCTCACATACTTTAGAATGGATGGCATAAATTGCATGAATTAAAACAATTGCATTGCCTATCCTTGAGCATTGCCAAAAGACATTGGAGTGCCCAAAAGACGCTGGTTAGGCAGTTGTGAGGGCCAGGCAGTGTGAGGGACCCAAAGTGGACATTGAAAATGATTGCATAAATTGCATGATTTACAATGAATAAGTGCATAAATTGCATGATTTACGATTATTGCGATCCGGATAAAAGCATAACCTTGAGGATTACCAAAAGACGCTGGTGAGGCAGTGTGAGGGACCCAAAGAGGACATGATTTTTATATTTTATGGGTTGATAAGCCTGGTGGGCATTATGCTGAAAGGAGGTACGGGATTGGCCTCCCGGCCTCTACCACGGAAAGGGTGGATGGTATCACTGCCAAAAAGGCATTGTCCCTTCCCTGATTGCTGTGGTAAACAGGGACGACCACTGGAGGTATTCACGGCACCCTTTCGGGGACATCCATAGTTGCTGTGGAGGCTATGATAGATTCTAGATGTATGCTGAGTATGAGCGTAGTGGCCCAATGATTTCGGTGTGATCGATATGTATATAGCATTGAGATGGTCGTATACGAGTACTCGTGACCAGTTGGCGTGACGTGTACGCTGAGAGACTCATGTGCATGATACTAGCATCTGCTTAAATGATCACTATTTTAAGAGTTTCATCATTATTATATTTGACTCGCTAGTTTGATGCATTTGCCGAGATCTTCGTATATGGATCGATTGATTTCTATTTTAGTCATATTTATATGACGTGATTTGCATAAGGATTCTATGATTGAAATTGCATCAATAAGCTTATGTTTTATGCATAATTATGCATGCTTACACAAAAGGAATCACTGATGTTTTACATGAAAAGCTCTTGGAATCATGCATGTTGCCATAGTGTTTTCAAAATAATAGTATCAAATCACCTACTGGGTATGAGAAATACTCACCCTAATCTATTATTTTTCCAAATTAGCTCCACACAGAATTAGAAGAAGCATGAGAACATGTTAGTGCTACGATCAAGTGAATGAAGAGAAGACAAGTATGAATGTAAGTAAACCCTTTACCTTTTGGACATGTAGCTGTACTTATTTACAGTTGGGCTGTGAGCTGTGACTGGATAGACCTAGGAAGACATTTATGATTTTCAAAAAATTTCAACAACTACTTTACTAGTCTCGAGAGAAAATGACACTCGGGGTTTTCAAAATGAGTTTAAAAGAAAAAGATTTTTCCGTTGCATTGCATATATTTTCTAAAAGTGTTTTCAAATAGGGATCGATCCCACCCTAGGAATTAGTTATTACATTTAAAAATGCATGTGAAAACCTGGGTCGTCACACATAAGCACCAATTATAACATGCAATTCTTTTAATTAACATTATTTTCATCATTTCATGTGACGACCCGGGTTTTCTCATGCATTTTTAAATGCAATATCTAATTCCTAAGGCGGGATGCATCCCTATTTGAAAACCATTTTATAAAAACCATGCATTGCAGCGAAAAATCTTTGGTTTTAAACTCATTTTGAAAACAGCGAGTGTCATTTGCTTTCACAACAGCCAAAGTAGTTTTTGAAAAACTTTAGAAATCATAAATGTTTTTTCCCAGGTCTATCTAGTCACAGCACACAGCCCAACTGTAATTAAATATAAATGCATGTCCAAAGGGTAGAGAGTTTACTCACATGTATAGTTTTCTCCTTTATTTATTCACTTGCTCATAGCACTAATATCTCCTAAGGCGTCTTCTATTTGTAAGTGGAACTATCCTGAAAAATGTTAAGGATAGGGTGAGTATATACTATACTCAATAGGAGTCTATCACTACTAGTTTTGCAATGCATGCTACGTTTAAAATCATGTGCTCTTAAAAACATGTGCATGTTCGAACAATCATGTTCAATATCGATATTAAAAACCACTGTCAAACTGAAATACTGACGACTTAAAGAATAGCATAATCCAAGTCGAAAGTATCATATATCATAAACATAATGATATGTATAAGATGCTCCACTGAATCCAACTCATGGAGATTTGGTATGGTCGACCAACCTCATGTCATGCCATATGCAATGCAAGTAAATCCTCAAACCATAGGGTCCAACTATGCCCACGACCTCGTCGCCATGTGGTCCCCGGGTACCTGAGGACATAGGGTCATATGCCTCCACGGGACATATGACACTTCGACCCAGTGCCGTGACACCAGTGGTAGCCCCCTGTACCACATGCAGTCGAAGCAGGGACGTTGCCCTTTTTGGGCATGGTACCCATCCACCTAATAGTGGTAGAGGCTGGAGGCTGTTGATTGTTTTACCGCAAGTGCACGGGCTATTGTAGGGTAGCTTATGCAAGTACGGGTCGATCCCACGAGGACTTGATTTAAAATGGAGTTTCAATAAAATCTAATTAATAAAAGAATCAAAACAAAGAATATAGCAAAATTCAACTAACAATAAAATAAAATCTATATTTATTCAATTGTTGCAATGTACACAATTATTTATTCCAAAAACACAAAAAATACAATAAAATGATCAGTCCTGGATAAGCCTGTCCTAGATTGCACTGTCCCTGGATAGTCAAAATGATGATAAAACAGAACCGGGACATAGATGTAAATAGAATAGGGACCCAGTTGGAATTAACTCGGGGACTCAAATGGAATTAAACAGGGGACCCAAATGGAATTTCTGATAAAGGATAGAAGTGGAATTAAAACAGGGACTCAAATGGGATTACTGGGATCTTCCAGGGGCAAATGTGGAATTCGGGGGTTTCTGGTTTTATAACGAAAAAAAACCAGGAAAACAACGATGGAAGAAGAGGAGAAAACCGGAAGAGAAGAGGAAGAAGGAAGAAGGGAGAAGAGGAAGAGAAGGAAGATGGGTTCTGGGTTTTCTCCCCCAGGACCGTCTGGTGCTGCAGAGAAAGACGCCGGAGAAGGAAGCCAGACCGGAGAGAAGCAGAAACGCGGGGGTGCAGAGAGAGAGAGAGAGAGAGAGAGATGTCTGGGCGGTGATGATGAAGATGGGAGGTGCTTGTCCAGTGGGGACTGGAGAAGGGAGCAGAGGATCGACGGGTTGGACTCTGGAAGACAGAAGCCGGAAAGGGGTGTCGTCCGGTGATGTCGTCTGGTGCTGTCTAGGCAGATGAATGGTGCCAGGAGAGACAGAGGGGAAGAGAAGAGAGGCCGGGGTGTCTTGAGTCTGGAGATTGGGAGTGTCCAGTGCCGGTGAACAAGAGAAGGTGAAGCTAAGGGTGAGCAGGGCTAGGCGATGCTGGTCTAGTTCGGATTGGGGGCAGAAGTCCGTGACATAGATCACGGTGGGAGCTGGGCAGGGGGAAGATCCGTCCAGCCAAAGAGGAGAAAGACGAGAGAAAGAGAGAGTGGAGTAAAGAGAGAGATTGGGTACGGTGAGAATGTGGTTGAGAAAGAGGGAAGAGAAGAGAAGAGAACGGGCTGTGTACGATTGGGAAAGAGAGTATAGAGAAAGAGACGTGGGAAAGCGGGTAGAGGGGATTGAGAGAAGAAGACGAGAAGAACGTTGGGAAGAGAAGAAGTGGGGTTTGACGGGTTTGCCTCCAACGTGATCCAGCCAAAGATGGAGTTGAGAGGGAGAAAGGTGGAGAGGAGAGGAAAATAAGAGAGGAGGGATTGACGGGTCTGTCTCCTCTAATGTTCTAGCCAAGGAGATATTATTAAGAAGAAGAGAGATGAAAGAGGGAAAGAGGCGTGATGGGTTTCCTCTTCCAGCCTAGGAAGGCGATAGAGAGAGAAAGAGAGAGTTGGGTACTTGAGAATGAGGAAGGGAAAAAGAAAAAGGAAAGAAGGAAAAAGAAAGAGGAGAAGGAAAAGGAAAAGAAAAGAAAGAAAAGAGGAAAAGGAAGGAAAAAGAAAAGAAAGAAAAGGAAAAGAAAAAAAGGAAGGGAAAGAGGAAAAGGAAAAGGAAAAGGAAAAGGAAAAAGGAAGAAAAGGAAAGAGGAAGAAAAGGAAAGAAAGAAGTGGGGGAAAGAGTTGCCCTTTACATGTTCTTTCCATTTTGTCCATGATTTCTATTTCATCTATCTCCATGGGTGATCTGGTCCATCCATCGCCCTTTAAGATGATCTGCACCGTTATCTTTTAATCACAGCCATCCGTGCGTCCTTTGGTTGATCTGCAAAAGACTAGACTAAATTAGACTCATCTGAACCGTACATTAGTCATCTAATGAACTCTAATGATCATCTGACCGTTGATTTTGACAAATTAAGGTTTGGATGGTCAATTGGATTTATATTCAAAATCAAGCTAAGTTTTGTAAAATTGAACGGTTAGATGATCTAATTGAACGCTAAATTAGGGGAATTTTGACCAAAATTAAACACTTAACACACCCCCCAACCAGCATTTTGCTAGTCCCTAGCAAAACATGTGAAAAACCAAATTTCAAGATTTCAAATTTTATTTTTAAGTCAACTCCTCTTTTTTCTTAGAGAATTATCTTCAATAAATCACATCAACTTTATCATACTAATAAAAATGACTAAAAAATTCAAAACCCTACCCATATGCCAAAATAATTCCAATTAAGCTCAAATCTCAGAGTGAGTGTGTGCATGTACAGTTTACATATAGAATCATCTTAATCTCTAAGTAAACTTCTAACTTTTGAACTCCATCCGAAATATGTTTTGACCTCAAGCCTCACTAATGACATACACTCAGAAACAAAATCTCTCAGATAAAGGGGTCAAATCATATCTCTCTTTTAATTATGTGAGTTGAGTCAATAAAAGTAACATTTTCTCACATGCACTCATGAAAATTGGGAGTTACTAAGGAATTTCATTGTTTTGATCCCTTTAGAATAGATGTCATTACCTTTGAATATTTAGAAATACCACTCTTTTATATCCTGTCCATTCATTTCCTCATCAAGACTATATTTCTCCTAGAATCAATAGGTCTTTAATTGGGACGAAACGTAGGCTTAGGACAAGGTATCAAAGAAAGGGTATAAGGATATTCAAAGTTTCTTCAGAAAATAAGTAGAGGTCTTCTAAAGTTGATAATTCTTTCTTTCTTTGATGAAGTGAATATTTCTTCTTTTTCTTTTCTCTTTTTTTTTTTGCATTCTTCAAACATTTTTTTTTTTTCAAACTATTTCAGTACTTTTGAATCACTTTGAAGAATATTTCTTTTCTTGATATCCACTTTTCATTACAACTAAAAGGTATTTCTTCATTCTTCTCTAACTTATTTTTCAAAGAAAATGGGTAATGGATAATTTATACTGGGTTAATATGAGTAAAGGGTAATTTGGGTGGCAAAAGAAAAGGCTTATATTAAAGGCTCAAGTTGGCTGACTAGTGGTAACAATACTTTATGGGTAGGCTTTATGTCTCTAGGTTATAACAAGGATGGCCTAAATCATTTTCTAGGTTTCCTATAATCCATCAAATTCAATGAACTTCTAAAATTTTAAAGGTAATATTCTAATTATTCAGGTAATTAGCCAAATTAAGAGTATGGGATCAATTTTCTTTAAGCATGCTGAAGAAAATTAGGAACATTTATAACCTCTCACAAAGGATGAATATCTCTAAAACTCACTTAGGTTATAGGTCTCCACTGAATTTCTTCAGAATCTCCAAATTATAGTCACTTATCAATCTAGACTATCTATATGCAACTGCGTGTACAGATGTGATCTGAGACTTTGCTTTCATAGAATACTTTAGAAAATGAGTAAAAAGATGAATTAATCATATTCAATTCTATTAATAAGCTAAAGTTATCTAGATTATACTTCAGAAAATCCAATTCTCATCATAGTGTAGGAAATTAACCTAAATTTTTTCATTTTTTTCATTTCATTTTTTTTTTTTTAAAGTCAAGGAAAGCACCTATAAAACTAAAAAAAAACTAGAATTTGCTAGAATTCTACACCCCCCAACCTGAGAGAAACATTGTCCTCAATGTTGTAAAAAGTAGGACCTAAAATGAATATGGGTGATGTAGAAAACAACAAAAATGAAAAACTCTGGGTTGCCTCCCAGTGAGCGCTAAGTTTAACGTCTTCAGCCAGACATATATCCTCATTTATCTTTGAGTGTTCCTGATTCCAATAATGAAATGGCAAGATTTCTCACACCACTTCAAAATCTCACGATAGTCTATATAGTTCATCCACCCTGAAATTTTTGGTGATGGTATAATTATAACACAATAGACTACCATGAATGTCCATTGAATGAGACCACTTTGATGATCTCCTATCTTCAAAATTTCACGGTAATCAATATAACTCCTCCACCTTGAAAATTTAGGTGGTGGAATCTCTATAACAATGTGAACTACCGTGAATTCTTTTAAACCATGTGGAGGGTCCTCTTTTTCCCTTACATTTTCTTGACATTGAGACATAAGCTGACTCTGTCCTTCCTTAAAAGATTGTTCTTGTATTAATAGAGGAGGGAGCATGGTTTTGCTTACATCCTGATTTTCTTCTAGTGTGTACCTTAGAGTTAGTTGATGTATGGACAGTAGATCAATGGACTCTTTCTTGTCCTGTTCTATTGGCACATGCAATACTTCATGTGGGCCTAATTTCTTATTTAATGATTTTTCAAACAAAGGCTGTAGGTCCCAATCAGGTACATATTCTACATTAAAAGACTTATTTGGAATTTCAGGCTCTGCAAGTGGTTCTACTGATGATGGGAGGTAAGTGATCTCACTTAATGGAAGCTCCTCAAAATGAGGTTTCCATTTACCTGTATCCATGATAGGAACAGAATCAAGGAGGGCATTAACTTCCTCTATTAATGCATCCTCATTAAACTCATTAAAATGGGCCAAACAGGCCTCCAGTGGGTCTGACAAGGAAGACGACTGAAACTGATCTTGCACAACTGAATTGATCATGTTAATACTGTGCAAATCATCAGTAGTTTCACTAGGTTGGTTACAAATGTTAAAGATGTTTAGCTCTAATGTCATATTGCCAAAAGATAGTTTCATGACACCATTTCTACAGTTGATTAAGGCATTGGACGTAGCCAAAAATGGTCATCCCAGGATAACTGGTATTTCATTCTTCTCATTCACCACCGGTTGTGTATCTAGAACTAGAAAATCGACAGGGAAGCAAAATTGTTCTACCTGGACTAACACATCCTCTATTACCCCTCTCGGTATTTTTATAGAACGATCAGCTAGCTGGAGCGTAGTAGATGTAGGTTTCAGTTCACCCAGACCTAACTATTCGTATACTGAGTATGGTAATAGATTTACACTAGATCCTAAATCAAGAAGAGCTTGGTTAATCTTGTAGCTGCCAATAATGCAAGTAAGAGTGGGGCAACCAGGATCTTTGTACTTTAGTGGTGTATGGTGTTGAAGAATAGAACTAACCTATTCAGTCAAAAATGCCTTCTTTTGGACATTCAATTTTCTCTTTATGGTACATAAGTCTTTTAAGAATTTGGCATATGATGGGATTTGTTTTATAGCATCTAAGATCGGTATGTTGATCTTGACGTGCTTGAAAATCTCTAAAATCTCATCATTAGATGCAGACTTTGGGGCTTGACGCAACCTTTGAGGAAATGGAGCAGGTATAGGACATGGGTCAACAGGTGAAACAGGGTCCTTTTGTTTAGAGTTTTCTTTAAATTTCGTGGATTTTTCTACCTTTTCAGTCTTTTGAGGCTCATCTTTCTCAATTCTTTTACCACTCCTAAGAATAGTAATAGCCTTAGTTTGTTCCATGGTAGAGCTAGATGTTTCATTAGATGCATTAATGCTAACCGCATGCACTCCCTTAGGGTTTGCTTGTGGTTGAGCTGGGAACTTTCCTTTTTCCATACTTTGCATCATTTGACTCATCATGTTTTTTAATTCATTCATGGACTGGTTGGTTTGTTTTATTTGACTTTCTAATTGAGAAATTTTCCTTTCCTGGTTTTGAATGTTTTGATTATCCTCAACATGCCTTTTAGGTGGGGGCAAGTAAGGTCCAGAAGGAGGTTGATGAGTTTGATAAGGTAAGGTAAGAAGTCCTTGGTTTTGTTGATGAGGTTGATATTGTCTTGATTGTGGAACATTAGCAGTAAGTCCATTTTTCCAACTAAAGTTTGGATGGTTTCTCCAGTTGGGGTTATAAGTGTCTGAATATGGGGAGAAAGGTCTTTTATATGTGTTAAGTGCATTAGCTTGATCATGAAGTACATCTTGAAAAGCAGGGATTGTAGGACATTCCTGAGTAAGATGTGACGTACTTTCACAAATACTACACACTTGTTCTTCTTTATTTGAGTTTTTCTTTCCCATTTCTATGGCTTCTACTTTTCTCGCTAGGGATGCTACTTTGGCATTGATATCATCTTTTTCAGACATAGCATACATGCCTCCCCTAGCATGGGTGCTATTGGGCTTAGGTCTATCTGTATGTTCTATTCTTTCTGAGTCAGCCCAAGTCTGTGCACTTGCGCGTAACCATTCCAAATACTCCTCTGCCTCATCTGGTTGTTTGTTGAGAAAGTTGCCATTACACATCATCTCTACAAACTGGAGCATGTCAGAATTTAGTCCTTCATAAAAGAAGCTGATGATGCGCCATGGTTCATAGCCATGATGTGGGCAAGTGAGTTGTAGTTCTTTGAACCTTTCCCAGCATTGATAGAATGATTCTTTATCCTTCTGGGTAAAGTTCATTATTTTGCGGCGAAGCGTATTGGTTTTATGGGTAGGGAAAAACTTCTTTAAGAATTCCCTAGTCATTTCATTCCAGGTTCTTATGGAACCTGATGGCGATGCATTAAACCACATTTTTGCTTTTTCCTTTAAAGAGAAAGGAAAAAGTTTAAGTCCGACAAGATCTAGACCTATATTTTGAGTTCTCTGGGTACTACATACCTCATCAAATTCTTTAAGGTGCAAATAAGGACTCTCACTATCTAGACCATGGAATTTGGGAAGTAATTGGATTACTCCCGTTTTTAATTCTAACGCACCAGCATTTTGAGGAAGAATTACACAGGATGGTGTGCTGGTGTGTGTAGGCTGAAGGTAGTCTTTTAAAGTTCTACCACGAAAGTTTTGATGACCCTCAATATTATCATCCCCATGTTCACTTTGTTGGTCCCACTCCCTATTGTTTCTTCTCCAATCTCTATTTGGTTGATGATTATTCCTCCTTGGTGGAGGTTGATATTCATCTTCTATCAAGGGTGGTGGGTCCTCATTCATGATGAGTGGAGCCCCTTGACTTCCATGGGGTGAATTACCCCTTGAGCGTTGATCAGCCATAGATGTGGCCTGATCTTGCAGTATGTCTTTTTGGTCGTACTTGACTAACCTTCCGGGTTTGTCGCGTCGCCAAAAGTGCATACAAGGGAAGCTTCTTTTTGTTTTTTTTTGTTTTTTGTTTTTTTTTGTTTTTTGAGAAAGCTAACCTAAATGATGCAACCTAACTTCTAGAATGATGCGCAAACAAAAGGGCACACTCAAATAATCCTAAGGCTAATAAGCAGCAATATATTTGATTTTCTTGATTATCTGTGGGGACGATGCTTTTATTAGCCTAGACTAGCGCTCCTCCTCTCTTTAGGAGTTGATTACTGCTTACCAATTAGGTTCTAACCAAGGTGGTTAATGCAACCCTCGTGTAAGGAGGCGTTTAAACCTCAACAAACGTCAATAGGAGGTGGGGGAAGAGCGAGGCTCTATTAGATAACCCCCAATAACCACAGTGATCAAAAGCCACTGGACTGACAGTAAATCGCGTCCTATTAAGAGGGTCCTACGAGCATGTGATGGCCCTATAGGTCTCTTCTGATTGATTTTAAATTAACGTGAAAGGAAGGTTTGCGCGCTTGAGGTGATTATCCTGAGTGGGCCAAGAGGTGGTGATGAAATCCACCCTTGATCTTATGGGGGTAGGGTGCCCTTACTAATTAATTTTCACACACCATAGCAATTCGATCAGCATATAAATCACCTTAAAACTTTAAACATGCCCTAAGAATGCAATTAAAAGCAGTAAACTAATGCAAAATCCTAAAATGCAACAATTATAAAAAAAAAATGCTTCTATATGAGTTACACTACCAAACGATGCAAATTATTCTAAATGCAAACCCTAATCTAGGAAATAAATGAGTGAGGAAACTCACAGTGGGGTTTCTGATGAAGATCAAGTGTGAACCACCTTATCCCACACTTGCCCTGTATTATACAACCCTTTAAATTTTAAAATGGAAATTGCAATTTACAAGGATCTTCACTACAAGATTCACTCAAAAGGAAAAAGAAAGTCTTATTCTAGGAAAGCAGGGAAGTTTCCAATTTGGTGAAGATCCACTTGCCAAATTCCTCCACTTTCCTATTTCCTGAAAAATAAAATTAGAAATTAGTACCAAATTCAGGAAACAAGGTGATTATGCCCAAAAAAAAAATTGAAAAATGCAGCTAAAATTTCCTAAAATGCTAAAAATTGCAATTCCTAATTTTATGTATTTTTCTGATTTTTTTTAAATTTTTTTGGATTTTTTAATTAAATTTTATGAAAACTCTTTTGCAAGTCCCCGGCAACAGCGCCAAAAACTTGTTGATTGTTTTATCGCAAGTGCACGGGCTATTGTAGGGTAGCTTATGCAAGTACGGGTCGATCCCACGAGGACTTGATTTAAAATGATGGAGTTTCAATAAAATCTAATTAATAAAAGAATCAAAACAAAGAATATAGCAAAATTCAACTAACAATAAAATAAAATCTATATTTATTCAATTGTTGCAATGTACACAATTATTTATTCCAAAAACACAGAAAATGCAATAAAATGATCAGTCCTGGATAAGCCTGTCCTAGATTGCACTGTCCTTGGATAGTCAAAATGATGATAAAACAGAACCGGGACATAGATGTAAATAGAATAGGGACCCAGTTGGAATTAACTCGGGGACTCAAATGGAATTAAACAGGGGACCCAAATGGAATTTCTGATAAAGGATAGAAGTGGAATTAAAACAGGGACTCAAATGGGATTACTGGGATCTTCCAGGGGCAAATGTGGAATTCGGGGGTTTCTGGTTTTTTAACGAAAAAAAACCAGGAAAACAACGATGGAAGAAGAGGAGAAAACCGGAAGAGAAGAGGAAGAAGGAAGAAGGGAGAAGAGGAAGAGAAGGAAGATGGGTTCTGGGTTTTCTCCCCCAGGACCGTCTGGTGCTGCAGAGAAAGACGACGGAGAAGGAAGCCAGACCGGAGAGAAGCAGAAACGCGGGGGTGCAGAGAGAGAGAGAGAGAGAGAGAGAGAGAGAGAGAGAGAGAGAGAGAGAGAGAGAGAGAGATGTCTGGGCGGTGATGATGAAGATGGGAGGTGCTTGTCCAGTGGGGACTGGAGAAGGGAGCAGAGGATCGACGGGTTGGACTCTGGAAGACAGAAGCCGGAAAGGGGTGTCGTCCGGTGATGTCGTCTCTTGTCTAGAGATGAATGGTGCCGGGAGAGACAGAGGGGAAGAGAAGAGAGGCCGGGGTGTCTTAAGTCTGGAGATTGGGAGTGTCCAGTGCCGGTGAACAAGAGAAGGTGAAGCTAAGGATGAGCAGGGCTAGGCGATGCTGGTCTGGTTCGGATTGGGGGCAGAAGTCCGTGACATAGATCACGGTGGGAGCTGGGCAGGGGGAAGATCCGTCCAGCCAAAGAGGAGAAAGACGAGAGAAAGAGAGAGTGGAGTAAAGAGAGAGATTGGGTACGGTGAGAATGTGGTTGAGAAAGAGGGAAGAGAAGAGAAGAGAACGGGCTGTGTACGATTGGGAAAGAGAGTATAGAGAAAGAGACGTGGGAAAGCGGGTAGAGGGGATTGAGAGAAGAAGACGAGAAGAACGTTGGGAAGAGAAGAAGTGGGGTTTGACGGGTTTGCCTCCAACGTGATCCAGCCAAAGATGGAGTTGAGAGGGAGAAAGGTGGAGAGGAGAGGAAAATAAGAGAGGAGGGATTGACGGGTCTGTCTCCTCTAATGTTCTAGCCAAGGAGATATTATTAAGAAGAAGAGAGATGAAAGAGGGAAAGAGGCGTGATGGGTTTCCTCTTCCAGCCTAGGAAGGCGATAGAGAGAGAAAGAGAGAGTTGGGTACGTGAGAATGAGGAAGGGAAAAAGAAAAAGGAAAGAAGGAAAAAGAAAGAGGAGAAGGAAAAGGAAAGAAAGAAAAGAGGAAAAGGAAGGAAAAAGAAAAGGAAAAGAGAAAAAGGAAGGGAAAGAGGAAAAGGAAAAGGAAAAAGGAAAAAGGAAAAAGGAAGAAAAGGAAAGAAAGAAGTGGGGGAAAGAGTTGCCCTTTACATGTTCTTTCCATTTTGTCCATGATTTCTATTTCATCTATCTCCATGGGTGATCTGGTCCATCCATCGCCCTTTAAGATGATCTGCACCGTTATCTTTTAATCACAGCCATCCGTGCGTCCTTTGGTTGATCTGCAAAAGAATAGACTAAATTAGACTCATCTGAACCGTACATTAGTCATCTAATGAACTCTAATGATCATCTGACCGTTGATTTTGACAAATTAAGGTTTGGATGGTCAATTGGATTTATATTCAAAATCAAGCTAAGTTTTGTAAAATTGAACGGTTAGATGATCTAATTGAACGCTAAATTAGGGGAATTTTGACCAAAATTAAACACTTAACAGAGGCCAACCCAAACCTCTTGACATAGCGCCTACGAGCTTATCAGCCCAAATCATATCAGATCGAACAAGCGAAAAACCTCTTTTTCAAAACCTGTCCTCTTTGGGTCCCTCACAACTGCCTGGCCCTCACAACTGCCTACCCAGCGTCTTTTGGGCACTCCAACGTCTTTTGGTAACCTTCAAGGACATGCAATCTTTTAAAAACTCAATGCTCACAAATCATACAATATATGCATTTGTTTGCAAAATATATCAATGCATCACGTATATGTAATTATTTGCAAAACATATCTATGCATAATGTATATGCAATTATTTGCAAAACATATCTATGCATAAAGCATTTATCATATATACGCTGAATTAAGTCATGCTAAATAAGTCATATACTTATACTTAAAACATGCATTTTCAAAACAATCATGGCTATTTTAAAAAGTCTTTTAGCGATAGAGCACCTACCTCAAAGTCTCCTGGAGTCGCGTCCTTTATCATTTTAACCCGTCCCTGGGTCTCATTTATAAACTCCTGGGTATGAATGGATACAAGGAGTCCTTATTAATTTCATTCTATTTAGACATTAGATCGCTAAATCTTCCTATTGGGTCTATGGTCCTTGCCTAATTCATTCGTCAAGCTAGATCCTATGGTGTGGATCTACTTTCCAATAGTTAGACTCTGTAATTTATCCCCTGCGTGCCCCAGTTCTTAGGACACCTGTGTATCCTGGTTGAACCGCAACCGCCTTACGTGCGTGCGCGCCCAAAGGCCATGCCAGGGACCGCATTTTGCACGCGCACATGCCTACTCAAGTGACGTGCTATGACACGCATCATCGCACAGATGCACCTTGTAGCATGGCGCGTCTCAACTCCCAGGGCACTCCGTGCACCCTGGGCGAGCCAGGACCCATGCCCCATGTCGCGCGCGCACCTGAAGGCCGTACCTGGGACAGTGTACACACTGTCGTACACCTGGAACCCGTCCCAGGGACCCAGTCCCAGGTGTACGTGCAGCATGGCGTCCCTGGGACGCCTGGTTCGTGCAGGGCTGGCCTAAGTCGGCTTGGAACGTTTTTCGGCTAGGAACCCGGCTAGAAAACGACTGGAAAAGACCAGATCCAGCATGGATCTGGCCTTGGGGAAGCAAAACGAAGAGGAAAAGGTAAGAACGGCTTACCTGTAGCCTAGAAACGCCCTTTTTCCCCGGTGGGTGTGCCTGCTCGCCGAAAAACTAGAACAAGGGGGAAAACCCTATTGCCAGACTGGAAAGGAGAAAGGGGACATGGGAAATGGCAATGGCCGGCCTGACTTGGGCCTGGCCATTGCCGGAAAACACAGAGAGACGGGTTTTCGGTTTTTTCCAGAAACCCCAGTCCAAAAGTTGCCACAAAACGTGTTTTTAGAGAGGGGGAGTTGGGGCTTTTATAGAGGGGAGAAGGCGGTGCCCCTCAATGGCGATGTCGCCCTTTCCCCTGGGGTGTTCTGGAGAAATCAGGAAAAATGGGTTTCTAGAGGGGTCTAGTGGTTGAAGACGACAGGGGGTGCCGTTATCAAAACGGCCTCCTACGTTTTTCGTTTTTTCGTTTTTCTGTTTAAATTCCAAAACTGCCCTTGATGTTTAAACTGCCGTAACTTCTTCATATGAACTCCGTTTTGGGTGATTTTTGAGGCGTTGGATTCCATTTTTCGAGTAGAATTTAATGGTTTCCTCACAAATTCATTCGTTTACTATTTTAAATAAAGTGAAACATTTAACACAGTTCATGTTCTATAAGATGTCTAATTTTTTGTTAAAAATAGCATAAATTGCTCGGGCGTTATATTTCAATTTAAAGCATGTCGAATATCAATTATAACATTTTAGTTTCATAACATCTATAATTAGAAATAAGATCATGTTTAGAACATGCATTTTATTATTTAAATATGTTGTCTTAAATTTTCACCTACCTCGTGTGACGCGTTCACAGGATTCCATTAGCTTTAATCGCCCTCTTCTCCACAATCGATCATGTGTGCTTCAATCTATACAACGCATAAAAATTCTATTTTTAATACCATCACATACATATAGATATTTAGATTTGATTATCATCATAATTTTAAGAATCCGATGCAATCCAAGGCGGAGATCATCATTATCAGATCTTTACATGGATAATCAAGACTCATGTGAGTTGATCAGGGCTTCTGTGGATGTCTGTCCTTAGTTTAGGGTTGATATCTATGGTTGGATTTGTGTGGGCATCTAAATTGTGTTTTCCATCATATTACATGGTCAGATTTAACTAATTTAAGGGCGTACATTGGTCGGATAGACCACTTCTAGCTTTGGATTGACGATTAGAACTCATCTGTGGGGTTTGATCGTCGATTTGACATCAACAAGTCATTGTTTGAATAGTGATAGATCGGACGGCTGAGGTTTCTTGATAGGTTTTCATCCAAATTACAACATTCTAGTCACATCCTAGCTAATTCAGGGTCATAGGATTCAACCGTGGTGTCTGATCGTCTATCACACACTGCAAAATTACTTTGTGAACAGTACCTGATCGGATGACTGAGATTGTCCAACCGGTTTGCAGTCAATTTACATCTAAATTCATCAATTCCTCTTGTATTATAGTAATTTTAGGGCTATTTAATTCATCTATGGTATCTGATCAGCGATCAGACATCAAATTTTACTGTATGAGCAATACCCGATCGGACAGCTGAGATCGTCCGATAGGTCATATAGTATAGATAAGCAATCTGAGTTGATTTTAAGGTTTGTCAACCATGTATATACCTATCCATAAGCGTATATTAAGAAATGGATGGTTGGATCGTCTTTAAACCTAGATCTAGCATATAATTCTCATGGATTTAACAAATTACATCAAATAAAAAGATGGGCTTCATGGATCTTACATTCAAAGTGTGTTTCTGTGCTTTCTCTACCCTTGGATGAGCCAAATTGACATAGATTTTAGGTGAACTCTCCTCAATCTAGTCGCACAGAAGAGTCCTCTTCAATTGATGGCCTATATCATCCCAGATTCGTCCAAAACCATGGGGTTTTGGTTCTTCTAGGCCAGCCATAGAAGACGAGCGGCTCTAATCGTTGATCTGATTTGTCATCGTCTCCGGAGATGGCCCACAACTCTGGCTAGCCGAAAAACCCCATGAAATCTTCATACGATCGAAATGGAAACAAAGGGCTTTTGCCCTAGACCTTGAGGCAAGCAAGGTGGGGGTTTTGGATTTTGAATCTGAGCTTCCATCTTCGCAGGCGAGCTCCATTTTTCTCGACTACATGAAAACCCTACCTAGATCCATTTTCTCATGCTCACCAGCATGATTAGTTTCCTTGGTGAGCTCTCTCTCTCTCTCTCTCTCTCTCTCTCTCTCTCTCTCTCTCTCTCTCTCTCTCTCTCTCTCTCTCTCTCTCTCTCTCTCTCTCTCTCTCTCTCTCTCTCTCTCTCTCTCTCTCTCCTTCCTCTTTCTTCTTTCCCTCCTCTTCCTTCTTCTTTTCTTTCTTCTTCTCTTTCTTTCCTCCTCTTCGTTGGGTTCTGGGATACGTTTCACTTAAGTGGGGGGTACCGTTATCAAATGTACCCCCCCCCCCCCGACCCTTTTATTATTTTACTTATTTATTTTAAAGTTTCATAATGGTGTTTTTACTATTCTGAACACCATGATATCAATCAAAGAAAAGGTAAGATATACTAATGATGTTTTTCAACTCCATTAAATGTCACATTCTAACTCCTACAAGTGGGGCCCACTTAGCAAAATTACTAAAATACCCTTTTGTAAGAAAATTACCATTGATTCATCCAATCTCCGATTTTAGCGAACTTAATCTCATTGGATTCGTATTGTCAAGTATAATCTAGATTTAGTAATTTCAATTTCATGTTTTTCGTTTTTTAACTTTTAATTACCAAAATAGCCCTGACTTTGAAGTCCCATAACTTCCTCATCCAGACTCTGTTTTTAGCATTCTTTAGGTCGTTGGATTCTATTTTTAAGTAGAATCTAATTATTTATATTTTAGTTCCTGATTTTAATTTCATAAAAAGTTATTCTCCTAGAAAGCTCATACTTTGATCATGCAATAGTAAATTTTTAGGGTTGTTACATTTTGGAAGTCTAAGAGTACCCTTGATCCTTGTGACGTGAGCAACAAAACACATCTTCCCAAATATCAATCCAGGAAGATCCAACCATTGAAATTATCCGACCTATGATCAGAGATCAGGTCATCTGACCAATGATGATCTGGCTTCACTTTTCCTATCCAAATAGTCTATCATGACCTTTAGGACATGCAAATCACAAATCTTATAAGATATTAGGATTAGAAGCCTACTAAAGATGATCTCGCTAACCTAGAGCCACAGCTGAGATCAATTAAGGAATTTAGGTATGGAATAGGATCAAATTCTATGGTCCATACCATAAAAGTAGTTTAAAAAGGATTATCCCCCTAGGATTACTGATTGGTTACTTGATTTGGTGGATTCAGGTGAAGAACAAAGACTAGATCAATATGGATCTGCGAGACTTTGCAAGCGTCGTCGATCAGCTAGTGGGAAATAGATGAACTCGCCACAAGATGTAGGTGAAAAATTAAGAAAGCATGTCTTAATAGTAAGATGCATGTTTTAAACATGATCTTATTCTTATGATAGATATTATGTCATTTAAATTGTGCATTTCATATGATATATGATGATAAAAAATGTTTTTTTGTGAATGATAAAAATTTGTGATTTGAAATGCTACATGAATGACATGCTTATAATTGAAGCCTACTGAATGATATTAAAAGATACATGCGATTTGTTTTTAAAAATATCATAGCTATTATTGTGATAAAAAGGCATTTATGGTATATATTTTGTTAAAGGTTTTGTATTGTGTTGTTAGTTATTTGCATTGTTGCTTGGACATTTAGTTTAATGATTATAGGGGTTGTTTATGTGAACCACTGGATGAGTTCTGTTGTTTCATAAAATGCATGTCTATCTTCTATAAAAACTGTATTATGTATAGTATGGGAGTTGAGGTGACATCCAGGTTTTTGAAAAAATGAATTTCAAAGAACATGTTTTTTGTTGTTTTTGAATTTCTAAATATATTGGTGCACCACCTTTCCAAAATAAATGCGAATTTTTTTTGAGAAAAGCCTGGGGTGCTACAGCTTCATCTTGCATGACTTGATAGATAGCTTTAGAAATATTGCAAGAGACACAGTTATGAGACTGCATATTATGACTTCATAGAGGCATGAAATCAGCCTCTTACCAAAAATGTAAGATAAGGCTTCATACTATAGATTTTTCGTATATTAGGCAGCCCTTTTATGTAACAAATGACATGCTAAAATGCTTCTCTAAGGCTCTCTAAGCAAAGCTTTTTTTCTTTCCAAGCAAAAAAATGAAAACCTTTAGGAGGCTGTGATCCTTGTATATTGTTGCCTTTGACAAATTCAAGGCAAGAATTACATTTGAGCCTTGTATGTACATTTACCCAAAAGAAGACAGCTTTGATTCATTTGAGCCTTGTATGTACATTTACCTGTGCTTAGTAAGTATACTGATTATTTGCGCTTAAGACATCTTATAATAGTAGGCATGAAATTTTAAAGTCATTTATCTGCAATTTCTTCTATATGTTGTATAAGGATAATACTTAGGTCAACTAGGATTAACTTAGGGAAGCCTTGACTCAATGGTGAAATTGTGTGGCATATAATCTTGAGGTTAAGAGTTCAAGATGTGAAAACAACCTCTTATAAAAATCAAGATAAAACTGTGTACTATTGATCCTTGTGATCTACCCTCCTCGAACCCCATGTATACAGAAACTTCGTGAAGTGGACTGCCCTTTTATTAAGAAAAAATTATAACAAAACGCCTTTCCCTTTCCAATTTCTTAAGTCTAACTTGAACAATAAATTCTTTCAATTATATTCCGTATTCAAATGTCGCTTTCAGCTGCACCAGGGAAGCGTGACGGAACACAATGCCATGTGGCTGGTCTCCGTAGAACTTGACGTGCTAACTTGTTGGTGACCGAATTATATGTTATTTGACCTTAATTTAAAATCAGAAAGCAAATTACATATAGACATAGGCTCACTCGCCGGCTCTCTTAAATCTAATCTGGAGTGACTCAAACTTACAACTAAAATAAGATTAAGGGTGTGATTTCAATGCAAATAAAACAAGCTGTAAGCATCTAATGGTAGTGAAATCTTATATCCAACCTATACAAACCGTTCCAAATAGGATGAACGGAATGGATCTTGTAAAAGAAGTTATCCTGTACAAAATAGAGGGTCGACTTTTTTGAACACCTTAATGTGCAGAGCCTTTGGAATAACTCATATTGGCTACAGATCAGATTTCTTTACCAGTCAAATCTTTTGGCTCAATTACATTTAAGTACATAATCAACATCATCCGCTCATATTTTATTTTCAAAGGTTCAATTATGGCACTTGGAATCCTCCCAAATGTATAAATTCCTCTTGCATGACTGGACCCACCACATGATGAACGATATAGTTATAAAAAAATAAAAAATAATAAAAATACTCTGATGGCGTCGGTTACGATCGCCTGAAGCAGGAATGTCTAAATTTTACCTCTACTTGTGACCATCTTTTCACAACCACATGGAATTCTAGCAAATGTAAAGGGTAGTTGACATAGCTCTAGCAGAGGGACTACAATATCTACACCATTCATCTATGGCCAGTTTTTACTAATCCGTGCATATACACATATTGGAAATGTGAATTCCAAAGGTTCGTGTCTGACGCGTTGAAGTAAATTAAGCCAATCCTCTCTGCTGATGGTCAACGAAGGAGAGTCTTGGCGTAATAGTAGAGTTATCATTGTGTGATCTTGAGAGTACATGTTTAAGGTGTGAAAATAATCTCTCACAAAATGCAAGATAAAGCTAAATACTATTAGCCCTTGTGATCTGCCCTTTTTCCAGACTGGCATATGCAGGGCTGCCCTCTCTGCTGATCAACATTCTCAGTCATCCCAAAACGGACATTTTTACAAAAATGACAAATTAATAGGCGTAACACGTGTAAGTATAAAGGTGGGCCCGTCTAAGTGGCATTGGTACAACCAATGATAAATTAATGGGGGTAGCACGTGGAAGTATAAGATATCGAAATGGTTCACACGATCGCCCGAATGTATAGATTTCTGTACCCTGCACATGATGAACGGTATAGATTTTATTAAAAGATCCCAATGAATGGACATTAGGCAATATCCCAAACGCAATTTTGGGCCACATTTCTTCTTCAATCACAGGGTGGGACACGAACCTATATTAAATATAAATCTGTCACATCCTGGAACAACTCAAACCAAGGTCGCAAATACATGCTCCTTCGAGTGCCCCCTGGGCACCAAATATTACTAAACATACTGCAGGGCAAATAGGTAACGTCACAAAAAAATTCCACGAAAAATACCATCCAAAACCGATTGCGGGAAACACTGACTAACATACCACATCTGGGAAAAAGGCTTAGGCAAAGCCCAGATGTATCTTTTTCCCAAAAAAAAGGGGAAAAAAAAAACATTTTTGTAGGTAATCCAATTTAAGACCACTATTTATGAATAATTTTGTGCACAAATTTAATCAATCCAAAGTCTCTGTTCAACCTAGCTTTTGGCCTGGCCCCTCGATGAGCTTTCAATCCCCTATCATTATCTCTCAATCATTGATAGGTTTTTTTGCCTAAGAAGGACATTTTTTGGTGTTCCATGGTTTTCAAACAACATCTACTTTGTGCTCAACCAGAAATTAAGAACTTTTGAAAATTTTCATACTTTACTTTTTATTTCAGCTCTTTCTAATGGCTATAGTAGAGGACAGGGTCTCTCACCTAGGTAACTAGAGTTGAAGCTGTGCATGGGTGTGTGCTTAACTTAAAAAAATATATGAGTAAATTTTAAAAATAAAAATCCTAACACAAGAAAATCTGGTGCTATCTCTATCAATCAGTAACAAGCTCAACAACCATTAGAAACTTTAGTTTAATAGAAAATCCAGGTTTCTGCTATTTTGCCATTTAGCACCAGAAACTTCACCAAAAGGAAAAGAATTTTGTTACTCCTTTCGCCATGAATCTCCAATGTGGAGCCTACTTCCTTGATTTGAGAACAAAAGAAATGTGTGTGTGTTAGAGAGAGAGAGAGAGAGAGAGAGAGAGAGAGAGAGAGAGAGAGAGAGAGAGAGAGAGAGAGAGAGAGAGAGAGAGAGAGAGAGAGAGAGAGAGAGAGCTTTTCATTAAAAAATACATATTAGGCCCATTGCTTATGTTTTTTGATGATCTAAACCATTTCATCTAATTGAGGCTATTGTAGATGCCCTACCAATATAAATTCTCATATATTGCATACCCCTAACCCCGTGCTTGTTGGACCTTTTGGAAGAGTTTTGAATGCCCCTTTTAGTGATTTTAGAATGCCATACATGGCCCCGTTTTGGATGACCTACATTGTTTATTTATTGGGTCGCATATATTATGTTGGGTCATGCTCATTTTAGGGTTCTCTTCAGTGCCAAGAGAGAAGTGGTCTATGTTTATAATCACATTACAAAAGTTGGGAGTTAAATTTCTGGATTTAGTCTTTCATTTGAAAATTCTAACATTCAATTAGGGTTATTTTGGTCATTTTATGATCAACTACACATCATCAGGCCACGGTCACGTAGACATCCAAAAAAAAAAAAAACCCTAGGCACCCTCCACTTTCTGTCACACTATCAGGTTCAATTGCAAGGGATGTTTGAGTAAGGAATATAATTGAATAAATTTTTTGTTGGGAATAGATATAAGAAATTGCAACTGCTACATGAGTTTATTAGAATTTTCCTTTCATTTTTGCTGTAGTTTGAACTACAATTATACAATAGTTATTTAAGTTAGTTTTAGTTATATTATTTCTCTCTAGGTAGCTATTAATGTCATAGAGTCCTACTAGCAATAAACAATCCATAGTGTGTGAAGAAGTAGATGCTACTTTCTTCTCATGTAGTGTTCTTAAATTTAAACCATTCATCATGACAGAATGGCTTAAGTAGGCTAAATATAAAATTTTATGCTCACTAGATGCTTTCTTCTTTCTTTCTTTTTTGAGCAAAAAATCCTAACAATACATTTTTGAAAAGAAAAAAAAAATCATAGAAATAGAAAAAGTGGTTAGGATCATTGATATTCATTAAGTTCTTGGGAGCTATCTAACTTTTGTATGCCTAACATGATGAACAATTTATATCTTCAAAAGGCTCCAAGGTTGGGTCAACTTCTTCACACACTCTAGAGCATCTATTTCTACCAAGACTCTAATGTTTAATTTAGAAAAGAGTTTCGATAAGAGTAGATGCTCTTAAGCATCATAAGAAGTAGATGCTACTCCTACAGTAATTTTTGAAAGATCTAAGCTATTCATCATGTGCAATATATAGAAATTTGGTAACTCATAGGAAATCATTGCATTTAGACAAACTTGTTTTAGGTCTTTGAAAAATTAAATAGAAATGGATGGTCTTCATTTTTCACCTAAAGAAACATGGGCTAAAAGCATTCATCGGTCATGACATTTGATTTGTAGCCTTTCGAAGCTATTCCAAACATAATCAGCATTATTGAGAAAAGACTATCAACTCTTAGGACACTTAAGAGTATCTAGACCAATGGTAACTCTTTAGAAGTACAAGAAGTCACCTCATAAGGCATCTTTCTTCTCACTCTTTCTCTACCAAAAGGAAAGTCATTTATGTTGATTCACTATCTTAATACAAAAAATTCTTAGTAGTTTTTTAGATCAAGTATCATTAGACCCCTCAATTGTTGCCAATTCCCCAACAAAAAAATTTATGGGCCTCAACTATCAAGAGGGATTTAATCTGGTTCTTACATTTTTCTTTTTTCTTTTTTTTGTCAAATTAGAAGACAAAATTTATATGTGGCTCCCAAGTGGGACCCATCTTCTTCTCATATTCACTCAAATCACAAAACTACCCTTATATATATATATATATTAATAGTTCAAAATGCAACCATTAGTCTCTACTGCAAAAATCTATTCTTCTAAGGATCATAATTGTAGCATTAGTGTCTGTCCAATAACATTTTATTGCAACTCTATTTTCAAAATGTCAGGGATGAAATCAAAGAAGCTCCCAAACACAAATCAAGATAGGGATCATGAGTTCATGTTGCCTTTGGACAAAGGTAATTAGATAATGGGTTTGCTATGCAAATGAACTACTGTTGTGGTTTCAACATAAGGATTTATTTGGTTCATAGTAAGATTACAAACTGAAGTTCTCAACATTATGGCATATAGATGAACCTCCGTGTGAATTTCAAGTTCAAAAAAACAAAGAACTTTGGTCTATCGATTAATTTTTGTACCACTTGAGTGAATTGTGACATACTGTAGTCTTTTTAGCTATGATTGGCACTTGAAGATCTATAATCTTGAGTTACCTACAAAGAGGTATTTTTATTGAATGAGCTACCACATTCCCTTAACCTTCTTATTCTAATTATGCCTCTACGACTAATATTTTAGAACAAAGTACTTCCTTCCAAATATAATGATGAAAGGTGCATCTTATGTCAGTGCATTCAACCTAAAAGCTTTGAATCTATTGCTATCTAAAATGAACTCATTCATCAGTTTCTAACATGAAGTCAACCTAAAACTTCCAAGTATAATGATTGTTTCAACTCTTTGTTTGTGTTTTGAACAACCATCAATGACAAATCGGGTTTGGAAATCTAAAGAAATAGAAAGCATATAAAAGGCTGAAAAAAATTCAATCTTAAAATCCCAATAATACCCTTTCTATACTTGCAAAAATATTACTAGATGAAATACTTACACGAACAAGACTTTATGAGAAAGAGGGTGGAAGAATATGGTCCTACTTGGAACTTGCATGTTAGTTTCATATTTGAATTTGACGAAAAAAATGGAAGGAAGGACCAAATTGAACCCCTCTTGCTAGTTTGGGGCCATAAAATTCATCAATTCTTTTGGGCAGCTTAGTCGAACATGGGTAGTAGTTTAGAGTTTAATGACACATTTCCCTCTTTCTTCTAGAACTCTACTGCACGCTTTTCTCCCTCTCACAAAAAAAGAAAAAGAAAAAGAAAAAATCTTCCTCTTTGAAGAATACCATCCATTTTACAACCAAAAAAGGCCAATGAAAGTGGGTCTTAAAGGTATCCTTTATATCTAGGTTTTGGTTAGTTGAACATCAAGAATAAACGAATCCAATGAATGGTTTAGATTTTTGGAAACGTACAAAAAGTGGGCCTGCTACCCCTTTTTCATTTTGCATGTTGGCACCAACGAGTAAGTCTAGATATACCTTCTTTGTGACAATAACCCATACCCTCCCTTGAAAGAAGGAACTAAATGAATAGAAAACCTAAAGTTTGTATACCAAGAAGGTAAGTGAGTTCTCCAAAGCCTTTCATAGCAAAGTGCAGATTTAGACAGCAAGTGTCCATAACACCTCAAAGAAGTTCCTCATCAAAATGATATCATTAACATACACAAGTATGTAAATGATGACTTTGTTCTTATTGTATATGAATAGAGAACTGCCTGTTTTTGAGCCCTTGAATCTAAACTGAATAACTAAATGCTTGTCTTAGAGGTCCAAGCACGAGGAGACTTCTTTAAGCTATACAAGGACTTATTGAGTTTGCATATAAAGGAATCCATAAGCCCTTGTGTGAAGCCATTATAGTGAGCAAGTGAGAATATTGTATGTATTCTCGTTGATTTCACTTCTAGACCACACATCTTTTTATAGTTGACACCATGTTTATGATCGTTGCCCTTTGTTACAAGTCTCTTCTTGTATTTTTTGATAGTACCATAAGCTTGTCATTTTGTTCCAAAACTTATTTATAAATGGTGGAACAAGATGTCATCTTCAATTCTTTAAAAGAGCATTTAATTCTTCAATCACATCAGCTGTCTAGATGAGGCTTTTCATTGCCTTAGTAAAACTTGTAGATTGTCTTTAAAATAGTGTTGCCTAAAGTTCTTGTGGAGAAAGGGGTGTTTTGCAACAATGTAAGCATGCATCCCATCTTCATGTGGAATATTACATAACTTCATTGAGTGGGTTTGGGGTGCACCTGTATTTGAGGTCTCCAAAAGAGGTTGAGTAGCACTCTTGAATTTTATGATTTGGATCTTAAATAGAAATTGATTCAAAATTAGATGTGTCGGGCATACTTGGAGAAGTTGACATGGATTGATTGGTAATTTTGGTAGTTAAAGGAGAAATTATGGGAAATTTGGGTTGATCATATAAGGAGTGACTAGAAGTTGTGAAACTTAAGGAAGGTGAATTGGATTATTCGTTTTGCTTGGACGTGTTGGTGATTAATGTGGAACAATGTATACGTGAGTTCTTTGAAAAGATAAACCAAGCCAACTCAAGAAGAAGGCTAACTAAGCAAGTTTATAAGATGTGTACTTTCTTTGTTTTCATTAGTCCCACATTGCTTGTGTAACTTAACAACAAGCTTATAAGCTAGTATAAATAAGTGGCTTCTCAAACTTGTTTGAGATCATCAAAGTATTGAGAATCTAAGTATTGTTTTCTTCTTCCCTACAATTCTAGAGTTGAATATTTTATAAAATTCCTTGTATCAAGGGCATCATCTAGAACATATCTAGACTTTTGTGCTTTTGTCATGTCTCAATTGGTATTAGAGCCTCATTCAAGGTTCCTAGCTTAGGATTGTGGTTATCAATTGAACTTGCATGCTCTATACTCTCCACCTGTAGTGGATCTTGTGCATCAGAAAGTTTGATACTTGTAAGTTGAATCATATGCTCTACACTTGCCACTTTTAGTTGATCATCTGCATCAATAAATTCAATTTATTGATCACAAAACCTTTAAGCTCTTCAAGATGAGGTTGTAGGCAACAACAATGGTGGCAATAGTGGTAGTGGTAGTAAATGTGGTAATGGTGGGAATGTTGGCATCAATATTTCTTACAACAATCATAACAAAGGCTATGGAAGCCATTGCATAAATAGTGATCAAGGGATGCAAGCCTTCTGGGCGGTGTTACAAGCTTAAGAAGCTAAGATAACCCATGAACTCTTAGAGATTTGCAACATCCTCGCCAACTTGAACATAAATGCCAATAAGGTTTGTGATGATGGTAGGATCAATCGTGCTAGAGATGATTCTTGTGGCTAACCCAACAACCAATATATCCTTGTAGTTTAATAAGGGTGACAGATGAATGAAGATGATTTTGATGAAGAGATTGCTAAAAGCAAGGTAGAGGTAGAATTCAACCTCAACATCCTTAATTACTTTTGTTAATTAACATAGACTACTAGCACAAGATGTAGAGTTTGAGAGTGATGAGGAATATCAACCTATAGTGAGGCTAGGTTGGGGCTTTGGAGACTGTCTTCTCAAAGTTGCTCTTTCTAATTTCAGTGATTGCTTTAATATCAAAGCCTTTCTTTGTTGGTGTTATGAAGTAGAGAACTTCAAAATGATGGATGTACTGGACAATAAGCAAGTAAAACTAGTTGCCTACAAGCTAAAGGGAGGTGTGGCTTCTTGTTGGGTTATGTTACAAAAGAACAAAAGAAGGCAAGGAAAGGCATATGTGAAAACATGGAGAAAGATGAAACAGTTGCTTAAAGGAATGTTCCTTCCCCAAGATTAGGAGCAATATTTGTTCCAACAGTATTAGAATTGTATCTAAGGCCATAGGTTAATAATAAAGTACATTAATAAATTTTTATGCCTTTCTACAAGATACCATGTATCAAAAACTAAAGTACAACAAACATCACAATATCTCAATGGCATAAAGTTTCCAATCTGAGACAACATGCCATTAATGTCAATATGGACTGTTTATGAGGCACATAGCATGACACTAAAAGTTGAGATACTATTGAACCAACCTCCTACAAATACTAGTCAAATTCCTCTTGCACCAATATATTCTTATCCCAACAACGTAAAAGAAATTGCAAATGAAAAAAATTGTCTAATGAGTCATAATGCCAACACTCATAGGGATGGGACATCAAACCTACAAAGCAGGCATCATAAATTATAGAATCCAATTACCCATATACTAGACATACTGCAGGGATGTGTTCAAATGTGGAGAACCTAGTCATAATTACAATGAATGTCGAGTGAGCAAGTCTGTCAATTTGGTGGACTATGGTGATGAGTACAAAGAAAAAATTGAGTATAATAATTATGATGATTTGTGAGATGCTGAAATTGTAGATAAAGAAGGAGAGCAAGTAACATGCGTCGTTCAACTACTGTTGTATACTTTGAAATGAGAAGACATGTCACAATGTAAGCATATATTTCATGTGAAGTGCAGCATCCAAGAAAGGTTTGCAACCTCATCATTGAAGGTAGTAGTTAGGAAAACATTGTATCAAGAGTGTTAGTGGACAATGTGAAGCTCTCTACAGAACCTCATCAAATGCATTATGGGATTCGATGGGTCAAGAAGGGTTTGTTGATTAAGATTACAAAAGTTTTCCTAGTTCTATTCTTTGTGATATAGTCAATATGAATAGGTGTTGTATTTTACTTGGCAGACTATGCTAGTATGATGTTGATACACTCATCATAGTAGAGAAAATATTTATACTTCTTGGTGGAATGAAAAGAAAATAGCCATTATCCCAATCAACATAGATCAATCCAAAACTTTTGAAGTGGAGGAAAAGTCCTTCCTTACTATTGCATACTCTTCACATGAGTTCATTGTTGAATTGAAAGAAATAAAAGAAACTTTTGCTATCATTGTAGATGGAGAAGAACTCATGGTGGTGAGATTCTAGAAGAAATATAATCTCTATTAGAAGAATTCAAGGAGATCATTCTTGAAAAGTTATCAAATGAACTTCCAACTTTGATGAATATTTAACACCATATTGACTTAATTTTGGAATAGGTTTTTCAAATTTCCTTCATTAGTGAATGAGTGTAAAAGAGAATGAGACATTGAAGGAGAACATAGAAGAACTAATATGCAAGGGTCATACTCAAGATAGCAAGAATCCAAGTGTAGTCTTGGCTTTATTGACAATTAAGAATGATAGTAGTTGGCGAATGTGCATAGATAACAAGCAAACAATAAGAAAATAGTAAGGTATCAATTTCCTATACCTTGCTAAAAGACATGTTATGTAACATCTTTAATTTCTAAATCTCAATGTTAGTGAATTTTAGAAAAATATTAAATGGGGATGAAAAGAACATATTAAACTCATATTTTTGAAATTTATAAGTGAAAGACTAGATAAGCATCTAATCTAGCATTGAGACCTCTATAATTGGATAGTGCTTGAAAAGACAATCCAAACGACACTAAGTTTTCAAAAATCGAAGTTTGGATGGAGCAAATATGAGTATTTGAATATGAGGGGCAATTCTGTAAAAATAAGATGGAAAGAAAAAAACAAATGAAATGCCTTAAATGAAGGGGGGCCAAATTTGATACTAGCACCCCCTCACTTAAGGGCAACCTGACATAACGTCAAGTTTGTCTCTTCCCAAAACCTGATAGACCAGGAAACCCGACAAAGAGGGAAAACTGGCGGGGAAGAAGAAGAGAAGAAGGGAGAAGGAGAGGAGAGAGTGGGAGGACACCAGGCTATCGGAGAAGATTGGCACGCTGGCGAAGGAGCAAAAAAAATGGGAGTTAGGGTTTTTTAGTCTGCCGAACTTACAAGCTATCACCAGAGATGATGTTGGCTCGGATCATTGATCCGAGCAGACCATGTTGTTCACCTCCATCAAACTAACAAAACCCCCATGCTTATTTGGGAATCCATGGGGATCTTGACCATCAATCGGAAGGGAGTAGTGCACACGATATTGATCAGAGGGTTTCACTGGGAACTAAAGGCAATCCGGCTCATCCAATGGCGGGAAAAGCTTGGAGATGCATCACAGAGGTAAGATCTACAAAACCTATCTCGTGATTTTGAGATTATGGCTAGATCCCATTGTTCATGCTAGATTTAGGTTTTTATGATGATCTAACTATTCAATTCCTAATCCAAACCTAGGGATTGGTAATTTAGGGCATGAAATAGCTCAGATCACACAAATTTTAGATCTAGGCTAAAAATCGATTAGACAATCTTAGCCATTCGATCTGGTACTATTCATATAGTAACTTAGTGATGTCTGATCGATGATTAGACAACCACAAATGGGTTCCTTGTCTTCAAAAATGAAAGGATGACTAGAATCATATGAATTTAAAGTGAAATAGATCGAATGATCTAGGCCGTCCGATTTGTTACTATTCAAACAAACACCTTATGATGTCGATCAATGATTAGAGGTCATAGATGGATTCCTGAACCTTGAATTAGCTTAGATATGATATAAAGTACGAAATTTGGATAAACTTGCATAAAAAAATTGAGTGATATGAACTATTCATGATGCTCATTATATTAGTATGATTTATGAATACAATTATAGGTTGTATTGACGACTGTAGTATGGAAAATAACATCCAACTCCCACCCAAGAGTTGATCTAGATAAGAATCATGCGTTAAGATCACTAAACAGTGAAAGTGACTTGTAGTCACTTACGAAGAGTAGTGGATAACCAATCCAGGGCCAATGGTGTGGATTGGAAATCCAATAACTGTTTGCCATTAAATCAGTTATCAGCCAATGGCTAAGGAAACACCTTTTGCATAGTAATGAACATTGTCACTTTGCCTTGTTCCAAATAGTGTTAGAGAAGCTAGGAGAAGCCCTAGAATTGTATAACTGAATATGTGTTTGTATTGTTACAGAGGTGATTGATCGAGAGTGCGTACGCGAACTGAATGAAGTATTTACATCAGTGAACTAGAAGATTTCCATTTGAGCTAAGTGGAATTAAATTGCTAAGAATTTTGCTATATATATTTGTATATGAATTTCAAACATTGAAACAAGTTTGTTCAGTTTATACGAAAGATAAGATGAATGTGCATGCTGAAATTGAACCATGATTAAACTGTTCATGCATAAGCTATGCATTATTGTGAACCACGTGAGAAAATATAAGACTGATACTAGAAAATTGTGAAATGGCTCGTATGAGCAAAAGGGTTGTTACGATGTGGGCGGGCCACGGAGTCTTTATGATGTGGGTAGGCCTTAGGGCTAAACAAGTTATTAGTTTTTGGCTGGACAAGCTATTGGTCCTTGAGAGTTTAGCCCCATTGTTCGGGGAGTTTGCTGCGCTCTGAGGGGTTGTTACAATGTGGGCGGGCCACAGAGTCGTTATGATGTGGGCAGGCCTTTGGGCTAGACAAGCTACCGATCTCTCAGGAGCAAAGCCTTGAGGTGTGTCTTTGGGTTTGGTGTGTCTTTGGGTTTAACCCACTATGCCAGCTCACTACACCAAAGAGGATAATATTGTTTGTTGTGTACTTGATACACACAACAACGTGTTGGTATTTGATATGTGAAATGACTCGTAAGAGCGAAGACTAGTACCAGGAATATAAATGACTTGTAAGTTTGACATGTGACTGCATACTTTGCATTTCAAAGAATGTGTTTTGTACTGATGCATTGGTGTTTCTTTGATTTTGCATGGATTCATGATTTTGATGAATGTTGAATGATTCAAGTTAAATGATAATTGAATTATATTTGCATGATTCAGCATGGGCAAATTGATTTATATAGAATTATCATGATTTTGTTTATATAAAAATGGCATCTTATTCCACCTACACAAGCAATTGCTTGCTGAGGCATTGCTTTGGTTTGAAATGCCTTAGTCACAGAGAATAGTAGTAGGTTTGGCATGTTGACAGTATCGCAGAACAAAGGACTCCTAAGGAATAGGAGATGCTTACTGACAAGAGCATACCAACAGAAGCTTTGGAAGAGAACAGGTAAGAATTGGTCTTTAAATTGAAGTTATCATATTTAAAATGAGAAAGAGATTACATTGTATGTAATTATGGAAATTTGGAAGACTTATGTGACTGGGTTTTATTGTGGAGGTTCCGGGTGTATTGTGTTGATGTAAATTGTTTTTGTTTTATTAGATATATGAAAAGGAGGCAAAGTCTCCATTTATATTTTAAAATTTTCAACAAATTTTTATCAGGTACTTCGCAATGACATGCGTTAAATGTCATATGTCCGAAAAACAGAGGAAACTCTGTTGAATTTTTGGTAAAAATGAGCACTCATTTCACTGAGAATCCTTGTTCTTTAGAAAAGAAAAATGACACTCGGGGTTTTTCAAAGTGAATTTAAAAGAAAAGATTTTCTACTGCATTGCATTATTTTTACAAAAATCATTTCAAATTGGATTGATCCTACATTAGAAATTAGTTTGTATTTAAAATTACATTTGAAAACCTGGGTCGTCAGATGTTAGATCAACTGTACATATCCAAGATCTTTTCAAACATTGATGTATGTAGCAGCTATCATCAAATTTATGTAAGGCATAGGGATGACTGGAAGACTACTTTAAAGATGAGGGAAGGCTTATATGAATGGCTAGTACTGCTATTTGGATTGTCTTATGCACCAAGCACATTCATGTGTCTAATGAATCAAGTACTTAACCCATTTATTGGGAGGGTTATCTTAGTTTACTTCGACAACATTTTGATCTAAATCATAGTAAAGAAGGACATATAGAGCACTTGTGTCAAGTAATAAATATTCACATAAGACAACAAGTTATACATCAGCTTGAAGAAGGGTAGTTTCATGACAAGTCACTGAGCTTTCTTAGGATTTGTTATGAGAGATGAGGGGATCTATGTAGATGAAGAAAAGGTTCGACCAACAAAAGAATGGCTAAAATTGAAAATAATTATTAAAGTGAGAAGCTTTCATGGCCTAGCACTTTCTACCAAAGATTCATCAATAATTGTAGCAATATTATTACTCCTATCACCAGCTGTTTGAAGAAAGGAAAATTTTAATTGAGTGAAAATTTAGAAAGAAGATTTGTAGTGATGAAAGAGAAGCTGATAACTGCACTTGTCTTAGCATTATAGAATTTTGAGAAAGTACTTGAAGTGGAGGGTGATGCAAGTGGAATTAGAACTGGAGTACTATTGTCTCAAGAGAGTAGACCAATTGCTTTCTACATTGAAAAGTTGTGTCAAGCATGCCAAAATGGTCAACCTGTGAGCAATAGATGTACACTGTAATCTAAGCATTGTGGCATTAAGAGAGTTACTTGATTCTATTGAGATTCAAAATATACTATGATTATGAACAATTGAAACATTTCAAAAGTCAAAACACTTGAAGAAGGTGCATGCGAAGTACGCTTCATATTTAGAATAATTTGCTTACATAATCAAGCATAAGTCAAGTGCTTCTTACTGTGTTGTTGTTGATGCTTTAGGTAGAAGAGCAACTTTTCTAGTTACTCTAAATAGCAAAGTTTTTGGGTTCAAGTACTTGAAGGATGTTTATGAAGAAGATGATGATTTCAAAGAGGTCTGGGAAAAGCACTAGTTGAAACAACCTACTAGTGGTTTCCTCATCTTTGATGGTTACCAATTCAAAGGTGATATATTATGCATCCTAAGAATTTTCTTGCAAGAAAAGATCATTTGAGAATTTCATGGAGGAGTCAGTGGACATCTTGGATGTGATAAGCAATAGTGAGTGTTGAAGAGAGATACTTTTGGCCATAGTTAAAAAGGAATGTGGGCAATTTTTGGAGATAATGTCTAGTTTGTAAAATTGCAAAGGGGCAATCACAAAACAATAGACTTTACATGCCATTGCCAATTCTTAAAGATGTAAGGGAGGACTTACCTATGGATTTTGTCTTAGGGTTACCAAGAACCTAGAGAGGAGTAGATTCAGTATTAGTTGTTGTGAATATATTCTCAAAGATGGCATATTTCATCCCATGTAGAAATACGTAAGATGTAATGCATATAACAAGACCTTTTTCAAAAGATTGTGTAGCTTCATGGGGTTCCAAAGTCCACTTATGGTATTCCAAATTTTTAGCTCACATTTGGTCCACTGTTGATGCTTAATCGCAAGTGCACGGGCTATTATAGTGTAGCTTATGCAAGTACGAGTCGATCCCACATTGACTTGACTTAAAAAGTCAGAATTTAAATAAAATTTAATTATCTAAAATTAAAAATAAATCACTCAAAATTACTGGAATTATTGAAATTATAATCAAAGTTCATATATAATCAAATTCTCAAAATTACAGCATTTTCAGTTCCTAAATAAATCAAATAACAAGAAAAAAAATACTTCCCTAGATTAATCACTATCAAAATCTTCAAATATGATGTCCTAAGAGATGATCAGCCTTTATATATATCTTCATCACATCCTTAATTAGAGATCCACTAGTCGGATTTGTTAGATTCTTCAAAATGGTCAAGATCTAGGCTAAATTGTAATTTCAAGATTTGGACGGATCAGATTAATTTCTGAATTTCAGATCGAAGATTGGAAACATCAATTAGATCTAAGGATGTCCTAGTAATGACTCTATAAAATTAATTTGAAATCAAAGGAGAAACTAAGGATTTGGTTTGATTAAGACTAACTCGTTAATTGGGTTAGACCTTAATTGATCGGGTCTTGGATTAATCTGTTCCTGCATAAGAAAACACAGATAAAACAGAACCAAAATAAATAGGGATACAAATGTAATTTTTGAGAAAGGACAGAAATGTAATTGATTTTAAAATAGAAGGGCAAAATCAAAATTAACTGAAAAATCTGGTTTTTAAGAAAAAACCAAGAAAACCCAATGAAGAAGGGGGAAGCCAGAGGGAGAAGAGGGAAAGGGAAGAGGGGAGGAAGGAGGAAGGAGGAAGGACGAGAGGAAAGAAGGGAAACCCGTTTCGGGTTTCCGTCTCCTGACCGTCTGGTGAAGAGAAAAACCGACAACGGTGATCAACACCGATGGTTGGAAACCGGTGAAAAGAGAGAAATTTGAGGAGAAGAACAAAGGAGAGGAGCAATCCTGCTGATGCTGGTTGGGTGAAGGCAACGTTGAGAGGAAGTGTGGCAGAAAGAAGAAGAAACGAGAGAGAGAGAGAGAGAGAGAGAGAGAGAGAGAGAGAGAGAGAGAGAGAGAGAGAGAGAGAGAGAGAGAGAGAGAGAGAGAGAGAGAGAGAGAGAGAGAGAAGAGGTAGGGGGTTGGTGTGATGATGGTGAAGGAGGGTTGTGCGGTTGAAGAACAGGGAGTTCGAGAGAAGGGAGAAGGAGAGGGGAAAGGAGAAAGGAGAAAGAGGGGAGAGGAGAATGAGAATGAGAATGAGAAAGAAGAGAGAAGAGAGAATGGAGAGAGGAGAGAAAAGGGATGTGAGAGAGAATGAGGAGAGGTTTTCTGTGCAGGGTAGGGAAGGAGTGGTGAGAAATAGGACGAATGGAGATAATAGAGAGAGGAGAAGAAGACAGCCCAGCCAAAGGATAAAAGAGAAGGGAGAGTAGAAATAGAAGAGGAGGAAAGAAGAAAGGGGGGAATAAGAAAGAAACGCGAGAGAGTGGGAAAGAAATGAGAAGAAATAAGGAGGGAAAGAGAGTGGGGGAGGGGTTGTGCATGATGTGGGGATGGGAGAGAGAGAGAGAGAGAGAGAGAGAGAGAGAGAGAGAGAGAGAGAGAGAGAGAGAGAGAGAGAGAGAGAGAGAGAGAGAGAGAGAGAGAGAGAGAGAGAGAGAGAGAGAGAGAGAGAGAGAGAGAGAGAGTGTGTGTGTGTGAAATGGGTTTTCATGCCTCTTTCTTCTTGTTCCTTGCCAATTTGGGTACCCCCTTTTGGAAACTCCTCCAAACTTTAAAGTTGCCTTCTCCATGTTATTTCCATTTTGTCCATGATTCCAAATTAAGCTCAATTATCTTCTAGGAAACTATCCCATCCATCTTTATTGTTGATCTGGCCCATCTAATCTTCTTTAAGATGATCTACACTGTTAACTTTTAATCACAGCCGTCCATGCATCTTTTGGGTTGATCTGCAAAAGAAAAGACTAAATTAGAATCATCTGAACCGTACATTAGTCATTTAATGAGCTCTAATGATCATCTGACTATTGATTTTGACAAATTAAGGTTTGGATGGTCAATTAAAGCTAAATTCAAAATCAAGCTAAATTTTACAAATATGCATAGTTAGATGATCTAATTGAATGCTAAATTAGGGGTATTTTGACCAAAATTGAACACTTAACACACCCCCAACCAGCATTTTGCTATTCCTGAGCAAAACATGCGAAAAATCAAATTTTAAGATTTCAAAAATTATTTTTAAGTCAACTCCTCTTTTTTCATCAGAGAATTATCTTCAATAAATCATATCAACTTTAGCAAACTAATAAAAATGACTAAAGAATTCAAAACCCTACCCATATTCCAAAGTCATTCCACTTAAGCTCAGATCTTAGAGTGTGTGTGTGTGTGTGTGTGTGTGTGTGCATGTATAGTTTACATATAGAATAATCTTGATCTTTAAATAAACTTCTAACTTTTGAGCTCCATCTGAAATATGTTTTGACCTCAATCCTTACTAATGACATACACTCAGAAACAAAATCTTTAGATAGAGGGTTCAAATCATATCTCTCTTTTAATTATGTGAGTTGAGTCAATAAAAACAAATTTACCTCACATATACTCATGAAAAACGGAAGTTACTATGGAATTTCATTGTTTTGATCCCTTTGGAATGGATGTTATTACCTTTGAATATTTAGAAATACCACTCTTTTAGATCATATCCATTCATTTCCTCATCACGACTATATTTCTCCTAGAATCAATAGATCTTTAACTAGGACAAAACGTAGGCTTGGGACAGGGTACCAAAGAAAGGGTATAAGGGTATTCAAAGTTTCTTTAAAAAATAAGTAGAGGTCTTCTAAAGTTTATAATTCTTTCTTTCCTTTGCTGAAGTGAAGATTTCTTTTTCCACTTTTCTTTGTATTCTTCAATTTCTTTTTTCTTTTTTAACACTTTTCTTTCTTTTCACACTTTTGAATCACTTTGAAAAATACTTCTTTTCTTGATATTCACTTTTATTGCAACTAAAAGGTATTTCTTCATTTCTCTCTAACTTATTTTTCAAAGAAAATGGGTAATGGATAATTTATATTGGGTTAATATGGGTGAGGGGTAACTAGTGGTGAAAATCCTTCTAGGTAGGCTTTATGTCTCTAGGTTAACAATAAGGATGGCCTAAATCATTTTCTAGGTTTCCTATAATCCATCAAATTCAATGAACTTCCAAAATTTTAAAGATAGTATTCTAATTATTCAGATAATTAGCCAAATTTAAGAGTTTGGGATCAATTTTCTTTAAGCACGTTGAAGAAAATTAGGAATATTTATAACCTATCAAAATAAATGAATGGCTCTAAAACTCACTTAGGTTATAGGTCTCCACTGAATTTCTTCAGAATTTCTAAGTTATAGCCACTTATCAATCTAGACTATCTATACGCAACTACGAGTATAGATGTGATCTGAGACTTTACTTTCGTGGAATTCTTTAGAAAATGAGTAAAATGATGAATTAATCATATTCAATTCCATTAATAAGCTAAAGTTATCTAGATTATACTTCAGAAAATCCAATTCTCATCATAGTGTAGGAGATGACATAAAAAAATTTCAAAAATTCTCTCTCTCTCTCTCTCTCTCTCTCTCTCTCTCTCTCTCTCTCTCTCTCTCTCTCTCTCTCTCTCTTTGAAAAATCTAGGAAAGAACCTAAAAACCTAAAAAAAAAAAACTAGAATTTGCTAGAATTCTACACCCCCAACCTGACAGAAACATTGTCCTCAATGTTTAAAAAGTAGGACCTAAAATGAATATGAGTGATGTAGAAAACAACAAAAAGGAAAAACTCTGGGTTGCCTCCCAGTGAGTGCTAAGTTTAATGTCTTCAACCAGACAGATCCTAATTTACCCTAATCTACACCCAATTGGTATTGAGTTCTCCTGATCCCAACAATGAAATAGCAAGATTTCTCATGCCACTTCAAAATCTCGCAACAGTCAATATTTTTCCTCCACCATGAAATTTTTGGTGATGGTTACATTATAACACAGTAGACTACCATAAATGGAAATTGAGTGGGACCACTTTGATGATCTCCTATCTTCAAAAATTCACGGTAATCAATATAATTCCTCCACCTTGAAAATGTGGGTGGTGGAATCTTTATAACAATGTGAACTACCGTGAATTTAAATTCTTTTAAACTCTATGGATGTGAATGGTCCTCCTTTTTCCTTACATTTTCCTAAAATTGAGGTATAAGCTGATTATACCCTTCCTTAAAAGATTGTTCTTGTATTAATAGAGGAGGGAGCATGGTTTTGCTTAAATCATGATTATTTTCTAGTGTGTACCTTAGAGTTGGTTGATGTATGAATAGTATATCAATGGACTCTTTCTTTTCCTGTTCTATTGGCACATGAAATACTTCAGGTGAGCCTAATTTCTTATCTAATGGTTGTTCAAATAAGGTTTGTAGGTCCCAATCAGATATGTCTTCAACATTACAAGGCTCAATTTAAATTTGAGGCTTTGTAAGGGGTTCTACTCTATCTTGCCATTGAGGAGTGTTCATTGGTGGCACAATCTCCAACAATTCCTTTACCTCTTCAAAGGATGTTCCTTCATTAATTTTGTAAAAAAAAGCATAATACGAATTGAGTGGTTCTATGTTGGAGGTTTCTATGAGTTCATCATTTTCCTCAATGGATGTCTCTTCATCGGAATCATAACAATGACTCAGATCTGCCTGGAGTATATCTGTATTGAAGATTTTTGTGGATGGTAGGGGACTTTGTATTTCAAAATGATCATATGAATTCTCTATCCTATCATCATTAATAGATGGTTCATCCTTATTCTCATTTGGTTCAAATTCTCCAAACCTTTTCATCAATGCAGCATGTAAACGACCCATCTCTTCATGAACTTGTTTAATCGATTCTACTAATAACCCAAGGGTCTTGTTGAATGTGTCTTCCTCCTATTGGAACCATAATTGTTGTTCCTGGTTTTTGTGATAATCCTGGTATGGTTGATTAGGGTATGGCCATATTGGTTCTTCTTGAGATAGTTGGTAATCCTGAGACCATGAGTGTTCATGATGCCTAGACCATCCATTATAATCTTGATAATTTGTCTTGGGATAGTAATTATTGCTAGGTTCAGTGAATGCATGAGGTGCATCCAATGGCTCCTAGTAATAATCATTATATGCAGAGCCATATGGCCAAGTAGAAATGGGATATTATGGGTCAGGATAAGCATAGTAATTATTGTACTGCGGTTGTGAATATGACTCAATATATTGCTTTGAGGCAAATAACCTATCCCTTGTACGAGTCATCCTTTATCTATCCCCTTCTTGACAAGTCATTGTAATCATTCTTTATATACAACAAAATCATTGTATACAAGGAATGAGTACTTCTCTTTTTTTTTCTTTTTCTTTTTTTTAGCAAACTAACCTAAATGATGCAACCTAACTTTTAGAATGATGCGCAAACAAAAGGGCACATTCAATTAATCCTAAGGCTAATAAGCAGCAATATATTTGACTCTCTTGGATTTGTATGGGGACAACGTTTTTTATTAGCCTAGACTAGCACTCCTCTCTTTAGGAGTTGACAACTGCTTACTAGTTAGGTTATGTCCAAAGTGGTTAATACAACCCTTGTGTAAGGAGGAGTTTAGACCTCAACAAACGTCAATAGGAGGTGGGGGAAGAGCAAGGCTCTATTATATAACCCCCAATAACCACAGTGATCAAAAGCCAATGGAGTGACAGTAAATCGTGTCCTATTAAGAGAGTCCTACGAGCATGTGATAGCCCTATAGGTCTCTTCTAATTGATTTTAACTTAATGTAAAAAGAAGGATTACGTGCTTGAGGTGATTATCCTAAATGGGCCAAGAGGTGGTGATGAAATCCACCCTTGTTCTTATGGGGGTAGGGTGCCCTTCCTAATTAATTTCCACACACCATAGCAATTCGATCAGCATATAAATCACCTTATAGCATTAAACGTGCCCTAAGAATGCAATTAAAAGCAGTAAACTAATGCAAAATCCTAAAATGCAACAATTATTAAAAGATGCTTTCTATATGAATTACACTACCAAACAATGCAAATTATTCTAAATGCAAAGCCTAATCTAGGAAATAAATGAGTGAGGAAACTTAAAGTGGGGTTTCTAATGAAGATCAAGTGTGAGTCACCTTATCCCACACTTGCCCTATATTATTACAACCCTTTAAAAATTAAAATAAAACATGCAAATTACAAAGGAGCCTCACTACAAGATTCACCAAAAGAAAAAATAAAGTCCTATTATAGGAAAGCAGGGAAATTTCCATTTTGGTGAAGATCCACTTGCCCAATTCCTCCACCTTCCAATTTCCTAAAAAATAAAATTAGAAAAGAGTACCAAATTCAAGAAACAAGGTGATTATGTCCTAAAAACAATTGAAAAATGCGCCTAAAATTTTCTAAAATGCTAAAAATTACAATTCCTAATTTTTTTATTTTCTTGTATTTTTTTATTTTTAATTAAATTTTATGAAAACTCTTTTCCAAGTCCCCGGCAATGGTGCCAAAAACTTGTTGATGTTTAACCGCAAGTGCACTGGTTATTGTAGCATAGCTTATGCAAGTACAGGTCGATTCTACAGAGACTTGACTTAAAAAGTAGGAATTTCAATAAAATTTAATTATCTAAAATTAAAAATAAATCACTCAAAATTACTAAAATTATTGAAATGATAATCAAAGTTCAGATCTAATCAAATTCTCAAAATTACAGAATTTCCAGTTCCTAAATAAATCAAATAACAAGAAAAAAAACTACTTCCCTAGATTAATCACTATCAAAATCTTCAAATCTGATGTCCTGAGAGATGATCAGCCTTCATATATATCTTCATCACGTCTTTGATTAGAGATCCACTAGTCGAATTTGTCAGATTCTTCAAAATGGTCAAGATCTAGGCTAAATTGTAATTTCAAGATTTGGACATATCAGATTAATTTTTGAATTTCAGATGAAGATCGAAAATGTCAATTAGATCTAGGGATGTCCTAATAATGACTCTGTAAAATTAATTTGAAATCAGAAGAGAAACAAATGAGACACTGAATATTTGGTTTGATTAAGGCTAACCCATTATTTGGGTTAGACCTTAATTGATTGGGTCTTGGATTAATCTGTTCCTGGATAAGAAAACACGGATAAAACAGAATAGGAATAAAGAGGGACACATATGTAATTTTTGAGAAAGGACAGAAATGTAATTAATTTTAAAATACAAGGCAAAATAGGAATTAACTGAAAATCTAGCTTTTAAGAAAAAACTAGGAAAACCCGATGAAGAAGGGGGAAGCCGGAGCGAGAAGAGGGAAAGGGAAGAGGGGAGGAAGGAGGAGAGGAAAGAAGGGAAACCCGTTTCGGGTTTCCATCTCCTAACCGTCTGGTGAAGAGAAAAACCAACAACGGTGATCTACGCCAATGGTTGGAAATTGGTGAAAAGAGAGAAATTTGAGGAGAAGAATAGAGGAGAGGAGCAATCTGGCCAATGCTGGTTGGGTGAAGGCGATGCTGAGAGGAAGTGTGGTAGGAAGAAGAAGAAACGAGAGAGAGAGAGAGAGAGAGAGAGAGAGAGAGAGAGAGAGAGAGAGAGAGAGAGAGAGAGAGAGAGAGAGAGAGAGAGAGAGAGAGAGAGAGTAGGGGTTGGTGTGATGATGGTGAAGGTGAAGGTGGGTTGTGTGGTTGAAGAAGAGGGAGTTCGAGAGAGGGAGAGGGAGAGGGAGAGAAGGGAGAAGTGAGAAGGAGAGGAGAATGAGAGGGGAAAGGAGAATGAGAAAGAAGAGAGAATGGAGAGAGGAGAGAAAAGGGACGTGAGAGAGAATGACGAGAGGTTTTCCATGGAGGGTAGAGAAGGAGTGGTGAGAAATGGGACGAATGGAGAGAGAGAGAGAGAGAGAGAGAGAGAGAGAGAGAGAGAGAGAGATATATATATATATATATATATATATATATATATGGGTTTTCATGCCTCTTTCTTCTTATTCCTTGCTAATTTGGGTACCCCCTTTTGGAAACTCCTCCAAACTTTAAAATTGCCTTCTCCATGTTATTTCCATTTTGTCCATGATTCCGAATTAAGCTCAATTATCTTCTAGGAAACTATCCCATCCATCTTTATTGTTGATCTAGCCCATCTAATCTTCTTTAAGATGATCTACACCATTAACTTTTGAATTGCAGCTGTCCATGCGTCTTTTGGGTTGATCTGCAAAAGAAAAGTCTAAATTAGAATCATCTGAACCATACATTAGTCATTTAATGAGCTCTAATGATCATCTGACTATTGATTTTGACAAATTAAGGTTTAGATGGTCAATTAAAGCTAAATTTAAAATCAAGCTAAATTTTACAAATATGCACGATTAGATGATCTAATTGAATGCTAAATTATGAGTATTTTGACCAAAATTGAACACTTAACACCCACCTTGTGGAAATATTTTGATGCAAGTTTGAAGTTCAATAGCACAACTCATCAACAAATGGTTAGACTGAAGTAATGTAATATCCTTAATTTTTAGTGTAAATTAAAAAATTTCTAAATACATTAAAATAAAATTTTATAGATGGAAATTTTTCCTGAAAACCTAAGAAATTGAAAGTTCTCGTCGATACGAGTCCAACGACACAAAGAACGTGAAAAACAGAGCTCAAACGAGGGAGTTATGAGCCGTTGAAGTTGTAAGGGCATTTTAGTCATTTGACGGAGACGTGTTACACAGGGGTCCAAATTGATAATGACACCCCAGTCTTCCACACGTCTCTACCAGTTCCAGCGAAATCGCCAGAGAGACCATGGGAAAAGGCGTGGATGGAAGAGGTTCTCTTCCCCTATGACTCTAAACCCTATATCTACCCTTCCCTAGGAGCCAAAACACTCCACCTTGAGTGTTTCTCTGAGTTTTTACTTAGAAACCTAGCTTTGCAAAGATTGGATTTTTTTGGCGAGTGGACCCCGGCAACACTAGCAACCCCAACCAAGCGCAAGGTAAGCCTTAAACCCTATTTTTCATATTTATTAAATAGGAAAACTTAATTAGAAACGCATTTAAAAATAATAAAAAAATTAGATTTCCTAGGAACTCTATGCACGCTACTATTGGAGAGTGATTTCATGGATGAAACCATGTCCCTTTGAAAATTGCACCATCTAACTAGTGCACAAGAGACCCAAGATCAAACCCTTTAAATTTGGGAGAGATCCAACGGTGGGTTTCTCCAAAAAACGCAAAAACCAGTACCTAGGGATGATTTTAGGAACTTGGGAAAAAAATGTTTAAAAAAACATGGTTTTTGAAAAAATTAGTGCAAAAGGAGGGCATAAATGGATTCTAGAGGAAATTCTAAGAAAAATGGCACAAAAATTACTCAAAACGGAGCTCTGTAGCTCCGCCGAAGACGACCGGAATCCAGTTGTCTTCTCTGGCGGTGCTGACGTCGTCAGTGGCCAGGTGCTGACGCCAGGACGCCCCGACGGAGACACGCGACGAACGCACGTCTCTGCGCATGCGTGCAGTGGTCATGTGTGGGGGAGCTCCTGCGCGGGCTGTCACATTGGGTCAGGACGCGCAGCGTCCTAGCGACCGTGACGCACGTCAGCCCCATTTTGTGTATGTTTTCACTAAAATTTGATTTTTGGGAGCTAGAGAGGTCCAAATCAAGATCTGAAAGAGGCGTTGTGACTGTATTGATGACGTGGATCTAGTTTTAACTTAAAAACTTATAAATAACCACTTTTTATTTAAAAAAAAAATTAAAATAGTGGTGTGACATGTACAGGTGCACTTGAATATACCAGTTAAAGGGAGTTATTAGCAAGCTAGTGGTCTCACATTGAGGTAGGTGACGACAATTAATGCTTTTTCTTGATTTTTAAACCATGTTTAAAAATAGCATCATGTGTGATTGTGTTTTAAATTGCAATTATTAATTGCCGTGGATTTCATGCGACTTTGAACACCTTATGATTATTACAAATTGAGATATTTATTTGAATAAACTCTTAACTAATGTTTTTATAAGCATGATGTTAATTAATTATGCTTAAATAGAGACTTATTTATTATTATATCTTGAAAATGCATGGATTTACATGGAAATAAGAATAAAGGCTTATTAGCTGATCCTTTTATAGGCTAACCCCAGGATGAGGGACATGTCTTGGGGATTTCGAGCTATGAGTGCTCTTGAGTTTTGGCACGTACATATGATTTTTGTGTTTTATATTTGATGACGGGTGCTCTCACCCGGTGGGCGTCATGCTAGGAGGGATAGGACCGGCCACCCACCCTCCGAGATTTTGATGTGATGATATCGTGATATGATAGACACCTGCCCGTAGATGGCATTCGGTAGGGGTTTGGTAACATGGATAGTCCACACTACTGGTCTGAGCCTTTCCATGGGGACAGACGCTAAGTCTCTCGTTATGGTGTCGACGGAGAGCGGCGGTGGTTGATACCCATGGAGGGTTGTCACTGCAGCATGATATCCCATATTCTTATTATGTGTGCATGTATGATGAGCATGGTTATGGAAGGTATGCTTGGGTGTGATGACACTCAGAGGTTGGCTATGAGTACTCCTGATCAATGATGTTAGTGCGATGTGGTGGGACCCATTACCTTAGGGTGCGCTTATTCTTATTGTATGCTCATTTACATTGATTTATGTCATGTTTTGACTTCTTGAAATGCATGTTTTAGCATATGAAATATATTGGCATTTATTTGGACATGACATTATGATACTGCTATTTGCATAAATGATAGACTTTTCATCAGTGTTGTTAATTATTTCTTTCATTTATTACATTAATTGTCTATGTACTTACACAAGCAATAGCTTGCTGAGGCATTGCTTTGTTTTGCAATGCCTTAGATTTCGAGCGCGACATCAGGAAAGGAAAAGCTGTTGAGAAACCGTGAGAGCTGCTGAAGATCTTTTTCCTATAGTTTTAGACAGCGATGTGAGTCATTAAACAGGATTATCATTTGGATTTAATTATGGACTGCATACTTTATATTTGGATTTGATTGAGATGTTTGGACATATGTTGGACATTTATATGGGATGTTATGATGGATAGACCCTGGGCCATATTATTATTGTGTTTTGGACATTTATTTGATTTAAAATAAAGGCGCGGATTTATTTGACATTGATTGATACACTTTTTATTTTATTTACATGTATGTCGTTTTGGGAAAGGGAAAATAACACCCAGAGTTTTTAAGAATTGTTTTAGTAAAATGATAATTAAAACTTTTCTCATGGAATCCCAAATGCTCTTATTCAAAATGCCATTATTATTATTATAAAAAAAATGTTTTAAAAATCCGGGGTGTTACAAGTAATCAATAGAACTCTGGGAAATCTAATTTGTTGAATTTGTCAAGACAAGCTGAGGTAGTGGGATGTTAAGCTTGCACAAGCTAAATTTGCCTATAATAGCATAATACACAACTCAAATAAGGCATCACCATTTTCTATTGTCTATCATAAGTTTCCAAAGCATGCTCTAGACTTGGATCATTTGCTAGTGATCTCTAGTTCAAGTGTTGCAGTAAACAAAATGGCATAATAAGAGTAGTTAGTTCAGAAAGAGGTAAAAAAGAAATTGAAAGCTCCTAATGCCAACAACAAGGCTGCGGCAGATAAGCATAGATGAGCGAACATTCTTGAAGAACGAGATATATGGTTTATCTGAGGAAAGAAAGTTTCCCTGTAGAAACCTACAATAAATTGAGCCCAAAAAAGTATGGTCCTTACAAAATTTTGAAGAAAATCAATGTCAATGGTTATGTGATTGATCTTTCAAAAGATTGGGGAATCTCAAGGACCTTCAATGTTGCTAATTTATACAAGTACTATCCGCACAAAGGTTTGTTGTATTTGAAAATTAATTTGAGGGCAAGTTTTTCTAAAGTTGAGGGAATGATATGGAACAAGGTATAAATGAGATTATTGAAAATATTGACCAAGTCAAACCCATGAAGAAGGCTAACTAAGCAAATTGCTTATGTAACTTCACACTAGGCTCATTAGTATAAAAAAGTAGCTTCCTAGACTTCTTGGAGAGCATCAAAGTATTGAGAATTTAAGTGTTATTTTCTTCTTCTCTATCATTTCATAGTTGATTATTTTATTAAATCCCTTGTATCGAGGATGTCTTATAGAACATATCTAGAATTTTGTGCTTTCGACCTGCGTTAGTGATTTTCTTGGTACGTTGAGCAAAGAGGTTAACTAAAAGAGGATTTTAATTAGAAGGTGACAATTAGGAAGGATTTGTTGGAAAGTTAAAGGAATTTTAAGAGAGGTGGTAAGTTGAGGATGAAGATTTTGAATTAATGGCTGGATTTGGGGAAGAATTGGTAGGATTTGAATTATAACATGAGCAAATCCATCATTTGGGATTCCCAGGGAAGAGGATCAAGTTGGCCCTTACAAACAGCTTGATGCATTATCTCCCTTCAACCCTTTGAGTAAAATGTCGAAGCAAAACTAAGGAAAACCCATGGAATTAGAAGCATGAAAATTTTAAATTTGACAGTTGAATTTGAGTTTGAATGAGAAATAGAAGGATGAATTCATAGCTTGATGAGGATGATGATTTATGGGATAACTGCCCATGGAAACCCCAAGTCATGGGGCTACACAAAGGAATAAATAGTGGAGCCCCTAAACAACATACGATTTATAACAAGAAAGTGTCACTCCATCAAACATATGCCATGCTATATATAGGTGATTAAATGAATCATCTAAAAATTGATACTCATGATGTACACAAACATAGCCCAAGGAAGAGACAAGCAACTTCTTCAAAATCAAATTTGTGGTTGTAGAGTGGTAGGATGAAGGGTTAGTCTGCACAAACGAGTCATTAAGAAAATTATAGTTGGGTTTCTTATTGAACAAAACCTCTAACGAACATTTAGCCTAAGAATACATGTGAGCATATGTTTTACTAAATATGTGGCTGTTTTATTGGTGAAATGGCCTTATTTTTTAAGCACATGCCATGGACTGGCCGAACTTGCCATATTGACAAGCTTGACAAGTGGACAATTGAAGATTATTATCAATGATGGAAAGACACAGTAAATTATTCCTCTTAGTAACTTGTAAGAGGGAACATCAATTTAAATAGCCAAATCTTGCATGTACTTGCTCTAGGAAAACACATTCTTCCAAATGTATGGCAACACTATTGGGTTGTATGTAGTGCCTGAAAACTTGCAGAGGCCATCTTCAATTAATTTTAAAGAACAAGGATCCAAGTGTCATGATCCTTCACAACAAAGAAAGCAGAGTAAAATTCAAAATAAACATTCTTATCATAAGAAAACTTTTAAACAAACAACCTATTTTTGGAAATGCTAGGAATATGAAGGATATTGCACATTTGAAAATGAGAATTTAGAAGACAATGTAGAAGAATTGATATTTCTGATTTGCAAACCACTCTCATTACCAATATGAATTGTATCATTAGTAAAAATCTGCAACTTATAAGAAGTTCAGAAGTCATATGGTGAAATGCACTCATATTAGGATATAAATTTTCAAAATGGTCAGTTGGAGAAGACTCACAAGAAGCAAGATTGAAGGTGGCAGAAGAGGCATTTTTGTAAGCTTTAAGAGAGTATGACAATAGACATGTATGACCGTCCTTGCACATTTGGCAGAAATATTTCTTCCTCAATGATGGATTAGAAGCAAGAGATTTTTCATTACCTTTTGCTGCATTAAATAGAGTTTAAAAATAAATATTCCATTTGTCAACCCATCTGCACTTGAGGCTTTGTAAGCAACATTTGCTGATGGTTGAATAGAGGAGATAAAGGCTTGATTCACTACTAACCATATTTTAGGGCTAATGAAGATCATTGAATAGCAAAGATATTTTGTTAATTGACGGTCCATAAACGATACTATCAAAATCCAAATCAAGATTTCTATAGGTGGTTGTATCAAACATCTGCAAGAGATGAGTTGATCGGATGCTTGGAGTTCATCACCAATAAAATTTGTACACGAGGTAAATAGAAATTGGTTCAACTCCTCATTTCAAGTTGAGCATCTGCATGCTCAGCTGAAGTTGGCTTGTTGGGTTGTGACCACTGAATGGATTTTTGAGGTATCCTATAGTTCACTGGAGATAGAGTTTAATCTTTTTCTTTTCAAATTGGATAGTAGAGTTTGGGAGTTTCAACTTGATCAACCTTGACCATGAGTGGAAGAGGAAGCACAGTGATGCACAACTCCTTCAACATTATACAAGAAGTCTCTTGGATTTTCAAGAACAGGTAAAAATGAGAGTGTCAAACTATCTGTTAGCTTTGTTTGAGGATAGTAAGTTATGTTTGTGGTAGTATAGGTGAAGTTTGAGTTGGATCCAGAAAGAACAATTGAAGAAGAAAAAGAATCACTGGAGTTTTGAGACATGATGGTGATGATTAAGGAGAGGGAACAGAGAAGCTTTTGACACTTGATGGGGATGATTATGGAGAGGGCACGTCAAGAGAAGCTTGTGATGAGAATGGGGATGCCAAAATGACAAGGGAAGCTAGGACTCCTAAAGAGATCAGACCCTGGGCTTTAGGCTCCGATACCATCTTTACATTTAAGGCAAGTCTCATAAGTA